>JAJEKV010000030.1:6257889-7457889 GCA_021234155.1 Isoetes taiwanensis
CCCGCGTGATGTAAAGACATAGCATTCCTTTGAGTCATGCTCCGGCTATCAGCCTGCCGTTTATTGAGCAGTCGCCAGGCTTCAGCTGGGTAGTGAAGTGAGCTGGTTCTGGTGCAGGCCAGTTGGCGAATTAGTTCATGTTATCGAACATCATAGCGCCGCGGCGAAGCTGGAAGGTATGGTTAAAGCCTGAAGTCGCGTCGCTTGAGGTTGCTTTCCAGATGGCATGCGCCATTGCCCGCTTTCGGACAATACTCGCAGAGGGAATACATGCAACCGTCTTGCCTGTACAGCATGCACAACGCTGCCTCCAACATGACCAAAACCCAGCAATGCCACGTATGCTCGCCAGTCAAATCAGCACATACAAGACCGCGGTGTTCGGCCTTATGAACCTAACCATCAAAGACATACAAGCCATTTGGCAACGCCTCCATCGTGTTATGAATCCCGCAGAATTTTCAAGTCAATTCCTTTCAAGTGGATTCCTCGCCGCCAGAGCAGGGCTTTGCCATTTCCGAGAACAATGTGATGGTAGTTCTGCTTATCAAATTCAGCAGCCAGACATGATATTAGACTCAGAACTGGCAAACATGACATTCCTCACCTTATTAACTACATCACGCCCATGCAATTGAAAGTTGGTCCAATGCCCTTCCTTCGGATAGGAAGAGAATATCCATCACCTATCTTTCACATCACCTCCAAACAGGTTCAAGTTCACGTAAACACATCCGGAATTCCCGAAGATGAACCGTGGCTCCCCTCGAAGTCCAAAATCCGCCAGAGCTCTTTTGGCCGCCGCTGCAAGATTCAGATATATTTAGCATCAAAGTGGCACACGAATAAAGACTTGTCTCCTTTATTGGATCACAGTTTTCGTGTCACTATCCTTTGAGCTTTTTTCTTCGCTTCTACACCACTATACCCCTTTTCACCACAATTCCGGAAGATTCTTGAACTTTTTGGATTTCTTACCATCGCATTCTCACATTTTCGACTTCCTAGAGTCTTTGCTATCAAAGCAAACTTCTTCTTGGTGTCACCGAGAAGTAGACACAAAATTAGCATGGTCCACTCTCCCATCCTTTGCTTTCGCACCAGCTCCTCTTGCTTGCAAAGAGAATATTTACTTTTATTTATATCAATCTTTCTCCTTTGTACCTGATCTTCAAGAGAAAATATCAAACTAAGGAGGAAGACCAACCAAGATATCTTGAATCACTTATTTTTCGCACAACACCGCTATGTAATCTAAGCCATTGTTTATCCGAAAGTAAGGTATGTCGTGACATTTGAAATCGCCTAATTGGGCATGTGTCTCATTTTGTTCCGGGATCAAAGATTTTGAGTAGCCATATCCTTGCTATCAAGAGACTCTCTCCAAATGAGATCATATCTTTAAACTAAAGAAAATGGTTGACATGACCAATTGTCTCTTCAAACCAACATTTTGACAAGAGTAACAAGCTTTTGGTTTATCCTACCAAAGATTGGCCGACTTGGTGCTAATAAAGTTCTACCAAACACCGCTCCCATGTCACTAAATATCAAATAACCGCCATAAACTTCTTCCAAGCACCTGCACTATTATTAATGAGCTTTGCATTCTGATGATAACTTAAATGGATCCATGAATTTCTCCCTCGCCGCCAGCCCAAAAAATGGTTGAGAAAACAAATTGCCACCAAACAAAGCACCCCACTAAAGTTGAATCTTGAATTTTGTCGCCAAAAAGATTCTTTGAAAACTGACCAATACCCGTAATCCTACCGGAAAACTCAATCACCTCCCAAAAACACTTTCTCCAGCCAAAAGCAAGAATCTTCTCCAATGTCAGTAAAATGAGATAATTTCCCACCACCAAATCAGCCAAAGAACTCGAAATCCAAGGGCTAACCAATTTGGATATTTCTTCAATAGCTTGCTCTTATTCTTCCCTCAAGAAAGCTGCCTCGATACCATGATACCAAAATTCATACTCATGATAGAACTTTTAGTGCAAAACCAGCGATCGACTCAAGAGATAGAATAGAAGACAAAAAACAACTCTATTGAGAGAAAGCAATAGGAAATACAATCTCTACTCGAAAGCATTGCACAGTACATAACGCATAAATCAATATATAATGCACCAAATTAAGAATAGTAGGCTCACCGCTTAACCAACCGGCCCACTTATTACGCAATCGATTTAGGCTCGCTGCTGACAGTGTCGCCATCTAGTATTATTTCAAGTACTTTCTCAAACATTCTGGAGGTGCTAAGTGCTTCTAACCATCACCGCCAAAGACATTATGCTTTAGTCAAGATATTTATATTCCAACAAGCATTCCGATAGGCCGTGAAAAAACTCCTCGATTCGCCTATTAATCAACACTACTATTTGTTTCAAGGATCATGGATCATGGATCATGGATCATGGATCATGGATCCCCAAGAGTAAACCATGAAAAAATTCGTGAGGCATTCAATTTTATATTCTTTTGGGGTCCACCCAAGGTTTAGATCAGCTACTTTAGAGATTTCGGCGATCCTAAGAGATAATAATCTAAAAATAGTAAACAAACACATCGAAGTCTATTTTTATTATTTTGGGCCAAATGAGGGGTCCACAACAGTCCTATTTCAGAAATTTCAATAAAACATATGCACTGGGATAAAAAGATATATTTGAGTAATATATCCTAATCAATCTTCATGCTAGATTCAGTTTCTAAAGTAAGCTTAGCTGCTACGGCCCCTAAAATACCCTGTAGTAAAAGATAGATAGATAGATAGAACCGCAGTAATGTGCTCCCCGGCCTTTAGCTGTGAAGCCTTCCTTCCACAGTGATACATACCAAACAAACAAAGGTAACCGATCCTTTATTAATACCGGTCCCTTTTTTGGGGGCATTGAGTCCACTTGCATTTTTCTTATTAATGGCAACTTACATGGATGCAGTGGAACTATTTCGCTTGTTTGCATTTTTATATTCAAAGATCACGCCGTAATGACGCCGACCGCCGAGGTCTCAAAAAGGGCCATGGGTCGGGCAAAGATGTGGAATCTTTTATGTGAATCAGCTACTGTTGTTCACATGCATCATTTTGGCGGAATCAGCCCCATTTGAGTCACTTTGCCTAAGATTTTAGAATATGAAATACAGAGCTTCAACTTACCAAAATAATTCAATGTCCTAACTAAGACTACTTTAACCAATATACCCAATGAGTTAATGTACATTATTTTTACCTTGAATCTAGTTTTCTTTTTTTATAACAACTTATTCGATTGTTTTAGGGATATATGGTCTATAGTTTCGTGAATTGTTATTTTACATCCATATCGACCCCCGAATCCCCTCGCTATTTTGCTACATATTTCTAAACTTAGGTGCACCTCGGACTACCACGCCGCCGGATTCGGCCGATCCCTCACGGCCCATCAGATGTTAGCCCCTAGGCACCTCTCATTTCGCTTTTATAGTCATTTATGATTGAGGTGCCTATGATTTTGAATATGAAATAATCTATTTCATCTAAGGTTTTGAGGGAATATCGAACTCCTCTATAATGACTTTGCCTAAGATTTAGAATATGAAATATGGGAGTTTCGAACCTACCACCAAAAATAATTCGATGGCCTAACTAAGACTACTTTTAACCAATATGCCCGCTGAGCTAATGCGATTATTTTTATCTTGAATCTAAGTTTTCCTTATAACAACTTATTCGATTGTTTTAGGATATATGGTCTATGGTTTCGTGAATTGTTATTTTACATCCATATCAAATCCCCTCGAACCCCCGTTATTTTGCTGCATATTCTAAACGATGATGCATCCGGATCGCCACAGCCGCCATATTCGGCCATCCTAACCACTCAGATCGTGATATTGGAGCCCTTGGGCACCTTTCGCTTCGCTTTTATAGTCATTTATGATTGAGGCTTTTATGATTTTGAAATATGAAATACCATTTTGCCCAAGATTTTGAGGGAATATCGAACCTCTATATGACTTTTTTGCCTAAGATTTTAGAATATGAAATATGGGGATTAAACCTCTACCAAAATAGTTCAATGTCCCAACTAAGACTACTTTTTTAGTCAATATACCCAAATGAGCTAATGCGCATTATTTTTTTATCTTGAATCTAACTTTTTTTTAAAACAACTTATTCAATTGTTTTAGGGATATATGGTCTATGGTTTCCCTGGATTGTTATTTTACATCCATATCAAATCCCCCGAACCTTCGTTATTTTGCTACATATTAAATTGGCTTCATTTGGCCCAAACTTTACAACAACATGTTCTATTTCTAAAGCTTGTGGAGTTTAGAGGATTAAAATGGATATAAAGGTGATTTGACTCCAAAGCCACCTCAACAATGCAACCCAAGTTCATAAAACATTGTTGACAAGAACATATGGTAAGCAATTAGCCATAGAAGAGCACGATAATTTTAAGCCCTCACAAAGTTCTACTTTTTATAGGTGGACAATTGTCTGAGAATAAAATAGATATATTTTGGTATATTTGACGTCATAGTGGCAAGTGGCCATTTCAAGAAATATTGATGGCATTCCTTATGGTCAATAATAACATGAAGATATTGATGCTTTTTTAGCAAAGTTGGAAAGCTTAAGAATGCGCGATATGTTCACACTTTGCCTCAATTATTTAAAGTGTTTAACCCGTAAGAATTTTGGAAAAAAATATTCCCATCTCATACAAGAAGTTACTGGCCATAAGAAATTTGTGGATGGCTATACAGATGATAGATGTAACAAGTTGGTAGGACATACCAAGCCATTATATTGTTTGTCATATCTAGATGATAAAGGAGCTCCCCAAAATGCAAAAGATAAGGTGCATCCTAAGCAAGCACTAGGAGAACCGGGGCCGGTATTGAACTTTTCAAAAAAGATTATGATATACAAAGTTCATTCGGGAAGGTGAACCCGAGCCGCCACTTATTGAACATATGAAAGAAGAGGAAAATATTATATCGCATTTCAAAACATACGCAAAAGGCTAGCAAGGTCGCTATGGACAAACTTCCACTATCATGAAGCACGCTCAATGGTGGAAGCCACTCAAGAAAGGTAGCAAAACTTTGAAAGGTCGATACAAAGATTATTGGACAAAACGTGGAAACAAAATCCAAGTGAACAACGATAATGGGTAGACATCCAATCGCTGATCCATAGTTGGAAAGCAAAGGCCCTCAGCTATTTCGCGGAAATGTCTTCAAACGACACCAAGACATTGGTTCAATTGTTCAAAATTATTTGAATTATGTATTCTTGAGTGATTTAGTTTACCCAAAAGTTTTGCAAGGTTTCCTTATGTCTAAAAACTTTGAATAATTCTATTTTTCCTAAATAAGTCATGTTTGCGGTGAAGTGAAGATCATTCATATCGATTTCAATGAATTTCACTTAAATAAGCATTTCTCAAGATCATGACGCCATCATGATTGTTGTTCATTGATTCTTAAGTTGACACATTTTATTCGATTTGTAATGTCACCATTACCGCTGAGGAAATAACCCATTTAATTCTTGGCAAGTAGTTCAACTCCATGGCTTGTCTTGACACCATTATCGGTGATCGCGAAACCTGATTTGCCATATAGGGTTTTGGAAGCGATTGTTGGAGCTATTGCACGCCGAAAGTGCTCATTAAATTACGGCCATCATTCAAAAGCAATGGATAGGTGAGACTTTGGAGTAATATTTGAGGTGCCCGGTCGGGTTACCAATAAGATGATGGGGTCATTAACTCCCATTAGCCGAAGTTTTTTCTTTTTTTTTCTTTTTGATATTACTCAACAAGAATAAATACAAAATGAATATTTTTGATCTAGTTATGCAAGCACAAAGTGTTGCTACAACACGAGCCGCAGAACACAATGTACTTACTCCATACTCAGGTAAGTAAAAGGAGATCTGTGTCCGCTTAAGGGTCTAACCACATTGGACTTGTAATGGAGTCAAATCGATGTGACTCTTTGGAATCTTAGGAGAGTTTGAAGTGTACCATGGGCCTATGACAAGGCAATATTATCTTCGGTCGATTAGCCCACTAAAATGGAGCACGCCGCCATATGCGGGAGGAGGAGCAGAATCCGCGAAGAGCAAATGACCGAGGGAGAGCTAAGATCTGAGAGGTGAGAACCCTTAGCTAACTTTTGAGGTTGACAAAGAGCAGTGGATGTTTGGGTGGATCAGTGGACACCATGACGATCAATATCCATGTATGCGCCCACAAACCTCTTCAACTTGTGCTCGCGATCCAAAGAATAGAGGTATGGGGACCAATGACCTGGAATAGATGTAGAGGAAGTCACAAGGGGACGAGGAGACATCCATTGAAGAAGGAGCGAGTTCAGGTACCGAGATTTGCGCAGAGGCAACTGGGGAAGCCTGGCTGTAAGACTTATGATATTGAGCAAAGAGAGGGGTCTTAGGAATATGAGCACGAACTCTAGACCATTTAACAATCTAGCTTGAATGGAAAGAACATGGGCCCATAATCAACAATGATTGTCCGAGGTAGATCACGCATGAATGGGCCATGCGACACAAATCTTAGTAATGCCATTGTTATAGCATGTTGCCAAGTGAAGTCCAATTCTCATTAGCAATAGTAGAGATGAACTTCGTAATCCTGAAACTCGAGGAAAGTCTTCAGCCAGTAATTAGAATGGGGCACGTAAGGCATCCTGCCTACCAGAAAAGAGCCGTAAACATGCCAACATACAATAAAGAAATGTTTCCATAGAGGATCAACACCTCATTCTCGTGAGTTAAGCCACCGCCTCAAGAGACTCAAACATCGTAAGAAAACAACGCTGATCTTTGGCCATGAGCTTGATAGATTGACACGAGAAAGCCCCTAATTTGTGTAGATGTTGGGATAACCAAGATCACATATGCTTTAGATCTAAGAGGGGCCCGTTAAAAATAATAAAACAACAGAAAGCTACATGACGACAATGAACCTCATGACCGACCGAGATTTAAAGGCCCCAAAGCCAAAGGTTGACCTACACTTCAACCTCATAAACATTTTTTAGTTGGTGGTAACGGGATATCCATGGAGTCCTCGCTTTGGCCCCACCGAATTGCGTAAGATAGGATGCAACTTCTTTTATTGTCCACCATAGTAGCGACCTCGGCAATCCACCTCGAGACCTAAGTGAGGTGGCTAGAGATGACACACCTTTGCATATCAACTCTAAAATGGACACCTATAACCCTTGCCATTATGTCGGAAGATCTTCAAGGTGTAGAGGTCAAAACATGCAATGTGGTTGAAGGAGAAGTTATTCTAGGCTTACTTTCGAGGGAAGAGGGAAAAACCTCTTGTCTTATAACCTCCAATATAGCTACTAATCTCATTTGTTCGAAGGATTACCGGTTGCTGCCATCTCCATTGAAAAGGGGCGTAGATTTCTAGAGTCTAATAGTCCACGTATAAGAGTAATTTCGAGCAAATTTAAGCCACTCAAAAGACACCTCCATGATCTTTCCAAAGAGCCCAAATACACCACCAAATGCGAGGAGTTATGGCAAAAGAAGATTGCAGCAAAACCCTAACTGCGCTAATAAAAGGGCCAAAAGCTGTTGGTGAGCGACTTTTTCACTATCAAAATAGTCTAATCATCATATAAAACCACATATCAATGGATAGAGCACAAAAAATATCTTTCCAAAGAGCCTAGAATCAGTCAAATCGACATGGAAATCAAAAGTTATGTGCGCATCGAATCTGGGATGAAATCATAGGCATCATCACCAAGGTGCCTTCGACCAAGTCTCCCCATTAGCCGAAGTTTGTCTGTAATAACGCGTAATATCGGCTTTCAAATTAACTCCATTAGCGAAGTTTACCAAGCTATAACTCAATATACGCCACTAACCAAACCCCATTCTTTCTTAGGCTCTTCAATCGGATCTTCACACACTTCTCATCTTTCTCCAAGCCATCAACATTATATTGATTTGAATCGGGCCAAGAGCCCCTCCCCTCCCCTCCTGGTGTTTGGTGATCTTGTTTGGATTCTCTCGTTGAGACTTCCCTAGATCACGTCCCCACAAATGCTTTGATTATTGGTCATCTTAGTCCTTATTAAATCATTTGTCGTGTCGGGGAATATCGCATTTTGGTCAAGCTTCCCTCAAGGATTTGCTTACATTCAGTGATTTCATCTTGCTTCATTGTACCATATAGATTCTAAGTTCCTTAGAAAGAACCTTCCACGGAAATGCAACCTACGTAAGATGGTAGTAGAGAGTCCAAAGCTACTGTGGCAATAGACTTTTGCCATCCCACAAAGATATTGAAGCCAAAGAGAAACTATCCAACAAGGAAATAGCATTTTGCAAATTCCCCGCCATCGAGAATTAGAAATAAGAAAGTGTCATTTGCCTACCGGATTACAAATCTCTTGTGAGTTATTATTCATGAGAAGATCATGGAAGATGCCTTCATGCATTGCAAACCACTGCACAAAGATGCGGCTCATTGCTCATGTTGTCGTGAACTTTATTTGGGGTGGCAAGAGGAGCTGATGTTAAAATTAGTTGGATCAAGTGCATTTTGTCTAAATTTTGTGGAGGATTCGTGATGATTCACTTTCTTCTTGAGCAAAGTTGGTTTCTAAGTTCATATGGTTTGAATAATGCTGGATAACTCCCCAGTGTCCATTTGATCTCATTTATCGGATATTGCATTTCCTTTGGCTCTCCATCCATTAAGCCACTCTTTTTCAATGGGCATATCCTAATGCATCACCTTTCTCCAAGGGATTACTAACCGCTTTGGAAGATTGTGCACACTTTGTTTCGCCCATCCAGATGGCAGCGATCAATCCTACAACTAGCCAGCCGTTGATGGATTCCCTTTTGGGTGATGCTTAGGTAGATACTCTGAAATGCATTATCCATCGATTGATGCATTGTTGATGTCGAAAGCAATCGCTTTACCGACATGATTTTGCATGGTATAATGAGATAAGGTTGTTGACTTGAAATGAGTCCAAAATTGAGGGGTTTCTCCTCTTCAATTGAAAGCACCATTTGACAAAAAATAATCGCTATTTTTTTTCCATATCTACATGCGCGGGATCCCCTTTGGACCCGGTTCATAGCAATATTTCAAAGAGGAGCAACAATTGCATTCAATGTATATTAATGTTGTCTTCATTGCCAAATGGCCTTTAGTTATCCTTAAGCCTCGCCGAGAAGCGGTTTGGCAATGGTATGGGATAAATTGCACCATCCTTAGCTATCTATCTTATGGTATGATCACTCATAGATCGGCACCGTAAATATTGTTGTTCATGGATTTTATCGAATGTCTCTATGATTTGCCCCTCTCTCGATGCAGGGATGAGACAATTGAACATTGTTTATTGTGCCAACATATTCTAAGATGCTTGGCAAAGTGGCTTATGGGCCTTTTTCATTGTGATCCTAATATTAGCGGTGTCCTATTGTCTTCTTCCTAACTCATGGAACAATGGAAAAGAGGGCTTTCCATTTGGCATCCTTAGGATCATCCGGTCCATTTGGAAAGACAGGACCTTCATCTTCAAAAAGCAAGGTTTTCCTGACACTCAAGTGATCAATCATGCTCAAGAATCATTATTGTCAAAGCATATAGTAAGTGCTCTTTCTTAAAAGATGACGCCAACTTAGGATTCATACTTATTCATAGCCACTTGTGCTCTTAGTGATATTTGTTCTTCTTTTTGTGTTATATATGGTGGATAGTTTTCCCAGTGACATTTTCTCCCATCGATTTTGAGTCCTCCATGTACTCTTTGCATTCTTTTGAGGCCAAATATCCACATTTATCCAAAAAAAGAAGGGGGAGGGGGAGGGGGAGAAAGAGAAAAGAGAAAGCAAAAAAAAGAGAAGAGAAGAGGGGTCTTGGGGTGATTTGCTTTTAATATTTGAGGTCATGATTTATGGTATAGTTTTATCTTATCTTTAACGCGAGCGGTTCCGCGAGGGTTTACAAAGTCGAGATATAATCTCGCCTATTGATTGAAGTGATGTTTTTACCAGTAACATTTCACTCAGCTCCAATTTTTACTCTCTCTTTCATAACATCCCTCCGGTGTCGCAAGAGATAAAATCCCTATAAAATTCTAGAGCGATATGTGAACCAATCGCTTTTGCTTCTTGTTGTTCAGTCAAAACTTTGCATAATCGAGATGCTAGACAGAGAAACAAAGAATTTAATATCCATTTCTCTCATGTGCATTCTCCAATCCTCAATCCCGGGACATCAGGTTGTTCTTCTTCAAGGCCTACCTGCAAATTTTTTAAAATTAAGAACATCTTTTTAATATAACGCCAATGAGCGGAGACTAGATTGACTTGAATTATAGGTGAAAACAAGGTTTTAAGGTTTAAGTTAAAACTAGCTTAATTTTGTACCTTGAACTCCTGTAAATAAGCATCTCCCAAGAACACTACAAGAAGAATAAGATTTTTGGAAACCAGGAGGTTTGAGAGAGTCCTTTACCAAACACTATTACATGCCACCGTGGGAGGTGAATTGGGGCAAAAGATATCATCATATTCTACCATCCTATTCAAAGATACTCATACGTTCCAACATATAAAATGACTTGACAAATGCTGGGATAGCCAAAAATGTCTTTTATATTCTAACCTCGAGATGATCTCGACAAAATCAAAGCAACTGCTAATACGAAAAAGCATTACAAATGTTATGGCTACTGAGAATCTTGGACATAATGAAAAAACTTTTGAACTATATTTTGGAGCATTCCACATCAAAACATAGCTTTTCGTAATAGGGGATAAATTTGTATAAACCCTCCAACTAGGGTGTTAAGCAATAATCCGCATGCAACAAGGCGATTACCTCAAAAATTTTGGGCCCCTCACCAAAAATGGTTGTGGTGCTTAATGGCCCCTCGCTTTTTTTTTCCTTCTCAAGATAATGCCCCTCAGGCTGAGGGCATTATTTACACCATCCATGCCCATAAATGATGGTGCCCTAACCTATATATTTAGAGAATACCCTAACTATAGGGGAGATGATATATTGAACTCCGGGCTGCTTCATAGAAGTTAGATTGTTATCAAGTAGTTAGAATGCAAATAGATTAGAGTTCCATCTCTTCATTTGTCTCTCCCAAGCTCTTTTGAGGAGAGGATCAAATGGGCAATCCCTTGGGCTTGGAGCGCAGCCCATATGCCTACCTCCAAGGGGTCCGTGGACTTGCAGATATCCTCCCATGGCGACCACAAGAGAATAGCCCTAGGTATTCCAAGAAGGGCAAAGTCCACAAACACCTCTGCACCAAATACCAAAAACTACAGTAGGAAATAAGTGAAATAAGGAGAAAAGAATGGAGAAACTATATTGAATGCACATGCATGTAATGCATAAAGTCATGAAGTCTTTTGGGTATTTGGTCTTATAGGTTTATAGTTGATAGAGGATAGATGCCGGTGGAGAGGAGACTTTACTCTTCCAACCACAGCCCTTCAACCCGACATTCCATAGCTAGTTAGACTCTCCCAAAGTCATACATACATGCCTTTAGATACCACAAGGGCGGCTAGACCCATCAACAATAAGGCTTAAACTTATGTCTATCCCTCCAAAAGATCCTGTGAGGTGGACTTGACTTAAAGATGAAGATAACAATGCCCCTTGCCTAAAATGGAGGTTTTATGACCTTGGCATTCTATTCTCACCACCCATTTTATTTCAAAGTGTAATAAGAAGATTGAAATATCATCTCAATAATCATTTATGCCAATTTTAATGCCAACTAAGGAGGCATTCTCACTTGATCTGACTCACATGAAGCGAAATCTATCGCAATATGAAACAAACAACAGAACAAGCTCAATGTGATCTATAGCCAACAAATAAAATAAAGAGGAGAAAAACTTCTCAAGCACTTAAAAAGTTCTTTTTTTGCTACTTACTTTATCCAACCAAGTAGAGTCGGAAATGGTATAACGGAAGATGCATCCTATTTTGCAAGCTCAAATGACTTTGTGATGTTACTTTTTCTCTCAATAAAGATGAAATATTGTCTTGGGTGCAATACTTGATCGAGAGTTGTCACACATGTAAAAACTCTTTTTGTTCTTTGATTTTGCTCATCCATGTTCGGTAACTTTGTTTAGCTAGGTTTCTAATATGATTATTTCCTCGAAAGAATCCTTCAAAGACGAGTGATGGCATGAGCATGTAATTGAGTAATAATCAAGGACCATTTGCTAGGCTCATAGGCTTTCTATGAATATATCTTCAAACATTTTGGCATGTTCCAAACATATCGGGTAAATGTAGGGAATGATAATTGCTGTAGAGAGGATGGGGACATGAGAGTAGTGGAGAGTTCTTTTTGGCATCATAATTTGTCAAAAGGATTAAACATTTTGGGTTGAATTTTTGACAGAATTATAGCATTATGCCATTCTAAAAGAAACCGACTCTATAGAATAGCCTACAAAATGATATCGCAAAGGCCCTCACGCCGCCGAACAACCTTGAGGGGTAATCGCGAAATCTTGCTTCATTAATATTCAAAAATGACTATGTGGACAGTCTAGATGTAAGGGAAGTTGAGAGGTCCAAAGAAAACTCCGTATTTTAGACATTTGGTCTTTTCTTGTTCATCCTAAAATGGAACCCTAATATGTATTTGCTCGGCTTCTGCAATAACCAAATCATTTGAAATTAGGGAAACAATATGGAAAAATGCGCCCTCTAGAAATACTATAAATTCACTAAAGTATCAAGTCACCTTTGTTCTTTCATTAACACATGCCGATTAACACCGGTTTTCAATTTAAGTAGGAACTAGCCAAAGGAGTTTATAGTATTGTATTGAATCACGGCACATTAGACCCCGCCAAGCAGTCCATAGATGAAAAAGTTACATGCATGTTTTGATCAACTCAAAAGGAAAAACTAACAAAACTCGAGGGTGATGTGGTGATGATGATCTGATTTAATTTTAGAGGAAATGATAGCGCGATCTTGCCGTAAATTCTTAACCCCTACTAGAAATATCAAGTGGCGGTGGTGAACTTCTCTCGTATCAATTGCTAATAGACTTCGAGATGCATATTTCTCCCCCATTATAAATGGATAGAATATATATATCCAAAGAGGATGCTTCATTGCCCGCATTGTATTGTGGTGTGAAAAGTGGCTCTTGATATAAGGAAAGTTGGACCACAAATTGTTGAATGGCCCAGAATTGGCTCCTTATTTCACGATAAGCAGGCATGGGCTTCTTTTCAATGTGGTTCTTATAGTTAGTAGCGAGTCGACCTCTTCCACTCCTCTTGATCCAAATGATCTGAATGTGATAGTGCTTTTCGTGCCCTTGGCTTCTCCCATCATTTCATATACTTCCAATTTGCTACTAGTATTCCTCCCTCCTAGTACTTACAGGACAGACTTGTTGTTTCTTCTAGCTCTCATGTTGATGATTCTGTTGGATGTATCTCCTCATGGTTGGGATGCGAGGCTATCATATGTCTAATATAACTCGCTATTGGTGTACTAAATGAGCCTTGGTAGAGGGTTAATTTGAAGAAAGTTGCAAGGAAAAAAAATAGTTACAAATTAATGTGAGTCCGGTCCTTCCATCACGGTGCTTTTCATCTTTCTTTCTCCTGTGATTTTGTAGGCATGACAACTTGATGTCAAAGTGATAAGTACCTATATATTGTGGAGTATATTGACTATGATGAGGCGCCAAATGCCTCAAAGTAATACAAGTGAAATGCTTTTGCTCATTATGAGTGGTTCGCTAGGTGTGTTCGTTGCCTCTAGGTTAGGTTTTAGTCTCATTACAATATCTATGATGTATTTTGATCTTTATAGTCTTTAGTCGCCCTTCAAAAAGGAAAAATATATTCATAATATTTTAAGTATTCCATTTTTTCCAAAAATAAAAAATATAATGCCAAACTATTTGTTAAAATTTTAAATCCATCTAAGATTATCCTTCCACATCTAACTTGATCTACCTCTTATGGCAAATACATTTCATTTGCATTGCCCATTCAAATACGTATTAGAAGCATAGTACCAACCCATCAATAATGACTTACAAATAACTACTCAAACATAAAAGCCCACATGCATTTCCAAATATACATATCTGAAATTTTCTTTTCATTCCAAAACTTTAACATTCAAAGACATCTAATGTGTCCAATTAAGTAAAGGGAAACAACAATCTATTGTAATCCTGGTAGTTAATAAGAAAAATGGCTACATGTTCTCAAAAATAAATAAGGATTGGCGGATCTCTTTTAGTTTTGACCATAACAAGATAGAATAAGATAACAAATTGGAATTTAAAGACTTTTATTCTTTGCTAGGATCACGTAGAACTAAAAGTTATTCGTCAAATTTTTCAATTAGCCGTTTAGAAGAAAAATCAACCAAATTATAGGTCATTTCTTCAAATTTTCCTTGAGAGGATTTTATGAGCAACACATATTCAAATAATCAATTTGATCGTTCAAATAAATAATCAAAGATTTTTTGAAATGTGAGCCATTTAACTCATGGTTGGACACTAAATATCGCCTCCTTCACAAATTTCTCTTTGTCCCCCATTCATGAACTTTTTTTCTATTGTTCCGGTCAAGAGAGGCTAGTGATCCACACTTTCTTAGGCATGAATAGCATTAGTTTAGATTTAGCGTGAGTGAGTTACAAATATGTATTTTTGGAATTATTTTGAAAATTATAAAGAAAAGTTAGGATGTAAATGAGAACACATATTTAGAAATTTTTTCATAAAGAGATGATACATAACCAATACAATGTAATCTTCAAGGAAACCTTGTCCCCAACTTCAAAACCATATAGGACAATCCATGGCCTCACTTGTTTCTACTTACGTGTATTTATTTTGCAACCATGATAGGAATTCCCACCTTGATATATTCTTTATGTTTGTATTTATTTTGGTAAACCATGATATAAATTCCCACCTTGATATATTCTTTATGTTTGTTAGTAATTTTGAAATTGTGGATCCCAACGAAACTTTAATATACCTTAGAATAATGTTGAATGGTTAATGGAGTACCTTTTCATTTAAGAGCAGGGGCGAAAGGCACTAGTAATAGCAGTGGGACCCAAGGGGGGCAATGAATGGGAGCCCATCTGGGAGGGAAGGGAGAGGGGAGTCTGAGGGAGGCTGAGGAGTAGAAGGTGCGGATGAGGGTAAGAGGAGACCAATGTGGTCATCCTTGATGAAAGAGAGCGAAACCAAGATGGGCCAAAGAACCCTACCAATAAAGGCATGATTGCGGTAATCCCACCAACCTGGCCCAAACCTAGATATACTCTATGCCAATGTAGATAATACAAATTCTCTCGTCACAATAGGGTGTACGGCAGGCTATCTGTATCGATCATAGTTGAAGTTGATTTGGAATGCCAGGTTATACATCGTCAACAGATTTGGTATTTGTCGTGTTTCCATAATAGTGCATTGGCAATCCCCAATAATATGCTTCTGAATGATCTCCGAATTCAGTGAAAAATCCCATCAATGCTGCCAGGAAAGAATTTGCTATTGCATCTATGCTCGTATCTCTTGATGTCCTATCTCCTCTCTTCCCCCATTAGGATGTATTACTGTCAGGAAGTCCCTATTATACCTTTGTTGTTTCCAAACAACTTCTGTAGATAAAAACGATCCCAGCCTTTTTAGTTGTCTTCCATTTTGTTATTCCTAGTGTATTTTAAATTTCTGGCTTCTTAATTATATTCACTATGATGCCATGGACGTTAGAAATTTTCTTACCTGTCTAGTATCTTTATCTTGCATTATATAAAAAGCAAGTAAAAGTAGTTTTCTTACGCATTATCATTGAGGCAAATGGACTTGTTAATCACAGATGGGTACAAGCAGCTCTGGTTTCGGAAGTGTATTGCTGACAGTTAGACCAGAACATCTTTGCACCATAGGGACACAAGCATATGTTGGTCCCTCAATCTGTATCTTTGCTTCGCCAAATTTCTTTACAAAGGGGCATTAGGAGGTTATTTACATCCATGAACATTTTGCTACCATTCAAATACATAGCATTAAATACAGTGATGTTCTCCCCAATTCAACGAATCCACCTTGCACGGGCAATTAACAGCGCCACTAGTATATTGAAAAAAGTCCTGCTTTAGAAACCAGCTTTTTGGTTTTGTCTTATTGTATTTGTCTGTGTCAATGGTACTCTTCCAAAAATGATGTAAACAATTGTAAATGTTAATAGAATGACAAATAGTCCCAATCGACAATACACCCGTCGATACGTAAAATTCTTTGCAGGCGTGCTGTTACAAAATAAATTTTTGAGAGAATCAAAAGCCATTTACACAAATGGAAGGATTAAGTATAAGGACGAAGATGGTTTTACATTAAAAGAATTTGAGCAAAAAATTGTATAAAAGGTAATAAGACATTGATTAAAATTCTTGAAAGCAGAATATTTGATGGGAAACGTAAACTAAAGCATTGGTTCATAAGGAAGAATACGATATAATCGTGAGAATAAAGGCGGTGGCTCCCATGAATCCCAATCTATTTCACCCATATCTGTTAGATTAAATAAAACTATGTTAGGTTTTAATCAAAATTAAAAATTTAATGTCCAATAATAATACTAACATATGGGAATATATAGACAACAAAAATTAACCCCCAATTCGCCTTATTGGTTCTATTTTTTCTTTTTTTTGCCATGAATTGTATGGGATGCACAAATCCTTAAACTTACTTTTTAAAATGAAAGTTCCATTTCCAGCTTAAAATGTAGGTTACACCATGGCTCATAGTAGAAATCGAACAATTTGCACTATTCATTATCCATTATACTAAGGGTACTCTTTGTGGAAATTACATAGAATATGGCCACATAACATTATTACTTAAAAATCTTGAATGACATCATAGCTCATAAGTAGAATCAAACAATTTATACTATTCATTATAACTTCATTATGTGATGATGAATAGAATAACGTCCTTCAATATAAAAAATCTATACTATTCATTATCCACTATTAAGGATGCCAATTGTGGAAATTTATTAGAACATGGCGGAGTTAACGTTTAATTACATTTCTTAATGAACAAAGATCTAATTCTTTATGGTTCTATATTTAATCTTGGCGTTCATGGAAATTGGTGGCATAATAAATCTAAACTTGGACAATAACAAAAAGAGTAAAGCCTACGGAGTATCCATATCAAATGGGGGAACATAACCAAAATACTTGTAGTCTACTTTAAAACAATAGAACAAACTTTTAACTTCTGCAATCTAAGTTGTTTTATCTTTCCCAATATGCCAATGCTACTTTTGCCTTATATTTGAGACGTGTTAAGATATAAGAAGGCATTGGGATTGTATACTAAAAAACAGTTGTTCATGCAATCTGCGGACACAATCTGATGGGTTTTTGGGATCTTTTCTCAAGACATTTTGATCACCTCGCCATATGTCCTCAAACATGATATTGAGATTAAGTGTACCATGATGCATCATTTGCAGGTCTCTCAAAGATACCTATGTTGCTTGAGTTTTTCCCTCGAACCCAGCCGGGTGTTCTTTAATCTACTTGATGATACACTTATTGTATCTTTGTTTGGGTCCCATAGGCCAATTGGTCCCTCATGGATGATAAATTCAATTCAATTGGACATGTAACATACGTAGCATAGAAGGCACTTAAATACGATCGGTAGCTTTATTAGGCTCTAGGTTGCGGGTTTCAGGTTTTATTGGACTCTAAAACTTGTATGGATTGAACAAGGTTAAATGCCAAATATCAAAAAATAAGTATTAGACTCTACGTCATGGGCAAGTTGGACAAGTCAAATATCTCAAGACGGTAAAAGAAGTTCTTAGAGCATGGATTAAAACCAACGCACTGGCCCTCTGTGCGATCTAGCATTGTTGCCTCAAAATGCATAAAGGGTCTTTTATATATACAATATAAAAATTATTATATAAATGTGGGATTTGGATCCCCCCAATTTGAATGGTGAGGATTCGCCCTTACGTTTGGACGGTGAAGACGATTCTTTTCACATGAACTCAAAATCCCTACCTCCTGAGCGCTCCAGGGGAATCCTCCGCGATCAGGTATGGCCCTAAAGTCGCATTGCCAGACTCCGAATCCATCTTCAGAGATGTCAATAGTTGGTAATCTGGTTGAAATATTCACCTGGATTTTCATGTTCTCGCCAGTTCAGTGCTTCGTCAAGCTTTTTTATAGAGACGCAGCTTTGAAGCACGAACCTGCCCTTACCATTAGCTTCAAATCTATTCTAGGTATGGTGTGGATGTTTTCGTCTTGGTTGCTTCTTTATTCTTTCCCGTGCATCTTTAGCAGTATTTTTTTTTCTTTGCCTATGGTTTTGCAAGACATATATTATAACAGGAACTTTCAGGCAGGCTGCAAAAGTTTACCAGAAAAGAACAGACTTGGAGAGATGAGACGGCATTGTTAAAATTGTCTTTTCCTTTCTACATCAACCATGGAATAATGGGAAACAAATGTTTAGAAATATTAAAAGAGGTTTCAATTGGTGAACATTTCATTGGCTTTGCAAACAGATCTGCATGAAGTGCGAGATTCGGGTTATGGCACAGGATTATAGCCATTATAATACAGGTCTGGCTATTGTGCATTTTATTACAAGATAGAAAGATAGAGTGATAGACATGAGCTAATTGAATTAGTCATGATCAACTATTCCACTTCTACCTAGCTATCAATCTCATCAAGGCATTCGTTATCACATGTTGTATACATTTTAGATCTGTAACTTCGCTATGGAAGTGTGAGCATAAAATTAGGTTTATATACACCAACTTAGCTTTGCGGTACCCACCATTGCAGATTAAACTTCAGGATTGAGGCTTCAAAGTGATCCCCAAAAACTCGGCATCCATAGGCAAGCAAACTATATAATACCACCAATTCAAAGGGATTTTGTGTGGTTGGTCAGCTCGTTATGCAATATTACTAAAAATGGTGCCCAACAATGCTAGGCATTTTCTTTTCAAATCTAACTTATAACACTGGTTCAATAGCCTTAGAAATTTAGGACTCAGTAACTACCTTTCAAAATAACTGCTATTTTACAAGAATTTCAAAGTTGCAAAACATGGATGGAACAATGTGGGCGATATGAAAGTGCAAATATTGCAGATGGATGTAGATGAATGATAATGTTTGCCTGCCGTGATGCTAGAAGGTAATACTGAGTTTTAGTCTTTTCTTTCAAATCTGCAATTTGTGCCTTAGAATAAAAGTTTTATACGAGGCTACAAGTACAACACTCTTGGTAGTCCTATATGAAACACCCATACAAATACAAACGCATCTCTACTTACAAATGTGACATCTCTAACAACGCCGAGCATCGTTTACTATGGCCTTACAGGGTTGCAAACTTTGCTAGATTTATGAAAGAATTATATTGCTAAATTTGTGAAATACGGATGGTTTGGACACATTTTGGAAGATGATTCAGGGACATGTATTTTGAAATGGCCAAATTTAAATCCAAAACTATTCTTTATTCCCGGACATTGCCTCCTCATTCCATGCCCGTGTAGCATAAACCCAAAGTTTTTATATACACTATATTAGAAACCTTAGGTTGTATTACCTTGTTAGATAGTCTAGCTAGCGTAAAGACTGAAGGATTAGCTAAAGACATTTGTAAAATAGTTTATCTAGCATTGAAGGTTGGCTGCCTAACGATTTTACCTCTTATCATTCCAGTTTGCTCCCTCAGGTTCGCGAAATCGAAAGGCGTTCAGGTGAATCTACAACGCACTAAGATTGGAGAAAAACTTTAAGCTTTTTGAGTTTCATGTGTTGAACAAAATTGGGTACACCTCAGTTTTGGGTTTTAAGCAAAAGTCAGGGGAACACTAGAAACCAACCGGTTGAAATTTCACAAATTTTTTGGATCGGTTAGTGTGTCGTAATTTTCTTAAGATTTTCTATTAAAGACAATAGAAATTTCTGACTCTAAACATAAGATAATCCGACGATCAAAAGTAACCATAGGAAATTTTCCGGTGGTACCTAAAACTTTCCCCAACACCGGTACACCTCCTTCATTTTGCAAATCGATTTGCTGCTTCTGTTATAGGAATCGCATTTTGAGTTTTGGCTTTTCTTTTTGGGGCTCGATTCCAAAAGTACCACAGAGTATTATTGAACAAGTCAAGCATAACTAGCAACTAAGCCCCAAGCCTGCATTGCTGGGGCTATAAGGGAAACCTGTTAATGATAGACTGCTTGAACTAAGATTTTTTCAAGGCTTTTCAAGTGGTTCGAAAAGGACTGTTGAAACTAAGTAGTGCTATTATAGAGGTTATTCAACAACTCTGTTGGTAAAGAGAGTATTAGCAGGTACTTGCTTTCATATTTTCCTTTCAGATCTACGGTGTGTAAAGCAAAAGCACTATAATGCAAATAAACAGATTTAACTGAACCACTTTTCAAATTCCACAAACACCAATTTTCAACCAATCGCATGTCAAAGACACTGATCCTCTGTTTTAACGCCTCCTGTAATAGCATATTGTCCTAAAGTTTGATTTGATAGTTAAATACAACTAGTGTCAATAAATGATGATAGGTGAAAATACTACACGATCTTGGGCATATAGCAGGCCCATATCAAAGCATTTCAACCTTCAATAAATAGGAGATTTCTGAACATAGTTTTCATGCAATTTAGACTTTCGATTTTACATGTTATAGAGACATGGCAGTGTCAGGAACCAAGAACAACTTATATTTTGCAAACAGAAGTTCCAAGTCTAAAGGTAAAATACCATCTTTCAAAATTCCATGCCCATTGTGCCTAAGCAAAGCACACAATGCAAAAGCAGATGTAACTGTATCTCCTGAATGACTTTTTCAATCCAACCAGTGCTGCTAATTTTTCAATCCCAGCAACATTAATTTCATTGGAAAATAATCCTTCCGTTTACAGCCTCTTTCTGTAGTAGTATATCGTCTGAAGTTTTATTGAAGATAAATGGATTGGAAGCTCTTGTTGTCAAGAAGAACCACTATATCCATTATGAAGAGGAATAAGTCACGTCAATGGCAGCAGCATCAGCCTCACTAGCATCATTCAACTTTATGGTTCAAATGAAGAATGGAGATCCAAAACATGTTACTATATTATAAATAACCCTTTAGAGGATCTTATGTATCTATTTGTCTCTAAAAAGGAAAGAGGCATCATTTAAAAGATGTTGCATATGAAAATGTTGCAACAATGAGAACTCTAACGACATATTTATACCATATTTGCTTATCTCCTTCCATAAGTTTCAGAGTGTTAAGTACAAGCATAGTATCAAATGGCCTGACAACTTATTTTCTGCAGGCAAAGATGCAACGCTTGATGAATATGTATTACAAGGACACAATGAATACAATAGAAGAGATCTTGTCCAAGTCGGTAGCTATAAATATAATCATTCAATTAACCATCCCAAAGCTTATGCTTTCACATTGGTCTGATGGGACCTTTAAGTTCAAATACAGCTGGAATTTCTACCTGTTCTGCCATAAGAACAGCACCTAAGAATATGAACTAATGATCGTCTTTAATCATTCAACCTTCCAAGCATAGATACAACGCCTCTCTTCAGAGATCTTGGGCATATAGCAGGCCTAGTTTGTGATTGCTAAGAACAAAAGAAAGATGTTTTGGTTCTGATGGAGCAAATACTTGCTTCGTTTGGTACAAGATAAGAGGTACAAACTAGAAAATGAATCCAGAATAGATGCAGGAATAGAACTACAGATACATACAACCAAGAGGACATTTTATGCAGATAATCAACTAACCTGAGAATTTCAAGGGCTATTTTTATTTTATACTGTTGTGAATAATTCATTTGTCGTCCTAGTTTCCAGAATAACCATGGATGCCTTTAGTTTTTAATCCTAGACTAGTTTTAGCAGCACTGCAAGGGGCTCAATCTCCCTATTAATTGACCCCTGCTCACAAGAAGATTATATAAAGCATCGGCAGAACAGATATGGGAGAAAAGAAGGTATGGAATTGAACCCTCAACTATATTTTAGCTTTTGACAGTTAATTCGGATTTAATTACCGAGAACTATGTAAGACTCTTAACAACCATTCCTCAAAGAAGACGAGCTTAACAAACACAACAATTAAAGCCCTATAAAACCATCAGGTTCCAGATAGAGATGCCTGTTTGCTGGATAGAGATGCCCCTGATTTCTGTGAACTTCTTCAAAAGTTTCTCATCAAACCAATGAGGTTACATGCCCTAAGACATCGGTGTTATGCTTCATATAATTTTGAAAACAGTTGCATATAATACGGTGAAAGATGCTGCTGTTCATTATCAGTAAAACCGCGCTTTTTCAGTATCTCGATGGCGGTACGCCTCCTCTTGAATATACGCAAGTCCTGGATACACTTTCAATGTTTCCATTACCGACCACAGTCATCTATTTCGTCATGAGACTAGAGCAGCTTAATATAGAGGGCACAAGGACCTTATATGTCTATTAGTTCATTGCAGCCATGATATGGCAATGTCAGATACACTATGATATAATGCACAACCTCTTCCTGCATAATCGCTTCTCAGGCTCATAAAGCTTTTAAAACACATAACCACTTCAAGGCATGAATTCTGTTATTGCCCTGACTCCGCATCAGAACTGCTCATGTAAAGTACTGAAATCCAAAGAGCTGTGCCAGAAGAATGGCCCATTTCTGCCATATCCACAAATAACAAAGAACTTCTTGGGAGAGGGACTTATTAGGTAGGACAACATCAAATAGATATGCTGTCATAAAGAGGTATCATCCAACATAACAGAGACTTAAACAATAGTATGTGCTCAGATTAAAAGTGAATCATATGCAAATTTATGCATCGACACTAAAGCTCAAAGCTTTGACTAATGGTCGTTAGTGAGGTTCCCTGCTTAGATGTAAGCAAGTTTATAAAATTTTCTACAGCCAAACCCAACAAAAATACATAACTGCAGGGGGAAATTACCAGAATCTGCGAAGCTGAGCACATAATTTCCATAGCAAATGACACTTAGGAGCCAAAATTTGTATGCAATTTGAGCTACAAAGAAATCTAAAACAAGTATGATGTCAGAACTTACCGATTTCTGCAAAACTTCCAATGCAAGTTTCTACAAAGTACTTTTGGGAGCCCCAAACCCTTTTTGTCGATTGAAGCCCTGCTCGACTCTGTCCAAAATAAGAGCGTCCCGCACAAAGAAGAGATCTCGGACGTAAAAAACAGTTAAAAGTGGCAATTCAGGCCTATCGGCCTATAACGCCACGTGGCACTTTTTGCCTTCAATACTAGAACAATGTGGGTTGCCTTTAAATCCTTTATTATAAAACTGTGGCGTCCCACATTGCGCCACGTGATATGGCTAAAACCTTGTATTATGGCTTCTCAGCCGTTGGATAACAGCACATTTGGCGGGGATAACAGCACATTTGGCGGCATATTCCCTCTCCCATAAATCCAGAACGTTCAGCCAGAGTCCTTTGCGAGGTCAAACTGGCCCGACTTTAAAGGGGACATTATTAAAGCACACACACCATTGGATAAAACGGTATTCTCGCTTTTGTACACGGTTGAAAGCACGTGTTGTAAGTAGTATTCTTTAACAACACTCCATGACTAAACATCACTCTAAGAACATCACACAATCACATGAGCACGGGGAATCGAACGCCGTTCAATGGATGCTCATGGCTTAATTCGATCCCCATACAACTTCGGACTTGCAATGTAGACCATGGCTTGGGGAATCCAACCCCCAACAAGAATCCTATGCCCCAGGCTTACCCGATGAACCAACCTTTGAAGATCTTCAACAAGTTTTTCTTTTTGTGGCTATGGCAAGGATCTGCAGTAATGAGCTCAACCCCACCAAAAGCGAGATTATCGAGGAAAGCCTGGGGCAATATGCCCCTCCTTTCATCGTATTATAGAAGGAAAGCATAAGTCCATAAAAAACTCTCAAGGCAAAAGCGTTAAAAACTCGCAGGCTATCTCGTCCCTCCTTTCATCTCATCAAATGAGCATTTCCAAGTTTTTTCTTCATGCCCTTCCCCGGCTATGGCCTTCTTTCAGAGATCTTGGGAAGTAATATCACGGCGGAAGCGGGATTCAAACACCGACCCGTGGAAGCGAGTTCAAATACCTACAGCCCGACTTATGCTCCTCCTGCTTGAGAATCATGCCGGAAACTGTCAAAATAGACTAATAAGCAAAAAACACCCGCGGTTTCTACTGAGCGCCATATTTGCCATAGTTCCACAGAAAAATGGAGGCGCCATAGCTGCCGCAGTGCCTACACAAGCATGGAGCCGCCATAGCCGCCATATTCGCTGTTTGCATTCCGGCGTGCTTTCACCCTAAATGCCGGAGGAATAAAACCCGGGATTCTTCTATTTTGCATCCACGGTGCCCGCTTGGTCGGCATTTTACGGTATAAGAGCGGTATTCTTATACGAATGCCATCGAACTGACAATCTTAGGTTATAGCGATGCGGCAGTGTCGGGCAAACATTATATCTAGAAAGAGTTTGTTTAGATGTAACTTTACATCCCATGTGGTATAAATTGACATCGCGGTAGCCATATATGAGCATTACGGCGGGTGGGGTGCAATTTCTATGTTTTAAGTTTTGGTGGATGGGCATGATCAAGAGTGCTAATCTAGAATTTCATTGATATGGTGTAAGAATGGTATCATTATGATGTAAGAGTGCTTGAGCCATAACTTATTGTCTAGATGTGTTGTTGGATTCCTATAGCTTAAGTTTGAGATGTAATCACTTGCACAATCTCTAGCCTATAGTTAGAGGGAATGATGCAATACCCTTACAAATTAAATTTTGAAGCATGTTGAAATAGAACATGGCAACCTTACTTAGTGACTATATATGGGTTGTTTAGCATGATATGGAAAAGGTTGTGCATGGGGAGTTAGTTAATGGGTCATTTTATAATGTTCATAATCAATCTTATAAGCTTAAATGAACATAGAGTATGTATGAGAGCTATAGTACAACATGGATGTTCAACCAAACTAGGACCCGTAACATGCGGCTGAGAAGCGGCAGTGAAAAAAGAATCATGACACTATAGGCAATAAACTTCGTGAATCCAACAACCCTGTGTCGTGCATCTAACCCTTGACAAGGCATGCACGATTCTCTATGTTTTTGAGGATGTTTGATGATCCCCTTTCTGGCGCTTTTGAGTCATCCGAAAATGGAGTTTCATGCTTTCACCGCAACTCGCCAATGGTGCATTGCATAGGCCTAAGAAGTGTAATGCCGACCTCCTAATGCGGCGGAAAGTATGATATGTGTTTTTCCCTTATTTTTGGGTGTTTGTCGAAGCCCATAAGTGCACTAAGGAGGGTAACGGCGTCTTCTTCCCCTCGGGCTCAAATCCCTATGAAATACCACTATTTGTGCTTGGGTTAATGCGAGGTACCATGGATATCTAATGCTAGTTAGTCATCGTGGTCTCTTTGCATTGCAAGAGAACTATCAAGGATGACACATCCTTCTCTTTCTTTCTCTCTCTTCTCGACTCAGCATGGAGCTTTGTGTTTTCCACAATAAAGCATGAATAGAATCTAATTGATTGGTGTACTATATAAATTTTTTTTATCGAATCAGGTTCATCTAGCATCCCAACAAAGTAATCCGCGACATTAGAACCTTGAGGGGTATTCACTACCTATATAAAGCAGTGTAATTTGTTCTCATAAAAAATTCACTTCTAATATTCCTGGGCTGAGACGAGCCCACAGGTTGCCACGTCTATTTTTCTAAAATAAGAGGAGAAAAAATTGATACGGCCACACGTGTCCTTTTCTTCTGGTCGAAGAAACCCATTACGGCTATGGCTGGACCCAAGGCACCTCTGTTCACCCCTGTTCTGCCATCGCATGTTCTGATGCAAGCAATGATCCGGCAGGCTATTGCTTGGAGCTATGGAGGCAAGGGCCGCCGGAACAACCTCGCTATCATAATGGGCCGCTCACATGGGCCTGCAGTTTTGCGGGGGCTGAAGTCCAGCTGGCCTGCGCTGATTCCAGTTTCCCCGTAGCCGTTCATATATGGCTGACCTCCTTATTCTCAGCAGCTTAGATTAGAAACAATATGTATCACCCGCGTTTCGAGAATAAAACGGGATGGGATGAATCAAAATTGTAAATCCCAGATTGTAACAAATTGGAATGGCTCGAGCGATTGGGCTACAGCGGTGGGCTAGAAACTACAACATTTGCATTGGGCTACAAAGATTGGGCGGTGGGCTCTGGCAGATTGGGCTAGAAAACGGTGGGAAAAAACTACCAATTCGCCGGCTGAAACAAAAAGAGGCCGATCTAGATTGAGGCAAGTGGACTCCAATAGGCTTGCCGATCCACCTTAAATGCGCGAAAGGTATCGCCAGCCGAAAGCGTCAAACCTCAAAGGCTGTCTGAGATGAATCGGTCGAAGCATTGGGCTGGATATAGGAGAAATAAGCGATTGGGTACAAAAGAATGGAATGGGAGAAATAGGAGCCGGAATGGGATGATTAGAAGCGGAATGAAGACCTAATAGCGGGGAGCGGAATCGAGATCTGAAAAAAATCGAGGAAGATGGCCCCGATGGATTGCCTTTTCGATTTATTTGTAGTTCATTCTTCCCTCAATCCGTACCGCCCGATTCCAAGAATCAGGTTCATGTGAATGGGTTTCTTTCTTCTTTGAAACATCGGTGATTAAGCCTTGAATCAGCGAGCCCATTTTCCTGAAAGTCGGCTCAGCGCCATGAAGCGGCGATCGATTCGAGAGCAAATTTGCGACTGGTCACGGCGGAACAGCGTTATCAGTATGAGGTTTTTTGGCCCCATGTGAATGGCCCATAAAGGCGTACTTCGAAGGGTATGGCTTTTGTGGTAGATGTCCCGCAACGGGTCCTCGGTTGAGGAGTTTCGGGCCCGGCACCCAACATATTGATCGTTGGCCCGGTGTAGCGGGTTCTTCAACCGCCCACGAAGTTTCGGATATGGATCTGATGCCAGTGCTTCTTGGCTATGCCGTGAAAGGGCACTACAAAAAGCTCTCGTTTTTCCACAAAGGCAAAAGGCGATGGCGGCAAGTAAGCGGTGATGGATCTACTGAGGCGGCCTACGGCATACCCATACTTGGCGCCCTCATCGTTTCTTCTTACGTTTGGCTTTACCCATCTATTGCCCGGATCCGTTGGCGGCCCGCAGCGGCATGTGCAAGAAGCGGATATTTTTTTATTAAGCTTGGAATGATTTCACGATCAATTGCTAAACTAAATTTTTTCTTGCGGGCAATCACCGTTTATTGTCAAGCAAATGTGGCTGATGGCTTTACTCGGTGGCAGAAGTTTGATCCGGTGTTATATTTAATCACGCAAAGGAACTTCGTTCGAAAAAGACTGATAATCCATGGCGATTTCTATAATTTGCTACTTTAAACTTTGCTAAGGCCGAGATTTTGGGCACTAATGCGGCGATGGCGGATAAGAAGTGTAGCGACAAAGAGATCTCCTTGATTTTTTCTATCGGTGAGGAGCTGAAGTCATGAAATCGATGAGACAAAACCATGGAGAACTAGAGCCTTTTCGAGGGTGAGTCTGCATGCGTAAAAACATGGTTAGGGATTATTATGGTTGTTTAGGGTTTAATGTCGGTGCATGAAGAGCTTCTACGATCGCGTGCAAATTTATAAACCAACATTACAGGACATAAACGCAATTGGCTTCTTCATGGATTGACCCTTACGTCAAACCGGTCTTAGCTTACTCTAACGTATGTGTTGCACCCCTCTGTCCAAATCGGGTCTTAGCTTGCCCTTTGTATGTCTTGCACCCTTCTATCAAATCAGTCCTAGCTTGCCCTTTGTATGTGTTGCATATTTGTTGAGCTTAAATCAAATGCGGTAGCCTTCCATGTCATATTGTTTTTCCCACATGCAATGGAAACCACGGGCGATTATGTTCATAGCTGGCTCCTTTCTTATTTTCTTCCTCCTTGATGTCCAAAGATATGCTGCGTGATGGCTAGATAAATGGATTCCTTGGGGTTAGAAGAGTTTCCAATTGTTGAAGTGTTGTGGTATGTATTTGCTCTAGATGCACCTAAACTAATATGAAAGAAGTAGATTTGTTGCCATTTGCTTTGGTCCAACATACATCCTTTTGCATAACAACAAGTTTGCTTCCAAAAGGTCTTTTAATTTGTGCATTAAATTATTACCGATATCTTGGCAAAACCGGGTTGAGGCTTCTTTATTTGTATATTGATTTCTTTGTTTTGCGGGATATTTACGTGTACCATTTAGAAAGCAACTTTTTAGAATATCCCTGGGGTAGGAAGGCAATAAGAGAATAGGAGAATCGGAAAGAGAACGTATTGACATGCTTAGCAGGGTTAATTACGCAGGTATTTGCTTTTCATATCAGTGGTTTGGATATACAGACTCATGTTCTTTAGTTTTTCTTTTCATTTCTTCTTTTAAGTTCCAAAGGATCTGAAATTATCAAGTGCTTATGATGAAAACTCAGGTCTAAATGTATCTTACATGGCATGAATGTCTTTATGTTCGGCGCCGACTTCTTTTGACAAGGTTTGTCAAACATAATTGCATCCTTCTTACAAAATTGAGAAATATCTCTTCCAGGTGTTTTGAGTGCATTTCAAATTTGAGCTCAACTGTTCGTGGTCTATGTCTGATCTGCCTTTTGTCTGTATGTAGGAACGACGGGGCTTATTTACTGGAATAGCACTAAAGAATTCTTTATTAGGGCAATAGGCTTAACAAGATAAGCATTGCAGAAGATGACAGCTTTTGTCAATCAGCAAAGAGTAGTCCTGCATTTTTTACAACTAGCTCAAGAATGATAGCAAAGCACAATCCCTTTGATTCTGATAGAAAGGAAATGGCTGATGATTTTTTTCTATGGAAATTCAGTTTTTTCTTATTACATGGCTGCTACATGGTTTGTCAAAGCCAAGAGACAACTATATAGTGCCCCCAAGTAGAGCCCGCTCCTTTATAGTCATTATTGTAGCCCAGCAAATAGTATCTGTGAATGGTTTATGCCTTTAAAGTTTAGACATTTTATTATGAAAACTCTAAATCCTCAATGTTTTAATGGATGATTTTGGAAATTTGCGTCTTCTGCAAATAAGTTTGTGTGGTTCGAAGTGGATAATGTCTTTGAGGCAAAAAATAATTACAAAAAGTGTCACACAATGGCATAAGAGCTCCACACAACATCCGTGTGCTAAAAAACACGAGAGAGTTTTCACATTGATTAGCATCCAACTCAACATTCCTTTAGTAAATAAAGTTCTCTAATTATTGCCATTATGACTTGGTGTTGCCCTATATTGGACCTATGTTTAAATGTGACCTTGTTAGATTTGTTTAATGATATGCTCAATGATATTAACATGTTAAACATCAATATAATATTCATGTATTACAGTGCATAAATATGTATAACATCACTTCTAATAAATTTGGATATACTAATTATTGTAGCAATGCGTGTAAGGCTCGCATATTCAAGAACATCTTCGCATCATTGCGAAAAGCCTAGAAGTTTAGTCTTATAAATGATATAAACATACTAAAGGCATGTTGTCCAAGAGTGTATCTCTTCCTCTCCAGTTGACATCTAATATTCACAAAGCATAAAATACTAAAGTTAAAGCATCAAACATACTCGAAAAACTAAGAAGTTGACATCTAATATTCACAAAGCATAAAATACTAAAGTTAGAGCATCAAACATACTCGAAAAACTAAGAAATTTTGGTAGACAATTCAATACTTCAACTAAGTAAAATATATAACTATTTGACAGCCATGTTTGCCTTGTGAGTACTTTGAGATACATAACTCTCAATTGCCACGAGTTTGATTAGGGAGTAATGAAAGGCCGAGAGAAAGATTGATTAAGATAAGATAATAGGGTGAGCAAAGACACTATTATCCCGAACACTGATTCAATTTTTGTATGTTGAACTTAGATTCTTATGATTTAATGCAAAACATCTTTCGTAAGCAGTCGTTATGGTCAATATTCTTCTATCGTCGGCATGAACACAAGGCAACAAAATGCGGGTTCAAATTACGCATGTTCTAGCATGTATAGGCGAGTTGGGGAAAGAAAGTTTGGCGCGCGGCCAAGGCGCCCGCGATAAGTTTCTTTGTATAACTAAAAGCATGAGCTCTTGAAAGTGAATTGTCCCATTATACGGTACCATATCAAATAACCAACAAAGTTGCATCATGTCACCCATCCGGTTATCATCATGGTGCGCAAAAATTATTTCCCAACCAATATTCTTAACGGGATCCTCTCCATTGTACAATGTCTTCTAAGGAAACAAAATAGACTATTTTAATATAAGAAGGAGATATACTACCATTTATTTTTAATCCACATTTAGGCTCCACATATACCCGATCACATTTTACAAACGTATTCAAACAAAGCAAAGCCATCCCTCAAGGCCTCATTCCATAGCGTGTGCACCTTCTTAAAGCCATCAATCTGGCCAATCCTAGCACCTTTGTGTTCTTAAGTTTTTTCAATGAAAACAATGACATCAAGCTTTCAAAAACCTAAAACATTCCATACACCAAACACGAGGTTTTAAGTCCCTATCCGCAATCTCAAACTTGGACTCGACCACCTTGTATATATCCATTCTTACCCATTGCTTTTCTAGTTCCTTCACCTCAAATAATAAACTCCCCGGTAGTTCAGGGCATTAGATCCTTAGCCAAATGTTTTGCCCTTTTAGCACACCTCTATTATGCAAGACTCTATCTCGGTCAACATCCAGTTCAGCGTTCAACATTTTGAAGCGGGGCCTGGAGGTGCGTCTCAACTTATTTTCAACAATTTTTGCTTTGCACACGGATCATGAAGAGACACTACATCCTTAATAATTGCCTTTTAGATTGCCTTTTCCTCCAAAAGGAGAATTCCATATTCATTTGGCATTTTGCGTTGCTTGTTCTTCTTTAGCCCTCTCATCAAGAAGCATGGAAACTCTAACTTCCACCTCTTCTAAAATGTGATGAAATGTCTTCTCTTTTGCCTTAAAATCATTACCTTCTGCATGGCTTTCAAATCCTTAATCTCTTTGCCGGGATACTACAATTACTTGCTTAGCCGCTTCCATTGCCCGCGTGCAAATCAAGCACTTCTTTTAGATGGTGGAGTTCTTTGCTTGCAAACTAGTTATTTGTAATTTGCAATTTTTCCTCGGTCACGTTGAATTTTTTGCAAAGATCTCAATCACCACAGCTTTCGAAGTCCTCTCAATCCAAAAGTTTTGTCGTGATGGGGGTATTGCTTGGAGGTACCAACCGTCGACCCCTTTGTAGTGATAGAATATTTCATTCTACGTGTCATATGATGACTTGACACTTTTCTTCGGCGTGGCATGTAGCTACGCTTGTTGCTGACATGGCAAAACCTTTATAAGCCATAGTCATGAGTATAGTTAATCATCGGTTGGGAAGCTCAGGGAGGAAGCGTCTCTGTTTTGTATCTTCTCTCTATTTTCAATATATTGAAAACCTAAAGTCTTTCATGGTATCGAGCGGTTTTTGAAAAGGGAGGCAGTGCAATTGTGGATCAAGCTTTTTCTAGATCTTTTTCTATATTTGGAGTTTTCCAAGTTTAGCCTTATCAACTGGGCGGATTTGGGCTGGCTTTTTTTTAATGAGCCTATTCTTATCAAGATTATTTGAATCAAGGTTGTGTTCTTGCATTTCTTGCAAGAATCTTGGCGTAGAGGTGGTTTTACCTCGAAATTTTAGGATTGTGGCTGAAATTTGGTCTTTCTTTGGAATTTTTTTTCGATAAGGTGGGTTTTAAGAAGTCTACTTGAATGCTAATCGTCTTGGTCTTTCTTTGGAATTTTTTCAACGATAAGGTGGGTTTTAAGAAGTCTACTTGAATGCTAATCGTCTTGGTGTATCTTTGCATCGATCGATAGTTCTTTGCGGGATTCTTTAAATTCTTTAGATCTTTGTGATATGTATTGCAGTTTTCGAAGTCAAATGGCTTCTCATACTGATCCACGAAGTATTTTACACATCCGATATTGGATGCGAGAAATTATTTTACATGGAGGGATGCATTTGAAACGAATTTGAATTTGAGGGATTTAGATGTTTTCTTGCTACATGGAATCCTATCATGGATGATGATGATCAGAAGAAGGATATGTATGCCTTGAATCATCTTAGGGCTTTTGCATCCACCTTGCATTTTGAGAGGATGTTAGAGGATATAAAACATTCTGAAGCTTTTGCATATCTTCAAAAACTTGTGTGCAAGAAGGAGGCGGGCTGACAAATCATGATATGTAGAAAGATGGACAATCTTAGACTTGAAGATTTGTACTAACATGAGGATTACTTGTAACATGAGGGATTACTTGCGGCCAGTTCAAAGTTTTGAGAGAAAAAATCTTTGGAGCAAGAGGAAATATGGAAGAGATCACTCTTATCATGTATGTTTTGAAAGGGGCTGTCAAAGGAATATCAACATATCATTGATCATTATCAAATGAAAGTTAAAATCAAGATTACATTCAATCAACTTCAGCGAGCTGCTGGATGCAGAATTGAATAGGAAGAGAAGAGATCACTATGAGCATGCACATTACTCTCTGACTAAGGTTTCTTTGCCTTCTAATACTTCTTCTCTTACTTCTCCCATTAATTCTTCCTTTGAATTAGCATCTAAGTCTTCATCTAGCCCTATCACAACATCTAAAGAACCTTTTACTTTGCGGTTACGTGGAAAGAAAGGTCATATTGCGTGATTGCGGGGAAGTTGCAATGTGAATTTACCTGATATTCAAAGGCTCATGCTGTTAAACAGGTTAAACAAGACTCGGTTCCAGCATCTAGTTCTCCAAAGCAGGAAACCAGTGCCAACGTATCTCATATTTCTATTGATAATTTTGAGCTTGGGTTTCTAAATGTAGCAGCAGAGACCTTTGAAGAAGATACTTGGTTACTTGATTCTGCTGCTACTAAACATTTTGCAGGGAAATCCCAACTTTTTGACACATTAACACATTAACACCTCATGATACTACCATAGTGAGAATGGCCGATGGCAATTTGGCCAAATCTAAAGGCAAAGGCAGTGTTAATTTTCAAACTGAAAATTCTATCACTCTTAAAATTGAGGATGTCATTCTAGTTCCTGGATTGTTGGTGAATCTCTTGAGTGTTAGTGAATTTGACAAGAAGATGGGTTATTCTGTCTTGTTTACTGGAGGATTAGTACACATTTTGAGCAAAAATCCATTAACTTTTGTGGATATTCAAAAACTTGGGCCTATTGCCAAAGGTTATCTCAACGATGAAGGATTGTATATTCTTCATAAAGGGCATCATCCTTCACAACAAGTTGTTGATACAATACATGATCAGTCTTCACTTTCAGCAGCAGTCCCTCAATCTCAAGAATCATTGTGGCATGCACGGTATGGACATATTGCTACTTCTGCTTTAGAAACACCATCTAAATATCAAATGGTTAATGGATTACCTATACTTAAAGCTCAACTTGTTGATTGTCATGCTTGCAGACTTGGCAAGCAAGTCCAAGCTTCTTATCCCTCTCAAGCAGAATTTCGTGCCCAAACAGTTTTGGAACTCATTCATTCATTCATTCTGACATGTGTTATCTTCCTATTGAATCATATGGTGGTAACAGGTACTTCATGGTTTTTGTTGATGATTTTAGTAGGTACACATGGGTGTATCCTATTAAATTTAAGTCTCGAAGCCTTCTCTATATTTTTTAACTTTCGATAAGTTGGTGCGAGAATGAATTTTCCACAAGCATTAAGAGGTTGAGAACTGATAATGCCCGAGAATATCTCTCCCAAAAATTTGAAGAATATATTCCTCCAAAGGTATATATAGGGAACTAATTGTTCCATATGCTCATCCTCAAAAGCGGTGTTCTTTGAGCATGAGAACCAGAACCTTAATGGATTTAGCTTCGGAGCATGTTAAAGCATAAATGACTACCTTCGCAATTTTTAGAGAGGCTATCTTATTTGCGGCTTATGTTTCCAAGCGGGGCTCCTACTAAATCATTGGGTGCCAAAGACTCCTTTTGAGGCTATATATGGTGTTAAAGCGGCGTGTCTCACATTAAAAGTTTTGGTTGTTTGGCTTTTGCTACTCGCCAAGGGAATTTGAAAAAGGGAAACTTTCCAATCGAGCACTCAAAGTTATTTTTTTATTGGTTATCAAGATAATATGAAGCTTGGAGATGTTACGATGGAGATGTTACGATCACGTTACGAGAAAAGGTCTTTTCATTAAGAAGTATGACTTTTTGTTGAAGATGCGGTTTATTCTAGTGATTTTTATCGGCCCTAATGTGGCCGGATTATGACAAGGATATCTGCAATCGGTTTCAATTGGTGGTACTTCGAGAAAGTTCCACTATTACTAAATCTAACATTACTCTTGATCCAACAAATGTTTCTTTGATCCAACAACTATTCCTTCTCTTCTTTGTTCTTCCTTTTACGATTTTGCACAATCAGCGGTGCCCAAACCGGTACATCTGTTTCCTCGGTTGGTTGATCCATACATTGATTTTCAACCCTCTTGGTTATGAGTCTCTGCCTCACTAGAATTTCTTTCTTCCAAGCCTCAATCAGGATCATTCTATTTACGATACCTCTTCAACCTCCAGCGATATGACATCCGGCGGATGTTCCGGCCGGTCTCAAAGGATTGCCAATCTTCCTCCTGTTAATTACTCTTGCAACTATGCTTTAATGGCACAAGTTCTTCATGAGCTTTAATGGCACAAGTTCTTCATGATGTTGATCCTACAGCGTATTCGAGGCAGCCGGACATCCTCATTGGGTAGCGGACTATGAATGATGAGATAACCATGCTTCAAAAGCAACGGACACGGGGTACGGTGCCTAAGCCTCTTGATAAGAATATTATTGGTGCCAAGTGGGTTTTCCGGTACTAAACATCATTCCGATGGCACTCTCTTAAAGCATATAGCAAGATTAGTAGCAAAAGGTTACACTTTCAGCAAGAAGGCTTTGATTTCAATGAAGTTTTTTTGCACCCGTGGTTGATTGGATACCTTAAAAGGGCGATTTTTGGCTCTTCTTTGCACACAAAGGATGGCCACTATATCAACTTGATTTCAAGTCCGCATTCTGAGCGGAGATTTACAAGAAGATTTATATATCCGAAGCCACCGGATTTAAGGACAAACATATCCGATTATGTATGCAAAATTAAGAAGAGTCTATATGGATTAAGAGGGCACCTCGTTCTGTCGGCATCCGAAAATCAATTCCTTTCTTATCTCTATGGACTATCAAAGGTCGTCGCGGATCCTAATGCGTACTATAAATTTGATAAGGATCGTGTTTCTATCATTCTTTTTATCGTTGATGACGCGATTATGGCGAGGATGATCTTGATGGCTTATTGTTCACACAAAAGAATTTCTTAACCAACATTTTGAAGTTCTTGATTTGGGCCTCATGCATTCTTGTTTAGGTCTTGAAGTTTGGCAAACTCCTAATGGAGTACACATTACCATTAGAGAAAATATGGGGTCTCTTGGTGTCCCCTAAGAAATATTATAAGTTATTTTTTCTATTTTCCTAATTATATTGAGAGCATTTATCCTTCATAAATATAGAATCCAAGTGTATCTTAGAGCCCACGAGACCTATCCCATTATGCCGTCATTTGGAGAGAGAGGAGGAAATCTCGATTAGGGTTCCTCGAATCCGTTCGTGAGATCTCGAGGCGTGTCTAGAGATAAATACGAGATCTCCCTATTCAAGCGAGGTGTGCGGTGGTTTTCAAGGCAGCCGGATGCGATTTGAGCTTCGAGATCAAGGTTTAGGGTTCATGTGGGCGTGTGAGTTCAAATTTGAATTTCCCTCATTGCATTTGCTCTGAGAAATTTTTGAATCACAGTTCAAATTTGAAATTCCCTCATTGCATTTGCAGGAAAAATTTGAATTCTGGTTCAATATTGATTTTCCCTTACTCTAAAGTGCTCGGAAATTTTGAATTGTAGTTCAAATTTGAATTTCCCACACCAAAACATTTGAATTCGTTATAAAATCAACAATGGAGTTTAAGGATGGTTTTACGCTACTGCGATCATTGCCATGGTTCAAATGAGAATTACCTTGCCTTCATCGAATTTGCAAAATCCATCGACCAAAAAAAGAACATAATGCTTTTGAGATTGAGTGGAGCCAAGCATCGTATATATCTCACGGGCGAAGAGGGGAAATTTACCCACGAAATCCATTCCGCGAGGTAAATGTCCAAATTTCAATTGTGTGTCAAGCCTTGTGAGGTTTGTTTGTGAGGGAAAGTCGGGGCTGCTAGGCTATTGTGAGAGCTTTGGCACAATCTGATTTACAATTAATTTATCAAAATAACAATTTGTCACATTGCTTGCATTTGAGAGACACGGAGTTGTCTAAATTGAGAGATCAGTTAAAGCGGCAAAGAAAGGAAAAGGATAAGCGAGGTCAGCCAACTAACAAAAGGAATTCTCAATTGGAGGAAGATATTGTGATGTTTTCGACAATGTGTCAAGCAAATTGATTTTTGCAAGACTTTCGGCAATGGCGGATGCTAGAAAGAATATGAAAAGCGATTAATGGGTGTCTTCTTGAGGAAGAGATTGGAGAGATCAAAGAGGACTGTTCTTGGTGCTCGAGAGAGAATAAAAGAATTCAAGCCAATTGAAACACTTAATATTAAATGTGGGGCTGCTCGAAGGAGAATTTATGCTATGAAGCAAGTGCTACTGATCAAGTAAGGGAAAGAAGGGGTGTGAGGAAGAATGTTGGCAGCATTGTAAGAAGTATTGCCACAAAAGAAGAAATACTTTCAATGTTAAATTCACCGAATTTTGATTTGAAGAAATCTGTTATGGACTGCTTCTTCATGAGGTGAGTTCTAAAATGGATGCAAATAAAATTCAAAATGTATGTGATTCTTTGGAATTAGTGCAGTGACTTATAGATTGCTCTTCAAGCAATTCTCGGATGCATTGAACATGGTTGGGACAAATAAAGTTATGGTTCCAAGGCCACACCATCTGAATCTTGTCGAGGGCAAGGAGAAACACTATGGTTGAAGAGATCCTTGGAGGAATGCACTCAATCAAGTGTGAAGCACCATTCACTATTTCGGGGGCCAAGATCTAAGAAAGGTATCCCCAATGACAACAAAATTATAAGTCTCCATGAGAGAAACAATTTGTGGTTTGACTTGGAGAGCATTCTGAAATTTATGGTAGTTTTTCTATAATATACATGAAGATAGCATTCAAAGCGACCCATTTGGAGGTTTGTTTGAAGCTTGATGAAATGGAACTCGACCACAAAGTCAAGTATGAAAGGGTGTCTTTGGCGAGTCATGAATCGGGCATTTGCTGCAGATTATGAACAACAAAAATGTTAAAGAGGAAGGCTAGAGACTCCAGTGGTTTTCAATCAATCGAGGAGCATACGTGGTGGTTGGGCCTTTTCAAGTTCATAAGGAGAACAATGAAGTGCTGAAATGGGTCTTTGGCGACGGGTATACCTATGCTTGTGGGCAGCTATAATAAAGGTAAGAAGGTTTGTGTTGAAGGTTTTGGTTCTTTTTGATTAATTTCCACGGCATCAGATCTGGCGAAAGCCATGTATAATATTAGGTCTTACGGTGCAAAAACTTCCGAATGTGCTTGTATTCTTTGTGAGACTTTGAAAGAAACAAAAATGGCCCCTCAAAAGAGTACTCTCAAATGTAATCGAGTTCAGCTCTCGATAGACACCTAAAGGATAAAGATCGATCCCAATTTTGCCTATTCCCTTGGATAGAGTTCACATTTGTACACTTTTGCGCTCTTGTTAGAATAGTAGAAAAGATGATTTGGCTTTCGAGGAGTTGTTTGTCCGGAACATTAAGGATGAGAAGCAGCGGAAAGAAGCTATTGAAGCAGTGGAAACGGTATTATCAAATGCGAGGATTGCATGGTGGATGTGTGAAGCTGGAAATGGATACTAAGCAGTCCTCCAATGGAAGAAGCTTCGGTTCCAACCAAGGTGTCTATTGGAGGTGAGAGGCAAAAGCACTTTCTATGCAATGAAAGTGCCAAGGTAGGGTGTATGGGACTTGGGAAAAAAAAACTTGTAGATGCAGAGATGGATGAGAACCACTAATGGAAGAACCGAGAAAAAGGCATGCATGGAATGCCTTATCCAACTTAAATCTGTTGTTTAAGAAAGATTTACTCGGCCGAATTTGAGCGAATTTGGAATTTCGATTTCTTTTGTTAATGCATTTACAAAGGCATACATAGATGCATGGGGGAGAGCGAGGTTACACATTATGTGCATATAATTTTTGCACATGGGCCTTGGTTTTGCGAATAGGTATGGCAGCTTGGCCATATGGAACACACAAGGCATGGAAAAATCACATAAGCAAGCCAAGATGGTTTTAATAGGAAGACTCAACGAGGGTAATCTAACTTCGTCAATCCAATCCATTGGTCCAAATGGGACAATGGTTCTATAGAGGAGTGCTAGCAAGACATGAAGAGAATGTGGCAAGGCGTGCCTCGCCAATTTTGCATGATGCAATGGCGGTTGCTATGAAGAGGCGTCGACAATGAGGGCTTGGTTTAATCGAATGGCAGGAACAAACTAAATGAGTGGAGAAGCAAGAGACAAAAGAATTGGAAAAAGGTATATTGTTATCTGATTTCTTATGAATCTCAAACTTTATAGCAACTGCATTTGTATGTCATTTATGGCATATCTTAATTTGTGCATATCGAAACCCGTTGTATAGTTGTATTGTTGTATCGATTTTGTGCATATTCTTGTTTCAAATTGTGCGGATTTTTGTATCAACCATCTATCCCAAGAATTTTGTATCAAATTCTTGGGATCAAGCTCAAACTTAACAATTAATATCGGAGTTCTTAATATCAACAATGAATAGCGAACTTAACAATCAATATCGGTTAAAACCCATCCCAAGGTCGAGTTCTCAAACCCTAAATAGGCAGTAGTGGTTGAATTATCCCACATGCTTAGGGTTAAATAAACTTAGTCATATATAAGGTTCTTTGTTTTCAATTTTGTATTTTCAATTGCAATACTTGTACAGAACATCAAACTCCCTTTTGTATTTTCAATTGCAATACTTGTATGAACATCAAACTCAAAACAATTCTAAGTTTCCATAATACTTGTTACCATATTTAAACATAATTGTGACCATTGCTTTGCATAATGAACATGCTAGTTATGCTTTGATAAATTGTGACCATAAAATGCTAGTTCAAGATTCACCATAAACTTCATAAAGTTCACTTATAAAGTGTATGGTTCAATTTTGATAAAGTTCATGGTTCATAAAGTTTATGGTTCAATTTTGAACCATGAACTTCATACATATTTCCAAATGTGACCATTGACAAATAACAAATGTGACCAATAGTACACCAAACTTGCACAACCCTAAACCAACAATAAAAAAAAAAATATATATCAGTTGACGAAGCCATTGATTGCATGGCACGCCTTTTTAGACAGTACAGTGCATTTCGTATGCATGCAGATCATTGCACTCGATTGGCGGGTGCTCTTCATCTTCCTCCCAATTCCCGAACCATACCCAGCCGAGAATCGTAACCGAGCATGGCGAATCAAGATCACCTTGAGTTCCCATGGACGAAGTTCCGTGAATTCTACCCAGTAGGGCAAGAGGATCAAGTATGTCGCCGATTTTCGCGTGTGTGGAGGTGGGCGCCCTAGTTCGAAGGGAGCTGTAGTTTCGATAAGGTTCAGCGATGGCTAGACCGTCCTCATTCGGACCATGAGCCTTACGGAGATGGTTATTCAAAGCTGGTGGCAATGACTGCGTATGGAGCTCGAGGATGCAGCCCGACGGGGCGTGCCTAGGATACCCCCGTGTTTTTTCGATGTTGTGCTTTTGTTTTTCGACCATGTATATGAATCTCCATAACTCATCTCCATAACTTATGATGCTACCTCTTTTTTGTGATGGAACATTTTTATGTACAGGCCTTTTGTAAATTCGTCCATGAGGCGGTTGTTTTTGGGAGTATATAATATAAAATCGGTCATGTATTTCTTGTGTATTTCCTTCGATTTATGAGTTTATTCTTCAATGTCTTAAATATATTCACCATTGTGTGCTTATGTTCAAGTATTCTCGGTTTTACGAAAACTCTCAAAGTTTTTTGGGAACATGTAATCTAATGTCTATTTGCATGCATCTTTGTGTGTACATTCTTCTTATCGCTTTACGAATATATCCTTCAATGCATTTTAAAAGCGTGATGTGAATACTATTGTCTTAATTTGTCAATGTTCATTGTCAATTAAATGTTTAAGTGTAAAATTTGGATACCATTGTCTCTTGAACTTTAACTTGTCATTGAACTTCAATGCATTTTAAGTGTGATGTGAATACTATTGTCTCTTGAACTTTAGTGTAAACTGAATACCATTGTCTATTGAACTTCTAAGCGTCATTGAACTTCTAAAAGTTCCAACTTGTTGACTAAATAACCATCCGTTTAAGATTAAAGTCGAGCAAACATGGTTATTGAGCAAGCCACGAATATGAAAGCCCTTCCAAACCCAAGTTACATATAAGGCGGTAATATATCTAGCAAATAATCAATCTTCTAAGACATGTCTATGATTTCATCGTGTTGTGGACAAAGAATAACAAGCACTTGAGATTGCGGCGAGTTCACATTAACCAAAAACAACGCCAATTCAGTGTCATATCAAATCGAGTCTTGCAAAACAGCAAAGTCTTTCATGAACTATTAGTCTTACATGGATTCAACAAGTATTAGTTCACAGGAATGGTAGTGTCCATCTAAGTAGATATTGTTAAGTAGCAACAAAATTTAGATAAAGGCTGCGGGGAATTGAACGCAAAACCATTAACCACTTGACTTTGCAGTGCTAGTTCACATAAACAACAAAAGGCTTACATGAACTAATCAGCAAATGTTATAGCGGATGTATTTTTTGGATTCAACAAGTATTAGTTCACGGGGAATGGTAAAGTCCAGCAAGAAACATATTCTTAAATAGCAACCAAATTTAGACATAGTCTAGTGAATTGAACACGCAAAACCAACTGCCTTTCTTATGTTTTTCTATCCATTAAAGCAACAAGTATTTGACGACAATGTAGATGGAGATTTACATTCCTTGCATTTTCTGTAACACTCCCTTCTATAACCAATCTTTCTATCATTCAAAAGGAAATAGAAGTCACCATTCATTGCACATGTATTCAAGAACTCCCGACATTCATGTAAAGTCCATTCTTCCTCAACATGCGGCACCTTCTCCGAATTTTGTCATCAAAACCAATGACTAAATCCATAAGGGTGAGTTCGTCCATGATCTTCTATCGATCTCCAAGCCCGGTGGCATTTCTCCCATACACGCTTCCTTCTCTCAATAAAAAATTGATGTATAGCATCGGCTACACAACTTGTACTGTTTAACACCATAGAAATCGAAATGTATTCAATACAATGAGAATCTAGTAAAAGCGGATATATGCAAATGTAAAACCCGATGCTAAAACTTGCCAATCCTCACCTAAATATAAATGTGTCATTTGCAGGAGTGCACCTTGTGATTTGCTGCCCGGTTTCATGATCCCTTTCCTTCCACCGGCGAGAAAATATACTCTCGGACTATTAGAGGATACACCTCGGATTGTATAAGTCGTGGTGCAATCCTAATTGAAGTTTGATTGAAATAAATAAGAGAAAACATGAATTGGAAGAAACACTTTAAATGAGCATCTCACTCCTCCTCTTTCCCTAAGATTCTTAAATACTTCTACGCCCAAATGATCTCGGTATCTTTGTCAACAATTTGAGTCCACCAAACTCGGTACCCATAAGTTTGGATCCGGTAGATCAATCTCTACCAAACTTTCCTATCCCTTTACGATATCTTGTAATGATATGCATGAAACCATATACCTCTTTCTTTCAAGCTCCTCATGGTGAATCCTTGAACAACGGATGACCAATTCTCGCAATGGTACACTTCAAGTACACTAGTTATGCTCTTTGGCTGAAACAACATCGGTAAAAACCGAGGAGCAAAAGCGAGTTGGGTTCAAGAGAAGGAAAGGAATGCTTCATTGAAATAGACTCCTTAGCCATGTCATGTGAGTCGTATGCATGCTCCACAACCGGATCCATTACAACCTTACCTCCGGGTCCAAAACAAATTCTTTTACTTTCGTCCCTTCCAATGGGTGAGCGGTCTAACTGTTTAGCCCTTTTGACACCATGGTAGCCACACAACAGGCCTCATTGTCACCCAGGAACCAATTCTGAGATGGAGCTTCTCCCATTCGCCTTCTTCATTCTTGTTATTGCATAAGAAAACGGTCACTGCTCCTGATCTTGGCATCTGAAACGAGAAAAGAAACCCTGAATCAAAACCATGATCACAAAGAAATCAAATGCCAAAACTGGATTAGAATGTTACCCTGGCGTGCTTGATCGAGTTGAGTTTAGGCTAAACCTCGTGAAGGCGACTTGAGAACCCTAAACCGCCAGGTCGATCTGAAACTACTAATTGGGAGCTGTGTTTTTTTTCATGCATTAACTATTGGATGCTCGATGCAATACAATGTAGTTATTTCACACCTCACGTAAACAAGATTCCTATATATCTAACAATATCTTTAGGGGATTTCATGCACTATTTTCTAAATATTTGGGGCATCCCCTTGCCATGTAGACATGCCATTTGAACAAAGAGCAAGCCCCTTATTGGTGGATTGCAAAATCTGATGTGGAATTTCGAGCATTTTTTAAAGGGATATTCTAAGACCCCATATTTTCTCTAATGTCAGTAGAAGTATATTACAGAAATTCTAGAACGGTCACTATTACCTTGTGAGATCGGTCAAAAACTTACTCTTGAGTCTGATCATGAAGATGCAGATCCTACCTTGTATAGGCAGCTTGTTGGAGCATTATTGTATCTTACCCATACCCATCCAGATATCATCTATGCAGTAGGTGTTCTTACACGGTTCATGCAACACCCTAAGCAACCGCATTGGAAAGCAGCCAAGACTGTCTTACGATATTTGCAAGGCACTAAAACCAACGGAGTAGTATATCTCAAAGTCACTAACCCTAAGCCCATTTTGTTTTCGGACTCGATAAAGGGATCTCAAAGTCACCGACCCTAAGCCCATTTTGTTTTGGACTCGATAAGGGACCTTGATCATCTAAAAATGCCTCACAAGTTATGTGTCCTTTTATGGTGGTAACCCTATTAGTTGGAGCTCAAAGAAACAAGATACCACTAGCATCGGCCTCTTTTGAGGCGAGCTATAGGCTCTTTGCATGACAAAGAAAAGAAATGTTATGGCTTCTTCATCTATATGAGGATTTATGTGTACCTATCAAACACCGCACATCTTTCTTTGTGATAACAATTGGGGCTCTTTATCATATCAAAGATTACAAAAGTCACTTACTTAATTAAACATATGGATATCAAACTCGCTTCATAATGAGAGCAACTTGAAAATGGTTCTCTATCTCTTCTTTATTGCTTTACTCATGATCAAGCGGTGATGGATTTTCTGAAGCCTCTATCAGGCAAACAGTTTCATAAGATGAAGGAGATCTTCCATGTTTTACCCTCACGCTTCATCTCGGGGGGGATGATGCTAATACTTAGTGTGATTAGTAATAAGTTTGCATCGCTCTTGTTCTTAGGTGTGCTAGTCATAGGGGGATGATAGAATATTTCATTCTACGTGTCATATGATGACTAGACACTTTTCTCCGACGTGGCATGTAGCACTTTGTTGTCGACATGGCAAACCTTTATAAGCCATAGTCATGTATAGTTAATCATCCAAATCATTAGAGTTTTTGAGGTCAAATAAGGGCCCTTACTCGATGCCACGTCAAAAAGCTCGCGGCCAATGGGGATCAGAGCTTATACGTAACTTTTTACCGAGACTTGGTTTAGCCTTTCTAGGTGTCAATCAGCTGCGTAACCCGGTAATATCCGTTGCCCTCTAGCCGGTGTCGTTACACGTGGCAATTATAACCGTTAGCTCCGCCCTCAATTCCCTTTCGGGTGTTTTCCACAACGAGTTTTGCCAAGATCGATCACGCCAAGGGAGCTTCGGTTCACTTTCGAACCGCCGACCTGCGCTAAAGGGAGTTTCGACCACAGAAAAACTTCGATCAAGGTAAAATCGCGTAGCTTTTCCTAGTATTTCGATTCCGCTCCACATTCTAATTTGAATTACGTGACTAGATGGCTATAAGCTCTATCACGATCGGAAATGAGTTTGAAAGCTTCGTGGTGTCGGCTAAGGGAGCTTTGTTACACTCCAACCCGCAATGCGAGGTGAATGGCGAAGTCAAAAGATGCGGGGAGAAATGATGTTTACGCACATTGGAAGGCTTTGGTGGTCGGATTTCGGGCAAAGAGATATTTGTACAAGTAAGGCATGTATACACTCCAACGGATATGGCAAAAGAAAAAATAAGCAAGCGATTTTAACTTTCCCACGGTTAGAAGCAAATTGTGAGTATGTAATTCTATGCAATCCATATTCAAATTAGTTCGCCATTACTTATCTAGTTCATTCCTATTCTCTCGAGGTTTGTGTATGTCGATGTGGAGAACACCGTCTCTTCACACTCGATAAGCAAAGGTGTTTTCCATTGCTTTCACCAAGATATGGGCTGCTTGTTGTTGAAGGTAGCACAAGATCATTTCGAGAAAGGGGTATATGGTTCTCGAGGTATGAATACTCTCCACGAAGATCAAGCTAACCGAGCTTCCATTGCCCACTGTCCGGATTTATACCTGCAAGAGACCTCTGGATGCCACTTCTATCTTATTAGCACGGAGTAAGTTGTCGCAGAAATGTTCACGGCATTGAAGGAGAAGGGAGGAGTCTGCGGGCATGTGAAGATAAATTTAAGAATTGATCTGTTCATTGCCATATTCAAGAGCGCCGACAATGTAAAGAAGACCTTGAAGATGTTTATAGTTCAACAATCCATGGATAGTTTTTAGAAGGTTGGAGTGCTCGACTTCACGTTGGTGAGCTGAATGAATCTAACGAGGATAAGTCGAGACACGGTTCGGTTCAGATATTGCATTCGGAAGCAAACTTTGTATGTCACTTTTAAGTATAGGAGATGGCGAAATGTCCGTGAAGGAAGAAAGTACGTCTGGATTCATGTCGAACAAGATGATAATGATGGCACTCATTCCGTTGTCATAGACTTGAACATTCATAAGGATAATCGGTTGTTCAAAAGTCCGAGAGCCGGAGAGCGAAAGTGGTCTCTATTCGATGTTCGGGCGGCAATTGGAGTTTGAGCAGACTTAAACTTCTTCCATTTCATGAGTGGAAAGCGCAGAGAAGAATGTTATAAATTGGGGTCATGCATGCCACCCAAAGTCATATCAGATATGAATCTATCTAATATAAATATAAGTGATTGTTAAGCGGAGATCTATTGCATATTAATTGCAAACATATGCTTTCATTGGGATATAAGACTTAAAGTAGCCATGTTATGTACAACTTCGATTGTGGATGTGTTTTCACAACCGCACTTACGGTGCAAAATTGTGGCTCTCATAAAATATGGAAGGGCCATTTTCGCACCCAGAGCCCACGGTCTTGAAAAATGCATAGCATAAAAAAACAAAGGGTATATTCCGACCGTAGCCACCGGTCATGGGTTATACATACAATAAGATATTGAAGGGTTGTTTCGCGACCGTAGCCACGGTGCGTGAAAATGTGCAATGAATAAAAAATGGAATGGGTATTTTTAGACCGTAGCCCGCGGCGAAATTGTGAATAGAATAAATTATCGGAAGTCTTGTTTTCGCGACATGAAGTATGCGGCGAATTTGTGCATAGCATAAATTAAGGAAGTGTTATTTTCGCGATCGTTGCTACGTTCTTAGTCTCTCTTGCAAATCAAGCCGCTACAAAGGCTCACATTCTAAGTGTCATAAATCGGCCGCTCCACGAGAATGGCAAATAGCTGGTCGATAAGGCATGGGAGTCGTTTTAGCGATGGTATGACAAAATAGTGGAGAAAGAACGGGATTTTCGCCGAAGCATCTGAAAGAGTTCGAGGAGGAGCTAGAGGAGCCAAAGTGGATGCAACCACCGTGTATAATAATTTTTGCCCGAGCATAGACATTATGGCGAGTGTAATGAGTTTATCGATGCATATGGCGGCATCCTTCATAGCTTCATGGCCGGAGCTGGTCCCGACGTGAAAGCATGTCCTGCGGATCGGTTTTGCCTTCACTAAGCATCCAAGCTTTTCTTAAGATGTTTCAAACCCGATCAAGACCGAATTAGAAGGTTCTTGAAGAAACTACCGAACTGCGAGGCAAGAGGGGAAGGAAAGTTTTTTCGCCTAGATATCATGTTCAGCACATACATGATTTACACTAAGCCAAGCAAAGATGCCAGTTCTTCTTCAAATTGTGTCGCTCAAACGGCGCCCAGCCTCACCGATAGAGGAGCCGAGATAGATCCCGAGGAAGAGAAGATCGTCTTGGAAAATGAGGAGATCGAGATTGTGGAAGAGGAGGTCTCCGTGAAAAAGTTATCTACTTGGGGCTATCGAAGCATATCCCATCCAGGTGGGAAACCATACTTGTTCTTCTTGGGACATATCCGGGTGACGGGGTTGAGAGAAGACGAGATATTGGGCGAGATATATGCCCATGTTGTAGGCACAGGAGGACTTATAGACTTTGAGACCCGATGTCCCCGGACAAATGATGGAGGTCGTGACTTATGATGGATCCTCAATACCTCCGGAGGATGCATTTGAAATTGTCATGCAAAGAAGTGAAGCGGGGTATGAAGCAATGAAAGATGTCAAATTTGAAGTCGCTAGCTCTTCAAACAACATACGTATTCATAGAACGTGGAGTCAAGTCCTCTTTCAAAATAACAAACCCATTTGTTTGAAGCGGGACAAAAGAGAGGTATTTATCCGGTTTCATTTTCTATTTCTTCTTGAATCGATGTTTCTTTTATGCGGGGAGTTATTTATTGATGACTTACATGCAAGGCATTAGAGAGTCACCCTAGGTAGGGGCCAAGATGTGCACATTATATGGGCTACCTTCACCTTAAGGGAAAATTATTGTGTTTCACAATAAATATAGTCCATCCGAGTACATGAGGTCCTCAAGCTTAAAGGCTCACATCAGCCGGCAACCACGTGCCCCTAGCCTCAAATTATGATCAGTGGTAGCGGTAGATAGGGCTATCGCAATGTATGTCTTCGGGGCTTCAAAATGTACTCTGTCCTTGCAAATAAAGCGACTCTAGGCTTGGGTGGAGCGGACAAGGAAACACTGGCGCTTGTCACTTGTCCCAGGAATGAAGGACCTCGACATATTGTATCCGTTAGATGCAATTGGGGCTGGAGTAAAAGAAGAGGACTTAGAAGATTTTGATTCGGTTTACAAAGCCACGATGCCAAGAAAAGGAAATGTACTTAAAAAACTTTTGTATTAATATAATGTCTTTTTCTATAAATTGTCTTTTCTATAATGTATCAATTGTTTTCATATATGACGGAATTGCTTTTATATGGATGTTCATTTATGATATTCATTAATTGTTAGAATTCAATGTGAGCAATAAATCCTTGTTAGATGTATATGTTAGGTATTCTTTAATGGTGGCTACAAAGTCGCAAAACAGATGTCGGCAGGTTTTTGACTGGCCGATTCCACCGCGGCTGGCTTCGGCATAAAAACGATCTGTCCGGCAATTTTTGATCGCCCTATTTTCGCACCGCGGGCTACGGGCGAAAACAGATGTCTGGGCAGTTTTGGACTGCCGATTCGACCGTGAAGCTTACGGTGGTAAAACGTGATGTCGGCAGTTTTGGACTGCCCAATTCGCAATCAGGCTCTGGTGCGGAAAACAAAGCCGTCTGCGATTTTGGACTGCCCTATTTCGACCGTGGCTACGGTATGTAAAAGCAGATGTCGGCGATTTTGGACTGCCCGATTGCTAACCGGCTACCGTAACATTTTTCGATCCTAGGGGTTTATGGGATGGGGACGAACAATATTGCTTCATTGAATTTCTTCTCCTTGCTAAAATCCGGCTCATGTCCATGCTAGCTCTGAATCCCCACAAAATGAGGGAAACGCTTGAGCCGGAGAATGTTGATGAGGTCATTACTAGCGGCCGGAGACTTCTATTCCAATTCCACGAGGGCGAGGCGGTTATTCTCATCACAAGCCGGCCAGATGGGCGTAGAGGAGGTTGTCCTTACAAAGACTTCGGCAAACCCTTGAAATGTCGTCCACACTATTAATAATAGTGTGGGCGAAAACCCAAACCGTGCTTCCTAGTCCGGGTCACCTTGCCGATTTGGCGGTAAGGTTGTTGGGGAAGGAGTTTTTCGCGGCGCTTCATGCGCCACAATATTCCGATTCTGCATTCCGTATTGTGGTAAAGGGAACCATTCTGAATCCAATGTGACTGCCGTTCCCCACCCCTTGGCGGAGACATTGGAGGAAGCCATCGGGTCATACGTCGGTGGGCCGAGTTGATGTCATCCATGTCCGACGAAGTCACGGCCATTCCGGTTCTTGTGTAATGAGTTGGATTACATGTTGAAACCACGGGGAGTTCTACACACCAACGCCGTGCTTTTTGTTGACCGAAGGCCATGGTGCCCGGTGGCTCATGATGAGGCTATCTCCTCGTCCTCGGGCGTTGGGACCACTATTGCATTCCCAAACGTTTGGCGGTGGTGGGGAGGAAGAACGCAGACTATGGAGGTAAAGATGACCAAAGATCGCCCTGGTCCATGATGGCCCGAGGATCGACGCCGCCAGACCCGGCAAGATCATCGGGTCCAGCAAGATCAGCCAGGATGCCGCCCAGCAAGATCATCATCGGGTGGACCGGCATGTTGATCCCGGAAATCTAGTTCAGGGAAAGGGAAGGTAATAGGAAGCCCCTGAAGAAAAGTCGAAATCCAGGCGAAGAAACCGAAAGCCCAAAGCCTCCTAGGCTTGTTCCTAGTCTTGAGAGACAATGGTAGAGTGATGCGGAAAGGAGCCCGATAAAGGTTTGGTAATAAGCGGAAGCCCAAGGAAGGGAGCCTAGTGTTAGATATGGTGGCCCCGAGAAGATGAAGGTCTCCTCCTCGCACCGGGGGCTGAGGGAGATTAGGCTTGGCGGGCATGCACCGACCTCGATTCCCAAGCTTGCCTTCGCTAGAATGGTGAGTTTGAGATGCGGGGAAATTATTGAGAGGAGGAAGGAATCAAGGAGGAAGAGGAGGGATGAGCACTGGACTTCGGGCCCCGATGGTGGAGGAGGAGGTGAATAGAATCCAGCAGAGGCCTTGGACATCTGCAGAAGAGGCGGCCAGAGGCTCATCTAATTAGCCTCTTTGAGGACATGTCCATTTGCTAGGTGCACAGAGGGGCGTTGTTGCCATCTTGAGGGCAAACGACTATGCCTTAGCTAGATACTTCCGTGGATGCCTCCCTTAGCATCCTTTGTAACACTTTTTGTTTGTTAATATATGAGTGTTTTAGTATTTATCGTGATGAGTGTTTTATATTTATGTAATTATTTGCTATTCTATTTATTGCGGCTGTGCATTTATCTACTAGTGTTGACCGTGGCCACGGTGCAAAAATGACTATTCCACATTTGTGGGAAGGTCTATTTCGCACCGTCGCCACGGTGCGAAAATGACTATAATTCCACATTCTTTGGGAAGGTCTATTTCGCACCGTGGCCATGATGCTTGAAAAATAGTAGTTCCAAAGTTTTGAGGGCTTAATTTTGCACGTGACTACGGTGCGCGAAACAGATCATTCCCACACCGCTAAGAGAATCTTTGAATCCAATTTAGAATCTACACGTAAGGGAAAATGGCCAAGAGCTTTCCAAATTGAAAATGTGCGGTAAATAGGGCGGATCACATGTATCACTTATGGTTACATACTTATAACTCATATAAGAGGCATAGCATATACATAGAACTCATATAAGAGGCATAGCATACATGAATGAAGAAGCTTATTCGCGATCGGGATCATCATGAAAAGGTAGTTGAGTGATGCGATTAATCTCATAGACGCCACGCTCTGGAACCTTCCAAAGGTGGATAACAACACGATAAAACCCTCCTGAAGAACGATTTGACCCCTCCGCTACTCCTTCCGGCCGAGGGGATCAGGGGGGATACCCCTCCGAGAACATCTATAAAGATCATTATATGTCATAGTGCAAGTAATGGAGTCCATATCTTCTGGGGAGGAGGCCGAGACATAGCAAATGGATGCCTTCGCATTGAGTGGAACCGCATTTATATCGAACAAAATTATTGACATGCACCAGAAAGATTATTGGTTATACATACGAGCATAATGTACAAAATACACATGTATATAATGTAATTATATAGCGTATATACATTCTGAGTATTGATTTAGGGGGACTCTTCTGAGTCATTGTCACCAGGCACCCCAGTGATCTTTTCTATCATGTACATTTGATGCTCTCTATTCCATATTAGATGGATGATAACATCGAAGGGAGCAGGATAATAGCGAGGATTGAGAGCGGTGGTCATCCGGTCTTCCATGGGTATTTCTCGCCGCGACAATCGCTTTGAAATTTTCGGGTGATTCATCTTGCGGTAATGGAATCACATTCGAGGACCGTAATGAGACCACATGGCTAGGCGGAGGAGGCCAATGTTCTTTGCACTTCGGCAATTTGATGTATATTTATACCCACAAAATTATTGATGGTATATACCCACCAAAATTATTGATGGTATATACATAGAAATTATTGGATAATTATACATACACCTTAATTTTACATTATAATGGCAATGAACATCAATAGTATGCTACATGAGCTACATAATTTTCATTACTCTTTAAATAGGCATCTATGCCTTCATTGTCTTTAATGCGCTTCTTGTTTGCATGCTCCTTGCCTCCTGTTAAGCTTCTTGTTGCTCTTTGCCTCCTTTATGCGCTCCTTTCTTGCATGCTCCTTGCACCAATGCGCTCCACTAGTTGTTCCTTGTGCAATGCGCTCCACTGGTTTCTTGCAAATGGTAACTTTGCAAGAACATCCTCATTGGGCTGATCGAGATACCGCAAGCATCGGCGGGAATTAATCGATGCACTTTGATTTTTTTAACAACTTTTTGGGGCATCGATGGCGTCGGTCCAACCCGTGAGCTTGCAAGGCGGTGAGCAACTTCATTATCGATCGGCTCCCTCCAAGCGGAGGAGATCAATTGGAGTCAAGCAAGGTTCAATCTAAGTGCTTTGGGACTTCTTGAACCCCTCTGATTTAGAAGATAGGCTAGAAACGGTTGAAGGACATGCTTTTACATGGTTTCATGGCCTACTCACGGATCGATATGTGCCTACGGTCATTCCTACTAATGAGAAGAATAGGATTTATATCCTCATTGAACTTTACGACTTCCATTACAAATCTTTTGTGGATATTGGTAAGCTCCTATTCCGTTCCCTTGACTTCAACATCCACGTAGTTCTTGTCTAGATTCCCCACACGGGATACAATTCCTTGGGATACCGTGACCTATGGCTACATAGCACCAAAGACACATATCATTACATATCACGGGTGAAGATACTCCCTTTGATTTTGGTATAAAGATTTTCATAGAAATTAAGTATATAAGCAAGTGATTTCAGTGTAATTAAGTAACATCCTTATATTATCATGTATTATCTTGGCAATCTTACACTTTTAGTGTAATTGAATGATTTCTTCTACCATTTTTCCTTGTATTTTTCATGTGAATGTTTTATTTGTGGTCATATATCGGCACCGTGTACGATGCGAAATAAATCGATCCTCGATTACAAATTATTGAAGGGCCTGGCCCCGCGACCGTGGCTACGGTCGCGGAAATCGATGGATCCGGTTTAGTTCACGGGCCCATCTTTGCAGCCACCACCAAAGGGTATAATACTTCAGCATTATTGGTATTATTCTTCAACTTTCTTGGTATTATACTGGCGATTATTAGTATTATACTTCAACATTATTGGATTCATTAGCTATAAATTCTTTTCACCTTGCTTTCACTTCTCACCTTTGTTCCATGTTTTTCACATTGCTTTCACTTCTCGGTGTTCTCACCTTGCTTTCACTTCTCACCTTGTGTTCCGTGTTCTTTGCTAATTGATCTTGATCCTTGCTTCTTGCTCCCTTCATTTTTCGTGCTACTTCATGCTACTTGGTCTTGTTCCTTGCTCTTGATCTTGCTACTTGATCTTGTTCCTTGCTTCCTTGCTCCATGATCTTCCTTGTTCCTTGCTTCTTGCTACTTGATCTTGATCCTTGTTCCTTGCTACTTCATCTTCCTGGTCCTTGCTACTTGGTTTTCCTTGTTCCTTGATCTTCTTGCTCCTTGATCTTCCATGTTCCTTGCTTCTTGCTACTTGATCTTGATACTTGTTCCTTGCTACTTGGTCTTCTTCCTTGCTTCTTGCTCCTTGTTCCTTGCTCTGCTCCTTGTTCCTTGCTCCGTCGGTGATCCTTGCTTGCTTGTGCAAATGATTGGACCCAATCCTCCCTGGGTTACTCCGAAGGGCGCAAGCATGCTGGGGCATTACTGTGCGGGCCTGGCCCGATGAGCTATTTGACCATTTCTTGGAGTGGAGGTTGCACCACAGTCCCACCAAGGAGCTTGCAATGGAGTTGATCAACTTCATTCTGGAACGATTCGATTGTGGTCATGAACCACTGATGGAAATTAATCCATCTGAATGTTATAGGAGACTTGCAATGAGGGGAATTCTTGAACCCCCTCCTTATCTGGACGAGATGCTTCTGGCCAGATTCGGGCCTCTTCTTCGTCTTTGGTTATTTAGCAGCATCTGCGGATCAATACATATCGAGAGTTCATTCATGAAATTTCTAAAGGGATGATGTATGGCCTTATTAGGGCGTGCTACAACGAAAGTACAACGGTTTTGTGGAGTTGGGTCCGCTCTTCTTAGTGAGTATCATCTGTGGGGGAATTACTTTTTCTAATGACTAGGTACCCATATGGTGGGAAGAATCAGGTGGGATACTGGCGTGAGCTCGGTTTCCTAACCCGGATCGTGGGTTACCCCTCGCATGGGAAGGCAAGGGGAAGGGAACAGGGGGAAGGTTACTAGGGACATACGTAGCCGTGGTCTCTAGTAACCTTTGCTATCTATCATAAATATTTCATCTGATACCGTGTTAATATGTTCTATAAATATTCTCTAATATGTTAATATGTTCTCTAATATGTTAATATTCTCTAGTTAACGACCCATATTTCTTATTCTTGTTAAATGGCCTCAAATTTATGCACCGTAAGCCATGGCGTAAATTGACCTGAGTACAAATTATTGAAGGCCTATTTCGCAACCGTAGCCACAGTCTTGAAATCGACTGAGTTACAAATTATTGAAGGGCCTACTTCGCACCGTGGCTACGGTGCGAAATACGTGGATCCAGTTTAGTTACAGGCCCATATTTCGCACCGTCGCCACGATGCGAAATCGACTCAGTTACAAATTATTGAAGGGCCTATTTCGCACCGTAGCCACGGTGCGAAATCGACTCAGTTACAAATTATTGAAGGGCCTATTTCGCACCGTGGCTACGGTGCGAAATACGTGGATCCAGTTTAGTTACAGGCCCATATTTCGCACCGTGGCCACGATGTGCAATACATGCATCCAATTTACTTACAATACAGCATTTCGCACACTGAGCACTATCGAACTGATAAATAAACCAACTCTTTTACAGTAGAGACGTTATCAAGAGCTCTCAATACAGACATAACCTTTGCCTTGCATACATCTCATTGATCTCCACTCCCTTGATCGCTCAACATTTGCGGACTTATACCAAGCCGCCCTCTTTTTCCTTCTGGGTTTTGTCTAAACAACTTAGCAAAGTGTTGATTCACTTTCGGTTCCGTGATTTCTTCACCCACTTGCACCACGATCATACGCAAAACCATTGACACATCTGCGCAGAAATTCCTAACCGAACCTGCGTGTTGAGTGAAATGGAAGAATGCATTCTTTGCTTGCTTATGAGACTTCTCCATTCCCCATTGTATTCCAAATTCCCGGGCTTCCATATTCCACGACAAACTACGCCATATGCGAGCATATATGGACATAGTGAGTCAAATTGGCCTCACCCCATGCCGTCGGGGAAAGACTTAGTGAAGTTTGTGACGCCCTCACGGAATTTGGCAACATCATTTTCCTGCACCTACCTTTTACGCATTTCCTTTACGGTCTGGAGAAATCCACGCCATGCCTTGATTTTTTCTTGGTGATCGCCATGATCATTTCGATCATCCTCAGCTGCAATAAGATCCTTGTAAGCTTCCCAAACACCAGATAAGTTCTCTTTCGCGGGAGGCATGTTAATGTCTAAATAATGTCTAAATAATATTTTGGCATTATTAGGTGAGTTGAAAAGTCCTAGGAGATATGTTTATCTGGTCCTAGAATGCCCAAAAAGTCATACGTGGCAGGCGGCACTAGGCTGGTGACGTTGGATTCAACGATGCCCCTAGAGTTGCCCCTAGGATCCGAAAACTTCCTCAAGGTGGGATTGAATCCTGCCTACAAAGTGTGCATGTATGGCCAAAGTTTTGCCCAACGGATGTGTGGTGAGTTGGTATAGGCCTAGTAATGCCAAAAATAAGTGTTCATTTGGTCATGGGTTCAAACCTTGCCAATGTCACTTATATTTGGAAGTTGGTTACTAGGGGTACTGATGATGATGATCCCCGTGGTAGAACTTAAAAGCCTATACATGTCCTCCACTTTTGGCTTTCGTTGGCGATGGGACAAAAACTAGCTAGTTTGTAAAAAACTAGTCTAGACCATAAAAAGTTGGTTTGGATTAGCGTGGCTGGTTTCTTTGGTTACTTGTCTAAAAGCATGCCCAAAAGTCATCACGTTGGCGGCGGCACTAGGCTGGTAACGTTGGATTCAACGGCGCCCCTAGAGTTGCCCTAGGATCCAGAAAACTTCCTCAAAGGTGGGATTGAATCCACGCCTACAAAGTGTGCATGTATGGCCAAAGTTTTGCCCAGCGGATGTGTGGTGAGTTGGTATAGGCCTAGTAATGCAAAAATAAGTGTTCATTTGGTCATGGGTTCAAACCTTGTCAATGTCACTTATATTTGGAAGTTGGTTACTAGGGGTATCTGATGATGATCCCCGGCGTGGTAGAACTTAAAAGCCTATACATGTCCTCCACTTTGGCTTTCGTTGGCGATGGGACAAAAACTAGCTAGTTTGTAAAAAAAACTAGTCTAGACCAGTAAAAGTTGGTTTGATTCAGCGTGGGCTGGTTTCTTGGTTCTTGTCTAAAGCCCCTCACGGTCCTAGGATGCCCAAAAAGTCATGCGATGGGCGGCGGCACTAAGGTGGTGACGTTGGATTCAACGATGCCCCTAGAGTTGCCCCTAGGATCCAGAAAACTTCCTCAAGGTGGGATTGAATCTGCCTACAAAGTGTGCATGTATGGTCAAAATTTTGCCCCAACGGATGTGTGGTGAGTTGGTATAGGCCTAGTAATGCCAAAAATAAGTGTTCATTTGGTCATGGGTTCAAACCTTGCCAATGTCACTTATATTTGGAAGTTAGTTACTAGGGGTATCGATGATTACGTGGTAGAACTTAAAAGCCTATACATGTCCTCCACTTTGGCGTTGGCGATGGGACAAAAACTAGCTAGTTTGTAAAAAAATTAGTCTAGACCGGTAGGAAGTTGGTTTCTGAAAAAGCCCATACATGTCTAAAGCCCCACGGTCTAGGATGCCCAAAAAGTCATCATTCGGGCACTTGACGTTGAATCTGGTCCTAGGACCAAAAAGTCACTGGCAGGCGGCACTAGTTTGTGATGTTGGATTCAACGATGCCCTAGAGTTGCCCTAGGATCGAAAACTTCCTCAAGGTGGGATTGTACAAAAATGTATGGCCAAAGTTTTGCGGATGTGGTGGTGAGTTGGTATAGGCCTAGTAATGTCAAAAATAAGTGTTCATTTGGTCATGGGTTCAAACCTTGCCAATGTCACTTATATTTGGAAGTTGGTTACTAGGGGGTATCACGATGATGATCCCAAGCGTGGTAGAACTTAAAAGCCTATACATGTCCTCATTTTCGCGATGGGACAAAAACTAGCTAGTTTGTAAAAAACTAGTCTAGACCCGTAAAAGTTGGTTTCTGGTGGGCTGGTTTTCTTGGTTCTTGTCTAAAAACCCTACGGTCCTAGGATGCCCAAAAGTCATGCACGTGGCGGTGGCACTAAGGCTGGTGGCGTTGGATTCAGCGATGCCCCTAGAGTTGCCCCTAGGATCGAAAACTTCCTCAAGGTGGGATTGAATCACGCCTACAAAAGTGTGCATGTATGGCCAAAGTTTTGCCCAGCGGATGTGTGGTGAGTTGGTATAGGCCTAGTAATGTCAAAAATAAGTGTTCATTTGGTCATGGGTTCAAACCTTGCCAATGTCACTTATATTTGGAAGTTGGTTACTAGGGGTATCACGATGATGATCGAAGCGTGGTAGAACTTAAAAGCCTATACATGTCCTCCACTTTGGCTGCTCGTTGGCGATGGGACAAAAAACTAGCTAGTTTGTAAAAAAACCTTTCTAGACCGGTAAAAGTTGGTTCCTGATTATTGTGGTTTCGGGTTTCTCGGTTCTAAAGCCCTCTTGGTCCTAGGATGCCCAAAAAGTCATACGTGGGGTGGCACTAGGGTCGTTGGATTCAAACGATGCCCCTAGAGTTGCCCCTGGGATCAAAACTTCCTCAAGGTGGGATTGAATCACCATTACAAAGTGTGCATGTATGGCCAAAGTTTTGCCCAGCGGATGTGTGGTGAGTTGGTATAGGCCTAGTAATGCCAAAATAAGTGTTCATTTGGTCATGGGTTCAAACCTTGTCAATGTCACTTATATTTGGAAGTTGGTTACTAGGGGTATCGATGATGATCCCGGCGTGGTAGAACTTAAAAGCCTATACATGTCCTCCACCTTTGCTTTTCGTTTTGGGACAAAAACTAGCTAGTTTGTAAAAACTAGTCTAGACCCGGTAAAAGTTGGTTTCTGATTCATGTGGCTGGTTTCTTGGGTTACCGGTTTCTTGGATACCATTATTTTTAGAGCTTGTTTAAGGTCCATACTAGACTAATCTTGTGCATGGATCAGCTAGTTTATCCCACTACCTGCGGCGTGCCCAAAGTGGAGGACAACGTATAGGCTTTTAAGTTCTACCACGCAGTTTTAGGGGGATCATTATCATTATAACCCCAAAGAACCAACTCCCAAAGATAAACATACATTGGCAAGGTTTGAACCCATGACCAAATGAACATTTATTTTAGCATTACTAGGCCTATACCAACTCACCACACATCCGTTGGGCAAAACTTTTGCCTTACATGCACACTTTGTAGGCAGGATTTAATCCCGCCTTAGGAAGTTGGGCACCATAGCGGTCGATCTATGGCCCATTATTTTTTTAGAGCTTGTTTAAGGTCCAGACTAGACTAATCTTGTACAGACTAGCTAGTTTATCCCACTACCTTGCGGCAGCCAAAGTGGAGGACACGTATAGGCTTTTAAGTTCTACCACGTCGGGGATCATTATCATTATAACCCGGTAACCAACTCCCAAAGATTAACATACATTGGCAAGGTTTGAACCCATGACCAAATGAACATTTATTTTGGCATTACTAGGCCTATACCAACTCACCACACATCCGTTTGGGCAAAACTTTTGCCTTACATACACACTTTGTAGGCGGGATTTAATCCGCCTTAGGAAGTTGGCACCATAGCCTGTAAGGCGGTCGGTCGATCCATGGCCCATTATTTTTTAGAGCTTGTTTAAGGTCCATACTAGACTAATCTTGTGCAGACTAGCTAGTTTATCCCACTACCTTTGCGGCGACCAAAGTGGAGGACACATTATAGGCTTTTAAGTTTACCACGTTGGGGATCATTATCATGATAACCCCAGTAACCAACTCCCAAAGATAAACATACATTGGCAAGGTTTGAACCCATGACCAAATGAACATTTATTTTGGCATTACTAGGCCTATACCAATCACCACACATCCAGTTGGGCAAAACTTTTGCCTTACATGCACACTTTGTGGGCAGAGGATTTAATCGCCTTAGGAAGTTGGCACCATAGCGTAAGACGGTCGATCCATGGCCCATTATTTTTTTAGTGCTTGTTTAAGGTCCATACTAGACTAATCTTGTCTGGGACTAGCTAGTTTATCCCACTACCTGGCGGACCTAAAGTGGAGGACGCGTATAGGCTTTTAAGTTCTACTGCGTCGGGGATCATTATCATTATAACCCGGGTAACCAACTCCCAAAGATAAACATACATTGGCAAGGTTTGAACCCATGACCAAATGAACATTTATTTTGGCATTACTAGGCCTATACCAACTCACCACACATCCGTTGGGCAAAACTTTTGCCTTACATGCACACTTTGTGGGGTGGATTTAATCCGCCTTTAGGAAGTTGGGCACCAACAAATGATCGATCCATGGCCCATTATTTTTTTTTTAGAGCTTGTTTAAGGTCCATACTAGACTAATCTTGTGCGGACTAGCTAGTTTATCCCACTACCTTGGCGGCGACCAAAGTGGAGGATACATTATAGGCTTTTAAGTTCTACCACGGGGATCATCATCATTATAACCCCAGTAACCAACTCTCAAAGATAAACATACATTGGCAAGGTTTGAACCCATGACCAAATGAACATTTATTTTGGCATTACTAGGCCTATACCAACTCACCATACATCCGTTGGGCAAAACTTTTGCCTTACATGCACACTTTGTGGCGGATTTAATCCAGCCTTAGGAAGTTGGGCACCATTTAATAAGGCGGTGGTCGATCCATGGCCCATTATTTTTTAGAGCTTGTTTAAGGTCCATACTAGACTAATCTTGTCTGGACTAGCTAGTTTATCCCACTACCTTGCGGCAGACCAAAGTGGAGGACACATTATAGGCTTTTAAGTTCTACCACGCCGGGCATCATTATCATTATAACCCTAGTAACCAACTCCCAAAGATAAACATACATTGGCAAGGTTTGAACCCATGACCAAATGAACATTTATTTTGGCATTACTAGCCTATACCAACTCACCACACATCAGTTGGGCAAAACTTTTGCCTTTACATGCACACTTTGTGGCGGGGATTTAATCTCGCCTTAGGAAGTTGGGCACCATGGCCATTGTAAGGCGGCGATTGATCCATGGCCCATTATTTTTAGAGCTTGTTTAAGGTCCATACTAGACTAATCTTATGCCAGACTAGCTAGTTTATCCCACTACCTTCGCGGCTGACCAAAAGTGGAGGACATTATAGGCTTTTTAAGTTCTACCGCGTCGGGGATCGTTATCGTATAACCCCAGTAACCAACTCCCAAAGATAAACATACATTGGCAAGATTTGAACCCATGACCAAATGAACATTTATTTTGGCATTACTAGGCCTATACCAACTCACCACACATCCGTTGGGCAAAACTTTTGCCTTACATGCACACTGGGCGGTGGATTTAATCCGCCTTAGGAAGTTGGGCACCATAGCATTTGTCGTGATCGATCCATGGCCCATTATTTTTTTAGAGCTTGTTTAAGGTCCATACTAGACTAATCTTGTACGGACTAGCTAGTTTATCCCACTACCTTACTGGCGCCCAAAAAGTGGAGGACACCGTATAGGCTTTTAAGTTCTACCACGGGGATCATTATCATTATAACCCCAGGTAACCAACTCCCCCAAAGATAAACATACATTGGCAAGGTTTGAACCCATGACCAAATGAACATTTATTTTGGCATTACTAGGCCTATACCAACTCACCACACATCAGTTGGGCAAAACTTTTGCCTTACATGCACCTTTGTAGTGGATTTAATCCCGCCTTAGGAAGTTGGGCACCATAGTATTTGTAAGACAACGGTCGATCCATGGCCCATTATTTTTTTGTTAGGATAAACATATCTTGACATATCCTAGGACTTTTCAACTAATCTTGAAGTATTTTGTAGTGCCCACCATGAAGTCCCACATTAGATAGCACCTTTTCAACTTCATGCATGGCGGCTTCCTAGAGCTTTGGGGTGATTTATTCCAAGCAAGCGGGATACTAATGTAAACCATCTTGTCTATGATTCTCAAGAAAGCATGAAGGGTGCATATGTGTACTCTTCTTAACTTGGAATTGAGAAACTGGCATCAAGGTTGTGTCCTTCTCTTCTCTATTTGGTGGCTCATCCCGGACGCGATCCTAATATACTCTTGTCCAATCCAATTTGAATCTCTTCTTGCATAGAGGCCGGTAGGGACAAGCATGAGTAGTCTTACCAGACACCATGCTTCATTACGTACATGCATTTTATTGTCTTCAAATCTGCAAAGAAGATGCCATTCAACCTCGTTACTCACCATATCCGAGGGCGCAAGTTTTTCTCCGATTACGTGACAAAAGCAATCATTGTGGGAATGGGTGTTTGATCAAAACCCATTTTGTTATCTTTGTGATTTTCCTGCGTACTGAAATAAACCAACCCACCAAATGTGATCTTAATTTGGACGGGAAAACTTACCATCTAGATTTGACTCTTCATTCCACGTATTCAAAGCTCTGTTCATTAGACTTCGGTTGAAACCCTCTCGCATTTTTCGCCTTTCACCAATTCCATTTCTTCCGACTTCAAAACAATTCTTAGTTTGCCGGTAGCACTCTTCTACCTTCATATCATAAAATCGAACCAAAGGCTGAAGCATTCTAGTTAAGTCTATCCGGCCAATTGTTATTTTCATTAAAAGCGAGAAAGTCTCACCAAAGCCGACTTCTTCTTACCTTTGGTATAGGATGCCAATGTATCCACGTTGACTTCTGGCGGTCGGTGATACATATCACCAAGAAGCTCTTGCACTTGTACGTTTCTCGATGACCTACAAGTCCTCACACTAGTCATCCTTGGTAGTAGAATAGTTTTGGTAATGCCTTGTTGTTTAAGGCCATCACGCAAGCATCCGAACAAAAGCAATATAAGCTTGCCTACTTATTCAGACATTGTCACCACAGTTCTTGCAGCGATTCGAGGTTTGTTGTTCCCCAACTCCTGCAGCAGTTGATGTACTACTGGCTTTCCTAAGTTGAATGCTACGGGGAAGCTTTAACATTCTCAATACATCATCTTTAGTAACTAATTTCTTTAATAAACCGCAATATTAGCGGGTTTTCTCTTATTACTAATACGCAAGATTTGGATCAACAAGCTTTTTTTAATAGCCATGACCCTTTTTTTGAGCCTCCACCCCCGGGGGCTAATATATTTATGGGCTTGGGTTTTGCCCTCTCCCGATACCGGTGGAGTTCTTTTCAAGCGTTTGACCCGCTTGTGAAGGGAATCATTTTCTTCGCGCCAACCCTCTTCATTCCTTGTTGCGGTGCATTCATCTCGACCACCAATTTTACGATTTGCTACCTCCAATTCAATGAGCTTGCGGCATTGTTGAGGCAGTAGTTACGCCTGTTGGAGCTGATTAACATCGATAAAACTTTGCAATTGAATCCATACAAGTGGTTATACATGGCACGCAAATGTGGATCAGTATTACCATTAACCAAATTATTACAGTAACCTAGTAACCCTTGCTTTGTCCCTTACAAGCAAATTCAATAAGAATGGGATGCAGTGGAAGTTTGGATGGGCTCGAGTGCAAGGATCACATGGATACAGTTGGCCTTTAGCCCAGAGGTCTATATTCATGGCTCTTAAGCTCGCAATGCATCTTCATCTATTGGTTGCTTCAAGTGAACTTATTCGTAAGGCGAGGCATTCTTTTGGCACTTGCACTCTAAATTGACCCTTGAATTAGTTTGATCACAAAGCGAAGTATTAGAAGGAAGAACACTCAAAGGAATGCAATGGCGACTTCGGAAACCAAATACCTTTGCCATAGGCGTTGCAAAAAAGACCGGGGGCGGAGATTAAATTAGGAAGATTCTTGCCAACAAACGAGCGAAATTGAAAATTTTTGCTCTATTTCTTCGGCAAGAATCCTCCATAATTCAATTCAAAACTTACCGGGCGCGATGGCAAGATCGTTGGCATTTCGATGGCCGCGATGGCAAGGTCGATAAGCGAGGGCAAGCTTCGATCGATGGCGCTGAAGCTTCGATGGCATAAACTTCGAAAGGTGGGAAAAACGAAAATCCTAGATATAATCATCAAATATTCGTGTCGTTAGGAAATAATGATTGCGGGGGTTAGGTTGGGGGGTTAGGTTGGAGGTTAGGTAGTTAGGTTGGGGGAGAGTGAAAGTTAGGTATGGAGGGGGGGAAGCTAGGTTCGGGATCCTACGTGGCGGCCCCTTTAATATATTCTTAGGAGGCCCTTATTTGACCTCAAAAAAACTCTAATGTGGGAAGCTCGGGGAGGAAGCGTCTCTGTTTTGTATCTTCTCTCTATTTTCAATACATTGAAAACCTAAAGTCTTTCATGTAGCATCCATAACCATGTTTTTGTCAAGATTCATGTGAACAACCTCATCTGACTGTTAGAATAGTATAATGTGATATATATTGGACATGTTAAGTCATTGTAACTTAACGTTGTAACTTAACGTTGTATCCCATGGGGCATTTTATATTAGCTCATGGGTCCCCCCATTCTTTACCTTTTTCCCTATTTGCCACCCAACATGAGGACGTGGCACATATATATGTACACCTTATGAGTTAGGGTAATACATAAGTTTCTTGCTCCTTTGTTGCTTGCAGCGTCTCCTCCTCTCTCCATAGTGTTTTGATGTTCAGATCATCTTCTCCACTCAACATTTGGTATCAGAGCGGTGTTCCATCCTTGGGTGCTTCATTCGTGTAGGAGAGGAAGTATTTTGAGAAGGTTTTTACGCTTTGTGAAAAGCAGTGATTTTAACCCTAACTTGTGTTTGAGCCTAGAGAGAAGCATTCTTAAGCATTCTTACGTTATGGAGAGTTGCATGCGGCGTTAACCAAGCTAAAAGCGACCCTTGAGTGTAAAATCGAAAAGATTTCTTTGCGGCCCTTGCACATTGCCTTGCATGTTGAAGATAGAGTAGGGGTTTGCTTGATTTGTGGCTTTGATTAGAAGAGGCTTGTGTTCTTCACAATGGACACTGGAAAAGGTGTTCATGAATGAAAAGTTCACTTAACGTTGTAACTTAACGTTGTATCCCATGGGGCATTTTATATTAGCCCATGGGTCCCCCATTCTTTACCTTTTCCCCCTATTTGCCACCCAACATGAGGACGTGGCACATATATATGTACACCTTATGAGTTAGGGTAATACATAAGTTTCTTGCTCCTCCTTTGTTGCTTGCGGCGTCTCCTCCCTCTCCATAGTGTTTTGATGTTCGGATCATCTTCTCCACTCAACATTTGGTATCGGAGGTGTTCCATCCTTGGGTGCTTCGTACGTGTAGGAGAGGAAGTATTTTGAGAAGGTTTTTACGCTTTGTGAAAAGCAGGCGATTTTAACCCTATGTTTGAGCCTAGAGAAGCATTCTTAAGCATTCTTACGTTATGGAGAGTTGCATGCGGCGTTAACCAAGCTAAAAGCGACCCTTGAGTGTAAAATCTGAAAGATTTCTTGCGGCCGACTTGCACATTGCCTTGCATGTTGAAGATAGAGTAGGGGGTTTGCGAGTTGTGGCTTTGATTAGAAGAGGCTTGTGTTCTTCACAATGGACAGCCTGGGGTGGAAAAGGTGTTCATGAATGAAAAGTTCTTGCTTAAAGGCAAGAACTACTCTATTGGAAGGAGAAGATGACTTTGGCACTTGATCTTCTTTGGAGTTTGGGATGTAGTAGGTGGTGAAGACCAAAATGAAGATGACAAATGGGAGGAGTTGAACAAAAGGCAATCTTTGCTCATCAAACTTGCGGTGGATGATTCCATGCAAAGGCATATACTTGGAGTGAAAAGTGCTAGTGAAGCTTGGCGCAGATTTCAACAAATATATGAGACAAAGAATCATACAAGGAAGCGACTCTTAAGGAATCAGCTTAACAGGTCTAAAGTTAAAGAGAATGTAAAGATGTGAGTGACTTCATTGCGAAGATCACGTAAATTGCTGCACAATTGGCTTCTATTGGAGTTGAAGTTGAAGAGGCCGGAGCTCCTAAATGCCATATATCAAGGAGCACTGAATATGAGCACTTCCTTGATGCTTTTCAAGCACGGGAGAGTGAGCCTAGCTTGAAGAGCTTGCAGCAGCCCTACAACAGAAAGTTTTGAGATCACAAATCTTGGAACAAACGGAGCAAGTCAATTTCAGCCAATCAAGGAGAAATTACAACCAATCGAGAAGTAGGGGGAGTAGGGGTCGAGGAAATCGGAGAAATTTCCAACACCAAGAAGAAATGCGCCAAAAATGATTCTCAATCTCATCACACTCAACGAGGAGTGTCTCAATGAGGAGAACCTCTTTCTCGAGCCATGAAAGAGGCCACACAAATAGAGGTAGAGGGAGAGGCGAACGTTGGAGTTCATACTCCAACAAAAATATAAAATGCTATTGTTGTGATGAAGTTGGCCATATGGTAAATGATTGCCCTCTAAAGAAGAGTATATTGAAGATGAAACTTGAAAAGGAGTCGCATTACCTTGAAGAAGGGTCGCCGTCAAGCTCAAAGGAGAAAACCTCTACAAAGGAGAAAACCTCTACAACTGCACAAGATTTTGCAATGTTCGTAGATGAAGTCGATCATGTAAGATACAAGACTGATAGGTGCGTTGCTTGTTTGGATAGTGGCTGCTCAACTCATGTAACAGGTGATGAATCTCTTTTCTCAAAATTTACAAAGTATGATGGAGATAAAATCCTTTTAGGAGATGATTCCTCGCTAGCAATAGAAGGGAATGGAAATGTAAGAGTGAAAGGAGAAGGAGACACCATTGTGACATTTCAAAATGTCAAACTTGTACCAGATTTGAAGAGAAATCTGCTTTCTGTTGCTTGCATTACTCGTAAGGGTTTCAAGGTTTTCTTTGATGAAGACGAAGCAATACTTTTTCAGCCAAGTGAAGAATTCATGAAGATGATAAGAAAGATGAAGGTGATTGCTCGTGCAAGAAGAGAAGGCAATTTATATAAAATGGTGATTGTCCCTGCCCAAAATCAGGCCAATATAATAGCAGGTAACAGCAGCCAATCAGAGATTTGGCACAAAAGATATGGCCATATCAGTTATGGAAGTTTGCGTACGCTGTCCCAGCAAGAAAATGTGCATGGTTTACCTCAAATACATGATGAAAAACAGGTTTGTGAGCCTTGTATTCTTGGAAAACAACATAGGGTTCCGTTTCCTCAAGAATCTGAATATAGAGCACAAAAACCTTTGGAATTAGTGCATGCTGACCTTTGCGGCTTTATGGCAACAAAATCCATCGGTGGATCCTTATATTTCTTCTTGTTAGTGGATGATTACTCAAGAAGAATGTGGGTTTATTTTCTGTCTTTATATCATTTCAAAGTCTTCAAGGAAGAAGTGGAATCTGAAACAGGGCAGAAGATACTCACCTTAAGGACCGATAATGGAGGAGAATTTTTGTCCACAAAGTTTGAACAATTTTGTGAAGACAATGGGATCAAAAGACAATTGACAACGCCTCGCTCTCCACAACAAAACGGAGTAGTAGAAAGGCGCAATAGGACAATTTGTGAAATGGCAAATTGTCTAATGGCTCAATGGAAGATGCCACATCGTTTTTGGGCTGAAGCAGTGTATTTGCTGAATAGAGCAGGGACGAGAGTTTTAGATGGGAAGACTCCACATGAAGTTTATTACAAAAGAAAGCCAGGTGTGAATCATTTGCGTGTATTTGGATGTAAAGCATATGCGCATGTCTTTAACGAGGATGGCAGGAAGAAATTTGATGATAAAGCAAGAGTTTGTACAATGCTTGAAGGCCTACAGATTATGGGATCCTGCTAAGCAGAAAATAATTGTCTCACGTGACGTGACGTTCGATGAGAACGCTGCAGGTCCAATATCAGTCACTGATCAGCAAGAACAAGAGGAGGAAATATTCGAATTTCCACTTAAATGGCAACAAGATGAAGGATCAGATCAAAACAGGCCTGTTACACCTCAATGTCAACCAAGAGTTTGGCCCGATAAAGTGCTTACCTATGAAGAAGAGCTGGTAAGGAAGTAGCAAAAGAAGATATTGGTGAAAAGCCAACAGCAAAGTCTGATACAACTCAGCTGAACGTAAAATCAGCCCCTAGTACCAATGTGGCACCTTGGGCACAAAGACCATTTACAAGAAGTCAAGGCAGTATTGAGTCCGAAACAAGTGCAGCAGCTCATCAATGCAATTTTGCCAATATTTATGAACCCATTTCATTTGAAGATGCCAGACATTCTAAGGAATGGAAGGATGCAATGGATGAGGAGTATAAATCCATACTAGTCAACAATACATGGGAATTGGTACCAAGACCAAAGGATAGAAATGTCATTGGATGCAAATGGGTCTATAAGCTAAAGTATAACGCAGATGGGACTGTTCAAAGGCACAAAGCCAGGCTGGTGGCAAAAGGTTTTGCTCAAAGAGAAGGGGAAGATTACTTAGACACCTATGCTCCGGTAGCCAAAATGGAAACAGTGAGGTTATCCATATCGCTTGCAGCTCAATTTGGATGGAAGTTGTATCAACTTGATGTGAAAAGCGCCTTCTTGAACGGAGAGCTCAAGGAGTTGGTCTATTTGGAGCAACCCCCCATACAAGCATGAAGGTAACGATTTTGTTTGCAAACTGAACAAAGCATTATATGGGCAAAAGGTGCAAAATCATTCGATGCAACACTCTACAAGGCATTAGTAGGAAGCTTGAACTATCTCACTGTGACCAGACCTGATATATCATTTGCGGTAGGAGTATTTGCGGTAGGAGTATTGAGTAGATTTTTGGCTAATCCTACTCAAACACATTGGATTGCTGCTAAGAGGGTGCTGAGATACATCAAGGGAACACATGATTTTGGTATCTTGTATGAATCAAATAGTCAGCTTGATGTAGTTGGGTACACAGACTCTGATATGGCTGGTTGTGTGGACACGAGAAGATCCACAAGTGGTTATGCATTCTCAATTGGAAATGGTGCTGTAACTTGGAAAAGTAAGAGACAAAGCACTGTTGCAATTAGCACTACTGAAGCAGAATATAAAGGTTGTAGCATTGCAGCATGTGAATCCGTTTGGATTCAAAAATTCATGGAAGAAATTGGGATCCACGACAGCAGACCCACTTGCATTTTCACTGATAATGTGAGCAGCATACGCATTGCAAACAATCCTGTTTTGCATGGTAGAACTAAGCACATTGAGACGACCTACCATTTTGTACGAGAAAAAGTTGAGAATGGGGAAATTGTTATCCAATACTGCAGGTCAGAAGATCAGATTGCAGATATTTTTACAAAACCATTAGGAAAAGCCAAGTTTGAAGATTTCAGGTTGGCTCTTGGCGTGAGGAAAGAGGAGTCTGGAATATCACATTAAGGGGGAGTGTTAGAATAGTATAATGTGATATATATTGGACATGTTAAGTCATTGTAACTTAACGTTGTATCCCACGGGGCATTTTATATTAGCCCATGGGTCCCCCCATTCTTTACCTTTTTCCCTATTTGCCACCCAACATGAGGACGTGGCACATATATATATGTACACCTTATGAGTTAGGGTAATACATAAGTTTCTTGCTCCTCCTTTGTTGCTTGCACCGTCTCCTCCTCTCTCCATAGTGTTTTGATGTTCAGATCATCTTCTCCACTCAACACTGACACCGTAGCAGCTATTGATACTGTAGCAGCAGCAGCAATAGGCACTGTAACTTTCTCCTTCAATGCCTTCTTTTTCCTAGGCGAAATATTCTAACGACCAAAATATGCAGAACAAGAATATGTTCCTTGTTGGAATGCAATACTCTGTTAATGTTGGGAGCAGGCATATAGCTAAGTTGTTAGCTATGTCTATAAAAATAATGGTTATATATTAATTCCAATGTTGATGTACTTCCTCAGTCTCCTGCACTAGTTTGCACTACTTATCCTGGCAATACTCGCAGTTGCTTTTTTCCTTACCAGGCTATGGTGTCTAAAGGATCGAACTGGGACAATGAAATGGCCAACTAGGGCAGACTAATCCTTTAAGCAGAATACCTGCAATGGAGCTTAGGGAAAAGTGGTGCTTTTTTTGTTTTGTTAAAGATGGATACTTCTCTAGTTCAACTCCTCGACCAGAGATGGAGTTATATCTGATGAATGCAGGTTAGGATATTCTGGTCTACTGAAGCTACTTCTAATGGCAGCATGGTTTTTATTACTTCCCCAATGATGGAGTGGCTGAAACCAATCTCTTAGCTGCGCCCCAAACCATCACCATGTAGGCACTCCAGCTGAGCCCCAGAATGCCATCTCTCATGCCAACCATAAGAAACACAAAGCTTCATACCTGGTGGAGAATAGAGCCAGACTTTAATGTGCCTAAGCTACAACACACCATCTCATGTTGCCAACAATCACCATTTCACCACTGCCGGTCATCCTTTCTTCCTGGTAACATGCTGCAGAAATTTGATCAAATGTCAAACTGCCAGTTGGTAGAATATCCCAAATATTCAACCCTGCAATAAACAAGGGTTTGCCTTGTGGGCAACCCAAAAGAATAAATTTTGATTTAACGCACCATCCAAGGTCATGTACAAATATGGTATTCGCGTCCCTTGCACATCAACCTGCTTCGAAGTGTGAGTCCAGTTTCCAGGTGTACCTGCCATTGTAAACAGAGGCAACGATGTCCTACCAGCTACATGTAAGGGTCACTTAATACTCACATGTGGATCAATAATATTAAACTTGGAGATTTTAGGACCTTCTTCAATGTAATTGGCAGCAAAAATGTGTGACATTAGGGTAAACGCACCCACATGGGAAGAAATAAAAGTAAGAATTTTACTGAAGCATTCTCTCCCTAACTGCACATGATCATGTATTTTGCACGCACTCAAAAGTGCCATCCATCCGACGACATTGGGCTGTGCGGTAACTTCAAATACTTTCACTGCTTCAAAGAAGAACCCTGCACGTGCAAAGAGATGGACCATGCAATTATAGTGAATTATATTTGGTGTGACTCCGTCGGATTGTCTCATAGAACTGAAATACCAATGACCTTCATCCACTAGACCCACATGGCTACATGCAGTAAGGATGGCAGTAAATATCGTCTCATTCAGTCCTATTCTATTGAGAATCATAGTTTCCAAGCACTTTACAGCTAATATAACATTTCCATGCTCTGCATATCCAGTGGTCATTGCACCGAATCCCACTACATCCAATTGCAGCAATTTACTAAACACTATTTCTGCCTCTCTCAAACTTCCACATCTGCTGTACATATCAACAAGGCCGGTCCCTACTGAAATGTCAGATTGAAAACCAATATTAGTGATCTGCTCATGGATGGATCTCCCTATACACATAGCTCCAATTTTACTACACAGCTTTAAAATGAGGGAAAATGTAACTATATTTGGTTCTGACCCGTCGTGCTGCATTTTATAAAAGCATTCCATGGCAAGTTGGCCCTCACAGTGCTGCACATATCCAACAATCATAGTATTCCATGACATCCCATTTCGTTTTTACAAGTTTTGAAAACTTTGGCATGCCTCCTCTAGGCTACCACACTTTGCATACATATCCACAAGAATGTTCTTCAGAATAAGGTCATACTGAAAGCCTTTCTCAATTATTCATTCATGGACGCTCCTGCCTTTCTGTACGGTCTTACATGCATTACATGCCATGAAAATGCTTGAAGTTGTGGCAGAATCTAAACTTAAACCTTCTTTCTACATTTCATCAAAACATTCCAAAGCACGAAGGCTTATACCCTGTTGGACATATCCAGCAATCATTGCCCTCCATGATATCACATTTCTACTTTGGGATCTATCAACAAGTGTGCAAGCCTCCACCATGCTTCCACATTTGGTATACATTGTAACAAGTGAGCCTCTATAAACGGGTCGTGCTGAAATCTATTTGCAACGATTTGTTCATGAATGTATCTGCCCCTATTTAGGTCTTCAATTACACTACACGTTGTCAAAACGATTGAAAAGATGGATGTGTTTGACTCTATGTCAATTGTATTGCATGTCATCAAAATACTTTAGAGCAATATGGCATTTTCTTTCATGTGTATATCATGCAAGTTACTGCTCCCCATGATACTACATTTGGACTTGGTAATAAGCCAAATGCTCTTTGTGCCTTAATCACGCTTTCACATTTCCCATATATATCAACCAGGGAGCTTCCAACTAGGATATTTGTCCAAAAACCAGTCTCCGTAATTTGAGCATGAATGTACCTACCCTTCTATGAAGTCAATGCTGCCACAAGCTTTTAAAATGTTTGAAAACACAACTGCATAGCTTCTGGCCTTTGGATTTTTATGGCATGTCAGCATTTCATTTGGTTTAGTCCTTGAGCTTGCACTTTCTCAAAACATTAGATGGCCGAAAAGGCATTGTCATTTTGAACATATCCAGCTATCATGTCCCCCTATAATACGACATCTACATCTAAACTGTTATTGAAAACTTTGCATGCTTCCTTCAGGTTCCCATGTTTAGCATACATATCCAGAAGAATGCTCCCCAGAAAAACACTTCTTTCCAGTCCATTGTCAATGATTTGCTGGTGGATGGGTCTACACCTGTCTATGCTCCTATATTGCCACATGCCTTCAAACAACTCGAAAATATGACTATGCTAGGGCTTATCTCAGTCTTCAACATTTTTTCAAAACACCTTCATCATGCTGCGTATTTGCAGCAACCATTGCACCCCAGGATGCCACATCACACTCTGTCAGTTGTCAAATACTTCACGTGCCTCTCTAAAGCTCCCATGTTTGTTATACGTATCGATTAAAGGAGCACCAAAAGGAATACTGGGATGACCACTCTCAAATTTCTTGCTCATGAATACATCTGCCCCATTCTAAACTGACGCTACCACATGCTTTGGTCATGCTAAGAAACATGCCACTATTTGGTTTTATTCCTCTTTCCTGCATTCTTCATAGTATTTCAGTGCAAGGAAGCCTTCCGAATGCTGTGCACATCCGTCAATCATTGCAGTTACAGATATTACATTCCATTCCAGCAATTCATCCAAAACTTTGCATGCTTCCTCAAAACTTCCACACTTTGCATACATATCAACAAGAGTGCTTCCCATAATGACATCAGATTGAAGTCGTTTCTTGATGATCTGCTCATGAAAATACCTGCCCCTCTCTATTCCCCCGATGCTGCCACATGCTTTCAAGGTACTTGAAAATGTAAGCATGCTTGGTTCTATCAGCTCTTGTCTCATGTGTTCAAAACATTCAATGGCGAGACAGGGCTCACTGTGTTGCACATACGCAGCAATCATTGTATTCCATAATACAATATCCAGGTTCAAGAATTTGTCAAAGTATAGGCATGCCTCTTCTAGGTTCCCACACTTGGCATACATATCTACTATAGCACTCTTCAGAGGAACGCTCGATTGAAGACCACTTTCAATGACCTGCTCATGGATGAACCTGCCCATTCCTATGGCCCTAATATTACCACATGCTTTTAAAATGCCGGAAAATGTAAGTGCATCTGCTTTCATCATATTATTATAATACTCTAGAGATATATCAGGCTTATCATGCAGGTTACATGCAGCAATCATTGTATTCCACATCACAGTATTTTGAACTGGCCACTTGCCAAAGATCCTCTTTGCCTCTTCAAAGCTTCCACATTTAGCATACATGCCCACCAGACTGCTTCCAACAAAAACATCAGGTTGAAGTTCATTGTGAATGAACTGTTCGTGAATATATCTGCCCTTTCTATGACCCCAAGGTTGCCACATGCTTTCATCATTATTGAAAACATAATAACATCAGCTTTCGCTTCCTCCTCCTGCTGCATTTTATCAAAATATTCTAGGGCAAGGCAACCTTCTGCATGCTGAGCATATCCACCAATCATTGTGCTCCATGATACTAGATTTTTGTTTTCCAGACTAATGAAGACTAGATATGCCTCATCCATGCTCCCCACACTTGGCATACATGTCAACGAGTGTACCACCCACAAAAAAGTATCGAATTGAAGCCCACTGCAAATAATCTGTTCATGAATCAACCTCCCTTGTTTGATTGCTAATGTCTCAATGCATGCCTTTAGCATTGTAACATAAACATGCTGATTGCTTTCGCCACCCACTTTCTGCATTTTATGGTATAGCTTCAGGGCACTCTCAGCTAGCCTCTGATCAACGTAAGCTGAAAGAATTGCATTCCATGTATAGATACTTGGTTGGGATATATTGTTAAATGACTGATTTGCTCCAATCAAACATCCACAATAAGCAAATAAACGTATTAGATGGTCTCCTAAGGCAGCAATTGAATCAAGGCCAGATTGCACCATAACAGTATGCAGTCGTTTGCCAGATACCAGGTCTTTCTTTCTGCAGCACTCCTTCAACAGATAATATACTTTGTCTCTTGACATTTCCCATTGCCCCATAATCTGCATTTTCTAACTTCTGCATATGATGCATTCCTGGCCCTCGGAATACCAATATGTGAACAAACATCCAGCCTTCTAGCTAAAAAACCATACTAAAAGCTAAAAGGCCTTAAGCTACCAGCAAGTTCAGCGACATACCTTTGAGCTGCATCTATACAGGAAATCTAAAAGTGTTGTGTATCTAAAAAGCCATGTTGGAATTCCATGTGGGATAGAGGGAGCCACGTGGCCAACTTGGAAACACTGATACAGTTGCCCACGTGGCAAACTCCAAGTTGAAATCCTAAGGCCACGTAGTAGTCACGGAAAGCATCAAAACAATATAAACATTGAACTCAAGCTACTAGGGGAGGGTGACCATCCATGGCGGCAGGCCCTTTCTCAGACGTGGAAAAGCCTCTGCACGAAACAGGAGGGAAAAGCTTTTATATTTTTGTTCAAGGCTTTGTCTAGGAAGAACGATGCTTATGTGACGGTCCACAAAGGCTCCCTCATAGCCCTAGAGGCAGCCATAGCCACTAAAATGTTTCATGGCCCTTAGAGGCAAGCAAGCCACTAAGAAGTTTCAGTGGTATGTGGAGCTGAAAATTGACTCGTCCAAATCTGCCAAAATGATCAGCGTTCACGCATCATGTTTTGGCACAGGGATTCATGGCGCCTTCACCTTTTGATACATTATTTTTGCTCCAAGATAAATACTTCTTGTTTGCTTAGGGTCACAGAAAAACAAGGCTGCTAAGACGGAGGGTTGCCCTCCGCGGACCCGAGAGTGAAATGGCTTAAATCACACTTCAAAGTCATGTTTTGAAAGCATATCACGACATATACTTGGAATATGCCACAAACCCACATGGATGAGGGTTTTCCCCTTAGGGGCAACCCAAAAAACTGGACTCAAACATATCAGTGGAATGCTATTTCCATGCCCAATTCATAATTCATAAGGCAAGGCATTCAAATATGCTAATAACTCACAAATTGAATGTTGCCCATCTGAGCCAAAAGGAAAGACCTCGAGGACCTGCATGTTTGTAGAATCTGACAATGGTATCAAAGGACACAATATGTCCCACTCACACAAAATATCATTGTCAGAAGGACTGTAAAATTTGATAAAAAACATGTGTTAAAAAGATGCATTTGAATGATATGAATCACAAGATGAAGAAAATGAAGAGGCACATGATGCACCATACAATAACAACACCCTTTCTAATGCATCACAACATGCACCTGATACAACCATTGATGATGCAGCGGACCTAGGTGCCTGAGGAGACAGATCTAGATGATAATGAAAACCTGACTGCAGTTCCCTTCAGAAGGTCTACTAGACCTAAAAAGGTTATAGATAAGATGCATGCATACTTAGAATCAAGATCTGAGAAAACTTCCTTATACATTGCCTTCTACAGCAATGAATAAGCCATGCAAAAAGAAAATAGTCCCCTGCTAAAATATGATACATGGGACAGTGCAAGCTCCCTCCAAGCAGAAAGCTCTCAGTCTAAAATAGAAAGTTTTTTGCAACTTTGTAAACACTCAAAATAGAATCTTCTGGAATGTTCTAGAATGTTCCAGATGCTCATGGGCAAGCATCTCAGTCTAGAAATAGCAAGTTTTTGGAAACTTTGCAAACACTGAAAGTTCAATGTTCTAGAATGTTCCAGGTGCTCATGGGTAAGCACCTCAGTCTAAAAATAGCTCATGGGAGTAGGTACCTCAGTCTAAAAATAGTAAGTTTTTTGAAAACTTCTAGAATGTTTTAGATGCTCATACCCAAGCACCTCAGTATAGAAATAGTGAATGTAGTAGATGTGGCCTCATGGGTGTAGTTGCAGTATGGATCCTCATGTGTGTATGTGTGAATATGATACCCATGATAGTAAGTGTGAATAACATCCTCATAGGTGATACTTTAGTAGGGCATATGTACGGTAGTAGGTGTAAGTAAACTCCTCATACATGGGTGCCAAGAAATAGATGTGGGTGGTTGAGCAACCAAAGTAGTAGTAGGTGTAGATAAGCTCCCAATGGGTGATAGTTTGAAATTGGTAGTCGCTGTAGTAAGTGTGAGTCATCTTTTAATGGGTGAGACTTTGGAGTTTATAGTAGGTGTGAGTAAACTCTCAATGGATGATACTTTGAAATTGATAGTAAATGTGACTAAGCTCATGGGTGGGCCCAAACCGAGGCCGAGCCGAGGAATAGTCCCAAGGATCTCTAAACCGAGGCGAGGGCCGGGAGGGGCCGGTTTGAGGGGAAGGGTGCAAGAGAAAAGGGCACGCGGAGTGGGCGAACCGAGGCGTAGGTTCTGGGAGGGGCCTTGCCGAGGAATGAGTGTAAGAGAAAAGGGCCCTGCCTCGCAAGTTTATAGTAGGTGTGAGTAAACTCTCAATGGATGATACTTTGAAATATAGTAAATGTGACTAAGCTCATGGGTGAGCCCAAACCGAGGCGAGGCCTCGGCCGAAGGCCGAGCCGAGGAATAGTCCCAAGGATGTCCAAACCGAGGCGAGGCCCCAGAGGGGCCGAGCCGAGGAAGGGTGCAAGAGAAAAGGGCATGTGGGTGGGCCCGAACCGAGGCGAGTGAGTTTGTAAAGCAAAGTACAATGAAGAAGTAAAGATCGACGTGTTCAAAGCTCGACTTGTTGCCAAGGGATGCCAGGTATTGATTTTCATTAAACATTTTCCCCCTGTTGCAAAGCTAAGTTGAGTTAAGTTCATTATTGCATAGTAGCTGAACATGGTCTTGGTATCAAGCAGATGGATGTCAAGATTGCTTTTCTTAATTTAAAATTAGAAGAGGAAGTGTACATGAGGCGTGCACCTAGTTTCATCTCAGCAGGGCAAGAGCAGCCTTGTTTACAAACTCGTAAAGCCACTTAAGGCTTAAAACGGTCTTCTGCCAATGGTACAAAACCATCCATATATTTCTCTTCAAAAAAGATTCACAAGGAGCCAATCGATTGGAATATGTACTAAGTCTTCTCAATTTGTAATATTGGTCGAACAACCAAATATATAAAATGAACTATTCCCGCTCATATTTGATAAAGATTTATAAAGCCACATTGTACCCAAAGATATGTTAGGCATATGTCCAAGATATACCGGATATGCCCACAAACCGACATAAACGAGGGTTTGCCCCCCTGGGGGCAACCCAAAAAAGACTACATTATATATGTTGTGAAAACTGCTATCAACTATATAGCTTCACCAAAGCGTGACGATAAATGAAATATCATGATTTCTAAACCATATTGAATGTTTATTCGACTACAAAAGAGACCAATGTATGCAATGAATAGCAAACAAACAAACAACTCATCCAAACTTGTTGGAAACATATATTATATTGTTTCCAATTTATGTCTTAGCTTGTTTCCTGAGTTTATTCGACCGAAGGGCCTTTCGGCCTTCTCCAACTTTGGCATGTGCCATTAAGATGGCAACCCCTATATGTTGATTGGCCTTACCATCATTTAAGATGTTGACAAAGATAATTTTTTGGAACTATTGTATATTTGGTATATGCAGTAACCATCTTTGACATTGCTTTCGCCCAATATTCCATGTCATGCTAACTTTGTTATATGAATTTGGGGTCTTTCTTATTATTCAGCATGCTTTTAACATAACGTGTAATCTTTTAGCAATTCAATACATCACTGAAAATGATATCCACCATAATGTCCATTTTCTTAACAATTCAACACTATATCGTATATATTTCTTTAAGGGGATTGACATTTTACAACTGAAAAAACACATGAATCACATTTTTGGAACAGGATAATGCACCCACAAATATTGGGCTCAATTCAAATGTAACTTGAAGCATACCTACTACTGCTTTTAAAGAGATTGATTAAACAATTGTAATGGAACATGTTAGGCGTAACGCCAAGAGTTCCTGTCATTATTAAAAATAGAATGACCTTCTACCCACAAATATTGGATTTAATTCAAATGTAGCTTGAAGTACACTTACTGCTTCTAAAAAGATTGATTAAACAATCGTAGTGGAATTAGGCGTAATGCCAAGTGTTCCCGTTATAATTTGAAATACAGTGACCTTCATCTCATAGACCAAGATGCAGTCAAATACCAATGACATCTTATAGACCAGCATGACTGCATACAATAAGTATATCATGAATTGCCTGATCTGGTCCAATATCTTGATCTATGCTATTGAAACATTGGACAGCCACATCTTTGTTTAGCAAATTGGCAAATATATTGTACACCCTCAAGCTGCCACATTTTGCTTGTCAATACATATCCAGACATCAATCATATGTCCACATGTGCTTTTATTCTGAACTTTAGAAACTCAAGCAAGGTAATGTGAAGTTTTACAGAACTTGAAGTGTATTCTTGTTTCTATTCAGCATCAAAAGACCCTAAATGTAGCTTATTAACAAACAATTGTCTTGAAATCTATACCAGCTTTATTTATGGCTTTTATCATAAATTTTGAGACTGTAACTTAAAGAGATACAAACTTCTATATATTCCTGCCACATATCCTCTTTATAGAGATATTTAAGCAGGGTTGTGTTCATTTCTAAAGATGGATTGAGATTATCATCCTTCCATGGACAGAATAACCTGCTTGTTATAGAGGTTGAACTAAATGTTCAAGAAATGTGACATTCCAAACAGAGCTCTAAGCTGCAAAGACTTCAACATCGCTTCTATGTCTCTATTTTGCCTACATCTCCTAGGTAAGGCGGCCTCATCCTCCGATATAACAATGCGGTGCACTGTTTTCATCCTCCTCGAGATTTGCACCATTTTCTGATTCAAGATTGCTCCTTAAGAGTAGTTGTGGGCTCACTAAGATAGAAACCTAGCTTCTACAGACAAGAAAAGGACTAACAAAGAATTGAAAGAGAATCTTACTTGAATACGAACTTTGTAAGCATCTAGATCCGGGATCTGTTGTTGGAGGAGTCTGAAAATATAAGTTACAACATCCATATTCGTGGAAGCACCCAAAGATTTCTAATAATTACCTCTTATACTTTCCAATTGCCAAAAGCCCCTTAAGATACAAATTTGCACGTAACAAAAAGGAAAATAAATCAGATGTATGCCAAAGGTCGCCTCTTGTTACATTTTAGGGACGAAATCAAAATGTTCTAGGCTTTTGAGATCCCCTCATCCAAAATGCAAGCTTTCCCAAACAAAGAGATTGATGCAACACACCTTGATGGCCATAAAGATTCCTCGTTACTTGTAGATAAATCCTCGATGCCAAAATACAAGCTTAGTTGCGTGATTCCCCGACGCCTACCTATAACCATCATTCATTTAAATTGATTTATGTCGATTTTGGACCATTTTGGCAATCGCAACTTTTTCCCAAGTTAGTAAATTTACATCGAGAATGTGACTTTTTTTTATAACAAAGACAACATGATTGCATTAAAAATTAAAAATATTTCACACATATGCATGTCGAAGTTACATATTGCTAATTACTTAAGGACCCCTAGAGATATCATAGCTTTTTCCTCACTTCCATAGGTATTGTAACCCTAGCAGCCTTGCTCGATGACTTTTGGGATCCATGAAAACAAAATAGTATCTAACTCAACCCAATCATCCCTTCAATAGGGTTTCTCTTCCATCTCTTTGTCCAACAAGCCTCTATACCTTTCTTCCTCTGCCACTGATTTAACTAGTGCACCGGACACCACCACTCCACACCTAACTTTGTTCACATTGCGGTCACCTACTTTTTGCAAACCTCTCGAGATGGTGTAACCCATCCACACGTGGTATATCTCTTTTGCGCCTCCGGTACTATAAGTGCAAATTGATGGCAAAGCAAGTCATCTTTGGGATCATAATCCTCGAGAGATATTTAGGCCTTCCTTTCCTAGGGACCAACATAGTGTTTTTCAAAGCAACGGAGGAGCCATCGACTTGCGAATACTACTAACCACATCATCAACTTCCTCGTGGTGTTATCAAGTCTCTCCACCTAGTCTTAGGTAGCCATCCATCTTTCAGTTCATCGTAGGATGTGTCTACTTGTCCCAATAATCCATGTACCATGGTCCAATGATCTATCAATGCAAGGTTGGTATCATCGGGTTATTTTTCCAATACTTGACGATTCATAAATGCCGCCCAATGTGCTTTGCAATGAATCCACCCTCCGCAAAAGGCTTAAGAGCTTTTGGTTGACCCCTTGGAATCTTAGGTTTACCATTTTCATCTTCATGCCATATAGGTACTCCCTCATCTAGCCTCCATTTATCATCTGAAGGTCTCATCTTCCATTGCATTATTGGCTTATTTCCCATGACCCAGAAAGTGTATTGAAGAGGTCTAGATTGACCTTCCATATCAAGAGCATAACCTTCGATAAAATTCTTCCAATTTTGCACCTCTTGTATGATCAACCCTATAGGAGAAGGTGAAATGCATTCACTAAGAACTTCCATTAGTCTAGGAAGATTGGTCACAGTTTGAGATTTCAACTGCGCACTATACTTCCCAAACAATGCATCCACATCCTCATGAGTATGTCCAGGCATTAAGAACCCTAAATTCACTCTTTCAAAGCCCGGGGGATTCACCAATATACAATATGGACATGCCATCTGCGTTACTAGGGTAGCAAGAAAACCCATAGTATACGGTCCAAAAGAACTAGAAAAATACCCATATCAAAAATATACAGGCTTAAAATATCGCAAAATCTGATAAAAACCACCCCTTTCCATATATTTTCGTACGAAAGCTCCCCAAAAATAACCCATTCCTTATAACTCAGATGGTTCATACGGGATTTCAAGGTGAACCCCCCTTGTTTCAAAGACACCCACAACTGTTAAATAAGATAGAATGAGAACATATACTGCTTTTATTCTCGGTCCAAAGACAATTGTCAAGTTGGAGGAGGAACCTTGGTGGTAGATCTCGAGGTTAGGGACGGAACTTGAGGTTCCAACATGTTCAAGCACCGACTTCCTAAACCTTGCCTTAATAAACTTTCTAAATTATTAGGCTTTTATCCAACAATGCAATCAAGAGTGGTTGGCTACCACCTCCGTGGATTGTGGAGGTCACCGTAATAACCACTCTCATAGTTCCTCAAGCACCTCATCACACTTCCAATATGAAAATCAGGACTATCACTCCACAATTGCAAACTAAAATGGCCATAATAATTGGCACCGGTGACATGCACTATTGCACCCGCCGAGAGACTTGCAAAGGATAAGCTCTATTGATTTGCTTGGGTATGTAACTATACTATGGCAAACAAGTCTTCGATTGATCCATCTTGTCATGTATAATACAAACATAGTTATTGGGTTCCAAACATGATAATGTTCTCCACATCCAATAAGTGGATCTACATGATAGTTGGTATGTCATGTGATCTTTCATTTGCTCCCTTATCTTAGCCCTTGGCTTAGTTGCTTGGTCTTATCCAGAATCTCTTTCAACTTACACAAGTTGCACTTTGCAAAGTTGTTCAAGTGTCTATAGTGACATGCTTGAAGTGCTTGCTCCATAGTCTATTGAAGCCGGGTTGAGATATTGCAGTACCAGTAGTTCTCAAGCAAAGCATTCACTTCCTCCAATATGCTCTTCCCCGGGTACAATGGGATGGCAATCTCTTCTCGACAACTATTTTTCCCTCGCTGATCTTTCCTACTTTTATGTGGCATATTCTCAAAGATTGAATTCAACATATTTTTCAAAAACCTCCCTAGCAGCCAGATCCTAGAAGTTGGCCTCAACATGCCATTATTTCCATGTAATGCAATTTTACTCCCCTTTGCATGACTTGTTTGCCAATTTTGCCAAGATGAAAATTGAATGCCATGAATATGTATCCATGCAACTTTACATATCCATGTCCCTAGCAAAGGGTATTTTTTTTTTGGAAATTTTTCATCTTGAAGTGTAAGCTCATGAATGGAGTACATGTAAGTCCTCCTCTCATCACAAGTATACTCTTGAAGGTGGCTCTTGCTTCCACCAATTCATCAATTTCAAACGCCCCAACACAATTAGCTCAACAACATTCCATTCCCCTTACCTTACTCGAGCTTCAATGGAACAATCACTACTTGACTTGGACCTCTTGCTAGGATAATGTTTCACCACCGAAGTGTGCCCTCTTCTCCAAAAATGTGGTCCCGGCAGCCTATTGGAGGTGCATTAAAAATCGTGTCATCCACAACCTCTGGCTCGTAAAAGGAATTCTCCTATAAACTCAATGCAAAGCTATAGGCCATGGCATGATGCATGGAACCTCTAATTGTTTAATACAAGTAACCTGGTCATTTAGAAATGCCGATTAGTAGTAGATTATGTCATTGCTAAACCCTCTTTGCCAACGCCTTTGTTGGTATGTCAATTGGAGATGAAAATGAAAAATTCAGATCATGTGCCCATCTCTATAAAGATTAAGGTGCAATGGAGCTGTAAGGGTGAAGCCATACATAAAAGCAAAACTAATATATTTGAAATAATGACAAAGCAGATAAATATGGTGATATATGTGAACGTAAAGTGACTTCTATTGTATGGCCCCGACACATTACAAGGAAAAAGTGATGCATTGTCCGGAGATTTTGTTGCAATCAGCCGGATAGTTGCTTTGTATCATATCGTCAAAGGATGGGGCTGCCTTGTAATAGCTGGTTCGATGCGCAAAGGTAAGCATCGAGGGCAAAATTTAGAGCCGCTAAGGGGGGTAGAAAGCATGTGAACGGAGGATATACATTAGGCTGATTAAAAATAAAAAGAAGGCATACCTATACAAGAAACATAAGAAAAATGATGGAGGAATTGCCGGTAGATCCGAAGAAGTTCGAGAAGACTCAAACCCATGAAATATAGAACGGATGGATTACATGTAGAGGCACTTATGGCACATGTACGTAAGTTGTATAATGTTCCCGAGGAAGCGGTTATGATGGAGGCAAATGAAGACACATATGCTATATCGATACACTTGCTTTTCACTCTAGTTGATGTGCAAGATGGGCTTAAAAGGCTTGCCAATGGCAAAGCCGCAGACGCTTGTGGTCTTATGGCTGAAATGCTTAAATGGGCGTGAGAAGAAGTAGCAATTAAGCCGGGTAGATATGTTTAATATGGCACCGAGATGGCTTTCCAACATCCCCGGCAGGTGAATAGGGTGGTACCGCTACATAAATCGTGGGAAGTATCCAATCGGAAAGTAACTACCGCACTATTATGGTTGGCGCCTATATGCAAAATTATTCGCTTCTATCCTTTGAGCGCAAGATAAGTGCTTGGGCAGAGGATAACAATGCTAGAGCCATTGGACAAGCTGCTTTTTAGACCCAAAAAGTCCACAATTGACCACTTGGTTACTCTCCGCTATGATGGACTCGAGGTCCGGCAAGAAGAAACCATCAGATGTCGCTTTTTGTAGACTTTAGCAAAGCTTTCGACATGGTTAATAGGCGGAATTTGTGGCGTAGAATGGTAGACCCGAACATCCCGATTGAGCTCGTACATGCGTGTAGGTGTGCTTTATGGCAAGGTTCTAGTGCAGTTGTCATTCCCTTTGTGGAGTTATGTGATGAGATGGTAGAAAGCAATATGGGAGTAAAGCAAGGATGTCCTTTGCCACCGCTTCTTTTTTTCGCTTATTCATAGACCAACTTGAAGGGTGGGTATGAAAGCACATGGGGGAGATGGTACCGCCTGAGAGAGAGTATGTATTCATGCTTCTATTATATGCTCGATGATGTAGTATTGCTGTCCCTGAGCATACAAGGGATGCAAAAGCATTTGATGTGCTTGAAGCATTTTGGCGAGGATAAGGGCATGCGGGTGAATCTAGATAAGACCAAGGCAAAGGGTGTTTGGGGCAAAAAGACTTTAACATGTTCGATTCTACTATAAGGATAGGCAAGTGGAAGTGGTAGAGAATTACAAATATTTGGGCCTAACCGTAGATAAGAGTCCTAATTGAATCAAGCAAAGGGAACATAGGGTGAATGCGGGTCTAAAAGCCGTTGTATGCTATGCAAAGGAAGTGTGAATGCAGAGATATGGAATTTTGAGATGAAGCGATGCTCTACAAGGTGCTTGTCCGCACGGTTGTGCTATATGGTCGCGGAAGTCCGGGGACCGTGCCTGCTAATGATAGCTGGCAAAAGTGGAAAAGATACGTAAGAAATTTTTTTCATACGGAGTTGGGCACAAAGATGCAAACACCATATGACATGATGCTAGTTGAAAGTGGAATGATGCCACCGGTCGAGGTTTTTGCGCATCATCGCTTATATGTGCAAAGTCCTATATGATATGCTTAATAATAGCTTGCCTAGACTTGCTTTAGAGGAAACCGTAAGTAAAGGTCAAAAGTGCGATAGACGATGGCTTATGAAATGGGGATGAACATGGGTGATTTGGAGATGCACAAAGAGGACATTAGTGGTTGGGTTCGAGATAGTTTTCGAGTAAGTCATGGAGCGTGCTGTGTGAAGAAAGAGTATTATAAGGCTCACATAAATCCATCTCTGCAAGAAGCACGATCTTTAGGGAACCCATATCGCAGTGAAACTTAGGCATGCAATCGCAAGAATACGGTTGAGCTCACACCGACTTGGTGTGGAGATCGGGAGATGGGCAGACATTGCGCATGATCTTAGACATTGTCAGCTATGTGATGCGGGAGTAGTAGAAGATGAGGCCCATGTCCCTTTTTTTGTCGCGCTTTATTGGATATCGGGTCAAGCATGGGGTCGGGCTATTTCGCTTGTTGATTTCTTTTCGACTGTGCAGGCTCATGCATTGGAGGTTGTATTATGGACATTCTTAACCATAGAGAGGTCCTGATGAAGCAACAAAGGGTGACGGAGATTGAGGTAGAGGAGCCCAGGTGTTGTTCTCTCGAGGACGACCGGATGACTTATTTTATAATTTTGAGTGCAATGTAATCGTCTCATAGACCGGGCGGTCTCAAGACGTAATAATAAATTTCATTTCATTTCATTTCCTTCCATTTTTCTTCTAAACTTGTTATGGCCACACCCACTTTATCCTCTCCTAACTTTTCATCGTTGACAGCTTGGATAGGATCAGCTAGTATGATAGTTCCTTCACCTACTAGCGCCTTATTGCATTGGTGCTTCACTTTCACCTTCTTATTCTTCCAATCCAACCCCACCGAGGATAATTTGCTTAGTAGACTCGGTACTGAACACCCTTTGGGTGGTCCACACCATTCACCTACAAGAACAATGTTTACAATGGGGTAACAATGTGATAAGAACATGTGGTAACAATGTTGAAACATGTTGGGGGGGATAGGTATTATATTTTTGCCCTTTTTAGGATCCACACGCTTCACCTATATAAAGTTAAATGTCTTAGTATTAGTTCGAAATAAGGACAAAGTAATTTTGAGAATAGATTAAAGGGAACTTTAAAAAATACCAAAAAAACCATTAAATGGACAAATATATGTTGTAAGTGCAGCCAAAAATAGGTTGTAAGTATAGCTGAGGTCTAGGTAATCATACAAAATTAATGACAACATAGGTTTTAAGTATAGCTGACATGTGGGTAATTCTATAGAGAATTAATGATAACCTAGGGCGTAATGATAGCTAATTCGTATAGGATATAATTCGTATATGATGTGATTGGAATCATAATTACAACCGCGCCTATACGAAACCTTGCATGTAACTACTATATCTTGCATGAAACCCTCCATTCCTTCAACCGCCATTTCTTTCTTCGGAGAAGGAGGTTGAAAAAGAAGAAGAAATGGAGGAAGCAGATGAGGAGTGGCGAGAAGAATTGGAGGAAGAGAAGAAGCACATTCTAATGGACGCCCTCTTCTCCTCGGATGATGAATTTACTGCAGAAGCCATTCTTGAAGAGATGGCAGATGAAAACTTAGAGGAAGAAGAGGAGGAGGAAGAGGAGGAGGAGGAGGTAGAGGGCTGATTTTTATTTTTTGTTTTTGTTATTTAGTTTTTTGTGAAGAAAAGAGAGCTGGGCATCTCCAAAAAAGGCCTCAAATGATGATTATGAATGGAGCTAGGCATCTCCTTAAACTGCCTAGATCTTTTGTAATTTTGTAACACAGAGCTGGGCAACTCTAATAAAAGGCCTTATGTAAAAATTTTCAATGGCAATACAAGGATTTAATGACTGTAATATGTTTCTTTAGTGTCAACTCAAACTTGAAAGCATAACTGTAATTTCTTCGTAAGTCGTTTTGAATTCCGCTCTTTCATTCTTAATTTTGAGAGAGCCGAAAGAGGAAGTAAAATATGTTTGTGCAAAATGTTTAAATTGTCATAGTCCAATACACCGGGCGTGGAATTGCATACAAAGAATTAGCTTTATGCGTTCACGCCAGCGCAGTATTGACCCACAGATAATGTAAACATTTTGCACACAAACATATTTCGCGCCTGGCATGATTTCACTTCAGCTCTCTCAAGTTTAATAATTACAAGATAAATTTTCCAAGAAATTACAGATCGCTTTGAAGTATAATACGTGATACACGCATGGCGTGAATTGCATACAAAGAACTAGCTTCAGATCTTAATATTTCATAACAAAGACTCGCTAATTTTTTAATGCATTAAATGAGTTTACAATTCATAAGACTTTCGCTAATGCCAAGATCGATTTAAATTACAAATGAATCACTAATTTGTTTTTTCTCTCGACTTACGCTTTATGAATTCGCTACGGCGCCAGATTCAATCGAACATACCTCGGCGCCAGATTCAACCAAGTTCCTCCCTGCGCCAAAGATAGGCTACAAGCATACGCTTATTCAATGAGTTGTGTGGTGCTCGAGGGGCTTGAAATTTAGAATGCTCACCGAGAATGAGAGTTGCGCACTGGCCATTTTGGTAATATCCCAATAGCCGCACCATCTTATTTGCCGATTCTTGTGTGTCACCTTATCTTGTTACAACAACATTTGAGACTATTGTGCCAAAGATTTGAGACTACCGAGGAACAACACACGATGAATAACACATGATGTAATTAAAACAATGTAAAGAGTGTCTAGTGTTTTTAAATTCCCGAATGGTCCGGTCCGGCAGCCCTTATAGTTTTGAAATTTTGAATGAATGGTCTGGTATGCAAGCCGCTTTTAATTTCATATATATATGTAATCAGCTTGTGCATCTTAGTATAAGCACTCAATCTACTTTTTCCGATGTATCTTCCTCTATGTCTTCCAAGAGAATGAAACTCACCTTTTTTTAATTATCGGCCATGCAACAAAGGTTCCGATGCTTTCACCCACCGCGGTCTCCATCGATGCCTTCTAGGTAATACTCGCCGCTGAAATGGCAACCGGTTACTAGAATCTTCACATGACCATTTCCAAAAGGAACTCTATGGCACATTGCTTCCGGACGACCGATTCTATCTTGCAATTTCCCACCCTCCTCTTCAAATTGCCGCCAAGATGTAACATTCTTTCTCCAACTGCTCAATGTCGCAAGATCATGGGATTAATTTGGAGCTTGGGATCCGGAAGAGTAGATGAACTTACATGAAGGCGCTGCATATCGCCAGCCGCTTCTTCCCGCTTCTTCCGAAGTTCTTTTCGAAGTTCTTCCCCGTTTCTTCCAAGTTCTTTTTCGAAGTTCAATGACAAGAAAGGTTGGGCAAGAAGATTAGGTGGTAGTTTCAAATTATCCGCTAATTGTACCGCTTTTTACCGGCCGAAAGTGAAATCTAATTATGGGATTTCACAATACGGTCAGAGAGCCATTTATCGCCAGAAATCATGGGCCCCCGCCCATTAGGCCCAATCGTGAAGATTGCCGACCGCCGATTAAAAAGTCGATTCGCGAAATTTAAATAACCACTCCCTTCTATCGGACCGCCGATTAAAAGTCGATCCGCGAATTTTAATAACCGGCCGTTTCTATCGGACTAGTCGATCAAAAGTCGATCCGAATGAAACCTGCCGATCGAAAAGCCAACCTACCGGGCTTATGGAAATCTATATAAGTTTTTGAATGTCATTTCTTACTTTTTGATTGCCGACTTGCTCCAGACGCCAAGAACTCCGAGGCGCCAAGATCATTTATAAGATGCCGCCCAAAGGTCGTTTCGCTCCAAACTCAGCCGGGCCACGCAGAGAAGATGCTCAAGGTCGGTGATTTCATTCATTCATTGTTCATTGCTCGATTAGTGTGCGATTGTTAGCTCAGATTTACTTGTCAATAAATCTTCTTCGCCATATCCTATCTATTATTTCTCGTAGCGGTGACTTAAATTTCTATAGCTGCCACACTTCGCCTATCATTTCTTTAGTCGCTCATTTCTGAAGATGACTTGAATTTGCATCCGCATAATTAATGTCCTTCCCGTGTTAAATTGTCCCGCTTCGTGATTAACTATTTCGCCTAGAATTTGTCCACTGCTTGTAAATTAGTATGACCGTGTTTTTAGTCTACTTTCGAAAGTGATCGCTCGGGGCGTCAGAATTGCCACGCTTTTGAGTGCATGTCCGCGGATTGGGCGATCGTATGCCATTCTCGCACTTTAGCCCGGGCCGAATGGATGACCACTCAAATTGCGCTTAAGCGCGGTATTGCACCCTCGCTTGCGGTGGAAGAAGAGACAAAACCGATTGATAGTTCCTACACCTCCTCCAAAGAAAGCAAGAGGTTTTGAAGATACTCCAGCCGAGCCCATTCGCTAAGAAAAAGAAAGCCTAATGAGGACGCAGATCCTATGCATTGTCGATGGATGATAGCGATCCATTATCGAAAGGGCATAATGCATCCTCCATGCCCCGAGGAGAAGATGGATGACAGTGCGGAGTGGTATGTTGATGTAGGCAAAACAAATGGTAAGGTGGATCTTGTGTTACACTCCAGGAAGAAAGAGACCGATCTTATGAAGAAACAAGGTATTCTTATCACTTGTGAGGAACAGATGACATATGTTGTCAACTCCTAGTGGAGGTTGTGAAGAACTACAAGAAAGATCTCGTCGATTTACACATGCCGTGGCAATTGCTTTCAAAGATGGTCTAATGAAGAAGGACGTGAGTGCCGAAGTCATATTTCAAGTATGGATGGCCTCAAAATACCGCCCTCACTCCAGTTTTATTAGTGAGGGGGTGCGGTGTAAAGGTGAGGAGAGCTTTTATGAGGACCTTCTCCAAGTTACTACCTGGAAGAGTTGAAGCATCAAAATGATATCAGGGATGTACGAAGATTGCTGGACTTAGGAAAGGACATCCAACCGCGAATGATTGATGGCATTTTGGCGTAAAATGACTCAAAAAGAAATCGCAGGTTGGAGGCAATGAGTAGGCTAGTCAAGTATGCGACAACTATCCACTTGGCCAATCTTTTACACATCCCATCCATGTTGACCGTCCGGGTGAGATCACATAAGTCAAGTCTTGTTAGCGGGGAGGTATGACCCCGAGCATGCTAGAGAAATCTTGAGGGCTTATGGTGAGGAATTCAAAGCCAAGTTCCTATGCCCGCCAGACGTGCTTCCTTGGGATAAGAAAAAGGATGCTCCACTCCATTGGACAACACTAGAGGAGCTTACAGTGGAGAACCCTAATGTATGCTTCCTTATTATTGACGGACAGCATTCTATTGAGGCACAACGATCCCTATCCAACCAGGCTAAGCAAACAGGACAAACAATGTATCCGCTACATTACAACCATAGAGGTGTCTGGTTTTAAGCCCCCATACCCCCCGCAGAGGACCTAGCGAGAGATTAGTGCAACATTGAACTAAATGGGCTAAGTCTTTCTTTATAAAAGGTTAGTATATTAGGTGGAATAGAGTCAATCAGATATATCAAGTAGGAATAACTGTAGTAGACTAGGTTGAGTGTGTGTCAAGGCTTGCTATTTCGCGCCGGGCGTGTATCCATGCTGCCAATTCGCTACCGGCGCGGTATTCGTCCACGATATGAATTGGTCGCATGAATACGCCGCCAAGCCGCTTTGATCGGGGCAAGACATGCCGCCATACCGGGCGGTATTCGTCCGCCAATTGTCAAGATGAATAGACGCCACGCCGAATTGGCATTATCCGGGTTTGTCGTTTCCTTATTATCCTGTTTCGTTCATTTTGCCCTCGCCATATTGGCTGACATGCTTTCTTTATTCGCGGCAAAATTTTACGTTGGAACAACTCCGGCCATGCCCGCAAAGAATGGATAGAATATGGAAGGCCCCGCAAAACAAAACGTGGAGGAACTAAGTCCGAGGAGTTGACAGAAAAACCGGGAGGAAGCAGCGGCAGACGTCCGGGCGACTTCCGAGGTCCTACAGATGCCTACAAGATCGTCTTCGCTAAGGACGAAGTCCAGGCGAAGTGGAACGAAGTTCAGGATGCTTATGCTCGTAAAGCGACTACCAGACCCAATGGGAAGAGTGCCTCCTCAAGATACTTCAATATTTGATCTCGAAGACTACCGAGATGAGGAAAGTACAGGCCTTCAAAATGATGAAATCATTTGGTTGTTAAATCAATGCATAAACAAAGAAGTTCGTACAAGAAGGCTTTCTTCGCTTAAGGACAAAATGTCCTTCATTGATTGTTGCATTCATATAAAAACATGCGAAGTTATGAAGGTAGCAGTTGGTGAAGAACTTCGAAGCTATCCGGTGATGTAACATTGTCCGAACTCGCCTGCTAGACAAGTATGATGTGTTCCGCTGATGACATCAAGAAATATGTCTTTGGTCGAAGGAATTTCGCGAAAAACAGAAATCAAAGAACCAACAAAGATACCGCAAAACTATCGATAAGGTGATGGTCGAAGCCGAGAAGAAAGGTTGCCATCCTAAAAGATGTTACCTCGCACTCCAATACCTGGTCCTACATGGCTATAAAGGTCTCCTAACCCGACACAACAATAGGCCCTCGAATATTTCTCTGTTTGTATTGGATAGCAGGATCAAAAAAGGAAAGAAGGGATGACTCAACACAACAGTTTCTTTAGTAGTCAAAGATAGGCTTAACAACTCGTAAGCTCTTTACTATTGTCATCATATCCCCCGTGAGAGCCTCATATGCATGCTTTGGTGGCTTCATACGACTTGGAATGCCTAAAGGTCGTTAGGGAAGGTTCTCTTCTTTTTGAGACAAAGGATACTGATCTGAGGATGCAATTTAAAAGCGCTTTGTATAATCTTCATAATGATATCCCTTGTGCCAGATGACGACTATGAGGTAGCTAAGAGCAAAGGGGCATCGGATAAAGGTGCATGGCAGTGTTTTCTTTTGGATGAACCCAACTTGAAAAATGTCTTCTACAAAGCAGATGATGAGGATGAAGCAAATGAAAGCGAGGAATTTGATGTTCCTAACCTCTACCGGAAAGACATCACTCTGGAATTGCTGACAAAAGAAAAGGGGCCCTTGAATAAACATGGGTTTGCAATCAATCTGGCAAGCTATCTTGTTATGCATTTGCACCACTTGATACCACTTGTCGTGGAATTACATGTTGAGGGTATATTGGTAGAGAGGCCCTGAAGACATCAAGAAGATGTTTAAGTTTCGTCAACGATGACCAGTCCAGGGATTTCCTTGAAGTGTTTTTCGAAAAGGTACTAGCCACGGCTGATTGGAGTCCTGTCAAAGATAAAAACCCGTTGGCTTTGGTACCTTTCAAAGGGCAGACTACTAGTTCACAAAAGCCTCCAAGTGCAACTCCAGAATGTTCAAAAAGCAACGCAACCCCCGAGGAAAAGGCCGAAATGCTAGCGCGGGAATGTGAGACCATGGAGAAAAATATGAAGTCCATGCTTGATAACATTGCAACTGGTAATGTCCAGCTTGGGGGTACGACTGCGGCAGTTCCTGATACCAGCCAGGATGATCATGCAAGCTCAGATGCAACCACTGAGGTTAGGAATCAAACCCCTGTGGTAGCTTTCATAGAAGAGAACGTGTCCGAACTAAACCGTGGAGTTCATGCTTCTGACAGTAAGCATCCAGGAGGAAGTAGACGCCACGACCGGCCGGGATGACGGGCGACGATGAAAGGTAATTCACGCCAAAGCGCGATATGTAGCTTATTTATGAAGGATAAAACAGCGCTTGGCGGTATTGCACTCACTTTTGCATGGCTAACTCTTTGTTTTCCATGGTTCGTGGCTCCACCGCCAGGACAAAATCATTGTCTTCGATCCGAATGGTGTCCCGTGTAAAAACGTTTCCTAAGAAGCTTACTAATGTGGATGACTTCGAAAGCAAGTCCCTCTAGAATCTAATACTAAGTGGATCTATCCCGCCCACACTTAGAAGATATGATGAATGAGGCATTGATTGTTTCGAGTTGCCATCCGGTCCTCAATGGAACGCGTAAATGTTGATGAAGTACTTAGGGTGTTACCAGGCATGAATCGAGACTTTGTGACGATTTGGGACCAAACTAAGTGCATAAAGTTTCCACATCCAAGAGATCCGGATGGCAAACCGGTCTTAAATCAAACATCTTGGTACTATGATGGATCGCTTGGCATTCAAAGAAAGAGGACATCATAATAGTAGATGATGATGCTCTTAAGTGCTTTTATAATCAAGGTCAGGCTCTAAATCCACCAACTTATACTCCACAAGATTACTCAACAGATGAGTTTCTAGTACTATTCATGTCCATCATGAGTGGCTTCGGCCGGTAAACAAGATCGATGTTGTCAAAATGCATCCAGAACTAGATCGGACTAAGGAGATGGATCCCTATCTTGAGAGTTATTTGACAAAGAAAGGACTAGTCCCTCCATGATGTAATCTTCATATCAAAACAAGGTTGCATATTAAACGGGAGCAAATCATTGAAACGGGAGCAAAAGGAATATTCCTCAAAGATTCCCTTTTTTCCAAAAAAAGAGCTAAAATGAGGTAAAATTTATATTTTGATCATAAAATTGCATTTTGAACCCCCCAAAATCACTCAATTTTTTACGCAAAGAGAAAATTGACTATGTCAAAGTGACGCTTTTCCTAACAGTTAGAATTTACCTGCAGTGTGTTTTTCGAGAAAACCACTAATTTAAGTGTACATCCTACACAACGTTTTGCTAGCTTGGACTGTATTAAAGAAAAGGTAACTTTTAGGTTATAATGAGCCATTTTTTAATGATATAATATTTCAAAGTACCAAAATTATATTCCGAAATATACTTTTACTATTCGAGGATAACAAAAGTGTATTCCGGAATACACTTTAGGTTTTGCTCGAAATCTAAAGTGTATTCCGGAATACACTTTTGCTGTACAAGTTTTTGAGACTCAACAGTGATCTGGAATATATTTCCTATTCTGGATAGCGACAGGGGAAAACCAAGCGACATGAACTAGGTTCTTCAGTATCTTCAATAAATTTCAACGACCTTGCGATTTTATTTTGTTTATTTTATGGGGATACAGGATTATGGTGCTAAATAATAAAAGGGATTGTTTTTGTTTCTTTTTTGGAGGTAGGGATACTGGATCGTGGTTGCACATGAAAGTGGAAAAGTTATTCTGGAATACACTTTGTATTCCAGAATACGTTTTCAGCGACAACGGGAGAGGAGGCGAATTTTTTTCTCTGCCTCAACTGATTTGGTCGGGCGATCTACTTCATCCATGGTCTACTTTGGCTCTGGCATGGTGAATCCGAAACCCTGGCGGCTCTGGTAAGCTTCAGGTTCTTAGATTTAGGGTTTTTTCATGGCCTTCCGGTCTGCACTGTAGCACGATCTCCTCTTGTAATACATAACTAGGAAGTAAATTGAATCAAAGTCTTTTTTATATTTGCATGCAAAAATTTCAGAAACTTGAGACTAAGTATCAAACAGTCTGATCTCTGTAATTTTTTCTTTTTGGACGTTTCCAAGATAAGTTTAATCTTTAGTCATGCAGCAGCCAGTTGTTCTGGAATTGCTTCAGATGCAGATCTCTATAGAAACCGAAATTTTGGAAACACCATGGGCAATGATAGTTGGATTGATAGTTATTTCATGATATAGCATTTGATATGGACTGTCAGAATCAGCGTTCGCATGGATCCCTCTGCTTCTTCATTTTATGTGCAGTTTGCCAAGTTCGACCAATGACATTAAAAGAATTACGACCAAGTTCGGGTACCGATGTCATGCAGAGGGATATCTTAAAAAATTGCCTCTGCTCTTATTTTAGACTCAAGAATGCAATATATTTCTGTCAAGATATTGACGGACAATGTAAGATTGTATACATGGCTTTGCGGGGTTTGTTGATGAAGGCAAAACATTTGTGTGGCCGCAGACCTTTATTAATGTCTGGAGCATGGTTCTGGTTGCAATTTTTTTTGTGTTGGTTGCAAAATCTCCTTGCAAATGGTTCTGTCTTCTACTAAATTAGGCTTGTGCCTTTCAAAGTATTTTCTAGTTTTAAATAGTGGAATTTGTGTAATTTTTTGCAGAATTGGAGCAAAATGTGGCTTCATTGCACACATGCAGCAACATGAGTATGGCAAAGAAAGCTGAATAAACAGCAACATGATAGTTGAACAATGAAGTAAGACTGCCATAGAATTGCAAAAGCACGATGAATAAAACCTGTAGATGTTGGGCCAGAGCTCTACAAGGGCCAAGATATGCAACTCGATTTATGGCACTTAAAAAGAAACGCCAGTTCTCATATTCTTTCACTCATCAAGGATTTGCGAAATCAACAACAGTGTCAAATAAGTGTAAGATGGCTGAATTACAAGCCTAAATTGATACATGAAGATGGATCTGGACAGCATAACAAATATAGTTCTAATAGTTTCAGATGTTGGTGCAGGACATGCTCATTATCCCCCAAACCTTGTATCTTGTATCTGATAACATGTGATTATGTCTTGTTGCAACTTGCCAGTCCATTTTTATCTCCCCAACCCCTTGATGATGAGTTGTATATTTTCATGCCCTTTGGTTGGTGTGATAGCCTTGCAACTAGCTGATGTGGACTTTAGAGTTGTACTTTAGAGTTGTGTGCCTTAGTTTAGTGAAAAGGACTATTTTCTGATGTATCTCCTTGTTTTATTGAATATATTGCTTTGCGTTTTTATATCCTAATCCATGCATGCTACCGATGAGTTCATTTACATGATCCAAAGCAAGAAAGATGAACAAAAAAATTATGGCTAAGTAACATTTGGTGTTTTATCAAGATCAATGAGAAAATTAATTGGAAAAATCCTCCTTAGGCATTTATGGAAAAGACTCAAGCCACAAGGTCCAACCTGTTCTTAAGGGAGATGGTAAGCCATAGCCAAATTAGGTGTGTTAGGGAAACCCCAAAATGTCTTATGCCATGTTGTACTTGTTCATTAATCGTACCTCCTGGACAAGCCAAAATACTTTTAATCAGGTCACCTCCTTGAATGTAACACACTGGTCAGGAATGTAGATGTGAATTCGGGAAAGCAGAGGTGTATTCTAGAATACACATTTGCTTTCTCAGGAAAGCAAAGATGTATTCGTGTATTCTCGAATACACTTTTGCTTTCTCACAATTCAAAGTGTATTCTGGAATACACGTCTGTATTTTAGAAAAACAAAAGTGTATTCCAGAATACACTTTTGTTTTTACATTATTGGTTTTTTGTGTCCTAGTGTTCATTTGTTTACTTGAATATTTTTTTGTTTTTTTATTCAGCCAATAGAACGTCAAAACATGTCAAATATGCTTGAGGGAACAACTACACATGGAGACTTGGGACATATACCCAGTTGCAACGTCTGACGAGCATATTGTTCAATACAGACCAAATTTTAAGGGTGCCAAATTGATATACTGAAAAAATTCAAAGAAATAGTTATTATTTTTTCTTCTCTATTTTGATGTTTTTGATATCTCATTTTCAGAGATTATGTATTCACATCTACATTTTGTCATTCTTAAGGGCGCTTCTTTGCAAAAAAACAAAGTGTCACTTAACGAGGAGCCAAAATGAGGGAAAAAAAAAAACTGAACCTTTTGAAATTCTCAAGTTTATCTAAAAAAGGCCAATTTTAAGAGCATGGTGTTTTTTTAAAGGGAATCTTTAAAACGGGAGTTCTGCAACACTCCCGTTTAATTTGCAATCTTGTTTCAAGTGAATACAATGTAAAAAGTGTTCTGTGTATATTGATTTGTTGTTATCTACAAATGCTAATCAAACACCACATTCTTCTCACTAAAACAAGAAAATATTAAACCACCCACTACTACAATGCAAGAATTTGCAACAATGCAAAACAGCATGTCACACAACACAACACTATATTGAGAAAAGGGTATGCAAAAGTGACATAAATCCAATTTAAATGAATGATGGTTCTATTTGGGTAGAAGTATCATCGAACACAGCTGCAGCAAAGGCATTCAAAGCAGGCCGGCACCATCCTGCTCCAACCACGGCCATCTACATCCATCCGACCCATTCTCTTAGCTTCAATGGGTAGCAAAAATTTTAAGCCAGAAGAAAGAACGAAATTAAAACCCTAAACTACTTGAGAATGACCCGAGGAAAATGCTTGGGAAGAAGAAGAAGGGTCGAAATTTGGATGACCGAGAGTTTCTGCGTGCACCCGGTTTGGAGCGATCACCAAGATATGCTAGGCATATCTTAAGCATATACTGGATATGCCCACATACCCACATAAACGAGGGTTTGCCCCCCTAGGGGCAACCCAAAAATCATGCTTTAGCAATGCAATAGATAAGTTGGTAATAGGTTTCATATTCAATTTCTTCATAATCATGCTAGAGTTGGCTTCTATTCTCATCATTCTTTTCGTATCCTTTTGTTTTGGCATTTAGCACATTCTATTTTCCTTTCCTGTCTTTTGTGATGGTTATGCCATCTTATTTTTCTGATTTCAGTACTTAGGCATTCATCTTTTAATCCAACAGCCATGATTGATGATATCCAAATTGGATGCGTCCTTGTTTATTTGGCAAGGTAACTTGTAACTTTATTTTTTGTGATGCTCATGCTCTAGTTCTGTGATATGGCCCTGGCCATCTATAATATAGCTATTGCCTCAAAATTATATTTTGTCCACTTTGGATGCTCTCTCATAATGGTACTTAAAATTAGACTATTTCTAAGTGGTACATTAGAATTAGAGGATAGGATAGATAGATAGGATAGAGTATTTTATCGTCCCATTGACCGGACAGGCCATCAGACTTATGTAGTGCCCACAAATCTTCTTATACAAGGACTACTAGCCATGTGACACTTGAATATGTAGCCATCCTATGGGCTAGAATTGTTCTTTAATATCCCGGACCCCCGCTTTCCATTGGTTTCATGGCCATGCAGGAGGGGATCGTTCCTTAAGGCTTTGAGCCAAATTTATTGGGCTTTGCTCTTCCCGCATATATTGCTTCTGAACCAGAGTATATGCCCTTCTCCATCTCTGCACTTTGTTAATAATCTTGCACGAATTGTCTCCCCTAATTTTCCTGGTTTCTCTCATTCTACCATAGCTATGTTAATGGTTCTTGTTAGCATTATAGCTGGGTGTATCCCTCTCCGTATCTATGTTGTATTCCCAATTAGCGCTCCCTCCTCAACCCCTGTTTAAGGTTGTAATGCATTTCCCTCTCGACATCTCCGCTAGCATGCTATGGGATGACTGTGTGGAAAGAAGGGTCAGCGCAGGATGGAAAGCCCTCCATGCTATGCAGAATAGTTGCTATAGAATAGACCTCTGTGATTGGGCATATAGAGCACACATTCGGTAGCTTTCGTTGAACCAAAGATTGTTGCATGGGGTAGAGGTCTGGGATCCAACGATTAGCAAGAACACCTGGGATAAGCTAGAGAGGGTGCAAAAGGCCTTTTTGCATACAGCCTAGGTGTCAAGGACATGGTGCCTTATCCGATTTTGCTATATGAGACTGGTTTCTAGGCTCTACAATATTCTGCTATGAGCAGACATCTTGCATATTTCTATAAGGTCAATAGCATGGATGCACAGTGTTTTCCCCCTAAGGCTTTGTTATTGGCACAAGGGCCACAACGGCTGAAGAGAGTATGGTGGGTGCACTGTAAGGGATGGTTCGCAACATGGTCTATAGACTACCTGCAGATCGTGGCTATCCCGATGCCGAGGGACAGGAGGCGCACTTGAATGAGCATTTTGCTACCACTCTGTGGAATTCAACCACTCTTGCGAAGCCTAAGACAGAGCACTACCACACACAGGTTAATCCAGCACTAGAACATGGCCCACAACAGTACTTGAAGGCACACATATCTATGAAGAAACGGAGAGTTATTGCCTCGGTGAGCACGGGGTCCCATCATCTCAGAAACAGGTCACTGGAGCACGGATGGAGGGCAGAGAATCCCCCGGCATGAGAGAATATGCCAGTGTTGCCACATGCAAACAGTAGAGGATGAGCAACATGCTTTGTAGCAGTGTCTGGCATATACGCACATCTGAGCAACATGCTCTGAGACACCACTGCATCACTTGCTGGCATCGCCGATGGTTGCACATCTCGCGTCCACATTTTGCAGGTCTCCACCATCAGAGTATCCATTACGGGACAGGGGATTCAAGAGCTTACTACCAGGGTTTTTCCTCTCAGGTGGAGTTTTTTTCATCCCAGTAGTAGGGACATATTGTATAGTAGCATTGGTATTTTCAGTGTGGTTTTTATCTGCTTTGTGTAGTGCATATACCATCTCATAGGCCGGCTTGGCGCCTTGGGACGTTAAAATATCCTCCCTCCCTCCCTCCCTCCCTCCCTTCTATGCGCTAACTCTCTTGTGCTATTGTTCCGTTGTGATTTTTGTTTCCCTTCTTGTGCATGACTACCCATAAAGGCCCCAGCGATCTATGTGTAATGTATTAATCTATATAATCTATATGATTTGTCCATTATAAACTATATACGGCTATTCCAGCCTTCAAATATAGTTTGAAAATAAAATCCACCAGAATTCATTCAACAATTTAGCTTGAAAACAAAATAGAATACATCTTACTTAGCACACCAAGAAAAGTTTTCCTAATTTATACAAAAATTCGGTGTCACCATAGCTGGATCACATTCAAGCCGATAGTTGGAGGGCTTGGCTAGTTAGAACAGATATTTGAAGGCGGCACTAGTTGGAGTTGATAGTTGAGGCGCACGGTTGGGAGCGCACCAGTTGGGAGCTTGCACCGGTTGGAGCCGACCGAGGGGAACCCCACCATTGTTATGGCACAGATTCTTCCTTCTTAGTTGAGGATTCCCCATCCTTTTTTATTTTTTCAATACCTCTGGTGAGTAGCACTCTGAATACGTATTCAATTGGATTTTTCTCACATCAATTCATGTATACCTTAGCATAATCGCCCACCAGTAGCACATGTTGATACCTTTCGAACTTATAGACTTCCCCTACCATTTGCATAAGATTAAAGTATTTTGTTGCTCTATCCCTATCCTCTTCCCTTAATGTATCATTCTGTGGATGATATGGCCGATCACAATGCAGGCAGTGAACTCTAGCAGAAGCTACACACGGATTCAAGCCCCTATATAGACAAAGGCATTCTCTGTTACACAGGCTTTATGGTAGAGCATCCTCAAACTCCTCGTTATAAGGAATCTAGCCGATCCAGAGCAACTTTTATAACACCCATTCGGGTGTGGATAGATTGGAGCTCTATGTCGATCTATATGATGACATACAACATCACAAACAGTTGGGCAAGGTCATGCTACTTAGAGACTTTAATGCACGCACAAGAGCTGAACAGGTCCCAAAATTTGAGCCCTGGCAGAGGACGTCTTGCAGTTGAACCCCGCAGAGGTAGCTTGGTCAAGGATATCAGATGACAACCATATTTCACGCTTTGGCAGGCAATTGTTGTTGCTGGGTAGTATCTTTGACCTGGTTATTTATAATGGGTTGGAACAATGGCCGTCTTCCACGCCGTGACTTGTAGACAGGAGAACCAAGGGAGCGGCTCTGGTGTGGTCGACACGCGTCTTGGTCGAAGAACATGATCTCGCACTGGTTACCCATTTTTCACCGAAACGGATACTCGGGATGAGAACTCGGACCACCAGCCCCGCTCGTGCATATACATTGGCGTGCTCCCCATGCACCCATTGCCTCAACACCCCAAAGTGCCCCTGGCCACGCTGGACTATGACCATGCAGGGGGCCTATGCCCCGATGCTTGAGCATGATCTAGCTGAACTAATTACTTGCTGGCATTCTTAAGTAGCAATTGACATCCGGGCAAAAAGGCGGAGACATCGGACCCTCACACAGCGGGGTTTAGGTCGCGACACTCAATTATTGATCATACGTTCATATTGCGGATCCTGGTTGAAAACAACAGGAACCGACGGCGAGACATGTATTGCTGCTTTGTGGACTTCACAAACGCTTTTTGACACGGTGCCTCAGGAAAAGCTATGGGGAAGGTTGCAAGACCTAGGGGTCTGTGTGGATTTGCAGAATGCATTGTCGTACAGGCTATATGAGACATGTTCAGACCAGTTACATATGATAAGCTAGCCATTCGATAACAGTATCAGGGTCCGCTAAGGATGCCCTCTGTCTCTAACATTGTTTGGACTGTATAATGACAAGTTGGAAAGTTGGATTATTGAAAATGGGGACGACGAAGCTCATTTCTTGCATCAGATTGTTAGGCAGCTCATATATGTTGATGATGTGGACCTGCTTGCTTACATTCCAGCAGGCATGCAACACCATCTCAATACTTTGGACACATTCTACCAAGCGACTACGATGCGATTCAACCTGGCCCAGGCCCAGACTAAGCCGGTCTCATATCATCCTCATGTCACCCATGTGTCCCATCCTTTTAGTTACCGGGGAAAATGTGGAAGTGGCATCCATCTACATGTATTTGTGACTATAGTTGCCCCTCAAGTATGCAGTGGGATGCTTCCAACCATCTATGGGCAGCAATAGATTGGAACGTGTTGTATGCCCATGCAGAACAACAGTCACAGAGCAGAGTTATATGACTGGGCCCATCAGTCACATCACCTATTCAAAGTCTTGGTGGAGCCCCGCCCTTTATACCGGGTCAAGGTCCAGGGCTTCGTGGTGTCCCTTGCTACTTGGAATGATTTGGAGCCGAGAGAAAGCCTTCTTGGCCCGAAAGCACTAAGGGTGAAGTCCACGGTTCTATATCAGATCCTGCGACAAGGATAGGTTTCTTATCTCTTCAAAATGTAGCCCTAGATTGGCACATCGTCTATTTTCAGAAGATGATCACTATGGATGATGCTTGCCTCCCTAGCCTAGTTTATGCCATCCAATGGGACCACAATGCGCCAAAGACAGAGGTAGATTGCCATAGCTTGAGATAGTACCTTGATGCCTTCTTCCTCAGCAAGCTCTGGGATGCCAGCACTCTTGAATGGGTCAAGGTAGCACATTACTAGTGCCACGTGAATTCCTCATTGGAGCGGGACTCCTTCCTGGTGTACCCATTTGCTTATGAAAAAGTGTTGACTCATTGCCTCAATCTGCATAGGTGCACACCTTCTCTGCATTAAGATGGGGAGTTATTGGGAAAGAACAGCAGAACATGCTCTGTAGATGGTGTTAAACGGGGGCCGTTGAAGATGAATACTATACCCTACAGGGATCTCTGGCATATGATCAAATCTGGGCATGCTATACTGAGTTGGTCAAGCCTGGCCAACTGCTACACATGATACTCAGCGCATTTTTAGTCCAGATGCTAGGATCATATATCCAAGAGGTCATAGATCTGCGGGACCAACTTTGTCCCCGGACACACGCATAACTTAAATTTATCTTGTCTAAGTTTTTGCAATAGTGGTCTTCTTCTTGAGTACATGCAAAAATTCTTGCAAACCATCATAATTGCTTGTTTATATCTCACATATTTTCTTTGATGAAGTAAGAGCACATATATACTACTATGATGGAAAGTTTGATACATGGCCATATAAGAGAGCTGGATGGATGATCAGGACATGGGAAAAAAGATGCTTCCAGCAGTGAGGCACAAATGGCAAGATCCTCTGCAGGGTTTGGTTATGCATGAAATTTGAGAATATGGTGTCAATAAAGCATCTACTAGATTTATAGTGATGGAGCCCCAGATGTTTTTATAGCCCACCTCCCCTAGCATGATTTTTATGGTTGGTCCTAAAAAGCATAAGATCACCGTGAATCGGGCTCGAAAGTATTCAAACCTTGAATGTCCCCTGGGGGCATTCCTCAAACATCCCATACATAAATAGGTAGAAGCGACTACTCATAAACGTCTAGGACGGTTTTGCCCATTGATTAAGGGCATGTCGGTTAGGAACGCTACATTTGGTATCGAAAGGTGTCTCGAAGTTCGAAGTCTCCATGGGTGCCTATATGCATGGGTAATTTGCAAAGACTTAGTAATCATTGTGACGGTATGACATATACATGGTATAGCCTTGGATGCTCGAGGACGAGCATAGTTCTAGTGGGAGAGACCAGAACGGGCCCATGGTAGACCGCCGAAAGTATTCGAACCTTAAATGTGCCCGTGGGGCATTCCCCGGAGACACCGACATAAAATGGGTAGAAGCGACTACTCATAAACGCCTAGACGGATTTGCCCAGCTTGGTTAAGGGCATGTCGGTTAATCAGAACGCATCCCGCCACTTGATGGGCCAAGATAATGCATCATGTGCGTATATGCATGCTTGATATGCATGAAGATGGAACATGCATGCAAGATAGAACATGCATGCAAAGATGGAGAGCATATAAGCAAGAGTTTTTGAAGAGCTTAGTTGGGGATTGAGAGACGGAAGGTTTTGCAAGAGTTTGCAAAGCAAGAAAGTAGAGGAGACACCGAGGAGGCAAAACCTTGGAGATCACGCCATGGACCCATCAATCATCTTTTTCTTTCAGGTGGGGTTTTGCTGTGGATTCAATTTGAGGTTTCAAATGTTGCCATAGCTAGATTTGCATATGTTCTTGAGCTGAGGAAAAGCTTGGATTTGCATCATGTTAAAGAATTGTTAGAGGCTAGATAATGCGGAGGCCATATCTTCTTGATTTTTCAAGGAATTATGTGATGTTGTGATCTACTAGCTAGTTTGCAAGATAAGATTATGTGCAGAAGGATAAGCTCAATTTGCAATCATATGGCCATGGCAAAGTAGAAGGTAAATCCAAGTAAAGTGATATAAATCAGGTCGAAATTGCATGGAGAAGCTGATTTGGGCCTGAGAAGGGTTGATTTAGCATGGAAAACTCAGAAAAAGCAGGATCAAATTTGAAAACTGCCACGATTGTTGCCGGATTTTATATGTCTGTGTCTTTTTGTTGTTTATATTTATTTCTTTGTTGCTTTATTATATTTCTCAATTATCTTTTGAGTGTTTAAATAACCAATGGATTAATTTCAGATGGAAATGCAGAGCATCCTGCAGGTCATGATTGTGGCAAGTATGCCAATTAATGGAAGAATCGGACTTGTTAGAGGAATTGCTAATAACAATTGCTTGCTAGTAATTCCAATAAATGGAGTAGAACATGATAGACTGACCTCCAATATGGCTCCTGAGTAGAAGACTGTGCTTGGAACAAGTAAAGGAGATCCGAGCACGAAGAGCTTGGAAGCATAATAAAGTAGTAAGAACATGCATTTTGTTTAGTGGTTCAATTTACTTTAACTAAGAAATTATGGAATACAAGGTTAATAATACTAAGGCTAAGGAGTTAATTATATTATTGGCACTTCAAGATGCGTACTGGGTTTACAATCACGGGCAAGAGTTAATGCAGTTTGTGGTCTTTAGACTATATGGATTTTTAAGTTGGAAATGCTAGATATTGAGATATGATAGTCGTTGCATGTTAAATCCCTTAAGGAAAGTGAGAGTTCATTATGAATATTTTAAAGTCTTAGCTAAGTGTTCTTAATAGAAATATAGTATTATTAAGGTGGTAATTTAGCCACATTGGATAAGGGGGTAGTTCTGCACCGACCTTATAGCAGTTGTTTGAGTAAGCTATATCGACAAGTTGGTTGCTATTGAGTTTTCATTACCGAATTGCTACTTTGACATGGTAAGGTTGTACAGTAAACCTTGGCAAGGGCAAGGTCTAGGCACATGTTTAGTAAATTTCTAATGAACACACGTGTCATGGTCTTTGCATTGTCGCACTGTTGTTCTTCCAGGTTCGGTGGCCTGGGTTGTTCCGGCATGACTCATGTTCTATGTTCTTTGTATTTGTGCTCTGTGATACCGGGCGTTTGGCCGGGATTGCTACGTCAGTCCACTCTTGTGAACTCCCATGGTAAGAGGTCCTCCAGTGCCAGACGTGGGCTGGGAAGGGTATACGCATATGAGGTTCACCCCACCACCCGCTACAGGGCTTGGAATGTATGTTGGCTGGGCAACATGCTGCTAACAGGGCCTGTATGTAGGCTGGCTGAGCTATCCATTGTCCCAGAGCTTGTTATGATAGTTTGGTAGGTGGTTATGTTTTGTGCTCTTGATGTTCATGATGTTTCTTTTATTGTCATAGTCTAGTGTTGCACCATAGGTTCTTGTGTCTTTGAGTTGTTATGTTTGTTATCCAAGATTGCAAGATGTTCTATGCATGCAAAGGCACTATGGGATCCCCACTTAGTCACGAGGACTACCCCCTTGAGTGCATTTCAGGCGATGGATTAGCAAGCGTTGATCAAGCTAACGGGCAGAATATAGCCGGGGATCGTGGTTGAGTTCCAGAGGAGAAGTTTATGTGTTAAATTGCTCATCTAGAACTTGTGAATGTATTGATGATAGTGTTTATTGTATTATTCCACGGATATACTATGGTTGATTTCTGACTATTATGAGTAAGAAGATCCAATTCTTCACCAATGCTATCAACCTAGAATTAGTGCAAGTTTAGACAAGTTCTCGAAGTTGCCGGGAGGGTCAACTCGACAGCTCCGCCACAATCTCCCTATTGAACAAGATGCACTTCAAATCAAATCAAGACTTCCAAGATGCAAACAAATTACTTTGTTCACTTCAATATTTAAAATGCTAGGAGTTTGCATCTAACCGAGAAGGGCTTAAGATCAATGGAGAAAAGGTCATGACTAGTTTGATCCGCTTTAGATGAGCAAAAAGAAGAAGAGAAGGAATATCACCCACAATATGAGGGTAAGATATACCTTCAATGTATCGCCTTCATGGATGAGGAAAAGGCTTTTCTAATCAAGATCAACTATTTCAACATGGAAATATCACTTAAACGTTGAAGAAAATGACGACGATCACATAACTACCACCATAGAGAAGATTTGAACTTATAACATGATCACCAGAGCTACAAAGCTGCATGATACCATTCTTCATGATGGAGATGCCACTTGTTGTGCATTATGCATGTCTCCATGCCTTCTATAGATGCCATCACCTACCCGAGATTTCGGACTATCAAATTAAAATGGTGACTATACACGTGAATCCAACAATAACACTTCAAAAATTTGGAAGAATTTTTCATTTTAGATTAAGGATGAGAGAGCATTGCTGCACGACCTTAATCTTCACTACAAGGATGTAGAGCCTAGGAATCAAGATTATTTATCCAGGATTAAATTATAACCACAACATAATGGAAAATGAGGAATATGGATTTGGAGGAACCCCTTGCGTGGATTTGGATACTTGTGCTCAAGAAGTTCATGAATCATTTGCAAAATTTCACACAATTTGGTCCGATGCAATTGAGCCTTGATGTGATGAAATCCTCATGCCTTGCTCGGGATCTAGTACTAGTAATCGAATTGAGCTTTAAGGAACAAAATGCTTCGTGAATTAGTTAGATAGATAGATATATAGATAGACAATTTAATGTTGATGGAGACTGATTTGCCGTGGAAGAATTAGTGCTAGAGAATGTCTGTTGGATATATTGGTTCTGTAGAATCAAGATGGTTAGTTGCTGGATGCTCTAGTGCAAAAAAAAATCCAGATTCAAATATTGGACCAAGACTGACTAAATTTGTGAAACCATCTGCTATCTTGTAGCCTTTGCAAATCAGATACATGATGAAAATGAGTAATGACCTTAGTAGACTGGCTTAAAACAGAGAAACAAGACAAATATTCTTTGGAGCTTTGACATTATGGACTAACTTACAAAGAGAGAAGTACATGAGTCGAATTGATGCAGCATTTATCCAGTATCTTATGGAACATGAGGTGAATTGATGCTGCTCAAAAAGTATTACATTACTTTTAATACCATTCTTTTAATATATTGCTGACACAGTTCTTCAAAAAAAAAAGTATTACATTACTTTTATGTTTTCATTTTTCATTCCATGTAGCAACATTCAGCTCCTTTCCATCTATCAACGTTTTCTCATATAACTTTCCCATGTGTTTTCAATGGTGTCTATTTTCAGCTGCATCTCGCAATTTTGACTTTTGCTTCTATGAATAAGGAATATCGTGTTTTTGGCAACCCACCGCCCAAACTTGGAATGGGCTCAATCCAAGTGTGTTTCTCAGCCTATTCAGGCAAAAAATTCTATCCTGATCGCAGTCTTTTCTTTCCTTTCTTATTCTTTTCTGGTACAACATTCTCCTCCATGCTATTTTCTATTTGTTCTTGATCTACATTTACAGCATCCTCATCATCACCTCTAACAAAGTTATCAAACATGTCTTCCTTATTAGTTGAACCCGCATTCATGTGCATGTCAATAGAGCTAGATGCAACGTTGCTAATATGGAAGGAGGAACTGCTAAAATATGAGCGAATGCCTCTCTTCTCCTTGTCATCCATGCTGTAAGATATAAAATGCATGGTTAGAATAAAGCATGTAATAGAGTAGAAAGATTGAATGACTATTCTTAATTAAAGAAGCGCCATATAATTAAGCAAAGTAAACTATCCCATCGCTAAATGATTACAAAAGGGTATTTATCGAATCCACCGCGAATTAAAGAAAGAATTATGTACCTAGCGATGATCAGAGAAAGTTTGGAGTGTGGAATATGTTGATCTTAGATTTAAACAAACTCGTCAGAGAAGAAATTGAGTTATTCCTCATCATGGATTCCTTGCATAGTTACTTTCTGAATCCGACGGAAGCGAACGCGGACCTAAAATTTGAACGGGAACAGAACAAATCCAAGTGTGTTTCAAACCTATTCGGACAAAAAATTCCATTTTGATCGCAGATCTTTTCTTTCCTTTCTTATTCTTTTCTGGTACAATATTCTCCTACAAACATGTCTTTTTATTAGTTGAACCCTCATTCATGTGCATGTCAATAGAGCTAGATGCAATGTTGCTAATATGGAAGGAGGAACTGCTAAAATATGAGCGAATGCCTCTCTTCTCCTTGTCATCCATGATGTAAGATATAAAATGCATGGTTAGAATAAAGCATGTAATAGAGCAGAAAGATTGAATGACTATTCTTAATTAAAGAAGCATCATATAATTAAGCAAAGTAAACTATCCCACTGCTAAATGATTACAGTAGGTATTTATCAGAATCTATTGCAATTAAAGAAAGATAGATAGATAGATAGTATTTTAACGTCACGCCACTAGGCAGCATGTGCATGTCAATAGAGCTAGATGCAATGTTGCTAATATGGAAGGAGGAACTGCTAAAATATGAGCGAATGCCTCTCTTCTCCTTGTCATCCATGATGTAAGATATAAAATGCATGGTTAGAATAAAGCATGTAATAGAGCAGAAAGATTGAATGACTATTCTTAATTAAAGAAGCATCATATAATTAAGCAAAGTAAACTATCCCACTGCTAAATGATTACAGTAGGTATTTATCAGAATCTATTGCAATTAAAGAAAGATAGATAGATAGATAGTATTTTAACGTCACACCACTAGGCAGCATCCAACTGGACATGTGACCACACACCACACTACATTGCTTGGTTGGGCCCTGCCCCCAACCACTTTACATTGCGTCCGTGGGTTTTGACACCCCTTGATTCAGAGTGCGATTCTGGGCGGTCTCGAACTCGAGACCTATAGTTGCTAGACCTAGTGTGTTACCACTAGACTAAACGCGTATGTACCTAGCGATGATCAGAGAAAGTTTGGAGTGTGCAATATGTTGATTTTAGATTTAAACAAATTCGTCAGAGAAATTCAGAGGTAAGATTTTGAAGGACATCTTTTGATTGGGGCGTAATACAAAACCGCTACGTAAATTCAAGCTTTGTAGTAAGAAATTGAGTTATTTCTCATCATGGATTCCTTCCTTGAGCAAAATCGAGCTCTCGCTACACAAATTCGACCGATCTAGCTTAATATCATCATTTTCTTCCGCAAATTCCCCAAATCGGCCCTAATCTAACCTCGGTTTATACGCTTTCGTTAAAAGGAAATCAAGCTCATACATGACAAATTTAACACCCAAAATACTAACCTCGATCGCCCGATAATCTCGAATAATCATAAAAGCTTTCTCGAAGTCTTTCCCCGTGATGGCTTCAAAGATTTAGGGCTTCCCATAACATCTGATATCTGCATCATAAAACCGACATGTACAAAGGTAAGGCGAATTAAAGTATTTTGTTTTTTGTTTTTTTTTACCGTGTTCATGACTGTGGCGAAGCATTAAGTAAAAGGCAAGAGATTTTATCGCCCTAAGAGGCGACATCAACTCACCCTCCGAAGTTCATAGCTCCAAATGACGCGTGGCAAGAGCTTTAAAAGCCAAGTCTAAAAATCTGGCGAATTTTTTATTTTTCATGAGCTTACGTGGCCTACTAAACATTCGTGTCCAATTTTGTAATTTAGTAAAAATTTGCATTTTCACTAAAATTCGTGCTTTAAAGTCATCCCTGCACATGACCTCTAAACGTGTAAAGGATCTAGCAGCATTAAGTGGCATCGTTGAAGACTTTTAGCCATGCTGATAAATAAGTTATTTTCATTTTATTCTATGTCTCTAACATGATCTGCATAAAATCTCGAGATCAATGCATTTGTATAACTTTATATCGCAACTAGTGTCTTTAGTAGCATGCTTAACAATTGTAGCAAAATAAATATTGTCTAATAGGTAAGTGTAGTCTTAGCCTTACATTCTCATGAATCTGGATTTGCACCCCATGCATCCTTGAATGCTGTCTCCACAATATGCTTAGTCTTAGTGCATTTGATAATATATAGAAGTCTGCTTTCTTCCTATTGTTGGCCTCAGTGGTACTTCTTTGGCGTTAAGGGCGATAAAGTCATGGCCCTTGGGCCTTATTAAAAAATAAATAAAAATAAACAAGGTGCTGCGCACGAAGGGTTGCCCTCCGATGTCCCAAAGGGATGTGCGCATAGTCTTTGATGCATAGTGCCCGACCTAGGAATAAGTTCATGATCGTTTAACTTCGTTGATTTTAACAAAACTATGTTAAACACAGATGTTACCTCCTCGTAACACATTAGTCCGGCTCAAAAATTAAAAGTTTTGCAAGTTTTGGCACAGAGATCCAGCTTAATATGCTTTGCAAGTTGAAGCTCGGTTAAAAAATATATGCGGCAACAAGAAGCTTTGCTCAAAAATATTTTGGCAACAAGAAGCTTTGCAGCAGGAAGTTTTGCTAGGTGTGTATATTGGCGACGACGGTCTGCTAGGTCTGATAAAAAAAAAAAAAAGGAGTCTGTATTCTTGAAAGGGAATATCTATATATATAGTAATAAAAGCAAAATGTAGTTTGTGCAGAGCATCTCGGCCGTCAATTTTTTCCCCAGAACTTTCATTTTCAGCCGTTCAGTTGTTAGTTATTATTTTGACTTTTCGGCTAGGCCAATGCATACAAGAAACCGGTGTGAACGATTTTGTCTGGATTGCTGGATGCGGTACTTCTTTGCACTGCATCACACCTGGGTTATCACTTGTAATGGCGACCTTTCTCGCATCAGCCATGTATACAAGAATGTTGGCGCCTCTGTGCGCATCTTTATTCTGAAATTGTTCCTTAACTCACTTCCGTGCAAATGCTTATCGCTTATGGAGGCATTTCCTCGAGTCTGGAATTATTTTCCTCTGGCATGATTCCGCTTTCTTTATTCTTTTGCAAAACCTATTCTCTTCCGGCAGATACACTGTGTATCTCCACGGTTTTCTGTTTCGGCTCCTCGCGGCATCATCCTTGTGTTTATCTGCGAAGCTGGAGGTGATTCTCTTTTTGTATTGGCAATCTCTGTTACAAAGGCAAGGCCGATTTTGCAGGCTTCGTGGTACCCAATTTAGGGTTCTTATGAGTCTTGCATTTTGCCTCTGCATTGTGCTGTTCAAAATTCTTTATTTTATTTGATGTTGCATTCCTGGAGCTTTTGTACTAAAATCCATCATTTGGCATTTGTGCAGCTTTAATTATATGGCATCGTAGCATGGGTTGTTGGAGGTCTTATTCGCGATAAATGATTGTTGCAACCCTTTGCAGAGGTATGAATTTTTGCTCTGCCTTTGTGTGTTTTCTCGGATGCCCGATTTGATTCAGACACGCTTGCAGCAATACTAGAAAATTTCACCTGCATGGTTGACATTCTTGAACGTGCAGGTTGGCTTGATGAATCAGAAGATTTACTTATTAATATGATGCATTGTCCAACTCTGGCATCATGAAAGACTCTGTTGGGTGTTTGCAAGACTTACAATGATACTAACAGGACAAAATGCACCAAAGAGAATATTACAAAGCTGCTCTAAAATAAGACTTCAGTTATGGAAGAGTATGGCTATGTCTGCCAGGATTGTGCACAAGATTGAAGAACCTGCACATGTAAGAAACATCACAGTTTTCTCCACCATAGCCTTACATTTATAAAGTAGAAAGCAATATCTTTGCTTGCAGGTTCTGGCTTCTTCATTAGTGCATGCCAACACACGCACTATGTTGGGATGCTTGTAGATGTTGCCTTTATATATGTTGGCTTTGGAGATGCCAAGGCATTTTTTGTCGATTTAAATAGCCTTCGATGTTGTGCCTGGGAGCTTGTCTGAGAGGCTACTAATTTCATGGTTGTAGTTATTCTAAGATTCGTGGCGATGGGTGCTTTTCCTCCAGATCACAGCTTCACCACAATTTGGCTTACAGGTTGAAGCTATCTTTGTCTTGATTATGGTGGCTTTGAGAAGTTGATTACGCCAAACCCTATCTCTGCAAAAGACCCTGGCAAATTGTGTGAGAACATCTTTGTGCACTCTTCTTTGTGTGAGATGAGAACGTCTTGGTGCAGAGAGGTAAGACCATAATTAACCCATCCATTTCATGAATTTGTCTACAGGAACTGACACATCTGCTTTTCTGCTGCAGAATCTTATCTTGGTGGGTTGGGCATCATGTTGTCTCCTGTCTTGCTCTTTAACTTGCATGTTTCAAATTGACTTCTCCAAATTGTGACAACAATTTTGTCAGCTCATTACAGACATGGTTATGGGAGGCGGTTGGAGTGTTTTAGCTTCTATAGTTTGCTATTCAGTAATTTGCTTCAAAAGTATTCCTCTATTTCTGTTGTTCTATGGGTCTAGATGAGGCATTTGAAACTGCTTGGAACGTAAAAAAACTGTAATAATGGGCCTTGGATTATTTTGAATCTCTGCATGTCTTACTGCTGCAGATTGTGGAAGCAATAAAACTCCATTAGCTTTCCATCATGCTCAACATGTGCACTACAGAAAGATTGGCCTCCAGCTGTAAGTTTTTAAAGTTGGAGCGTTCACGACGAATGCGGGAGCTAACAAGCCCAGATGCACATCCAAGACAGCTGGTTAAGAAGAAGGGCAGAACAAATCCAAATCGGGGGTTAGATGCATTACAAATATGTAAGGATGATGGAGTTTCCGTGCTTGCCATCTCATTACTTCATCACTATTCTAAAATGTAGTTTTTTCTTTTAAAGGCAAGCAACGACTCAAAATGGTGCAACCCTTCATTGATGAAGAAGCAGAGTGAGACATGATGTTCGCTTATTTGCTGCTTTATGTGTATATTTATTTGCATAGTTATGGAAGTCTTTTCATGTCTCACAGGGTCTCTACACATGTTGCAGGGTTTTATAAATGACAGTGGAGAACCGACTCCAGCTCATAGTGGCGAAGCAATAGACATGATGGCAATCTACAGGTTTTATGAACTTTTTATGCCGAATCTTTGCTGTTAAATAAGTATGAGTGCACATGGAACGTTCATATTTGTTTGTCTTTTCTCTACCTCTCACTGAACAAACAGCTCTTATCTGCTCCTTGATTGTATTGGACCACAATTGGCAGATGACATATCTGTTCTTATACTTGGACAGCCTATGTTGTAGCATGTTTTTCTATAATATGGTGCATGCAAGTAATGCTGTAATGTGGATATCTTCTTCATTGCTCGACAAACGTGTTGGCACAGGTTTAAAGCTATGGTTGTGCCTATTGAAGGATATATGTTGGGAAGTAATTGTTTCTCACCAAACAATTCCTAATAACCCTGGCCCTTCACAACCAGCAGTTGATACACATAATCTTGCTGTAGTTATGCTTAAGTACATGTACCATTCCGATGCATTTTATTGCTTGAAATGTTTTATAACTTGAGAAGCTTGAGGGGATGCAAAGCAGTCTGCTATGAAACTCACGTGCAAACAAGAGTGTATAATGTATACAACTATGTAAACAAATAATTGCCCAGAAATTACAAACAGCATGTTCTAACATATGACATATTTGATACATACATGACATGCGTAGTAGAATTCAAGGGCTTCTTATCATAACTTACAAATGAGTTGTAATAACACATGCTATTTTATTTGTGAAATTTCCATCCTTGGAAATCAACGAGAAGTCTAGATGTCGGCGATCATCCTCATAGCCCATGTGCATTCCACAGTCAAGCATGATCCTTTTGCCATTTATCGTCACTATCACACAGCTTTTCCCAACATCTTGACCTGCACCTATATGATAAGAGGAATATGTGGACAAGCATAAGAAACCATGTAAATAGCTAAGCCATTTCAGTTCCATTGAGTTCTTATCCAAGAACATCAACAACTGAGCGATAAATTAATATCAAAATTTAGCATAGATGAACAAAGACTGTATCTGGCTATAAGCATTGTCTTGTGGTTCTATTTATAGATGATTATGATATTGTGGTTCTACTTTATACTTAAGCGGTTTTACGACTCGGACAATGTTATCGGTCATGACCAACACACAATGGTCCTACTCATAGATGATTTTGTAATACCATCAAGCTGGTTCAAGCTGGTTGGAACTCTCTCATGTGGATATGCTCTCTGCGGAAATGCAAATGGGTAGATCTAGCTTAAATAGAAATGACGTCATATGCCACTGTTCTAATTACATATGCAGATGCATAAGATATAAATTTGGAAAAGTACAGTTTGTAAGAAAATGTACACGAAATTGGACTAGCATTTCCTTTAAAGTATTGAAAATCTAATAAAAAAAAGTCTATACACAGAACACATACATGAATAAAATGACGTCCTTCAATAAAAAAGAAACACGTACGTGATTAAGGCTAAATGTCCATTTGAACATCGAATTAGCTATTTGTTGCATGGCCTTCAAATAACCTCTATAGTGCGTTATTTAGCTTCTTCGAACGTCATCCCTAGAAAAAGAACATATTAGATATAATTGGCTTATAGTCTATAAATCATGCCAACCCACATTCACATAGTCTTTCAAGAACATAGAGTTTTTCCCCAAAAAAGATCTCATAAAAACATTCACATAGTCTTTCCAAAAAAGGAGAATTTTCCCTCAAAAAAGATCTCATACAAACAAATTGATATGCAGGGCATTTTGCTCGAAAGTGAGGGGTATATAAAAGGACATGCATTGAACCTATATCATTGAATGGATAGACAAAGAAGCTTAACTACCCCAAGTAAATACACGCAACTTCATCATCAAATGCACACATTTGTACATAAAATGTTGTCAAAGCTTGAATGTGAACATAGTATATAGTTTTATATGGGCACCGTCAAAACATAGCCTTTGTAAAATATAATTTATATTCTATTTAATTTTGAACTTATGCCCGTGAAAAGCCCAGCAACGCTGGGCACTTTTTCTAGTAAATAATATAAAATAGCTTTATTGATGCCCCTCTTTATAAAGAGCTCTTTCGATTCCGAAAGAGAAGAATATTATTTATATGCAAACATGGTTATAGCCATTTCAAAGGAGAGCAAATATTATGTATACAAGAATTGCCTTTTTGTTGCAATTTTGAGCAAATATTATGTATACAAGAATTGCCTTTTTGTTGCAATTTTGGCGTGGAAGGAAGGATGCGCGTCAGACACACCTGATTAATCATGTTGTCAGAAAAGCTATGGGTATGGAAGTTAATATTGGCAGTACTACATGTGGGTCATTTCTGGAATGTTTTGAAACTCAGTAATGTGATTCAGTAATCTGTTGTAATTTTGAACTCACTTTAATGAGTGATTTGAATGTTTTGATCTTACAATCCTTGAAATGTGAATGAATTATTTTGAATGTTTTCATCTTGATTCATATGTTACTAACATATAAAGAATGCAAGTAGAAAAACTGAGAATGCAAGTAGAAAAATCGAGAATGCAAGTGACTAATATCTAAGAATGCAACAAACTGAACAATTCTGGGAAAGAATGTTGCACACGTGTCACTCTAGGATTGGAGGAAATGGCAGAATGGAAACTACCCAAAGTTTACGACCCCATGACAAGCTATGCAATGGACTTGGTCTTTGGTAATCTATTGATTCCATTCATTGTTGTAAGAGAAGCACGCAATGGTTGATGGTCATCCAGAGATCAAGCACATAGGTCAATTAGTGAGAAACTGATGTGAATGACAAAAAAGTTCATAACAAATGTAATATTCATAGGTGAACCTTTGTACATTGGCACAGAACAATGCTGTTACCCCATCACTAAGCACTACTATCATCTGAATTACTTAATCGACAAGACCACCACTTTTTGAGCTGCCAGCCTTTGACTTGCCTCGCCCTTGTTTTCGAAGCTTCAGAACCTTTGCGCTAGCATTAGACCCGCCATCCCTTGAAACATCAACATCCACGTCAACTAGGCCATTCTCCAAGGCTCGAACCAAATTTTCTCGAATGTAACATCGCATTTCATTTCAGTTAGCATCAACTTTCAAGGAAATGTAAATGTAAAGAAACCATGTGTTCCTAAAAAAATGGATGCAAAGCAGCTTATAACAACGTGGTCAAGCCTCGCCAACTTTGTGCGGAACTCAGTAAATGCACTTTATGCACATCTCCCTCAAGGAACACTTTCAAGTCCTTTTCAACACATTGATGTAATCGCTCCAACCCAACCTTCCGATGCACTGAATTTCTAACCTTCGTAAGATGATCAACAAGAATAGAAGAAGTGTTCCTGATTTATAACCTTGCAAATATTAAAAAAAAATGTCTCTTGGCTGTCTCTTCTTCAGGAAGATAGTATCCATATGCATACGTCCACTTTAAAACCCGTCCACTTTAAAACCCGTCGACACTCCACCATCTGCAAATTAACATTCCAAAGTACAGATTTTTCAATCTGAACCCTATGCATGCGAACTTTTGAAGTTCAATACACAAGGTAAGTGGGTCCGCCTCTTCCGTAGGTTTTTGATTCATTCTTCTCAAGAATGGCAAATGGGTTCAGCAAACCCGTAGAATCCCGGGTTAAGAGCTTATTTGACGTAAAGAACGGGATCAGTCATTATTCTTGCCTCGACTCAGAACCGGTCGACTTCACACACGGCCCCGGATTCGCAGTCGGGGAAGCAAGAATGGCTTCCCCCATTCCCTTCTACATCACAAGAAGATGATTACCCGCTCCCCAAGCTTCCAGAAATAAACTTTAGCGAGAGATGGATTGGCACCGCTTGTCACTCAACTTTTCAACTGCAAATCCACGTAACGTTACAAGGGTTCCCAACAACAAAAAAAAACATTGGTATAGGTTAATGATATCAAAACACTAATGATACCTCAACTTCCTTCATTTGTTGAAGATCGCAAGTGCCTTGGCCCCTCGATTATAAAGGAAAACATGCACTTTAGCTTAAAATTATCAAGAAAGATCGAATCAAGAACACAATCACCATGTTCTTAATCGATTCATTAGTAGCCCATCTTTCATAATAATGAGTGTATCGCTCTAATAAGCTCTTAGCCATTTCCCTTCTCCTTTAGGGCTTCATCATCTTTGTGAAATCATTTAAAACCATCAGCCTAACATTATTGTATAATGCCTAGAGAAAGCAAGAAAGTGCATACCAACCCCTCTTGCTTTGCGTGATTCATAGTGATTGCAAGCATAAAATCCCCAAGCACGCTCGCCATGTTCAGCCCATGAGCCAAGGCAAAGCCCTGCGACAAGATGGATAAGGAAACCGCAACCTTATTGTCATAGGAAAGTACCATGTGAAACAACAACAAATGCTAGGGAGATGATAATTAACTTACCAAAGAAAACTCAAATTCTGTGGTGGTGTACATGTTAGGTGCATGCTACCTTGGTTCTTCTCGATGGGTCTTTTACACTTCGGGCATGGCTTGGAATTAGCCGTAAACCCGCTAGATCACCACCATACATTATTCTCGCACATAAAACCATATCAACCAAACAAAGTCCTCGATACAAACTTTGTGGATTCTAATCAAAAGCTCAAGATAGACAAAACCATTAACATTTTAAAATAAAAACTAACCATTCATGTTTTCCGACTCAAGATCGTTTTTTAAAAATCCACCTTGCTACACCATGCACTCATCAGACGATGTGCCTCCTCTAGGCACCGAGAATATGAAAATTATTTGCGCCTTTTGTTGAATATGCAAAACAACTGGCATCGAATATATGAAAGATATACTGCTATGTTGAATATACAAAACATGGCTTGAGTATAGATAGCAATTTTGCCACTTATCGCAACTGCACTTACATTCCAAAGAAAACATGTGATGGCAAATACATATGACATCATATGACCCACTTCCGTGACTAAATTCCACAAAGATACTCAAGACTTGGAGTCGGGGACCATTTGGTCTCAGAATGATATAAATGTAAACTTAACAACCTGTCCATATAGCAAGCGTAAGAAAATTCCATCCAATTTATTTACTAAATTTATGCATTCATTTAGCCAAGGCCATGCTTTGATTTGCATGTCCTTTTTCCAAGTAACCTTCGTCTAAGCAAACTTGGGTCTACATCCCCAATAAACTAGACCTGGATTATGTTCCATTTCAAATTATATGAAGACGGGAAATGTAACCTTTCTGTTATCTTCAATATATGATCTCAAGCATGGAATAATTTAAGGGCTAAACTTAGCTATTTGGCGATTTTTTAGCACATTTTCAAAATAATTTGGCTAAAGTAAATGGAAAAAATTGGGAAAAAAATAATAATTTTAGCTTAACTTTTTTCGGGACTGCACCAACCTTGGAGCTCTTTAGCCAAACGCTAGAAAGTAAGAGAGTGAAATTTTGTATTGTTTAGCTAAATTATAGAAACTTTTAGAATGAATTTCGGGCCAGTTTAGCTAACATCATTCTAATTTATATGAAATATAGGATTAGTAGTTTAGTTTCTAGCATTATGAAATAATTTGAGTCCTAGACTTTGCTAGTTAGCATTATTTTAGAATGTTTTCACAAAGAAAATGACCAAAATAAATGGAATATATTGAGAAAAAGTATAGTAATTTGGCTTAATATTTTCTGTTGGTCATACCATAGAAATTTTTTGGTTGATGTTTGGGTTAGTTTAGCTAAACGCTAGAAAGTATGAGAGGAAAAATGTGTAGAGTTTAGCTAAACCACAGAAAGTTTTGGGATTAATATCGAGCAAGTTTAGCTAAAGTCATTCTGGCTAATAAGAAATATGCGATTAGTAATTTATTCCCTGATCTCAAGAGATACCGCATGTCTAAAGGCACCACGGGCTTCACATCCTCCTCATGTATGTTTTTTATAATCTGCAAACATATAAAGGTACCCAGAAAAGAGACTAAGAATCAAGCATATTCATTATTGGCTTCAAAAAAGATATTTACTTGCATACGGGGCTCTTCAGCTGGTCCAGACATTTGTGAACCCTCAAGACAATTAGGCAGATTAGCCTCTAATTTACTATCTTTTAGAGCTTTGGAGATTTTCGAAGGCATTTGGTCATCATGCAAACAAGAACAAGAGCAGTCCCTAAGTACTATTCTTGCTGAGACAATCTTTCAATTCCTCAACTTCGTCTCTCAAAGCTAATACCACATCTCCAAGAGCACATGAGAAGCCTGACAATATAACCTCTTTAACTCTCTCACTTGAAAGAGTAGCACAATTAACCAAGTATTCTAATGTTTGCTTCTCAGTTTGTGTTAAGCTGACCTCTTTACAATATAAATTAATATCATCATATAGCTTATCATGAGAATCCCTAAGTGTGAGAGACAGTGCTTTGGCAAATTCCAGAAATAAAGTGAATGGAAAAGGTTTATGCTACTCTTACAGAGATGAAAATACTTGAGCAGAAAATTTGTGCCAGTGCACTCAAAATGAAAGAGTTTATATCCATCTTCAATAAAGCTTGTGATCAATTTGGCTGCTTCTTTCGGAGAGGCGAAGTCCCCAAATCTTTCGGTAAAAATTCGCTCAAAGATATTTCTCTCATGATTCCATTACGATTTCATTTTTAGAGGAATGTTATCAATCGTAACAAGGAAATGAATTATTGTATGAGCAGATTCGGAGTTGACAGGCTTTCTTGTTCTTCTGAGCTCTTTAGTTTGTCAGCTCTGATCTCTTGTTCCTGCCCTTCTCCAGTTACATAGTGTATATTTCCTTCAATCAAGTTCTTAGCAACAAGACAAAGTGCACAAGTCTCCAATAACGGACCTTTTGCCATGTCCAGAAGAATATGGCACCGCTTCTAGACTTATTGATTTGCGACCCTGCAACAAAGTGGGATCCAATGCAAGCTAGCGAATTTCGGTAAGAGGCTAGGGCTTCAGATGGGAGATGGGAAGGCTAGATACTAAATCCCACACTGTTATGCTCACAATGCCAAAGGGAGCTCTTCTTCGATTCCCAGCTAAGCAAATCATGGAAGGCAGAGTAAATATCTGCCACGATCTTGGAAGCCGAGGAAAATGCCCGCCCTTGGGCGATTACAAATAAGAAGGGGTAAATATCCGGACGACATGTTATACCCGGGCATATCCGTGGTATATCCGTGTGTTTGACATGTTATAGCCAAAAAAAAAATTACACCGGCGTTTTTGTGGACTTAGCGGATTTTTTGCCATTTGTGGCTATAACATGTGTCAGTCCGACATTTACCGATGGATAAGAAGAGAGGAAAAGCCTCTCCGGTTAGCGGTTTAGAGTGGTTGTCCACACCGCCGCCATTTACACCCATAATGGGTTTGAAGCGATTCTGTATATTCGAATATATACTGGCATATTCATGGAATATGCCACAAACCCCACATAAACGAAGGTTTGCCCCCTTAGGGCCAACCCAAAAATTGGGCCATATAGCCATGGCCAAAATGGTCCGAGCATGTTGCACACACACACTAGACATTTGGCTAGGGCCACATGGCGTCCAACTGCTTTTTTCTAGGTAATGCCCTCAGGCCAAGGCAATGTCTACTTTACTAATCCTTAGTGAATGTACAAGCTCATATACTCATTCATTAACTATTTTATGACACCTATTGTAAGGCACTCCAAAAGGTCTTAAATATAGCCTTCTTGGGACATGTACTTGAAATAATGGGTGATGTTCAACCAAATAATCTATTATACTTTATCCTCGGCATCCATCCTTGCCAACCGTTGCCAACTCTTTTATAGCTGGCCTTCATGCATATAGTAAATGGATAATTGAATGGGGGAATTACAAACTCAAATTATGCTTGCATGTACAAACTCAAATTATGCTTACATGTTATCTTCTTATGATATTGAGATCATGAAGTCGATATGAAGTGTTCAAGTCAAGCCCCAATTTCTTTTCTATGCACATAGTTCACCATTTTTCATCATGGATTACATCTATGTTTTCTTAATGCTATCCATAGCCATAGTAGTATGGTTCCATTTCATTCAATCAAGTTCGGCTGGATTGAAGTTGCCTCCAGCTCCTAGAGGACTACCTGTGATTGGCCATCTGCATTTGCTAAGGGGACATTTGCCACACCAGATACTGGCACAACTTGCGAAGGAGAATGGCCCTGTGATGATGCTAAGGCTAGGAAGTGTGGCAACATTAGTAGTATCATCAGGTGAGATGGCAAGGGAGGTTCTAAAGGTGCAAGATATAGTGTTTGCCTCAAGGCCCAAGTCCACAGCAGGGGATATTCTTCTCTATGGCCACAAAGGCATGGCTTTTGGAGAGTATGGAGAGCAGTGGAGAACCTTGAGAAGGATTTGCACTACCCAAATTTTCAGCCAAAAGAAGCTCCAAGCCAACACACAGTTGAGACAAGAGGAAATCTCCTACACTGTTCGTGCCATCTTAGCAGCAAGCCATGCATCTAGATTGGTGAATTTGAATTCGCTCTTGATCGATCTATCTACAAATATCATCACCAGAATGGCGTTTAGCAAGAAATTCTTCGAGCATGATGATGGCCGCTTAAGATGGTTTCAGAGTTTGATTCGGGAGGAATTCAACCTTGCTGGAGCGTTCAACTTGAGTGATTATGTTCCTATGCTAGCATGGCTGGATATTCAAGGGCTGAAGCAGAGAATGAAGGTATTCCATGAGGAGATGGACATATTTTTGGAAGAGATCATACAAGAGCGTGCTGCAAGTAAATCTGCAGAACGAGGAAGCAGTGATTTATTGGATGTGCTATTGGGCGAAGCAAACGTATGTCGAGATGTGGTGAAAGCTATAATTCTGGTAAGATTAAGATCTCTTTGGTTAAGTATGGGAAAAATGATTATATTGGTTTTTGTTTTTGCTTGATGAAATGTGGTTTGCGCAGGACATGTTCAATGGAGGAACTCAGAGCGGATCTCTGACAGTAGAATGGGCATTGTCAGAGCTTGTGAGATCTCCAAAACACATGAGAAAAGCACAGGAAGAGATCGACATATTAGTGGGAGATAAAAGACTGGTAGAAGAAAACGACATTCCCAGTCTGATCTACCTGCAAGCAGTAGTGAAGGAAACCTTCAGGCTTCATCCCCCAACTCCATTCACACTGCCTCATGAATCCACCCAAGAATGCACAGTAGCAGGATACACCATACCCAAGAGCACCAGATTAATTGTGAACATCTGGCAGATTGGAAGGGATCCAAAGGCATGGAAAAATGCAGCAGAATTTGATCCTGAGAGATTCTTGAATGATCCCAGGGATGTTACTGGCCAGCACTTTGATCTTCTTCCATTTGGGTCTGGCAGAAGAATCTGTCCAGGCGTATCCCTTGGGCTCAGCATGGTGCATATGTTTTTGGCCAGATTGATCCACAGCTTCAACTGGATAGTTCCAGGCGGACACTCCCCTCAACATTTGAACATGGAAGAGGCCTTTGGGTTGAGCCTTCTTAGAAAAGAACCCTTGCTACTCATTCCCACTGCACGTTTACCTTCATATCTCTATGCTTGAATAAATCTTTGTTTTTCATTAAACATAATTATGGGACCGTCATATCTCTTATATAATGTAGGCATCTAATAAAATCGGTTACAATCCTTATTTTCCAGTTTGAGTTTTTGTTTGACGGCAAAAAGTTGCAGAATTTATGTTCAAAATCCAGCAAATGCTCATTAGTCGATATTAGTCTATATGCAAAATCTAGTGGAGCATGACATATACCAGCCAACAAATAATCTAGTTAGGGCTATTAGGGACTTCGAAGCCTGATATAATGTCCCTAGCATTGTACGGTGGAGAAAGTACTGGTAACCAACTAGTTATGCCCCCCTGTCCGACATTAACCTCAGCTGTACTTGTGATTATGTATATAACTGTGCAGTATGTCAGCATCCTTATTGCTACTAAGGTTTTTCCCCCGAAAACCCTTCGGGGCGGGGGTTTTTTAATCCTGGTAGTAATACGCCTGCTGCTCTCTCTTTGTACTTGGGTCCCATAGGCCAGTTGGTCTCCGTGGACGATAAAATCATATTCTATTCTATTCTATTCTAAGAAGTACCATTTTATCTTACTTCCTATGTTGTATGGTAAGGGCATGTAAGGGTATGTCAAGGCATTTTTGTGCGTATGCAAGTGGCTTCTTATCTACTCTAGGAACAGAGATGCCTTATACATATCCCATATAGGTGAATCCCTTCGGAACTAAATGTACAGTAAACATTACCAATCATGAATATGATATCAAACCATTTAAACCAAGTAATGAGCTCTTGGGCCTATGTCCATAAATTTGCCAACATGCCCATGTGCTTATAAATTTGCCAACATGCCCATGTGCTTTGATATGTCATTGTGTCCATAAATTTGCCAACTTATGTCCATAAATATGCAAATTTGTGTCCATTGATTTAACCTGACCAAATGTGCTATCAATTTGTGTCCACCGATTTGGCAACAATCTCAACCACCAATTCTTTTGCCAACTTGCCTATATGCTGCCAACTTGTCAGACATGCTATTAGAAGCCATGTACAACATGCACAACATTTGCCAACTTGCTCATGTGTTCAATAAACTCAATCACCAATCCTTTTGCCAACTTGCCTATATGTTTTCAATTTGTCATACATGCATGTACAACATGCACATATGAGATGATATGCATTGAACGGACGATCTCTCCCAAATCATGTTAGTTGTAGAGTATTGTCCCACACCCTAAGAAGCCATGTCTTGGGCCTACCAAAGTCCATGGAAGTTATAATATAATTTAATTCATTCAATCAGGGTAAAAATTATATATCTTTTTTTTCCTTTTTTTTTTTAAATTGAAGCATAGTATATATATAGGCAATTTATAAATATACACCTACATTTATGCAAAAATGTGAAAATGCCCCTATTTTATGGATATCTTATGGAAATGACCATAACTTTACCAAAGCTAAAATCACTTGAATCGGAGCCCATAATCACAAAGTATGTTACTTTTATGTACAAAATTTTGTACGAATTTAAAAGGCTGTAAGTTAAGATCCTGAACTCCGATTGAGATGATTTCTTCCTTAAACAAGAAGACATCATCATTATCTTCCTTATCTACAATAGACCTGAAGGACCCATTCCCATTTCGATCATCACAAAAAACGTTACGGTCAAAACTACCCCTTGAAACATGGGCATTTTCATATTTTTGCATAAATATAAGGGTATTTTTATACACTAGCATGCTCTCCATACGCCACATACAAGTATAAAAATACGTTTACAAATGGGAAATACAGTGCCATGAACCATTGCCACGCAAGAAATTGTTTTTGCAATCAGACCAGAAGCCGGCAGAAGCCACCAGAAGCTGCACAATCTGTTACAGCACAATCTACCTCAAGGTGCACAATTTACAAGACCTAAACCAAGGTAGGATATCTGGTAACAAGCAAATCCAAAGCCCAGTCCAAAGCCCAAATCCAAATCCAAAGCCCAATGGAACGAAGCGCCGAAGATGATATAAGAGGGCCAAACCATTGCTCATTCTCTGCTTGCTCATGAAACCTCTCGACTACCTAAAACCATTCCACATTCTCTGCTTGCTAAAACAAACATGTTCATGGCAAAAGCGGCAAGCAAAAGGAGCTTCTACATGACACAAATTCAGAGGAGAGTTTCTAGCAATAATTTGTGCATCCAACTGATCCATTTGCAATCGGGAAGAAAAGCGAAGAACTGAAATAGATGAAGGTGGAGTTGTCCTCCAAAATCAGAAGCAAGAAGAACCAAGAAGCCGCCGAAGATGCCATCACAGGCCGATTTGGGCAGAGGCAGGCCATCCGAGCGCATCCATCGTGCTGCTCTTAGCAGCCCCCGTGAAGCCAAGGCCTGCATTTCCGACCATGAAGAGCAACCCAAAAAAAAAGAACGCCTCAGACCATAGACAAGAAAATAATTCCCCTTTTTTTCGGCCCACCTACGCCGAAATCTTAGGAAAAAGATATTTTGGGGACGTAATAGGTTACAAATTATATATTATTCGACCAAGCATGGTTCTTCCAAGTAATCAATCGGATCGGGCAAGGATGCACAAGGCGATCGAACTAGTGAAACTTGATGAGAAAGATCCGGCAAGAGCTTGCATTATGCAAGATGTGCCTACTCCACATCCCAAATCCGGCGAGCTTCTTCTCAAGATGCTCTGTCGTCCCATAAATCCTAGCAATATTTTGGCCTTACAAGGCCTCTATCCTTGGCAAATCGACTCTTTTCCTGCCCATCTTGGCTTTGAAGGCATGGGGACGATTGAACAGCTAAGTTTTCCTTCTTAGGTCATAGTGATGCTTGATCCTTTTATAGCTGATTCTTATATATATAGCAAATTTTATGTATATGTAGTGGTTTTAGGTCATTTGATGCTTGATCCTTTTGTAGTTGATTCTTGTCGTTTTGAATAATGTGCATAATATTATGTCTAGCTTTGAGCAAGGCGTTCCTTTCTGTTCTTTCTTAGCAGAAAGAGCCAGTGAAATCTTTTTTCCTTCTAAAAGGTAAACTGCTTCAGATTCGAGATGGCGTCACAGGGCTGGCATTAGGGCAGCATGTTTTTACCATATGTAACGGAGGGACATGGCAAGAATATCTTGTTATTCCTTATACCCTGGCATTCCCAATTCCAAATTCCATTTCTAACGAAGTTGCTGCACAATTTTATGTAAATCCTTGGACTGGTATATAACATTTGCATGCAGAACAATGGTGAATCCATGTTTTGGTCCACTTATTTTTGTCGAAGCTTATAGTATCTTGCAAGAATTGAATGTTCCTCAAGGAGAATATATACTTCAAACAGCTGCAGGATCTGTTTTAGGTCGGATGCTCATCCAACTCGCACACTATCGAGGTATTAAGGTGAGCATGAATTTTTTCTACTCTATTCTATTCTACTCTATTCGCCTCATGTTAACAAAGGTTACCTCTTTCAAATTCTTTTATATTCATGCTGCTTCAACCATTTTATGCTAACATGCCACTTTTTCTATATGTTGTCCTATAGACGGTTGTGTCGAGTGTGAAAAATTCTGGTCTTGTTCTAGTATATGGACTTTTAGATGGACAGAATGCTGAAGTTGGCATCCAAGATTTGGTTTTTAGAGACGTAAAAGTTCATGGGTATTACATGAAGAATTGGTTTGAAAAACTTAGTTCGCTTGAATTTGATAATGCGAGAAGAGATATATGGGATTTAATGGAGAGAGGCTATGAAACCCATGGTAGGGGAAAAATTTGAGCTCAAAAGTTATCGCGAAGCCATATCAAAAGCAATGGTAAATTTTTATCCAAATCAGTGGACTGCTTCTAAAAGGATTGCACATAAAAACATAATTATAAAACATAATTATAAAACATAATTATAAGGGCTCTCGCTGCCCTACGTCACCCCCCGTGTGAATATGCACCCAAACAAAAGGGGGTTTAAGGGGGAATTTAATTTTAATGCGTGTAATGTAATGGTTTGTGTTATAGGTTAAAAAAATTTTTTGCCCCTTCGGGGCCAAAAACAAACAACGTTACATGACACGTGGATGAGTTGATGTTGCGAATATAAGCAATGTAAGCTAAAAATCCATAAATGTGAATAGAACTGAAAATATGAGTTCTATTATTAAGGGGGAAGTATAATTAGAGTAAGTTTCCCTGGTCTTGCATGATTTTTTTTGCTTTGCTAGATTGGCTACATATACAAATACATATACAAATACATATACAAATACAAATACATATACAAATACAAATACAAATTTGCCTAATTACAAGTCTAAGTGGCAATGGATCCCTTTACCACGTTGGTTCTCTATGGATGTGATCATAGTCAAGAACCAATCTGTCCATTTATGTCCACAAGACCAAAAGCGGGTTGTTCATGTTTTACGCTAATTTGCAGACACTTCAATGCTTGCAGATTACGAATTTCTCCAATAATTTTATCTCTAAACCTGCAAGCTTGTAGGTTACTACAGTATTTCTGCATCATTGATTATTTTAAATAATAATAAGCAGTCTATTTTAGCAACTCACATCCTTAGGTAAGCTCTCCAATTTTTGAAAGTACCTATAAGATTTGAATTGAATAAAAGATACCTACATATTTCATGAGCTATAGGAGCTCCCAAATGAGAACCTAGTTACAACATATCATAACAGAGCCATACGGTAAAAAAAGCATCTTTGAAAAAACCCCGAAAAAAAATAAACAAACCCTAGAGTAAAATCTGGTTTTGCGTACTTATACTTGGATCTTTTAGTTAGTATCTTTCGATTTGCATCGTGGCCAATGTCGAGTAGTTCAACAACATAGCCTTCAAGACTATTAGAAGTGTAAGAAATTGGATCTTTTAGTATCTTTCAATTTGCATCTAAGTGCAATGTCGTGAGTTCAACAACATAGCCTTCAAGACTATCGAATCAGTAAAAAATTCTGCTCCATCACGAGAATGAGTGAATTTGTGTTGAAGTAGTTTGAAGCTTGTACATGTATGAGAATTTCCCAAATCGGATCAAACAACCTACAAATAACAAAGCAAAATAGAAAAAGATGATGTATGAAAAAACGAAAAAACCTGGAGAAGCTCTAAAGGACTCTTTATGCATCTATAGAAGGAAAACCTAAACTTCTTCCTTCGAAAGTACCATAAAAATGTTGCACGGTGAACAATATTACTTGCACGGCTTTGAGTACTTTGTTGGGTTTTATCTTAACTTCAGTGCAATCATTCAAGAGGTTAAATCAATCTCTAGCACACGAATGTGATCCACAATTCAGATTGAAAAACACAAGGGTTTTGTTAAGCAACAAATTTTAAAAACCCATTTATAAGGAAGAGCCCTTAAAGCATTGCAAAGGCGTGAGAAATCGAGGGACCCAAGAAGGCGGATGGGGAATTCTTGTTTGGCATGTGGAGGGAAAACAATAGTCCTTTCTAAACTTACCTTTAAACCGACCATAACCGTTCGAGGGTATTGAACAGGTTGCTCTAGAGTACCTTGAATAGGAGAGTTGGGAGCGACCCATGAATTTTTGAGCCATGTCCGCATGCCATTCGCTTCAACGAGCCCCAAAAAAAAAAAAACATAGAATCTGTACTAGAAAACCCTCGGATAATAAAGAGAACCCTAAACTAGCTCCATGCATGTGCTAGCAAAACAGAGGGAGTTGTGGCCGCCAAACAAATCCTAATACTGACTTGCTCGATGCTTGCATGTTTAGCCTCTAAAATAAAAAGAGGGCTTTTGTTGTGAGCCCTTAGCATTGAAAAAAAAAAAGCTAAATCAACGACTAAAAAATGGTGCACTCTAGATGTACGCATTAGTACATCCATTCGAATACGCCATGAAATCTTAGGAAAACCTTTGTGAAAAGTGTACAAAAACACAAAGAAAACCCCCTGTTATTATGCTACATATGGAAGCGAAGGCGAAGAAAGGTCTTTTATTGATAAGCATATTTCTTCTCAGGTGGTACTTCAAGAAATTCGTAAGAAGTTGTATAATTGCTTTCAGATCTCCAATTGGCCTGATCGTATTAAATTTCCAATATGGAGTGATCATCTAAAAGTGATTGATGCTTCAGGGATATTTCTTACTTCTTGAAGTACTTTGTAATCTTTTGAGTGTATAATATGAAGTAAAACACGTTCTTCAAAAAAAAAAAAGCAATGGTAAATTTTCTTGCAGAAGTCATAAGGATACACTAGGAACCTTATGATTTAAATTTTTTACCATTCATGATTGCAGGAGAAAGCACATGGGGGAAAGGTCCTCCTAGTATGAATTCATCTTAGATGCCTACAAATTTGACAATCAATTTTGGGATCTTCCTAGCAGGTTTGACATGGATCTTGGAATAGGATCTTCATATATATCCTTAAATGTGCCTAACATTGCTTCTTTTGATATGTTAGATCTCCATATTGAAATAGAAGTTAAGGGGTCGTTGCATGTATTCAACCAAGAAAGATTGTTGGAAACGTTAATAGATGCTTTACATTACCTAATTCAGGGCCATTTGTGATAAGTTAATCTTACAATGCCACAATACCTAAATCCGTTTGCTAAGAAGTTAAGCTTACAATGTCATATAGTATTACTCGTCTTATTGGTAATAATAGAAAATCTAATTTAAGCCAAAAAAAAATTGTGGAAGAGTTAGTGTAGGTTGCAACCAAGAGAATAGCTTGTCAAACACCTCCTCAAAGAAAACTTGATGCTTACAACTAAGCGAATAGTTAGTCAACCATATCTTGAGAGGAAACTTAATGCTTCCATGATTTCAAGGCAAGTTTATGGCCATGGAATGAAAGTGCAATGGTAATTCCCTAAGGAGAAATCTCCCGCACTAGGTGGACCGGTGGTTGCAGCGACTCTAGCATGTGCACTTGCATTTGCATTTTGAAATCTTTTGCTGGAGAATATTCTCGACAAAAAATATAAACACCATTTCCAATATACCTCCATCACCGACAACTAGCAATAGGGCATGCTTGATTTTACTTAAACTCCCTGGGTTTTACACTTCATGAGATGTCAACTGTGAAGTGAAACACGAAAGTGTCCATATTTGGGCTTTGTCTGTTCCTACTATCTATCTATCGCCATGTGATATGAAAGGCATTGATTATCTTTTCAAATGTTCGAAGGAAAATATAGATTTGTAAAATAAACAATGTGGCTGGCTAAGTATTTTGGAAGGGATGGTGCAAAACTTTGAAAGGAAATTTTCATTTGATGCCTGGGGGATTTACCATGGATGCCATACAAACATTGTTGCTAGCTCATAGGGTATTTTACCTACTTCCACCTATGTACAAGGGCTTGTAACCACTATTTAGGACAATATTTATAAATGAAGTAAAAAGTACGCAAAGTAAGTTTGAGATTTCAAGCCAATAGAGTAGATGTTGGATGTCCACACCGCAAGCCTCCATGTCCATCAACTGATAGTGGGTAACGTTTTTTTTATTCTCTTCACCTTTGAATTTACTAAATTTCTTCCTTCTTCTTTCTCAAATCAGGTTTTATATATATTTTCTTTGTATTTCTTAAACATGAGATTGGTTTTCCTCTCTACCCTTCACAACAAAATTTGGCATCAAAGTTAGTTGATTAGATTGATCAAGTGTGCATCCTAGACAATATGGTCTTAAGCCGAAGTCATGGATAAGCATTCGAAATCTTAGCAAATGTATTAGAACCTAATTCTACAACCCTATGGTGGATAGCGTTGATTATCCCTCCCGTGTAGAATTGGTTTTCGTGGATCATACAATAGAAAGGAGATAATGCACATAGATGGGAATGCAAAGAAGAAAGTTAGCTTGAGGATAGAGGGAATATTCATCTAAAATAGGCCTAAAGTAGTCTTCCTACAATCATGGTTCGAAATTAGGGGATTCCTCCCTTAAAAATCCAGACATTTCTCAGTCCGGTTTCATGGTTCAAAACTAGGGGGATTCCTCCCTTAAAAATCCAGACATTTCCCAAAAAGTCCGATTTAATCTTTCCGAGAAGGAAGAAATTTGGCCATTTTTTGAAATTTGGGAAATGGGGATTTCCTTCTTTAAAAATAAGGTCATTTTTTAGAAATTTCCGGTATGACATTCTTTGAGAAATCCGGTGTGGCATCTTTGAGAAACTTAGTATAACTCCCAAAACTATGTTGGATACCTCCTAGACAGGGTTCAAAAAATATCTGCATAAACCCTTTGTTTGTCTGGTCCACTTTAGAAATTGCTGGTCTAAATTTTTGGATGTTGGAAAAAATCCGATAGAAAAAAACATAGTTTAATGTAAAATCTAGTATATTTGTATCTTGTTATGAATATATCCAGTGCGTATTTTATATAGGCAGAAAATTAGCTGGTGAAGGCTGCAGAGTTTTTTGAACCCTGCTCCTAGAATCATTCCATCAGATTCAATTCAATTCTAGAAACTAAATAGCCCTATCAATCAATAGATTGCAGAATAAATTTCAGAATTTAAGAAAGTGACACGTGTTGACGTTGGAATGGCTGATAAGGCCGAGGATACCCTGGCAAGCAGTAAAACCCTGACCCCGATTTTTGCATGGATTTTTTCCTTCCTCACTGCCAGATTCATCTCCAAACCTCAAAGCAATCCCGCTCGCAAAGTGTACCATACGGTACCAACGCCCGATGTTCAAATAATAACAATACATTCTTACTATGCAACAACCGCGAGTCTAGACCATCGCACCTAGACTCCGGCCCCAGAGGTCTATATCAAAGAGTTATACCCTTATATAATTCAAGAAATTCTATAATACACATTTAATGCAACTAAGAAACCCAACCATAGTCATATAAATTACTACAACCATCATAATGCAAAATGCAACCGTCAACCATAAGTTAAGATAAAACATTCCTTAGCAACTCACATTTCTCGACTTTGACCGCCCTCCTGCATACTAACAGCCTGTGCAGCCATGCTGCAGTAGACCAGGGTCGTGTAGATAACCAAGCTGTGGTCATCAGAGTTCCAGATATTATTCATGGAGTTCCTGTTCTATTTCTTATTGATTGTGGTAGCACACATTGCTTTATTTCCCCAAGGCTGGCAAAGAAACTAGATTTGAATATGATTAGTCGGGACCCGATGGCAAAATTAAGACTTCTTATGCTAAGGTAGACAATCTTGAATTCCAAGTAGGAGATATTGAGTCCCAAACTAGTTTTGAAGTATTGAGCCTTATGATGCTATTCTAGGAATGTCATGGTTGAGGCCACATAAAGCTTGCATTGATTGCGGAGAGCAAACAGTTACATGTCAAAGTCTTAATGGAGATAAGTATGTGCTGGAAGGATTGCCTTCATCATTAGTGGTTACACCTTTGTCCCGGAAAAGTTTTAAGAAACAGATTAAGAACGGGTGCATAAGAATGGGATGTGCATTGTTGTTAGATTCATTCTTGGGTACTGCAGAGTTACAGGAACAACCTATTGCCCCTGAGATCCAGAAAGTGTTGGATGAGTTTTCTGATGTGTTTCCTAAAGAATTAACGGAATTGCCTCCACATAGAATGGTAGATCATGAGATAGAACTTATTCCTGGGGCTGAACCCACATCAAGGCCACCATATAGATTTCATGCATTAGAGATGGCTGAATTGAAGAAACAGTTAGCAGGTCTTGAGTTCGAGTCTCCATGGGTGCCTATATGCATGGGTAATTTGCAAAGACTTGATAATCATTATGACATGGTATAGCCTTGGATGCTCGAGGACGAGCATAGTTCTAGTGGGAGAGACTGTAACGGGCCCATGGTAGACTGCTCGAGTATTCGATCCTTGAATGTGCCCGTATGCCCTCGGGTTGACACCGGCATAAATGGGTAGAAGCGACTACTCATAAACGTCTAGACGGTTTTGCCCAGTTGGTTAAGGGCATGTCGGTTAGGAACGTTACAGTTGGTATCAGAGCAAGGTCAACTCGGCTGATCAGGCCAGTGACATAGTGGGGGTAACCACGTGTGTACACAGAGAGTAGCCTAGCAAGCTAGTTAGTTATAATTTAAAAAACCTTTGGAATAAGGGTTTATACAGCCGAGTGTTTCTCCATTTGGTGCGCCAGTTTTGTTTGTTAACAACTGTAACATTTGTTAACACCGTGTTGACTAACTACTAATTTTTCCTGTTTTAACCTAACGTACAGGTTATGAACGCGCTTGTACTGCGGCTTCGTGAATCCCCGGGCCTCCGTGCCATCGGATCCAGCCCAAAACCTCTTGGGTCCAGCCGTTTTTGGTTTTTACAGGGGTTTCCAGGCCAAATCACACTGATTGTGGCCGAAAAAGATGGTTCTAACTCATTTTTCTTCCTGACATAAATAAGGTTGCAGGGCAGGCAACTTGGCAAGAGTTTAAGACTGCTTTTGAAGGACACTTTATGCCTCCCGGATACAAAGTAGACAAGATGAAATGAGTCCTTTTGAGGCAATGTATGGTAAGCTATCTAAGTGTTCTTTTGCACAAACCAGTGGTCCAGGTCGAATTCTAGTGATACTTATGGATGGGGCCAAGGCAGAGGAAACGGAGGCCGAGGTAGAAAAAGGGATGAGAAGAAGCTGCAGGTAGCATTTTCCCCTTGATTGTTCTATGTTTCTCACTCTTTTCTGATGATTTCCTGTGATCGGGGCACAGATTCACTCCCTCCCCCCCCCCCTTTTTTTCTGTGCAGAGACCACTGTGATCAGGGCGCAGATTTACTGCCGCAGTTGCCTTAGAAAACTGAAGAAAGCCCTGCTCAAGATCGAAGGTGAAATTTAACTACATGGGTTACAAAATTTTGGGTTTAATTTTGCACTATGCTTGGGATTTTCAGGGGTTGAGACCATTAGCATTGATTCAAAAGATTATACGATCACGGTTGTGGGGAAAGCGGACTTAAACAAGGTTCTAAAGGAGCTGCAGAAAACAGGCAAATATGTGGAGCAAGTTCCGCCCAAAGAAGAGAAGAACCTAAACCTGTGCCCATTCATGTAGCTCTTGTAAATGCGTCTTCTAATCGGTTCCCATTCTGGACTGGGAATTTTGACAAGAAATTCTGGGCTCAGAATTATTCGCACAGTGTCTGCCTGCTGCAAAAGCTTGAGGAATTTTGGGCCGTTTTCTTCCATTCTGGACTCGAAACTTTGACAAGAAATTCTGGACAAGAAATTTTGACAGAATTAATTTAACTTATATCTGATTCTGCTCTTAGAAGCTAGAAACCTGAATATTTCTGTTTTAACAGGAGTCTAGCTTCTTCTTCATGCTTTGCTTGTGTTAAAGAAAACTATTTTACGTGCAATTCCCTTTATGTTAAATTCAAGGGAAAACTACCAAAATACCCCTATGAGTTTGTGTAATTACCAAAATACCTTTATGAGTTTTAAAATTACCAAAATTCTCTTTATATTAAATTCCGTTTGTACACAATAATGTTCTGATTATTTTGTTTGGTATTTTAGGGAGGATATCTCACCGATGGTTGGGCCTAGATTTTGGGAGCGTATGTATGCAGAATCGTATGTGTGTGGTATTTTTTAGAGGTGTTCGAGCTGCTTGCCGGGAAGGAATTGGTTCGAGCTGCTTGCTGGGAGTTGGATTTATGAGCGTATGGTTTAAAAATAGAAGGGGGAAGGCTTGGAGAGTGGTTCCAGATCGGGTGGACAGGTAGGTCATGAGGGCATGCCTATCTAATCGGGTAGAGTGTGTGCGCTTGGAGCGACTAGCAGGATAGGCCTGAGGAGAAGCAAGTCCTATTCTTTCCCGAGGGTGTGTTTGCAGGCCCATTGTGTTGTGCAGATAATCGAAGCAGATCTTCCGGCGATGCGCGTTTTGATCTTCTAACATTTGCCGCTGCCATTTGCTATTTTCCATTTGCCATTTTCCATTTGATCTGCTGCCTAAGAATTTATGCTTTGTTTTAATCAGAGCGCAGTTAGGCGCTCCTCATTTTAATAAAAAATCACCGCCTAAGGGCGCTGCATGCCAAAGGATCAAAGACAAGCAGGCACAGGGTGCCTGGTCGAGGCCTCATGCCCACGCACTTTGGAGGTTTCTTGCTTCTTGTTTCGGCATGGGCAGGAAGAGATCGGAGTTGGGTTAGAAGGGTTCTAGTGAGGGGCCAGAATCATGCACAAACGGGGCCATCTGGGGCTTTTGGTCAGGCCTTGAGATTAACGGCCTACCAGTCTTATGCCTGCTCTTTTTTAATCCTTCTACTCATTGTGATGCTCTGCCTTGTGACCTGCGCTGCCATCGGAGGCCGAGACAGAGTCTGCCTGGTGGAGGCTTCATAGGCACGCTCTTTGGTGGTTTTCAGATTTTTTTTGCTTCCAACTATATGTTTGGTTTGGACCATTGTGATATTAAATTCCGTTCGTACACAATAACGTGGAGGAAATATGTGTACAAATTTTAAATACAAACGTGAGACCATTTTGGACTCAGGTTTATGAAATTGCTAGTAGAAAACATACCCACGATAAACAAAGATGTTTTTATTCCCCAAATATTTTTAGATTATAAACACAAAAACAGAATAAGTTAAAGAATTTGGAAATAAATTTGTGCTTACCATTGCCGCAACGCGAAATTCTTAGACGTAAAGAACATATGCGTTTTGAAAGGGAGAGCCGGAATGAGAGGCAAGGGGATGCGTAGGTAGCAAATCTAACTGCACAGGCTCCTGCCCCAATCCAATTGCTCTAGATTGCAGTTACTGCCAGGCGTCGAGCTAGATCATTCCTTAAATTTGTCGGCAACAGAGCAACAGAGGAACAAAGATTTTTTTATTTTTTGGGCCCCGGGGGGGGATATGCAAATTCCAAACATGTCGCTATATAGAGCAAGCATCGAAAGAGAATATTCAAAGGCATCATCCTAAAATCATTATATATGTTAAAACAAGTGTATGACGTTTTTAGAAGGGAAATGCGTAGAGAGACCTTGCTTTGCTGAGAATCTCGGCCCAAGACTCAACTTTGATAATATTCATGTGATCGTGCATGAGACATTTACAATATATAGATGGCATCTAAGCGTAAATCCATGTTGGAGTTCCTGGCCCTAGTAGAAAGCCATAAAATCCCCTATCAAGAAGGTTTTCAAAAGATCGTTTAGAAAAAATAGAGATTGGTTTTTGAAGGTTAGGATGTTCGGTATTTTTATGAAGGTATACTTTTGGAAGTATGCATATCACATGTACTTCTATTCCTAGGGACGTTATTTATGTATGTATGTATATATATGTGTGTACGTATGTATGTATTCAAAGGGATTAAAAATAGAAGGCGCAAAACATTTATGACCAAATATAAGGGATTTGTTCAGGTAGACCATACCCCTAAAACAGTTGAATGTGTTATAATGAAAAGAAAAAAGCATAGACTCAATAGTAAAAACAAGCATCTTAACTCACTGGTTGCATTGGTTAAAGCATTCTTATTAGGATATTGAATTATTTTGGTAGAGGTTTGAGTTTCTGATTCGAAACTCAAGCGAACCCGTATAAAGATGAGTTCTCGTATTTTGTATTCCAAAACCTTAGGTAACCTCTATCTCATATTTCAAAATCATAAGCACCCCCAGTCATAACCATAATCGAAATGATAGGCGCTCAGAGGCTCCAACATATGATCTGGGCCATAGGATGGGTGGATCCAACGACCAAGTTGGTCGAGACACACCTCATTTGGAATATATAGCACAATAATAGGAGGTCCAGTGGGATTTGATTGGGATGCTCAAATCACCATTCCTAAAGACCAACTAAAACAATTGAATGGGTTATTAAAAAAAAAAAAAAAAAAAAAAAAAAAAAACATAGATTTAGTAGAAAAATAAGTAAGTTAACTTGCTGATTGCATTGGTTAAGACGTTTTTATTAGAATATTGAATTATTTTGTTAGAGGAGGTTGATGTGGATGGTAATGGCACATTAGACTATCTTGAGTGTACAATAATAACGTTCCATTAAAGAAGACGAAAACAAAGAACCATTTGTATTCTGCATTTCAGCATTTTGATTAAGACAATAGTGGGTAAGGAGTTTTGACTTATTTTTGCTTAGAGAACCTTATGATTGGTTGAATAAGTTGTTTCCATATGCGAGGTTTATCAGCTGGGAGCTTCTTTGTGAGATTGATGCAGACAATGTAAGACAAAAAGGACATGTCTCTTCCGTCTGTTGTTATCTTGAGGCCTGACCGTCAGTTGACCCCTTGGAATCTGAGCCTCGGTTAGTGCCTTGTTATGGTGTTTAGCTTATGTTGTTGTGGTTGTATTGTCTTTTCGTTGATGATGATGGATGGGCCACCCTTCGTGGTGGTATATTATTTTAGCATGATTGTTGTATGCTAACAGGTATGTATGCTTCCGCTGTATAGGATTCCCATAGAGGACGTGGGACGAATGACACCTCCGTGTTCCTCGCTCGGACACTTGGCCATCCCAAGTGGTCCGAGTATGACGGAGGGCCCTACCATGGTGATGTAGTCGCCACAGGAGGGGAATTCCCGTATTTGTACGATGGGAGCATCGTATAGGATTACTGGGAGTGTCACATCAGCTTCATGGATGAGGAAAAGGCTTTTCTAGCAGAATCAAGATCAACTATTTCAACATGGAAATATCACTTAAACGTTGAAGACAATGATGACGACCATATGACTACCACCATAGAGAGATTTGAACCTATAACATGATCACTAGAGCTACAAAGCTGCATGATATCATGCTTCATGGTGGAGATGCCACTTGTTGTGCAATATGCATGTCTCCATGCCTTCTATAGATGCCATCAGCTACCCGAGATTTCAGACTGTCAAATTAAAATGGTGACTATATACGTGAATCCAACAATAACCTTTCAAAAATTTGGAAGAATTTTTCATTTTGGATTAAGGATGAGAGAGCATTGCTGCACGGCCTTAATCTTCACTAAAAGGATGTAGAGCATTAGGAATCAAGATTATTTATCCAGAATTAAAAGATAACGACAACATAATTTGATAAAGAAGATGGAAAATGAGGAATATGGATTTGGAGGAACCCCTTGTGTGGATTTGGATACTTGTGCTCAAGAAGATCATGAATCATTTGCAAAATTTCACACAATTTGGTCTGATGGCAGTGAGCCTTGGATGTGATGAAATCCTCATGCCTTGCTCAGGATCTAGTACTAGTACTGAATTGAGCAAAGGAACAAAATGCTTCAGGAATTAGATAGATAGATAGATAGATAGATAGATAGATAGATAGATAGATAGATAGATAGATAGATAGATAGATAGATAGATAGATAGATAGATAGATAGATAGATAGATAGATAGATAGATAGATAGATAGGATAGGGTACAATGGTTGTTTCCAATAGTACAATCATTACTACTAGGATAAAAGATAGATGAATGATGATACCAGATAGATAGATAGATAGATAGATAGATAGATAGATAGATAGATAGATAGATAGATAGACAATTTAATGTTCATTAAACCGCGCGACCGATTTTGCCATGGAAGAATTAGTCTTTGCAATAATAGATAGATAGATAGAGAATAGATAGATAGATAGATATTGGATAGATAGATAGGATAGATAGACAATTTCAAGATGGAAGAATCGGCCGAGAATGTCATTGGATGCTGTAGAATCAAGATAGTCGGCTAAAAATAAACTCCAGATCCAAATACTGGAACTGACTAAATTTGTGAAACCATCTGCTATCTTATAGCCTTTGCAAACCAAATACATGACGAAAATGAGTAATGACCTCGGTAGACTGGCTTAAACAGGAGAAACAAGACAAATATTGCTGCAGCTTTGACATTATGGACGAACTTACAAAGAGAGAAGTACATGAGTCAAATTGATGCAGCATTTATCCAGTATCTTCTGGAACATGAGGCGAATTGACAGCATTCTCTACTTTATGTTCTTGTGTTTGCTTGTGCTGCTCAAAAAGTATTACAGTACTTTTATGCTCCCATTTATCATTCCATGTAGCAACATTCAGCTCCTTTCCATCTATAAACGTTTTCTCATATAACTTTCCCATGTGTTTTTCAATGGTGTCTATTTTAAGCTGCATCTCGCAATTTGACTTTTGCTTCCATGAATAAGGAATTTCGTGCTCGTTTTGGCAACCCACCGTCCAAACTTGGATTGGGCTCAATCAAGTGTGTTTCTCAACCTATTCAGGCAAAAAGTTCCATCCTGATCGTGGTCTTTTCTTTCCTTTCTTATTCTTTTCTGGTACAACATTCTCCTCCATGCTATTTCCTATTTGTTCTTGATCTTCATTTACAGCATCCTCATCGTCACCTCTAACAAAGCTATCAAACATGTCTTCCTTATTAGCTGAACCCTCATTCATGTGCACGTCAATAGAGCTAGATGCAACGTTGCTAATATGGAAGGAGGAACTGCTAAAATATGAGCGAATGCCTCTCTTCTCCTTGTCAGCCATGCTGTAAGATACAAAATGCATGGTTAGAATAAAGCATGTAATAGAGCAGAAAGATTGAATGACTATTCTTAATTAAATAAGCGTCATATAATTAAGCAAAGTAAACTATTTCGCTAAAATGATTAAAGGTGTTATCGAATCTGGGTAATTAAAGAAAGAAGTATGTACCTAGCAATGATCAGAGAAAGTTTGGAGTGTGGAATATGTTGATTTTAGATTTAAACAAACTCGTCAGAGCAATTCAGAGGTAAGATTTTGAAGGAAATCTTTTGACGGCGGTAATATAAAACTGCTTACAGAAATTCAGCCTTGCAATAAGAAATTGAGTTCTTCCTCTTCATCATGGATTCCTTGAGAAAAATCAAGCTCTGCCAAGCAAATTCGACCTGATCTAGCTTAATATCATTGGTTCTTCTGCAAATTCCCCAAATCGGCCTAATCTAACCTAGGTCTATACGTTTGCGGCAGTAAATGAAATCAAGCTCATACATGACAAATTTAACACCCAAAATACTAACTTGATCGTCTGATAATCTCAGGATAATCATAAAAGCTTTCTCGGTAACCCTTTATGATGGCTTCAAAGATTTAGGGCTTCCTATAACATCCGATATCTGCATCATAAAACCGACATGTACAAACGTAAGGTGAATTAAAGTTTTTTTTTTTTTTTTCATGACTATGGTGAATCATCAAGTAGAAGGCAAGAGATTTCATCGCACCTAGGACGACATCAACTCACCTCTGAGTTCATAGCTCCAGCGACAGTGGCAAGAGCGGGAAAGCCAAGTCATAAAATCCTGGCGAATTTTTATTTTTCATGAGCTTACGTGGCCTACTAAACATTCGTGTCCAATTTTGCAATTTTGTAAAAATTTGCATTTTCACGAAAATTTGTGCTTTAAAGTCATCCCTGCACATGACCTCTAAATATGTGAAGGATCTAGCAGCATTAAGTGGCATCGTTGAAGACTTTTAGCCATGCTGATAAATAAGTTATTTTCATTTTATTCTATGTCTCTAACAAATCTCGAGAACAATGCATTTGTATAACTTTATATCGCAATCTAGTGTCTTTAGTAGCACGCTTAACAATTGTAGCAAAATAAATATTGCCTAGAAGGTAAGTGTAGTCTTAGCCTTACATTCTCATGAATTTGGATTTGCACCCCATGCATCCTTGAATGCCTTCTTCACAAAATGCTTAGTCTTAGTGTATTTGATAATATATAGAAGCCCGCTTTCTTCCCATTGTCGGCCTCAGTGGTACTTCTTCGACGTTAAGGGCGATAAAGTCATCGCCCTTTGGCCTTATTAAATAATAATAAAAAAAAAAAATGCTATCCTCTGTAAACTATCCCATTGCTAAATGATTACAGTGGGTATTTATCAGAATCTATTGAAATTAAAGAAAGAAGTATGTACCTAGCAATGATCAGAGAAAGTTTGGAGTGTGGAATACGTTGATCTTAGATTTAAACAAACTCGTCGTGAGAGAATTGAGGTAAGATTTGAAGGAAATCTTTTGATCTGTGGTAATGTACATAAAACCCCATAAATTCAAGCATTGCAATAAGAAATTGAGTTCTTCTTCATCATGGATTCTTTGAGAAAATCAAGCTCTGCAAAGCAAATTCAGGCGGTGATCATTGGTTCTTCGCAAAATTCCCCAAATGCATTCTAACCTAGGTCTATATCGTTTGCGGATGAATGAGAAATCAAGCTTATACATGACAATTTAACGCTAAAATACTAACTTGATCGCCCGATAATCTCGGATAATCATAAAAGCTTTCTGTAACCCTCTATGATGGCTTCAAAGATTTAGGGCTTCCCATAACATCATGGAAACCGCAGGCAAAACCGACATGCGGTAAGGCGAATCGGGGTATTTTGTTTTTGTTTTTTTTTACCGTTAAGTAAAGGCAAGGATTTTAAGCGGCTGGGGCGATTGAAGATCTAGCGCGGCGGTAAAGGGGATCGACCGACGGCTGTGTCTCAGTGGTGACGTTACGTAATCTTTAACAAGGTATCAGCCGCATGTATCGGCCAGTGGTCCACTCCATTCGCCTCTCCCCGCAGGCACACTTTGGTGTGATGAGCCGAATTGCTATGGCGCACCATTGTAGCCTTCCGGAGACGAGGCTCAAAGGGGTAAGCCCGTGAGCCTACTCCTGTGTTGCATCTCCTCGGTCCGGATGAGGCGTGTCGGGAAGTGTCCTTGAGTCGCAGCGGAATCCATGGTGAGCTTGGGAGGAGGAGATCCTTAGCACCTTCCTTTGTACCCGCCACTTACCTCTAACTTTATCATCATCAAAGTATTGTGATGCTCTTCTGCCGCCATTATTGACTGCATCTAGGAGTTGTCGACCCATACTCTCTACTTACGTGATCAATTATTAGGCCTACCACTATAGAGTCCTCGCCGCCTTTTACGCCAAAGCAGACCCCCACTCCTACACTTCTTATCACTACGCTTCCTTATCTCTGACGCTTTCAATGGAGGCCTACAGACTTTACAACCGTCGCCTTTTATGCGGGACTACCCACGCTTTAAGCTACTCATTTACTCTCGGTGTTCAATGCGGGGCTATGATTTATTTCGGTGCGGATCTTGTGCCATTAATGGAAATTCTGGATTCTTGAGGCTTTAAATGGCAGATCACGGAGGTCCCGTAATCCTATTTCCCGGAAAAACTTGAAGGAACTAAGAATAGTTCCTTTATCAAGCAAAGGTTATTCAACGGCAAATCAACAAAGAAGCTCCCCATTGCATACCGAATTCTAGAAATACCAAGTTAACCTATTTACTAACCCGATTTTAATCGAACAGTTGTCATGGGAATCTCCATGCTTGAATAGGTTGGAAACTCAACTGCCTCTGCTCCTTAGTTGATTTGGGGGTACCACAGGGAATCCAATTTCTTTGCCTAAATTAAGATCATATCGCTAATGAGTTTGGCGGTGTCTTAACTAATTAATTAATTAGCTTAATTAAGTTAATTAGTATTAATATAATTAAACCCTTTCCTTTATGGTTAACTCCATAGGTTACATACCCCTATGATGGCGTATCCTCGGCCTGTGACGTGTCAGTATATTTATACATACACCGTATAAATATGTGGAATGTCACATGGCCAAAATGGTCCAAGCATGTTGCACACACACACTTGGACATTTAGCCAGAACACATGGCGCTCAAACTATTTTTCTGTGCATGCCCCAGGCCAAGGCAATGTCTACTTTACTAATCCTTAGTGAATGTACAAGCTCATTTTGGCCATATTGATCCATAGCTTCAACTGGATAGTTCCAGAAGGACACTCCCCTCAACATTTGAACATGGAAGAGGCCTTTGGGTTGAGCCTTCCTAGAAAAGAACCCTTGCTACTCATTCCAACTGCATGTTTGCCTTCATATCTCTATGCTTGAATAAATGAACTTTTCGATTTTCCTATGTGCTCATAAATTTGTCCACGAATGTAGGACAGACCGGTAGCTCAACACTTATTTTCACAAAAGGTTTGGTGTAGGTATTGAACATGCATTCTATCACCAAAGAATGAACTTTCCAAGTTGCCTATGCAATGCACTTATGAATTTGTCAATTTGTGCATGTGTCCATATTGATTTGATTCTAACGGTAGTGAGATGCAATGTGCACAGATAGTATACGTCAAGGTAAGTGGACGAGTCCTCCGTCATTTTCTTGATTCATTCTTCTCTAGAATGACAAATACCCTCACATAAACCTACAGAATCTGGTCAAGGAGCTTACCTTGACGTAGTGCAATGGAAAGGGGTCAGGCATTCTTGCCAGGCCCCTGACCTGCAGAATCCGGTCAACGGCGCTCCCGAATTCTGCAGGTCAGGGGGCTGGCAAGAATGCCTTCCCCCTTTCCATTCCACATAACTACTAATTTCGCTCACATGCATTGTAGGTGTGTCAGCATACAAACTGGTAGCTCAACAAGTGTCAGTATCAATAAAATCAATCACCAAATCTTTTGCCAACTTGCATATATGTTATCGGTTTGTCCTACATGCTCTCAATGGTGGTTGAGATAGGTGTATCCCAACCACCAAGTCTGTTGCCAATTTGCCCATGTGGTCCAATAAATTCAATCATCAATTCTTTTGCCAACTTGCCCATGTGGTCCAATAAATTCAATCACCAATTCTTTTGCAAACTTATGCCTATATGCTGCCCCCTAAAACATGAGCATTTTCATACTTTTGCATAAATATAAATGTAAGGGTATTTTTATAAATCCCAGGTTAGAAATCAAGCATGGTTCTTCCAGGTGATCAATCGGATCGGGCAAGGATGCACAAGGCGATTGAACTAGTGAAGTTTGATGAGAAAGATCCGGCAGGAGCTTGCATTATGCAAGATGTGCCTACTCCACATCCCAAATCCGGCGAGCTTCTTCTCAAGATGCTCTGTCGTCCCATAAATCCTAGCGATATTTTGGCCTTACAAGGCCTCTATCCTTGGCAAATCGACTCTTTTCCTGCCCGACTTGGCTTTGAAGGCATGGGGACGATTGAACAGGTACGTTTTCCTTCTTAGGTCATAGTGATGCTTGATCCTTTTATAGCTGATTCTTATATATATGGCAAATTTGGTCTTAGGTCATTTGATGCTTGATCTTTTGTAGTTGATTCTTGTCCTTTTGAATAATGTGCATAATATTATGTCTAGCTTTGAGCAAGGCGCTTCTTTCTGTTCTTTCTTAGCAGAAAGAGCCAGTGAAATCTTTTTTCCTTCTAAAAGGTAAACTGCTTCAGATTGGAGATGGCGTCACAGGGCTGGCATTAGGGCAGCGTGTTTTTACCATATGTAATGGAGGGACATGGCAAGAATATCTTGTTATTCCTTATACCCTGGCATTCCCAATTCCGGATTCCATTTCTAACGAAGTTGCTGCACAATTTTATGTAAATCCTTGGACTGGTATATAACATTTGCATGCATAACAATGGTGAATGCATGTTTTGGTCCACTTATTTTTGTCAATTTCTCCTTTCAGCTTATAGTATCTTGCAAGAATTGAATGTTCCTCAAGGAGAATATATACTTCAAACAGCTGCAGGATCTGTTTTAGGTCGGATGATCATCCAACTCGCACACTATCGAGGTATTAAGGTGAGCGTGAATTTTTTCTACTCTATTCTATTCTATTCTATTTATAATGGCACTTGAGAAAGTAATTTATCCATGGTGTTCCATTTTATAGACAATAAACCTTGTTCGACGGAATGAGCAAAAGGAGGAGCTTAAAGCCATAGGAGCAGATGTGGTGATTAACTTCACAGAAGATGATGTAATAAAGACTGTAAACAAGTTGACAAATGGAAGGATGGCATATGGCGCGATAGATTGTGTCGGAGGCAAGTTAACAAAGGTTATATTTTTCAAATTCTTTTATATTCATGTTGCTTCAACCATTTTATGCTAACATGCTACTTTTTCTATATGTTGTGCTGTAGACGGTTGTGTCGAGTGTGAAAAATTCTGGTCTTGTTCTAGTATATGGCCTTTTAGATGGACAGAATGCTGAAGTTGGCATCCAGGATTTGGTTTTTAGAGACGTAAAAGTTCATGGGTATTACATGAAGAATTGGTTCGAAAAACTTAGTTCGCTTGAATTTGATAATGCGAGAAGAGATATATGGGATTTAATAGAGAGAGGGGTTATGAAACCCATGGTAGGGGAAAAATTTGAGCTCAAAAGTTATCGCGAAGCCATATCAAAAGCAATGGTAAATTTTGTTGCAGAAGTGATAAGCATACACTAGGAACCTTATGATTTAAATCTTTACCATTCATGATTGCAGGAGAAAGGACATGGGGGAAAGGTCCTCCTAGTATGAATTCATCTTAGATGCCTACAAATTTGACAAACAACTTTGGGATCTTCCTAGCAGGTTTGATATGGATCTTGGAATAGGATCTTCATATATATCCTTAAATGTGCCTAACATTGCTTCTTTTGATATGTTAGATCTCCATATTGAAATAGAACTTAAGGGGTCGTTGCATGTATTCAACCAAGAAAGATTGTTGGAAACGTTAATAGATGCTTTACATTACCTAATTGAGGGCCATTTGTGATCAAGTTAATCTTACAATGCCACAATACCTAAATCCATTTGCTAAGAAGTTAAGCTTACAATGTCATATAGTATTACTCGTCTTATTGGTAATAATAGAAAATCTAATTTAAGCAACAAAAAAATTATGTGGAAGAGTTAATGTAGGTTGCAACCAAGAGAATAGCTTGTCAAACACCTCCTCAAAGAAAACTTGATGCTTACAACTAAGCGAATAGTTAGTCAACCATATCTTGAGAGGAAACTTAATGCTTACATGATTTCAAGGCAAGTTTATGGCCATGGAATGAAAGTGCAATGGTAATTCCCTAAGGAGAAATCTCCGACACTAGGTGGACTGGGGTTGCAGCGACTCTAGCATGCGCACTTGTGTTTGCATTTTGAAATCATTTGTTGGAGAATATTCCCGACAAAAAATATAGACGCTATTTTCAGCATACCTTCATAACCGACAAGTAGCAATAGGGCATGCTTGATTTTACTTAAAACTCCCTAGGCTTTACACTTCATGAGATGTCAAGTGTGAAGTGAAACACGAAAGCGTCCATATTTGGGCTTTGTCTGTTCCTTAGCATGGCGTAAAAATACTATCTATCTATTGCCATGTGATATGAAAGGCATTGATTCTCTTTTCAAATGTTCGAAGGAAAATATAGATTTGTAAAATAAACAATGTGGCTGGCTAAGTATTTTGGAAGGGATGGTGCAAAACTTTGAAAGGAAATTTTCATTTGATGCCTGGGGGGTTTACCATGGATGTCATACAAACATTGTTGCTGGCTCATAGGGTATTTTACCTATTTCCACCTATGTACAAGGGCTTGTAACCACTATTTAGAACAATATTTATAAATGAAGTAAAAAGTACGCAAAGTAAGTTTGAGATTTCAAGCCAATAGAGTAGATGTTGGATGTCCACACCGCAAAGTACAAAATAATGACTAGACATTTCAAGCCTCCATGTCCATCAACTGAAAGTGTGAAACGTTTTCTTATTCTCTTCATCTTTGAATTTTTCAAACACTAAATTTCTTCTTTTCTTCTTTCTCAAATCAGGTTTTATATATATTTTCTTTGTATTTCTTAAATATTGAGATTGGTTTTCCTCTCTGCCCTTCATAATGTAACTTGGCATCAAAGTTGGTTGATTAGATTGATCAAGTGTGCATCCTAGACAATATGGTCTTAAGCCGAAGCCATGGATAAGCATTCAAAATTTTAGCAACGTATTAGAACCTAATTCTACAACCCTATGGTGGATAACGTTGATTATCCCTCCTGTGTAAAATTGATTTTCCTGGACCATACAATAGAAAGGAGATAATGCAGATAGATGGGAATGCAAAGAAGAAAGTTAGCTTGAGGATAGAGGGGATATTCATCAAAAATAGGCCTAAAGTAGTCTTCCTACCATCATGGTTCGAAATTAGGGGTTTCCTCCCTTAAAAAGCCAAACATTTCTCAAAAAGTCCGATTTCTCGGTTCAAAATTAAGGGGATTCCTCCTTTAAAAATCCTGACATTTCCCAAAAAGTCCGATTTAATCTTTCTGAGAAGGAAGAAATTGGGTCATTTGTTGAAATTTGGGAAATAGGGATTTCCTTCTTTAAAATAAGGTCATTTTTTAGAGAAATCCGGTATGACATTCTTTACGAAATCCGGGGTGGCAAATTTCGTATAACTCCCAAAACTATACTATGTTGGATACCTCGTAGAATCATTCGATCAATTAAATAGTCCTATCAATCAATAGATTGCAGAATAAATTTCAGAATTTAAGAAAGTGGATACGTGTCGACGTTCGAATGGCTGATAAGGCTGAGGATACCCTGGCAAGCACTAAAACCCTGAACCCCGATTTTTGCATGGATTTTTTTTCTTCCTCACTGCCGGATTCATCTCCAAACCTCAAAGCAATCCCGCTGCAAAGAAAATGGGTTCCGAAGATAAAAAAAAGGATGAGAAGAAGCTGCAGGTAGCATTTTCCTCTTAATTGTTCTAAGTTTCTCACTCTTTTCTGATCGGGGCACAGATTCACTCCCTTTTTTTTTTTTTTTTTTGTGCAGACCACTGTGATCAGGGCGCAGATTCACTGCCACGGTTGCCTCAAAAAACTGAAGAAAGCCCTGCTCAAGATCGAAGGTGAAATCTAACTACATGGGTAATAAAATTTTGGGTTTAATTTTGCACTATGCTTGGGATTTTCAGGGGTTGAGACCATTAGCATTGATTCAAAAGATTATAAGATCACGGTTGTGGGGAAATTTAACTACATGGGTTACAAAATTTTGGGTTTAATTTTGCTTGCTCTGTGCTTGGGATTTTCAGGAGTTGAGACCATTAGCATTGATTCAAAAGATTATACGATCACGGTTGTAGGGAAAGTGGATTCAAACAAGGTTCTAAAGGAGCTGCAGAAAACAGGCAAATATGTTGAGCTAGTTCCGGCAAAAGAAGAGAAGAACCCAAACCTGTGCCCATTCATGTAGTTCTTGTAAATGCGTCTTCTAATCGGTTTTTTTTTTTTCCACTTTTGACAAGAAATTCTGGGCTAAGGATTATCTGCACAGATGATGCTTTGCCTGTCTGCCTGCTGCAAAAGCTTGAGGAATTTTGGCCCCTTTTCTTGCATTCTGGACTCGAAACTTTGACAGGAAATTCTGGACAAGAAATTTTGACAGAATTAATTTAACTTCTGTCTGATTCTGCTCTTAGAAGCTAGAAACTTGAATATTTCTGTTTTAACACGAGTCTAGCTTCTTCTTCACGCTTTGCTTGTGCTAAAGAAAATTATTTTACGTGCAATTCTCTTTATGTACTACGTATTTGCACCCTGAAAAAGATTCAGTATAATTTTATTTGACTCGCCCGGTTGAAGTGGCCTTACTGGCCCGGCGAACTTGCGATCACCAGCCAGAATGCGGCGTGGCCAAGAAAAATTAAAGCGGAATCTTAACCGGCGATGCGTCTGAACGTAACTTCTACCACCGGATGGTTTGTTCGCTTGTTCATGACACACAGTGGCTTCTTCTTTACGTATCTTTATACCGTGCCGGATCGCCGAGCGGTGGTTAAAGATAGCCATGCTACGGAGCATCCAAATCATTCGTTTAACCCAAGAAGACAAAAAAAATTAAAGTGACAAAGTGGATGGCAGTCGAAATAGAAAATGATAGTACTTCAGTAGATTTTACAACTCGATAAACTTGGTGGAGACGGATCTGGAGGCGGAAGCGGTTCGATTATACTAATGAAAGCTTGGATGCAGTGAAAACTAGAAGTAAGAGGGCCGATTTTCTACTGCGGTATTCTTTGAGGAAATGCAACTCACGAAGTCCACGATTAGAGCAATGATGCATACGCAGCGGCAATAACAAGATCTATCAATATATAATAGTGCATGCAATGGAGATATTAAAATTACCTCTTTTCCCTCTCTCAAAGCTCTGTTCTTGAGCGGGCTCGTGATTGAAGGCAGCTATAATAAAAGCTATGGCTTCAACCTTGGATTTGCCATATCCGACCACGCAAAATCGGCTTGCTCCTTCCTTGGCGAATCTGGTTGCCACATTGGGCTGCCTTGGATATCAGAAATAAAGAAGAGAAATCCCCTCAAAACAAGCTGCGGATCGTTAACAAGAAGAAAGAGCCTACTCCGTCCGGCGGGGAAGGCTTACAACCAAACTTCACGTTTTGGCGATGATAGAATTTCGGGAGCCCTGTTTCTTGAATGCCGAGAAGGGCTCCGAAGAAGAGGTAAGGCTGTGAGGGCTAAGCAGGCTGGCCAGGAAAATGGGGAAGTTTTTCCGCCAAATAAAATTAAAGGAATATGGACGTAATTTAAACCATCCGTGTATTACGTTAAATTCAATTCTCTTTATCTTAATATTAAATTCTGTTCGTACACAACAACGTGGAGGAAATTGCCTACAAAAATACCTGTACAAATTTTAAATACAAACGTGAGACCATTTTGGACTCAGGTTTATGAAATTGCTAGTAGAAAACATACCCACGATAAACAAAGGTAAACAAAGATGTAGATGTTTTTATTCCCCAAATATTTTTAGATTATAAACACAAAAATAGGATAAGTTAAAGAATTTGGGAAGAAATTTGTGCTTACCATTGCCGCAAGGCCAAATTCTTGGATGTAAAGAACATATGGAGGCAAAGGACCATTTGTATTCTGCATTTCAGCATTTTGATTAAAGACAATAGTGGGTAAGGAGTTTTGACTTATTCTTGCTCATAGAACCTTATGGTTGGTTGAATAACTTGTTTCCATATGCAAGGTTTATTAGCTTGAAGCTTCTTTGTGAGATTGACACCGGCAATGTAAGACAAAAAGGACATGCCTCTTGTGAGGAAAGATATGTATCATTGCTTGAAGAGTGTTGGGCAAATAAATTATGATGTGTGCAGGATGGACAAATAAATTATGATGAATTTGTCATTATGGTTTCTAATGCCACATTAAGCAATAATATTTATGCAAAAACTTCTAGGCAAGTGTGAGCTTTTCTAGTTTTTTGGGTTGCCCGTAGGGCAACCCTTGAGGAGCAGGGTAATAAAGAGTGGCTAAAATTCGCCAAATGTCAATTTTTTAGACCTTTTGTCAAATTTCATGGCTAAAGTTTATAAAGGCAATTTTTTTAGAAAAAGTATAATTTAGCCACTCCAAAAGGGGGTAAATTCTAAGCAGCTTAGAGTTTGATTGTTTCTTTGCATGGTGTCTTTGAATCAGCCTTCTCTAAAGTTGATTAAGGAGAACTCGATCAATTCAAATAGCCATGCCAATTTATTAGAGGACCTCTTTTCATTTAGGAATTGTCATTAGCTATCTCAATCATATTTTGAATTTGTATCTATAAGTTGTTTTAGGTTAAATGCTATGAAGAATGTTATATATGATGCGCATTTTAAGCTTTAAATAATGAAAGGATCTCTCTTCTTGCAATTGTTGATCTAAAGTGCTTCATCACCAAATTCTACCCATTTGGATGCATTTGACCCAACTTAAACATGCATGTTCCTTCAAACAATATTGTTTTGTTCCTTATGAATTTGTTTTTTGAAAGAACACTGTTACTTCATATTATACACTCAAAATATTACAAAGTACTTCCGTTAGTAAGAAATATCCCCAAGCATCAATCACTTTTAGATGATCACTCCATATTGGAAATTTAATCTGATCAGTCAATTGGAGATCCGAAAGCAATTATACAACTTACTTAATTTCTTGAAGTACCACCGAGAAGAAATATGCTTATCATTAAAGACCTTAGCCTTCCATTTTGCACTCCATATTAGCCAAGACTTTTGCCATGTGAAATGCAATCCTTTTAGAACCACCGGGATTTGGATAAATACCAAAAGAAATTGCCGACTATCCAAAGATACTCCAAAAGAGAATGCAACGGGACCTAAGACTACTCAGCTCTTCACACAAATATAAACAATGCTCCAATGTTTCAATGCACCGCTCACACATTGGGCAAAGTGGGCTTACTCTTCTTTAAAGCGATGAACCATCTCATTAACTCTCAAAGGCGATGAATCACCGCGCCAAAAGTAAAAACATTTACCTTTGGAGGATTATATTTAGACAAACAAGGTTCGGATGGATTGCCATTGAGAAGGCAAAGTCTCAGAAGTGCCATTTTTAGAAGGTGATAAAGTACTTGAGGATGTAAGCAATCAGAAGTATGAACTTACTAGCTTCTTGCCTTCTTTAATACCTTTGAACAAAGTTCCAAAGATCTACGGGTCACCAACCTTCTTAATTAAAGGAAGAGCACTTGCTACATAAGCCCATATACTGATATCTTTATCCAACAAACCCATATTTCTCCTGAAACCATTGCCAAGGAGCAATGTCAATACCAAAATACCACTGTTCAATAGAAATAATACCTGCTCTCCTCCACCTTGCTTGGGAATGCGCATGCATAAATTCTACAACTGGGTGTAGTTGTCCATGAGTATACAAAGGCAACCACAAAAAGGGGGAAGATGCCTGAAGACAAGCTTCCCAATCAAATGTAATCACCTGCTGGACTACCTTCCAGGCCCGAAGCAAGCCTTTCAGTACTGGAGAGGCATGTGAATAAGCTTTCAATGGATATAACAACGCCCAAGGGAGCTCAATTCTCACACCTCGCTTATGAAAAACCATACACTTCTTCACTGATTGTTTGTTCCTTATGAATTGTACTTTGAACAACTTTGTTATCATTTTGTAAAAGAAGCATATTGAATCAATATCATTCATGTACTAATCAGTGCTCAAAGTTTGAAGTTAAATAGTTGCACTTTAGCTGGGGACCAAGAAAAATTCGCCAACATCATAATTTCATGTCATATAAATTTTACATTTTAACCAAGTGGGAAGATAAGTAAAGGGCTTTATTTTATCAAATTTCGCCAAGAAAAAAATCTAAGAACTTTTGTTTTTTCATAGGTTTAGCCAATCTTAATTTGAATAGAAAAACATTTAGGGCCGTTAAAATTTACCCTGCTTGGGGAGTATGGGGCAAGATGCATAGATGGCCGCGATTTAATAATATTGTGGCATATTCTTTGTCAACGGTGTAGAATTTTGGGATTTGAGGGGTCCATCAAGACGTTTGCACGGTGTGGATTTCATTGGAGCCGGGCGGAAGGTGGGGATGCGACCTCCGCTTCCTGGCATCGCCTAGAGGTAGCAAAGCAGAGAGGAGCTTCGTGGGATCTCCTCTTTGTTGGGTTGTCCTCTTTGTAAGTAGGAAGAACTCAAGCAATAATTCAAGTTTGATTCGTTGGAAGCGGCATATGACCGAGGTTTTAATTTGCTGCAGATAATCAACAAAGTAAAAAAATTGTATCCAAACGGCAGTGGATCCGGGTGAATCTTGGCGAGGAAAGGGGCAGCGATAATGTCTGCGAGAATCAAAATTGATATTAAAATTGTTAGTTTATGCGCAAAGGGCTGACAGAATTAAATTTATTTTTTGATGTGATGTGGTGGACGAATGCGGATTAATGAATCAGCCACAACAATGCTTCTTCAAACATGGATGAAATTGCAGTGAGTTGGAAAATTGGTCCTTGAAAAAAATTTATCTGCAAAACTGTATGGGTCCAGTTTGAATCTGGAAAGCTCCGCCATAAATTGGCTATATGGTGGTTCTCATTTTTGCCTTTTTTTTTTTGGCATGCGCAGGCTTATTACCTTTGAATTATCGGTCTTCGCCACGAAAACGAGCTCTGCGCGAGAGATCGCGATTGGGTTTCGCAAGAGAATATGCGTTTCATTTTCTCGATTCAATGCATTTCTCTTGCTTTCTTTTTCCCGAATGACCCTTTGCATGATAACATGTCTAAGATAAAGAGGCATGGATTGGATTCATATTTTCTTGTCAATGGATCATGTAAGGACAAGTGTACATTTTGCGATATGTTGCACATGGTACAAGAACCGATTATATGTATGATTCACTAGGAGTACCTATTGCACTTACATTTGAGGTACGCTCAATTTGTAATAAGCTCGTCTATGGCTAAAAGTAGGTGCTTATGTTCTAGATATACTTATCCTATCGTATTTTTACAACAGATATATGGAGATTTAGAGGCACATAATGCGATTGTTTTCTAATGTTCAATCCAACTACTTGCTTGTGCTTGAGGTATATGCCATGTTTTATCATGATATTGGAAACCTTTGCTGTTATTATTGAGAGAGTGTGGTTGGTTACAGAAGTAGTTTCAAATTGATCAAGTCTACTTCTAGCTCTCATCTTGGACCTCCCGAATGCTCTGAAGAGTATGCCAAACAGTCAAAAGTGGGATAATGTACTTGCTGGGTTAGATGAACAAGATTTTAGTACAAGCTATAGTTTTACTGTTAGAAAAGGTAGATTATTTTGGTATGAGCCATTTAAACGGGACTGGCATATACATTCTTCTGGCAACCAGGAAAGAACGTTGCCAATGTTAAACGTGTTATGTATCTTAGTTACATTTTCTTGGTTAGTTTATAAAGTGCTCAGATGCAGACACATTTGGCGAGTCTCAAGATAAACTTACTGATAAAATACTGTTGTTTTGCCACCAATTTTTGTGCAAAAGAAAAGCTTGATCCAGAAAGCCAAGCGTCGTGAATTAGACAGAACCTGGATTAGCTGGAGAAGCTAAACGATTGGAAACCTTGGTATATGAAGGCAATGACTAAGGATAATTTTGACAAGCAATGGGACAGTAAGACCCGTTATCCTTTCGCATCTCTATTAGGAGGAAGGTGATGGAACTTGGGTGAAGTAAAGCAACCACATACACTACTACAAAAATAGGTAGAAATGGCACAAAAGTGACATTTATGCTCTGCCTTTTTACGGAGCATAAACATCACTTTTGTGCCATTTGGGAGCACAAACGTCATAAATGGCACAAAAGTGACGTTTATGCTCCGTAAAAAGGCGGAGCATAAATGTTACTTTTGTGCCATTTCTACCTATTTTTGTAGTAGTGATAACCGTAGACCCTGACATTGCTTATTCACCTTACCTTTCATGCCCTTTTAAGCATATGGAATTCAACATGCCAACACACATTCAGTTCCATTAACTCACCATGTACTATTGTTGCAAAGTATGCCATGTACATTTAGTCTTTTTATAAAGGCCATGATGTTCATTAGACAAACGAAAGGTGTTCAACTAAGAAGGGTAGTGGTAATGATACTTTCTTGATAGACAAACAAGAAGTTTTGACCATCTTAAATGATAAGAACCCTTGTCTTATAAATCAATGCTCGTCTTTTGACCATCTTAAATGATAAGAACCCTTGTCTTATAAATCAATGCTCTAAAAATGAAGGGCCCAGATGCATGCCATGTCAGAGGAAGGCTGCAAACCAAAAACTAGGCGTCGAGATCTGGGCAATATAATTTCCGTTCTCAATTTGTTCAGATTGCAGGGCACATGAAACTCTCGATTATTTTATCCATATTGTGGATTTAGGTTTAGAAAACCACAACCTTTCTAAAGTTCTTAAAATCTCCATTCTATAACTACGCAATGACACCACAAATTACCACAGATTACTAAAAAGGATCCCAATTTTACAATACCAAACAGCCAACATAACAAACCTCGAGAATAAATATTTTGTACACCCACTAGAGCTAAAAACATTTATATTCTAGAGCATTGTCTTGATCCTCATAACCACTTGCGTGTTTTCTGTTTGAGCGAACTGTAGCCCATAAGCTTAAATGTCGTGCCTTTTCATGTTATGAGTCTGCTAAAACATTTAAAAAAAAAGGATTATTAACTAAACAAGTAAATTGGATGCAACATAATAAGTATGTACGGTCTGATTCTCATGTTTCTAATACAATACCATACCTGTCTCACAACACCTACATGTTTCATGTATTGAAATCGTATTTCCTTAACCAACAATTGCATGTTCCATGGATCAAAGTCATATTTTATTGATCTTTCATAATGCCACTTGCATGGTTATCAACGGGCAACCATGTTTTCAACAGCTACTCATGTTACCTAGTTTACTCTATTTGTAGTTCATGGTTTAAGTTTAAGAGTGATTAACCTTGAAATATACAGAATGAGGTTCTGAATATGGGAAACTTTGGCTACAAATTTTAGACCCCTTTGAGCTAAAATTTTTTAACCATAATATAGGTTTTGCAAACTTAAGGTTTTGCTCATGTTCAAGAGCACCATCATTTTGCGTACTCATAGTGGCTTAGATACTCTTGCAAGATTTCATAGAATATGCTTATAAGAAGCCAGAATATTGGTGTTGCTTCATCTCTAGGATAAAATGGCATTGTTGGTCTATGGAAAGCCTACTCAAGTAGTGGAACTAAGTCTAACTCACTTACCAAAAGCAATTTGATAAGGCCTACAATATGTAGGCACTCTCATAGTGTTGCAAAGCTCTGTAAATGACTTCAACACCATAGTTATCATTTGCATAATGCAGCTATGGCTATTTGAGGACCATGCACCAGTTTTATCTTGTCATCTTGGGGTTCATATGGGCCAATCGGCCACTCACTTAAACAATTGTCTATAGCTCATAGGAGTTTTGGAAATATAGAACCATTTGTAGTCTTGGAATTACATTATTTCATTTTTTCATGGAAGTAATAAGTTTATCTTATGCCATTTTTCATCTTTTTTATTGTATGCAGGGTAATTTTGCAATGAATGAAGCAATCAAGCAAGTCGAAGAGTGAAAACAGACGACCCGAGATTGTGCTAACTTGGAAGTAAAAAATTTTGGCCGCAAGGTAATTATATAGAAGCTCCTTTTGTTTCACTGCCATTCCTTACATGCAAATGCTTTCCATTTTGATGCAATTTATTTCTTTTGACATGATGCATGCTTGAAGCATATAAGATGAGAATGAGAATGATTTTTTTATCGTCCACTGAGACCAATCGGCCTATGGGACCCAGAAGGAGCGAAGCAAACTTATTACTGTCCGGGTTAAAAAACCCTCGCCCGAAGGGTTTTCGAGGGAAAAACCATGGCAGTAATAAGAATGCTGTCAAACTGTACAAGTACATCATCATGAAATAAATGTGTATATACATGTCAAGCGCGTGTCCGAGGACATAGCTGATCTCGCATGTCCATGACATCCTGAAGGTATGATCCTAGCACCCATACAGATGTCGTGCTCAGTGTCACATGTAGCTGCTGGCCAGGCCTCCAACTCAGCATAGCGCGTCCGAATTTGATCATATGCTGGGCATAAGATGAAGATCAAGATCATCTAATTGATAATGCATTTATTTATTGCCACTATATAAAGCAATAGCTCCTTTGTAGCATTGTTAGAGACAAGAGCCTTCGAAATCGTAACTTAGTGCACCATGATTGAAGGAGATGCCTGCTAGCCTGCTCCTGGAATATAGTGGGGTTATTGTCTTATAAGGGAAGTGACAATAGCTAGTTTGGAACATGCAATAAACACCTCTTCATGCTCTTAAGCTTAATCTGTTTGTACAATCTATTGCATGCATACAAGAGAACGGTGATTTATTGTCACTTTTTTTGTCACAAAAATAATGTGTCAAAAAACTGATACAAAAGTGACATTAATAATGACAAAATTAGTGAAACCTAACTGACAATAAATGTGACAATACAATGATGCAATACTGACAAAAAAAAGTGACAAAATAATGATATAGATCTTACTATAATGTGACAATAGATTGATATGGTTTGGACAAAACCATATGTCAAAAATGTGACAATAGATTGACTTAATAATGACAAAATTAATGACAAACAAATGATATAAATCTGACTATAATGTGCCAACAAAAGACACAACTGTGACAATAGACTGACATAGTGTTGACAAAATGATGTGTCAAAAATGTACTAATCGACTGAATTTATAATGATAAGAGTTAGTGACAAAGAAATAATATAAATTTGACCATAGTGTGCTAATAAAATGTCATAACTGTGACAAGAAACTGGAGAAAAAAATGACACAAATGTATCAACTAGGTGAGAATACCTCAAATGTGACAAATGGGTGAGAATAAGGGAACAAAACAGTGACTATAAAGTGGCAATAAGCTCATTCCAAAGTGACAATAGGATGACAATAAAATAACAATAAGCTGACTTTAAAGTGACAATAAGATGACAAAAAAATGATAATAAGCTGACTTTAAAGTGCATCTGGGGGTACATCATGAACTACAATCCACCATATTGGGTTAACAGGGTTTTTAAGAAAGAAAACATGTTCAACTTGTTTAGAGTAAACCAATGCTCATTCATTTCTCCAAGAACCTGTGCTGAATCAATCTGATAGAAACCCGAGGGATGTGATCTCATGATCTGATTCTTGCCTCTATAAACAACTTTAAACCACTTTGCCTTCAAGATGGTTACATAAAATGTGGGATTTGCCAAATATAATTAAGGGCCCCTAAGTGGTTGTTGATCATATTGGCTGACTTGACTTTTTTGTTCAAATTGGGAAGCAATTCCAAGGTTATTTGTCAGACAACCTTTATCGACCTCTTTAGTCTGAAGATGGTTTCCATAAGCCCACATTGAATTGTGGAAATAAACCTGCATTTCAGAAAGATACCAGAAATAAATCATATGTATGCAGCACACATTGGCTGCCTTCAGATAATTGAACTTAAAACTATCTTCAAGATCGAGATACTGAAATTGCAGTAGGTCCCATTTTCTCTAGTGTAATAGGAACTATGAGTGATGATGGTATTAGCATACCTTAATTCTGCTTCTACTTGTGATGGTATTAAGGAGGGGTGATAGTTTTTTTTAAACCTTGGATAAGGCATATACGGAGAGGTTTTTGTTGACCCCAGTAATGCACGTGGCGTATCCCATATGTAGCATAATAACAGGGGGTTACTTTTAGATTTTTATACGTTTTTTCACATGGTTTTTCTATGATTTCGTTGTTGTATTCGTTGAGGTGTACTAAATAGTATTTCTAGAGTGCACCCTTTATGGGCCGTTGATTTTCGTTGGTTGGAACAATCCGAGGGTTGTTGTCTTTCTCTGCATGTGTTTGTGCATGAACACTGCGCATGTGTATCCATGTGCATGTGTGTGCATGTGCATGTTCATGTGCATGTGCATGTATATGCATGTGCATGTGTATTGTGCATGTGCATGTGCATGTGCAAGTGCAAGTGCAAGTGCAAGTGCAAGTGCATGTGCATGTGTGCATGTGTGTGCGTGTGTGCATATGCATGTGTACTTGCCCTCTTGGATTCTTATTGCGGAGTGGATTTTACTACCACGAGATGGATTTTTTGCTCACACTTACAAAGGTATTTGTTTTTTAATGTTTCTTCAGTTAGCATAATGTTTTTTTTTTACAAGGTATTGGTTTCCTGATTCTACAATGTAGTGCTGCAAAACCTCCTTTTGTTTCCTTCCTAAGATTTGCTGCAGATTCAAGTTTAGGCCCTCTGTTTGCTTCCAACTCTTGGATATTCTTGGCTTCCGGATTGTTCATAGCAGCCAGCCTTTAGCTTCAATCAACAAACGGATTCTTATGCACACAACAGGCGGATTATTCCACGCCTTTTTCCATGTCACGCAGATCAGTCAAACAGTGACCACAAGAATGCATTTATATTGTAGGAATGGAACTTTAATCTAACCATAAGGTGAATCATGCATAGAGATGGAGCATCCAAAATCATATGGATTGATAAACAATGGTGTCATTGTGAAAGAGAAATAGTTGTAGCGGAAGTAACAATATGTAGCATAATAACAGGGGGTTTTCTTTGTGTTGCAAACTTTATGACTTTCAGAATAATGGATCAATCTGCTCTATCTTTATGGTAACTTTTACTTATGTTCTATTTGTTTTATTGTGATCAAATTCAAAAGCTACAGGTGATGAAAGCCTCAAATGAATTCTAGTTTTTTCTGGTTTGAATTCTAAAATTTTTGTCACACCGGGGTGGCGTCCCTAAGGCCAGAAGGGGGCCAATTTTTTTTTTGCAACACAAACCATTAACATCCAACATATAAAAATTAAATCCCCCAACACATAACAACCAACACATAACAACCATTGACATTAACAACCAACACATAATTACCATTGACATTAATTAACACAACCATTGGGTCCAACACATTTAAATTAAAATCCCCCTTAAACCCCCTTTGGTTTGGGTGCATATTCACACGGGGGGTGACGTAGGGCAGCGAGAGCCCTCATAATTGTATTTTGCACGTATGAAATCAACACCATTATAGTATTCCGCTTGAAATCTTATAGTATTTTGTGAATCTTAGTATACAGTATAGCAAATTTTGTACTTGCATACCCCACAAACGAGGAACTTTACGTACGATATAGATTAAGGAATAAGGAGTGAATATGCCTATCCAACAGCTCTCGTTGCCCGGAGTCACCCCCGTGTGAATATGCACCCAAACCAAAGGGGGTTTAAGGGGGATTTTAATTTAAATGTGTTGGACCTAATGGTTGTGTTAATTAATGGTCATTGCAACTAGAGAAGGCCAAATTGATATCCTTACAGTGCAAGATTTGCTCTTGCTGGAATATTGCCAAGACTAATCGATCTGACTTTTGCTTCCAATTTGGAAACATTGTAGCTCATGTACTGTGACACTTCCAAAGTCTACCAATTTAAGCATAGGCAGTCTTCATATCCGCGACTCCATTTGAGTATGGATTACAAATGATTTTGGATTTTGCTTTATAACCCTTGAAAAACATTTGATTGCCTCATAGACGTGTCCAAAGGAAATCATCTCATTCCAAATTCTTGATAAGGGCCGAATCCAAGTGTGGCAGTTGGGCCAAGGCATCATCACTATGAACCTTGATCTAAGGTGCAACCAAACAGATGCTAGTAAGTGCATGTGGCTGGTGCAATCTATAGTCAAGAACTTTAACTCATGTATCTTCGTCCTCAACGTCATACGATTCATTAATCCTATCTAAATAACTTTTAGCTTTTGCCCACTATCTTGAAATACCAATTCCCAACATACTCTGCTCCAATCCTAACTTGTGTGCTCTACGGAGAATTCTTGCTTCGTCTGGCCCTATTCTCCGGCATGTGATGAAGCATCCCTCGATTTTCTGGCAGCAATTCGCCTTCCAAGAAATATAACCATTGCCTTTAAATAAATAACTTTATTCGTATCTTTAAAAGTCTCTTAGGTCTATAAGTCAATAGTTAGTCCAACCCTCTTGCTTTGTCTGGCCCTCTCCCCTGATTTGTGATGAGGCATCCCTCAACTTTCTGGCAGCAATTTGCCTTCTTGGAAATATAACTATTGCTTTTAAATAAATAAACTTTATTCATGTCTTTAAAAGACTTCCAGGTCTATAAGACAATAATACTTTAGATGTCCATAGTGACCATAGTTACCAAAAACGGCCGTTTTCGCCGTTTTTTTGCCGTTTTTGACTTTTTTGCCCCGAGCCGTATTCAAATGCTAAAATGGCCCTCTAAAAAACGTGATGCAAAAAACGGTGAGGTGGCGTTTTTTTTTTTGCCGTTTTTCCTGTAAAAAACGTCCGTTTTCGGTAACATGTTTTTTTTTTTCAAGGCCGTCCACGAATTTGTTGGAGGCAAATTTTGGGGGAAAAACGGGCCCCCTATTTTTGAGAGCCTACAACCGGCTCTGTATGCACGGCCGAGTCTTGGAGCAACTGATTCAATCCCAGTTTGAAGGCGTAAGAGGCTGTTGTTAGTTAAGAAGATCATGGTTTTCATCCATTCCAGCATTTCCAGTTAAGATTTTTCCATTCTTTCAGTCTGAAGCATTTAGGTTTTGTAGCAGTATGCACAATAAAGATCATTTCGTTGAAAAAACAATATATAAGCAAGAGCTTTTCGATTTCTAGAATATTTCAATTTTTAGAAGAGCATTTCGATTTCCATTTTGTATTGAGTTAGATTTATCAGTCTGAAGCATTTTAGTTTTGTAGTAGCATATACAATGAAGAACATTTTGATTGAAACAGACAATGAAGAGCATTTCGATTTTATGCATTTTGTATAGTTCTATATTGAAAACAATATACATACAATGAAGAGCATTTCGATTTTGCAAACAGACATGAAGAAATAAGATTTAAATAGCATTACGGTTCTATAGCAGCATCAAATTCATATTTTAGAAACCTAACCATCAAATTCATGTCTGTAGCAGCTTATGTTTTATAGAATTATTTAGGACTGATGACACAATAGCCTGCTTTTATTATTTCTGTCTAAGTTTGAAGGGTCTATAGGCCACGAGATTCTTTAGCTAACCTGTTAATTCATTTTTTTATTACCCAGTTATGACAAATATCTAAATGGTTGGATTACAGGCAACTGAGACCTCATCTATTTCTGCAACAAAAAATGGTTCAAGAGGTTCTAGTTCATCAAAACAGATGTGATTTTTCATGATCAAAGACATATTGTTAAGTGCTTCAGTCATCTTCTTCTTTCCTAAAGCTTTAGTCATACTTCTTCTTCCCTAAATTTTGACTGCAGAAAATGTAAACTCAAGTATCTGGCAAGGAAGACTTAGCAATATGCTATGGAAATCTACTTCAGTTCATCTATTTGAATTCACTCTAGTAGGATATTTATGTACTTTGTTTTGAAGTTAAAACACCATTTGTCTTAGCCATAAAAATGGTTTGTATCTGTTTTTCTTCAAAAAAAACAATATTCAGACTGGCAAAATGTTTTTTAAGTAAATCTAATCTGGAAAATTTGTTTTATCTGGTTTTCATAAGATCTATAGGAATATGGTCTGTACATAAATTCTAGTACTCTTTGCTGTGATTTATGGCTGATCTTAGGGCAATAGCTTTGAAAGATATGAAAAAAAAAAAAACCCTAGGAAGTCTTTGAATAGGGTAAGACATAAGGGGCATTATATTTCTACTAAGATGCCTCCTAAAGATGAATTTATAAGTCATTTGCAAGGAAGGCTTGGGACACAATGACTTATATAGATCGCAACTTTCTTTCTTGAAATCACTTATTTATGAAATCAGTTATTTAGTTACATTGTACAAGCATATTTAGATTCTACTCTTATAAGTATGATAAATTTACATTATGAGTGCATTTATACATGTACGCTTTTTTTTTTTGGGATTTTTTCAAGAACTTGCCGTTTTTTTGGCCGTTTTCGTTTTCGTTTTCAATCCCAACCTGCCGTTTTCATTCCGTTTTCGTTTTTGGTAACTATGATAGTGACACCAATTCTATAGGTTTAGAATAGAAGAAAAAGGCCATCTTGTATTTTCAAGCACAATCATTCTTTCTTTTGAAAGACCATACTCTATAGGTTTAGAAAAGAAGAAAAAGGCCATCTTGTATTTTCAAGCACAATCATTCTTTCTTTTGAGCACGATCATTTTTTCTTTTGAAAGACCATACCCTATAGGTTTAGAAAAGAAGAAAAAGGCCATCTTGTATATATATATATATATATATCACTATATATATACAATTATATTATGGTCCTATGGGGGGGTGAGTGTATGTAGAGATTCATCCCAGCCGTCGATTTTCTGAGGTGTCGTGACAATAGCCCTTGGATTTGATGGGGGGGCATGCATGGGGCATGCACCCCATCCCTGGGCCGTCGATCGGGCACGTGAGAAATCTTGGCCCTTGATTTTAAGCTTAAGGAAGGTGCAAGGAAATTGTTGGTAGAGATTGATCTCGGCCGTCCATCTCTGAGATGGACGGTCCAGACGGTGACACTTCAATCAACCCCAAGCAGCCCCCTTTATTTGGGGCTTTTGATGTGGCCTGTTAGATCTAGGGATTCAATTGGGGCATTTTATGTAGACCGTCCATCCTTGAAACTAGGCCATTTTCCTTCAACAAGAAACAAGGTGCTGCGCACGGAGGGTTGCCCTTCGGTGGCCCGAGAGTGTGTTTTCATGTTTTTGGGACGTGGACCTACATTCTTGTGTATAAACCCTAAGGAGCTCTTCATTTTCCTTCAACACGCCAGTAAAACAATCGTAAGCCACATTTTCTCGACTCCTTTGATCCTCTTTCATATCTTCCGAGTTGCCTGATTCTTCATCTAAAGACATATATTCAATATCCAACATATCGTCTTCATCATCATCTTCCTGGCAATGCAAACTCCTCAGAAACTCAAAAAAGCTCTTGGCACTTTCTGTTTTTTTTGGTCTTTATGTACTTCTTGATTATCTTTGCCGGATGCATAACCTACAACACTCGCCATCTCAGCCCTTCCCTTACATGCCCGAATTAGCAAGAATCATTCCTCCGCCTCTGCGGCAGACAACACAACCCAGCCTCGGTTCGTTCTTAGCCAAGGAAGCATCTCCAAAAAACCTTATAGCGACCACTCACGGCCTTGGGAGCCATCCCTCCATGATCCCCTCGGCAAATCCCAAAGATTTGGCATGGTATACATAACGCCCAACAATAGTGGAAGCAAAGTGGAGTGCCATGCCCATCTAATCTCGAAATGGATTTGAACTCCAAGGTCTCATTTATGGGTCCGGCCTCAGAAAAATAACGAGCCCCACAAGCTTGTTATTAGGACAACAAGCAAAAAGGCGAGCAACATAGCCATAGGCTGGGCCGGAGTCCTTAAGGGGTTGGTGGCAACATGGTGATCGCCAGGCTTTATCGGCAAATGCCGGTTGGAGCGATCACCGAAGATATGCTAGGCATATGGCGGCATATCTTAAATATGCCACAAACCCACATAAGCGAGGGTTTGCCCCCTAGGGCAGCTCAAAATGTGGCGGCGTGACATGCTCTTGGATTTTGTAGCAATGGCTCATAGAGCATTTCTCGGGTGATCTCGATCGTTCGATAAGTTCCGGTGTTTCACAATTTAGGACTATTCAAATAAAGCCACACACTATCCTTTAACTGCTTTTCCTAAAATCTAAACCTGCATGGAGAGCTTCCACGCCTCATTTTTCTTTGGTGGGGAGACATGGGCACTCATAAGGCGGTTGCCATTTGCAAGGAGAAAAATGAAATTGATGTTAAAGAAGAGCATCTGCTAGCACAAAAAGGGTGCTTTTTATTGCCTCATATTCATATCCTCGTTGTGAAGTTGAAGATTCAGGTGCCATAAAGTCAAAAGTCGTCTTCTTGTTATCTTTCCTATTGCATTGTCTGATTGATTTTGGGTTTAAAATCCCTAGAACATGTTCTCTAAGTCCTCTGCATCAAGAAAAGAAAAAAAGCGTGTATTAGAAGAAAAAAGAAGATACAATATACAATTCTGCTCAAAAATGAACAGAGGGTCATCCATGCAACATCATTTAACAATAGGATTAAGAAAAATAATGAAATTCAAACTCCGTATCCTGCTAAAGATTTATCCTGTTTAAACTATCTTCAAATGGTGAACTTCATGATTAACAGTACCTTCTCAGTCACAATACAACAAAATGTGTCAACGAGGAGAATAAGAACTTGGTTGTCGTGTCATCAATGACAAGCTCCCAGCCTGTAGGTAGCGTCATGATTATGCAATTTTCATATTTTGTTTGCGAATCCTTCAGGTTTGCCTTACTCTCGCATAGTGTGACTGTGTTCCTTGTGAGGCAGTTTGTCTTCCAAACTGACATAGCACAAACAAAGGTGCCATCCAAATATGACTGAGTCTTTAACATGCAAGTGCCACCTCCTTATTTTTTAAGAATTTGCCATCCATTGTGCAGAAGCCCATGTCACCAAACATATGGCAGCCACCAATTGGAAAAGAAATGGTTATGAAGAGTGGCTACAAAATCAATATATTTCCCAAGCACATGAAAATCTAACTCCCCGCTTATGGTTCGCTTAAACAGGTTTTTCATATAGTGCAACGGCATAGACAATTATCTCTTTTACGATGTTTGAAATAATCAGACCAGAGTCCTCAGTAATAAGTACCTATTTCTAAGTCGTAATGACCATCCCGGCAATCACTTTGGTATAATTCAAGCTTTTCTATTGCCGTTGAAACTAAGTTCTCCATATCGTATTCCGCATCGGTGACTTGATCTTGTAGCCTGTTTTAAAACGCTCAAAGCATCTCGCTTTTTGGGGAATCATCATCCCCCGCATTCACAACAATATTACGTAACAAGATCAAAGAAGGAACTTGCGGGACCTTCGAACAAAACAAGTTGAACCAAATAAGATGCTCCATTGGCGTCTAATATTGCTTTAGAGTGTTGTTGACAAAGGAAATTATCCTTTTCGCGTGAATTTTCATAGGGCTATTGCAGACCTCTTTTCAACTTCATAATTGTTAGATGCTAGGCGAAAGCAAAGAATTGTATGTACCACCTTGACCTCCTTTGCGGGAAATATTCTTGCAATGCATCCAATTGCCTTTAAACAACATACACTGACTCTACGGTTCTCATGTTTCAATGACGCTTAGTAATCGTTCTACAATGGCCCTCACGGATGGCGAGTTCATCTTAAATCTTTGCGCTCTTTAACTCTCGGTCGTCTTCAATTTTAGAATCGCAATTTCCATGACCGCCATGATTGAGTTTTTTACGCACTTGTCCTGTTTCCTTCTCAATTAATTGTGCAAAACAAAGTAATGCTCTTGTGTCGGTAATAAATTTGCAATTCCTTACATTCTTAAGCTTGCTAGTTTCCATAGTGCATGTGCCATACGCCTTCATCTCGGATGGACGGTTTGTGCATCAACACGCTCTCTTTCCTTTCTATTATAGTCCCTTTGAGAAACCCCCAAGCATTGGTCCGCCATTTTCCCCCTTTGTTGCTTCTTGAATGGTGGTGGTTAGGAGATGCCAAATAACTTGATGGGCAAACATCAAATGGACTTTTTGGCTTCCCTTGAGGCCAATTACGGAAGCTTTTGAAGGATCAACCACTTTTTTTCTCTAACCATCTTTGGTTTTTCCGACCCAAACTTTTTCATCATTTGTCTCGACCTTATTTTGATATTCTTCCCAATTGTTTCCTACATTTGGTTGAGCTCAGCCTTGCTTTGGGCCGCGCTCTTAGCTATAGTGTGCATTGTTGGTGGATTCTGCGGTTTTGTTGGTTCTTCAATGGTATCATATGAAAGAAGTGTAACCAAATACCTTATGGCACCCCAAAGACCAAAAGCATTCTTGGCTTCTTGAGCTTCAGATCGTGGTGACCATATGAGCTATTGGGTTGCAACTTGTGTTTGCACCTTCATAGTCCGTCGTAAGTATTGCTATAGGAACTATTGCTTGCACCAATTACAATGCACTCTACTCACTTGAAACATATATGCTTAACGCTGCCCAGCATGATATCACAATCTATTTCTGCTATCGATGCCACAAAACATCTACTCCGGTTCCAACTTCAAAAATTTCAAACTGCTTTTTGACATTGCACAACTTACAACTTACTGAGGCTAGCTTTTCTTTGGGTTTGGCTATGTTAGAAATAGCTATGTCGGCAAGTTTCTTAGCCTTTAAAGTGGTCTTGGCATGTTGTGCCCGGACTAGTTAGGTGTCCGAACTTCTTCCATCCGCAAGGAATCCTCTCATCATAATTTATACATAATTTTCATATTTTACAAATGCATTCATTAAAAAAAATAGCCCACTTACACGATTCCACATGCAATACATTGTTAAATATCATATTATCTAGCCCACCAGTTTGAGAATTGGACCATTCCATGCAAGGCTACCTACTCTAGCGAGAATGGGCTTTAAGGGATCGAACACGCATTGACCATTAAACAAATCAGGTTAAGAAACCATGGAGAAATAACACTACAGACTAAACCAAAAAGTCTGACCGACTAAGAGAGAAAGAATCCCATAGTGAACAACGAGTTATTTAAACCAAGCGCAATATGTTTTCCATCGGGGCCCTGTGCCACACTAGTCACGGGGGCCAACCTCATGGACACGCATGAGCTCTTCGATGGAATTGGTTGTAGCATTCGAGGAGGTAAATAGTGTTTCCCGATTTGCAAATGACCACAACATTATTATTGCCCGTTACGTCTTTCCGGTTAAGCTTAGCGGTTCAAGCATCCCAGACCCACAACGGTGACGCCAATTCTGAGGGGGAGGATAGGTTTGTAGCTTGATCCACCAAAGATATCCTAGGGATATTCTAGCATATACCTAGGATATGCCAAAAACCCACATAAACAAGGGTTTGCCCCCCTAGGGGCAACCCAAAAAAAGGGGGCATTTTATGGTTAATGTTTATTAAATATTGGATGTTTATTAAATATTGGATTAATGCCTTGTTATAAGTTGGCAGCAAAAATTAATGACACAAATACAAAGCTTCCACTAAACCTCTACGAGCAGACATCCATTAGATTCGAATTCAAGGTGTTGAGGCAAGGTCCGTCTTCTTCGGACATGCCAGATATGGCTCTTCCTTCCGACAGCTCCCTTTGCATAATGGAGGCCTTTAACCGGCAGTTTCTGGATCAGAGCAGTGCTCCTTCTTTGCCTCAGTTTTCTTCTGAGTTTGCCTTCTGCTAAATTTTTCCTTCTGTCGCCCTTCCGGATCAGAGCAGTGCAGGCTTGGCGGAGTGGTGCAGGCTGTGCTTGCTGGATTTTCCTTGCTCGGTTATCCCGCTTAGTTCTGTGAACTAACTCTTCCTGAATGCATTCGAAGAGTTCTTCTTGGACGCCATTCCGCCGCCATGGCGTGGAATCTTGGTTTCATTGCAGCTCCTATTTAGTTTACTCCATCGGTCTGATCTGGTAAAAGCCGAAATAGTTATGAAGGTTAATTTTTTTTTCTGCTAAGGGTGCGCCAAGCTTTTGCATTTTCGATTCTGATGCTTATGACCCCTGTCGATTTTGATTTATTGTTTAAGGATTTCTGAACCTGCATAAAGTTGATAGTGAAACAGAGCATGTTGAACAATTCTAGCTTGGTTATTGAAATGTAATTGTTAACTTGGTTGGCTTTAATATCCGTGTCTATTGTCAGATCAAGCTGCTCAAAATATTGGCTTTACTTGGTTGTGGAGATAAGATTGCAAGTGAGAACATGTACAGTGTCCTCGTAGACATACTTAAACATAGTGACCCTACTATAAACATCGGAAATGCCATTCTTTATGAATGTGTTTGCACTCTCACAGCAATTCATCCAAGTCCAAAGCTTCTCCAACAAGCACCCGAGATCACTTCAAAGTTTTTGAAGGTAAATATTTTCTTATTTTATTTTGTATATACAACTTCTTTTAAAGTTTCGTTACACACAATATGATTCATATAAAGTTTTCTTTTGCTGTGTGCAGAGTGAAATTCAGCTGTTATGCTTATGTATGCCTTTTTCAAGCAGCTTCGTAGCTGGATGTTCTGCATTTCAAACCATAATTTCTGCTCTGCATTTTTATTAACTCCATCCATCTCATGATATGTTCAATATCTGCAGATGATTCAAGCTGAAAGTGGACACTTGCTTGTGCGGCCTTTAATTGATGGACAAGATATTGGGTACGCACTCCAAAACTTTTTTTTCTATAAGAAAGTTATATGCTTGCTGGTCTTATCTCTAAAAGTCTTCTAAATTATGTATCTTGCTTGACTCTTTCCGTAACTTCTCAACTAGAAACGTGGCCATAACTCCCAAATTGAAGCTCTGTTTTATGCACAAGAACATCCGTTGGAAAGGTCACTGGAAGGTCCACAATTGACGCTAGGCATCCATTTTCCAAATTCCTAGCAGAAATGGGCCAAAACAGTGCCAAATCAGGCAATGTCTTTGCTGCCACAGTTTTACAGTTGGGTAGAAATATGGCCATAACTCCAAAATGAAAGCTCTATTTTCTGCACAGGAACATCCGGCAGAAAGGTCACTGGAAGATCCACAATTGATGCTAGGCATCCATTTTCCAAATTCTTAACATAAATGGGCTAAAGCAGTGCCAAATGATCTAATGTCTTTGCTTGCCACAGTTTTATAGTTGAGTAAAAATATGGCCATAACTCCTAATGAAAGCTCTATTGTCTGTGCAAGAACATGTATTGGAAGATCATTGGTCAGTCCACAAATGTTGCTTGGCATACATTTTTCAAATGCTTAGCATGAATGAGTCAAACCACCAGGCATGCACTCTTGAACTTGGTTTTTTACAGCTGCAACAAATTTTGTTACGGCCAGTTGAATGCTTTGCTTTCTAGATATCATAACATCATCTTAAAATAACCCGCATTACACCAAGCACATGCTCTTCTCAAGGAACATGGCAAACAAATATGTCGCTGGGAATATGGCTTGTTGGGCCTTCAAGAGCTGTTATAACTAGCTTTGGTAAGGGTATATTTCATCGTGCCTACCTTGCAAGCAACGGCATCTGCCATTTCTTCATAGTTTTGAGATTTTATTTGTATGATTGGATCGTTATCATTTGCTTAGTTATTCTGTTCTATGGTATTCATCAAATCCAGCCTTTAGTTTCTTTAGTTTACGATCTTGCTCTGGATTTTAATTGACTCCATGTTCTTTATTTGTCCGTAACCAGATTTTATGCGTTCAGAAGGCAAATTCCCGATTTACATCAAGGTGCACTTGGTAAGAAAGCTTGCTTTTGATCTAGCATGTGTGTAACTTGAAAGTTGTTAAATTGGCCATTTCCAGACTTGCTTTATGCTTTCATAAGCATGCGAGCTATCACTAAAGCTATGAAGATTGCAGTCTGACACCCACGTCCAGATTTCTTCTAGTGATGCTTCCGTGATGGGAAGGGAGTAAGTTGGCCCTACATATTTATATAAAAGTCTCAAACATAGTTTTGTCAATGGATTATGTCTGAAACTTCCCTATATTTTGCCATATAATGCAGAGTCAGGCATTATATTAAAGGTATGAACATTATCAAGGGAGCTGTTTACATTTGTTTTGCTAGGTCCATTTTAAATGCAACCTAGTGCTTTGTCTTCAACTGAGTCCTTCCATGTTGGATAAACTAGGGTGAGGCGCAACATCCAAAGGTGTTTTTGTTCCGGAATGGCATAACTAGTTCCCTGTCATTTTTCATTTCAAAAACCCTGCTTTATACTCCAATAACATGTTGTGGATGACCTGTGCAGGATTTTCTTTGAGCTATTGTTCCATTATAGCAAGACATCAGCAACATCTCAAGACATCTTGTGCATTTTATTTGGACTATTGTAGGATTTGCTTGCAATGCGGAGATCTGCCACAATCTATAGGTGAAAGAAAATTAGATTCGCTATTGATAATGTTCTAGATGAGTATGCGCATTCTATATATAATGTGCAATGTGCGTGTATCATTAGAAATGGGCCCAATCGCTTATTGTTTATCTGACTGTTGTTCCCACTAGAAATGGAGGCAAAGAAAGTTTGGCACTCATGCTTATTTGATGCGCTTGAGTAGATTCTAAAGTGGGATTTTTTGTATCCTGGTAGATAATCAATTGTATTTCCTTAGCACATATATCTCATTAATAAAGGGAGGTACATTTTAAATGCTTATGGTGCTTCAGACATAGCTACTGAATGTGTTCTTCAAACTAATGCTTGCAAGTGCTATGATGCTGATCAAAGGTTGTATTTGGAGTTGATGTATCTACAAGAGGTTGCCAGCGAAATTTCAAGCTTAGATAAACTTTTTCTTAACTGGAGTCGAATCATTTCACAAAACTTTTCCAAACGCCAGTGTGCATCTTCTATTTTGTTTCCATCTTAGTATGTGCAGCAGGTCAAGTTTGCAATTTTTGTCAGGACTTAGGGCTTCTGATTTCCAACGAGAATGTGTTCGTGTTTTCTATGCTAGTTTCTGCTGAACAGTCTTGCTTCATATCGTGGAGCTCGTTTCTTGGACCTTCAAATTTTTGAGTGAATGGGCATGTGATGAAGCTCGTTTCTTGGACCTTCAAATTTTTGAGTGAATGGGCATGTAGCACATGCTGATGCTTAGACATATGAATAGAATAGAATAGATTTTTTAACATATATAATTGAAATTGACAATGAATGTCATGGACATCTCTAGCTTGTGGATTTGTAGTGCACATTATGATGTTTGCTATTTGTCTTTTAAATGCCAATTTTTGTATGTCTTTCAAATGGTTTTTCCACTGGAGACAAGGCGTTTACATGCCCATTTCATAAATGTACTGGAGATTGACAGGAAAGTGGTTGTGCATGTTTCTACTGGTTCTTATTTTATGTTTTCATTTTGTGCCTTATGTATTTTATGAAAGGCATATCAATTTAGTGAGATGATTTATTGATCATTGTACATTTAATACAATGTTTTTTCTAGTCATGTTGTATCTCTTAATTAGGAGATATATTGTGCCAGTTCCATGAGGGAGTTGTTGAAGACGTGCCTTGGCATTTAAGACATGAGAATCTTTTCGGATCAGTTGGAGATGATGGCCTGGGAGTTTACATATAATATGTGTACCGCGGTCCTACGGTCCAGATTGATCTGATCCTGACCGTCGGTCCGAGATCCGACGGCTCACGTGGCTTGGGGACACATCCTACGGTCCACGTGGCTTTGGGAATTATATGTAATAGATCCTACCGCTCATATTGCTTTCATATGGTGAGATCTTGATCGTTGATCGAGTCTAAGATCCTAAGGCTCATATTGAATGCTCGTTCCTTAAGGAAAGGCTTTTAAAATTTTTTATGTTATTGGGGGGATTCGAACCCTGGTCCTCAACCCCCCAAACCCCCAACTCTAACCACTAGACCAAGCATTATTTCTATGAAGAATTTATGTTTCAAATATACTTAAGGGTAATGTTCTAATTAAGATAAAATAGACTATAATATTCTAGGATGTTTTGAAAGTTTTAAAATGTTCCAGAAAGTTGTAAAATGTTCTAGAAATTTCTAGAATGTAAGGGAATCCAAGAGAATTAAATATATCTGATCTATATATGTTCTTATGTTTCGCGCTTATCCGACCGTCCGTTCGAGATCCGACGGCTCACGTGGGTTTGGAACGTATCCTACGGCTCAGATGGCCTGGGAGTTTACATATAATAGGTGTACCATGCTCCCAGATTGAGGGGACACATCCTACGGTCCACATGGCTTTGGGAATTATATGTAATAGATCCTACGGCTCATATTGCTTTCATATGGTGAGATCTTGATCGTTGATCGAGTCTAAGATCCTAAGGCTCATATTGAATGCTCGTTCCTTAAGGAAAGGCTTTTAAATTGTAAGAGAATCTAGGAAAATATACAAGTCTAACGGAATCTCTTAAAATCTAATTGAATCTAAGGGAATCTTCATAATATCTAAGGGAATTTAAGAAAATCTTGATAAATCTTAGAGTTTTTTTAAGATTTTGCAAAGAGCGACAATAGAATGTTCTAAAATGTTTCATAATAAAGGTGTACAATATAAATCTTGAAAAAAAAAAAATATTCTAGATGCTCAGGGCAAGCACCTCAGTCTAAAAATAGAAAATATTTTAAAAATGTTGCACAGATCCAAAATAGATTATTTTAGAAGGTTTTAAATGCTCATGGGTAAGCACCTCAATCAAAATAGAAAATTCTAAGAGAACCTAGGGGAATCTTCATGAATGCTAAATATAATACATAGAATGTTGAAGAATATAGAGGAATCACAAGACAATCTCAGTAGAATCGTTGGTCACCGTAAGAACATGCTAAAACTGGAACAATGCGCCATAGGACGCATTAAATTTCTTGTATATATATATATTTGTTGAAGAACTGTGTCATCAATATATTAAAAGAATGGTAATGTTACAAAGCAAGTGAGGAGGAAGGAGAACTGCCCCAAAGAGACAGCGATACCTTGACACTCTACAACAAACTCACAAAAAAACTGCAACTCTACCGCTGTACAAACCGACCATCACCATCTACAATACCCAAGAAGTCCCGCCAAATGGCAAACTTCCGCTCTACTACTCCCGGGAACACCAGAAAGCTTTGAAATAGCTTGTACCTGAGTCGAGGAATCGAGAGGGCGCGATCTCAATCCCCCGACAGATCCACAACCGCCGGCCGCTTCCAAATCAACCACACCAACCAAGCCACGCGACGGATGCAGCTTTTGTTGCCGCAAGAGCTGCCAAGCACCGAGATACACATGAAGAAGCAACTGGCGGCTAGTCAATCTCACCGAAGCGAGCCCTAACCCAATCCCTGTGGCTTGCAAGTGAGGGCACAAAACCGCATAATGCCCACGGTCTCACGATGAAGGCCACAACAAGGGCGAGAGGGCTCACCCCGCCTAAACCGACTCACAAGGGCATTCACCCTAATACGGCGTGCACCACCCGCCCGCGAAGCACCCTAACCTTCGATTGGGGAAGTGAGCTCCATGTCCACGCCCAAACCGAAAGCACCATCGAGAACCGGAAGCTGCGAGACCACTTGCACGAAGGGGGGTGTGTCATGAATAGCCAAACTTTCGGTAAGAAGGCGCACAAAGCAAGAAGACACAACATCCGGATGAACCTTCCAAACCGCACCACCTCATCATCCCGAGGGACTATAGGTATGTGTAGCGGAATACTCCCCGCCACATGCTCCCGTGATAGCCCTGTCATCGCTTCCTCAGCTTAAAAGCGAAGAAGAACTCCCACGGCTAGCTGACCACCCCAATGCCAATCCTCAAAGGTGAGCACAAAGAGCTTCGCCTTCAACGGGCCGGCTCAAGGTCCGAAAGCATGCACGCATGTGACCAAGGGCAAGTGCGCTTGTGGGGGTAGAGGAACCCACAAGAAAAGAGAAGAGTGGTGATAAACCGAGGCATAATCTGTTTGGAAGAGCACACGCACATGATCCCAAGCCCGCAACACTCCCGGTGGAGAAAAGGGGATGCATGTGGGAAAGGCGGGAGACCATACAACGGTGCCCGGGGCAACTCCACATGCAAGATGGCTTCCCAAATGCCACACAATGGCTAAGAGATCGCAACAACGGCACCAAGAGGGAGAAGATGCTCCATCCTGCAGAGTGCTCCAAACAAACTTGGAGACCAACACCTTACTATGCACGGCCCAAATCAGAATGGCCAAGCCCCCCATGCTCGAGTAGGAGACACTTCCACCAAGCCACTTTAACAACCGCCCTTCATCATCCCCTCCCCCACACAAAATTTGAACAATCTTATCCAAAGCACAGATCTTACCCTCGGGAGCTAGCATCGCAGATGTCAGTATACACATGAGTGCTACAAAGTCTTGACTTGGCAATAGTGATCCTACTACGCCATGGACAACTTGCTACCCTTCCACCAATTGAGGTGTTTTACGCAACCCCGCAAAATCTCATCCCACACTCTCCCCATGGAAACATCCCTCCAAAGGGAATACCCGCCAGCCTTAGTACACACATTACCTGGAAGCACCTTCCAAGGGAATAGAGCCAAACAAGGGGGAGGCGGAGTCAGCTGGGCCCATAATGCGGAGCACTTACCCCAATTCAGAAGAATGCCCGAGGCCAAGGAGAAAGTATCCAACAAACCCTTCACATTCCTGCAAATTCCTCTCTTCTGCCACCAAGAAGAGGAAAGTGTCATCGGCAAACTGGTTAATAATCTGCTGGCTACCATCCTGCATCCGAAGCCCATCCACCACTCTCCTCCGCCGCAGCCAAAACAATCAGACAAAGGTGCCTCCGCCACAATCGTAAACAAAAACGGCCAAAGGGCACCCTCGACGCACCCGGGCGCCTAAGGAGAAAAGGCGGAGGGTTCACCCCGCACACCACCGTATTGGCCGACCTATGCGACTTCATGGTATCTTCAGAAAGCGTGGACTACGCCCAATGCTAAAATTATGGCGGAACAAGAACTCCCAGCGGACACTATCGTAAGCTTTGGCAAAGTCAAGCTTAAGATAGGCAATGCCTTGACCTGTTCTTCTGGCCCAATAAAGGCCCTCATAAGCTGCGGCAACATTAGTCAAAATGTTCCTCCCAGGGACAAACCCAGACTCGCACCTTACTAATGGAAGAAGTCAACACCGGCTTCAACTTCTCTGCCGGACTTTCGCAATAATCTTATACATAGAGGACAACAAGGAGATAGCCTCCAATCATTAATAGTAGAAGGTCGCTTTAACCTTAGGAATCAAAGGAAATGCATGCGGTATTCAAGATCCTATCCATTTGAGAATCTTTGCAAACAACTCAAGATACACACAGTACACCGACTCACCAGCCCACTCCCAATAAGTTTGAAAGAACTCCCACGGGGATGCCATCAGCCCCGGGACATTTATCCTTGGCCATGCACATACATGCCGCACTCTGCTCCAAGCTCTCACGCCGGTGGGAATAGATGGCTTAACAGGCCCCAAAACAAGCCTCCCGTGCATCTCACGCTCATAGGGAAGAGTGCGGTAGCGAAAAACCCCGAGAAATGGGTATGCACATACCTCTCTTACAAATCAGCGGGATCCTCCAGCGTCCGGCCATCAGGGCAAAGCAAGGGGCGCCATAGATGCCGCATCGCCGGCCGCCCTATTTTGCTCAAGGTTTCCCGGCGAACTTGTGTCCCCTCCTTCAACCAGTGGGGCCACCTTCACACGTGCCTCCTGCACTTTAACACGCTCCGAGCAACAATACGCAACAACTTTGCATTCTCCTAATGCCATCGAAGGTACTGCGCCCGAATCCTCTCAACTCGATAGAGACCATGCAACTCTGCGCTCTGCCACTGCGCCGCCTACCAAAGACCTTGGCAAAAGCGGCTTCACCCGCTAAGGCGGTCACCATACCGAACATACCCTTCGAGGAGATGAAAAGGTATCAAGCCACAACTCCGGCAGCTGGGCCGAGAAATCCGCATCAGCCAAGCCGGGTGTTCAAACGGAACACCGTCCTAGAGGGCCGAGGCAATCGCACCCCGACCGGACAAAATCTGAGGGGTAATGATCAGAAATGGAGGTAGAGAATGTTACTCCGTAAGAAAGAGGGCACACCATCCAGTGCGCATGGGGAAGCTTAACACCGGTCATGCCTAGCATACGCCCGGCCCGCACCAATCTGCCTATTACAATACGTGAAAGACAAGTCTCCAGGAACCTCAACCAAGGCCAAATCCTGCAACAAACGAGACCACTGGTCCCTCTCAAACCCATGCACAACCTGTGTTCCAGAACCAGAGCGATCCTCTACTCGCTCTACCATATTAAAGTTCCCTAACAATAACCAAGCGACCTGCAACCCACCAAGAGCTCGCAACTTATTCCGAACTATGGCCCATAAAGCACCTCGCTGAGAAGGCTAATTAGGGGCATAAACATTAACAATCCCCCACTCTTGCCCTCCCTCCAACCACTTAATTATTGCCCACAGGCCAAACACCTCGGCTGCTGCAGTACGCGTGACTGCGCGATCCATCCTCCAAGCAATAAAAGTACCCCCACTAGTCCGCCCAGAAGAAGAAGCAATAGAGGCAAACTGCCTACCAACCATATTCATGAGCCTAGACATATCACCCCTATGACACTTATGCTCCTGAATGCAAACAATATCAGGACGCAACTGCCGAAGTGCCAAAGAAACACGGGCCCTCTTATTACTAGAGGACCGCACCCCCCGCACATTCCAACTAAGGATCGACCTATTCATCCCGGAGGAGAAGTGTCCGGCCCACATGCCTACCCACTCGCCATCAGCCCACTCCCGCGAGTCATCATCTAGAGCCGGAGGATTAATCACAACAATGTGATCCGAGGCGCTTCACGTGAGATTCCACTTCCAACACGTGTTGGAAGTCCCCCAGGCACCTCCATAGAGTCATGGGCCACACTAGTCTCTACCTCCACCCGGGCTGCTCCCGCCACCCCATGCTCAACACATACTGCTACCGGGACATCCCCACCAGGATCACCAACCCCTCCCACGATACCTCCCCTCGGACCTAGCCACAACCAAATCATCCGAGCCCTCCCCCGAGCCACCACGCCCCTAACCCCGCCATCCAATGGGCGGCCCGGAAGAAGCTCTGCCCGGCCCCGCCCCACACCACCTCTCCCAACCACACCACCTCGCCCAACTCCACTCACGCACCCACGGAGTCCCCTCATGCATTTGCCTCGGGAACCAGGAATCCCGGGCCCCTGCATAAGCATCCGCAACCCCTACCACATCACAAGCACTAGCAGGATCATCAACATGGTCAGATGGTAGCACAATAGATGGAAACATCCGCCGGACCTAAGAGCCATTCAAAAGCTTCAATCGGAAGAGAAAATGCCAGGGACCACTACGCACTGGAAGAGAAGTGGGCACAGGCTGCAAAGCAGGCAGAGCAACACAGATCTTGGGGACCTGCACAATAGAATGAGCCAAATATACACCCAGGCCATTAGCCATAGAAACCAAGAAATCAGGCACCATCAGATCGTATCACTTGCTACATGTAATCCTTTTCCCTATATTCGGTTTGTCTTTCTTTTTCTGTTTTTAACACGGAGGCTAGCAGATGTTGGCCTTTAGAAAAATTCAAGAATGATTTATTTCATTGTAATATTGCTGTAAGTTATTTTTTTTTACTTGAAATTAATCAAAGGCAGAGATCTTTTTGTGATTATTGTTATTATTAAACCTGTGCACAAGGATGTCTCAACCTCTCCAAATTCTGGAATCTTATGCTTTTAACAGAGGCTTTGAGAAATAAATTAACAAAATTTATGACAAAATGTTGTAAACAAAGTGACAAACATGACCTAAAATATTTGTTGTTATGAATGACAAAAAAGTGCCAAAAATAGATGACAAAGACTTACCAAAGAATTGACAAGAATGACCTAAAACATGACAAAATCTATGACAAAAAAAAGTTCCCAAAAATATATTAAAATATGACAAAATAAGCAACAAAAAATTTGCCAAAAAAAATGACAAAAAATAACATATAGACTATGGCAAAATAAATGACAAAATAATGCAAAGGAAGTGACAAAAAACTGACAATGCATCATCATTAATTTTTGACATTTTTGTGGTCATACTTTGTCAATTCTTTGAAATTTTCTGTAGTATATAAAGTGACAAAAGAAAGTGACAATGAACCCTTGTTTTCTTGTAGTTTGCAACTACATAAAAATGCATGATAGAATATTCTAATTTTGCTACACTTGATGATACTCCAATGATATCTTCCTTTTTTCATTTCTTAGTGGATGCTACCAACTTCAACATTCCTTTATCTAGATCAAGTTGTAGCTTCAGAAATGCAATAGCGAGTTGAAAGTATACTTGTTATTGGCTGAGAACAATATGCGCAAAAATTGAAGAAAATATCTCCCGAAATAGATCAATGGAAAGTCTTTGTCAAGATGGTACTATTTGTTGTAGCAAGGACTTCAACCATATTAATGCTACAAGATAGGATCTGTTGAGAGGACTGTGGACATCACACGGTTAGGCATTGTGGGGAATTTATGAGGGAGCCTGCTCAAGCATTTAGTCTAGAAAATTGCACGTATACAGTTGCCATGTGTGTATGCATGCGTGGATAGAGTTGTTCTTTGTTGAACTTGTCCTTAAAACTCTTTCTTCTTGCATCTTCCTGCAGCATCGCAAAAAACAACTTGAGAATGACCCACATTTCAAGTTGCAGTAGACCAATCCTATTTCTGCAAAAACTAGTTGTGACTCATAGTCTGGGACAACTTTGGCAGTGATCCTTTATATTTGCGCTCATGTTGGACTTGATCGTTTCAAATTCAAAAAGTTCAAGAAATGCGCCAGAATTTTCTTTGTTGGGTTGTTTGGCATGCGCTTCATCAAGTTCAGGACAGTATCAAAGGGTGTCGAACAAGTTTTTGCTGTTGACATCGCATTTTTGAAGTTGAACTTGTCGTCACCGGAAATTTTTTAGGAATACATTGGCACTCGCATGAAAGCTAAAGTGGCTAGTATTTTTCTCAATAACTTCTCTATGAATTTCTAGAAAACTTTTAACTTATAATTACCTTTGCCAAAACTTGCTCACAATCATGAATGAACAATGTGCTTATTAAACAAGTAATAACAAGTAAACAACAAGAGAAGGTTGCACACACAAGATACTTCAATTAATGCTTTTCATGTAATACATATATCTTGCCTAAAAGGCAAGTCTAATAATAAGTAGATAGATATACTAATAATAGTAAATATCTAGATAAACACAGATGTGAGGCCTAGAATGCCTCGAACAGTGCTCAGATGCATAGATAAAAGAGCTTCCTAGAGCTGGAACTGAGAAAAGACCAGAAAATCCACCTAGAGAGGAAGAAATTGTTGTCTCTAGCTTTGAATCTGAAAAGGATTGGACGGAGGAGAAAGTTGTGCCTGAGCCCAAAAGGCAGAGAAAGCCTCAAGTGAAAAAAGCTTCTTCTTTTAAGGCTCCCTGTGCAAAAAGAAAGATCAAGGCCTTGGGTGGCCATAATGTATTTGGCACGCAGATTGCTGGTAGGAAAAATGACATGGAATAAAAAATGTTGGAAGAAATAGAGAGGAGATGTCGTGTCCCTGGAGTCACCTGCATGTTGACTATGTGAAGTTGTCTGCAAAGAATAAAGTGGGCCAAAGAACATTGCCCGTAAAGCCAAATTATTCTAGCTACTTGAGTGCTTTGAAGGAGCGGATCCGAGACATGCCAAATGCTGCAATGGCTCCTCATATTTGCAGTACCGAACCATCTCAGTGTACATTTTCTAAAACAAGGAGGATGAGATGTGTGTTATGTTTTGGGTGGAACAAATGGGCAATGAGCCCACAATATTGATAACAAGTAGAGAATGCGCATGAGCTTCATAGATAAAATCAAATTCATGCATAAAGAATATGAAATCTTGAAAGCCAACACAGGGAACAAAGTTATCAGCAAAGACCAAGACATATACCTGCAACTAAAGGAGCAGTGTGCCATAAATCAGTGTGCCATAAAGAGCAGTGTGTTTGTGGCAGTCTTTGATCAAATATGATAATTACTTTCAGCTTACTCTTCGCCATGGTCGAGTATGTATTCTCCTTTTAGTTCTTCCTCGTAGATAAACTTTTATGCGTATGGGCTCGTGGTCCCCTTTCAATATGCAAGTCCTCAGCCTGTACACCTATAAGCAGAAGTCTATGCATGTATAGGCCGAGGACCTCGAGCCATACGCGTATAGGCAGCAAGTAGGCTGCCGATACATATATAGGCTTACTTCTACCTATACGCGTATAGGCAGAGGACCTCGAGCCCATATGAGTATAGACAAAGGACAACCCCATATGCATATAGCAGAGAACCTCGATCCCATACGCATATGAACAATAAGATTTTTTAGATTTGTTTTGCTACATCTTGATGGCATGTTTTGTTATTCAGGTATGGGAATCATAAGTATGCATTCTTAATATGTGGGACGACAAGTTGATAAAAACAAGGGCTAGAGCCAAAGATAAGGGTAAACAAAAAATGGCGGACTCTAGCAGGCAAAAAGACATGGGAATTCAGATGTGAAGGGATATGCGAGGCCTGAAGAATAAAGACAGAATCTGCAAGGTCTTCCAGAAGGTTGTGGATGGGCAGTTATTTCCTTGTAGTAAAAAAGATTGTGATGTTTGCCAACAACAGCTGATGCTACATCTGAAATATGATTCATGGGATAAAGTGAGGAGCTTATATGCAACTTTCTCTTTTGATCAAAAGATAAATGAATATGCTTCCAACTTCACAAACTGGATAAGTAGCCAGGCTATGCACGTATAGGTCTATTTAATTTCTGCCTATCATTTGAAGTTTACTTAATGCCTTTGCAAAAAAAAAGACCCTATGCTACCTTGTTATTTACAATCTAGTCAGACTTTGCAAGGACGAGCGCGCTAAGCTCCTATAGAAAAGGGAAGGCAAAGAAAGATTTGTTCCTTCAAAGTTCAAGAGCTTTACTTTTGAAAAGCCCTTTATATATGCAGAGTTTGACACATTTCTTAGTAGATTTGTCAAACTAACCATTGCCCCTTTGTGGAGGATTATTGTTTTTCATTCCAGTAACCAAGCTAGAATGATTCAGGCAGCAATAAAAGAACACCACAAGGTTGGTTTATACCACAAGGTTGATTATAAACCTGCAATCTAGTAAGCAGTGTGTGTAGGTCTTCTCTACGCATATAACGGCTAGATAAATCGATTTCTTTTCTGTAGGCTGAAGACAAATATTGGGGCATGGTGGCGGTGCCAGCTGCTCAATGTGTGGGAGTAGATACACATTGGCTACTCTAATCTAGGCAATAAGAGAAGCACCTTGCACTACAATAAAGTTGGGATGGATCTAAGAATGCATTTCAATGCCCAACATATTGCAGAAGCTAACTAATCCAGTTCCCCAGAGAAGGGTTATAAGCCCATATGAAATTACTCAGCTTTTTCTGAATCTGGCACCATCATATCGTGTGCCTTGAAGAAAAGTTAGAATTGTGTGGCCATTGATCTTGATAAGAATTCTGTTGAATTTATCACGTCAAGAATTAGTTCCCTCCTAATCTACCTGACGAGAATTAAGAATTAGGTTCCAAGTGGGTAGATGATCTTCTAAAGCATACCAACTCTGAACCTCAGCCCCTTTCCTTAGGGAACACAGATAACCCTATCAATTTTGCTGACCTTCTTCATGCTGAAGAGCTCAAGAGGATACTAGACAAACCTCACAATGATTTTGGTCTGTCTAATACAGACAAGATGAGGACAAGGGACATCCCCTTCCTGATAAGTAAGTTCCTTCAGACATCTAAAACTGATGTTGCAAAATTTTACAAGTACATTATCGTCGAACTACCTTATTTAATAAACTATATTTATCTTCACTTTAAGTTTATACTTTTATTTTTTAATATGCTAGTTTATTTTCTTGTCATGTTACAAATACATGGATCCCCCAAAATGGCACTTTTTATATTTGTGTATACAATTTTACACGTTTCCTTATGCGAGGATGCTTGAGCATGAGCTGCCGGGAGTCTTTGCAACTCCCCCCACACTTCAACAAGCAGACGGCCCACCTGAACCGGCTCCTTCGAGGGTAGGGGATGATGCTTTGGGAGAGACCGCTCGACGATCCACGGGGCTGCAACCACCTTCCCCGCAATCACGGGTTCGATGGCTAATGTCGGGGAGTTGAAACGATGGCTCGCCAAGTGGACCCCACCATTCGCGCGTGCAGCCGTCCGTCAATACCGCTCCTTCCTCAAGACCAAGAAAGCCAGGTACCTTGCGGAGCACCAGCAACAGATGTTTGGTCTTCTAGACCGCCACCCTAGGGCCTTCTGGAGAAAGGTCTTGAGTAAGCCTGCACAGCCCACAGGAAATATTACCCCGGAACAATGGGTGAGATACTTGCGGCGGTTGTATGACCCAATGGGGAAGCCGGGCACCGGTACCTCCATGAGCACAGGCCTAGCAGCACCGGTCATTCTTGAAGGGGATGTCATAATGGGCGCAGCGCCTACCGCTGCGGGAAGGCAGATTTGGATGGTATCGCGAGCGGAAGCTTCTCAAGTGGGCGGGCCCCAATGGTGTCGGTTCTCACAGCACTCTTCAACAGGGCATTGCAAGAAGGCTTCCCCCCGCACTGGACTACCAGTAGAGTTGTGCCCATATACAAAGCAGGGGACCCCCACAGCCCAGCCAACTATCGTACCATTATGGTCAGTTCTGTCTTTGCCAAGTTGCTGGGGATTACGGAGCGGCGATTGACACTTTGGGCAGAGGATGGAGAAGTCTTGGGCTCGCCGCCTGGTACGGCTTCCGCCCAGGCATTCTACTATTGACCATATCTTCACTCATGCGAACACTCATAGAGGATAGCCGGAATCGGCCTTGAGAATGCTGTCATCATTGTTTTGTGGATTTCGCAAAGGCTTTTGACCGGTGCCTCGGGGATAAGTTGTGGGGACAGATTGAGACAAAACTAGGGACCCCCGTCGACTTGCGTAATGCTATATACGTACTATACGAGGCTTGCTCGATTCGCTCTCACACCGCCGGGGAGCCCGTTGTTAGTAGCATTGGGGTGCGCCAAGGCTGCCCTCTATCCCCGACGCTCTTCGGGCTTGTACATTGACCAGCTAGAAGAATGGCTAGCCGAGCACGGGGAGGCGCCGATTGATGCACCACATAATCCGCAACTCATATATGCCGATGATGTTGGGCTCGCGCATATACCCCGGAGGACATGCAACGCCACACGGATGCTTTGGACACTTTACGCCAATTCATCGACATGAGAGTTAACTTGGCTAAGACAAGGGTGCTGCTGGTCCCCATCATCTCGGCACCCCGTCTTCCCTCATTCACTTACCGTAAGGTGTAGTGGAGGTGGCACGATCTTTATAAGTATTTGGGCATTGAGTTTTCTACTACCACACCGGGATGCATCCATCGGGTTACGGGTCACTTTGCAGTCGGAAAGCCTCGTATGCAATGCAAAACAACATCTACAAGGCGTAGCCAGATGCATGGGGTCACCGGGCACACTTGTTCGAGGCCTTGGTTGAACCGGGTCCTCCTCTATGGGGCGTATGTGGGGGGGCTGATATCCCTCACCACTTGGAACGATCTAGAGCAGTCTGAAAAGCTTTCTTAGCCGGCACCGGGAGTGAAATCCACGGGCCCCATATCGATCTTGCTCCAAGAGGCAGGGCTTCCCTTCCACGAGGGTCGCTACTGAACGTCACATTATTTACTTCCAGAAGGTGGTGGCTATGGATGAAGCCCGCTGCCCAACCTTGCTTTGGCGGTGGCGATGGGCCCGCAACGACTCAAAGCATGCCGGAAAGACAAGCAAGCCAGTGGTTCGCTATGGAATGTGCAGGCACACGATGTGGACCAGTGCATACACCGAAGGAACGCTGCCGCCTTGAAGCAAGATTGGATGCTTGCTTCATGGCCAAGCTTTGGGATCTGAGAGGCCCCGTCACATGTCAAGGTGGCAAATTATCGACATTGAGGTTAATCCCATGCTCACGAGGGGCCCACACCACTACCGCGCACCCATCTACCCATGAAAAAGCGCAGGTGATTGCTTCCATTCGCGACAGTGCACACCACCTCCGCATTGAGACGGGGAGATGGATTCGAGGAGCAGCGTGAGGACAGAGTCCGCCGATCTTTGTCAACAGGGAGCCATTGAGGATGAAAGTCACGCCCTCCGTGCTTTGTCCGTGCAGACGAGCATATCGGGGCTCGGTATGTTTCGGTTAGTTGTGCCCCATCAGGCCTTGCATGAGCTCTTGAGCACGGCCTCTGTAGGCTTGTTGGGATCATTACCTCAGGGAGGTAATGGATCGCGGACTCGATTATGCCCCCGTCCAGGCATTAACCTGCATTACTTGTGATTATGTATATAAGCGCGCAAAGATGTCGGCATCCTTATTGCTACTAAGGTTTTTCCCCAAAACCCTTTGGAGGCGGGGTTTTTAATCCTGGTAGTAATACGTCTGCTGCTCTCTCTCTTTGTACTTGGGTCCCATAGGCCAGTTGGTCTCCGTGGACGATAAAATCATATTCTATTCTATTCTATTCTTAAAAGTTGTTAATGAGCAAAATGTTATTTAAAAAAAAGGAAAGACTAAAACAATTGCATTATAGGTCATTAGAGCAATTGCTCCATCTTGTTCCACTTTCAAATGGTATTACAATGGAAACATTCATGTTTTCTTAATTTTATTATCATCATGTACCATCCACTGCCATCATCTTGATACTTGCCCTTGCAACAAACATCACCTCTCTCTCATTTGATTCAACTTCTTCAAATAGCTTATTTTGTTCATACTCGGTATAAATCATTTCTTCAGCAGTTTCCCTTCACTTAGCAACATTTCTTATTAGTACTGCAAGGTGCTCATTCCCTCCAACTACCTTTGCATCATTCAAAACTTATTGTTGTTCGGTTAGGAACACCCCAGCTCCTTCAAGATCTGCTACAAGATTATCAGCCTTTGTGTCATCTTGCTTCTAACTCTCAATTTTCACAATTCCTCATCTAGCACATCGATTTTAGAAGTCATTAATAAGTACTTCTATATTTCATTGGGCTTCTTACTTCTCACCTTCGATAGGATAGAAGGGTCAACCTTACTTGTCAAGATAGCATAAGCCTTCTTGACCTTAGCTGCATTTGCGTTCGTCCTCAAAATCGCATTCGTGCTACTAGTTGTTGCAGTAGCTTCAGCTTTCCCTTGCACTGTTGTGTTTATTGTAGCACTATTTCCCCCTAGTATCTACTACTGAAAGACGAGAGTCAATAATACCTACTTCACTTATAATCTCCTGGATATTTTAAGACATTCTTGATTTGCTCCTTCCAGACGTGAAATCTTGGACCTCCTTGATAGACTTTGATGCCACTCACCAATGGAGCTCAGAATGATGAGAGTGCACAACCAACTCTGATATCACGATTAGAATTTTGTATCAAAGATTACACAATCAACTAGTCGAAAATTCAGTAGGCAATATGAATGCAGATATAAAACCTTGGAAATTCGAACTTCAACTATTACAATATATATTATAGAATTCAATATTTCTCAATGGTTTGAATCGCGAACCACTAGCATATTGACTCAACACTATTCAAGTATTGACCAATACAAATGCCTTCAATGTCTTTGAGTATTTTCTCAACAATTCGATAAGCCAAGCGCATCTCAATCATCTGAATTCTTAAACATCTCCAAAGATGTCAATTGATCATCGAGAACTAGATTTATTCAGCAAATTCATCATCGAGATGCCGAGTTCTTCGTTTTCTTATTTTGCCTGATATCAAATTGTAGTTTCCATTTTTTTTTTTTTTTTTTTTTTTTTTTTTTTTTTTTTTTTTTTTTTTTTTTTTTTTTTTTTTTTTTTTGTGAAGGACGTCAAACTTTATTAATCACTTTCAAACAATACATGATCCAATGCAGGGACAGAAAAAAAAACCAGTGAATAAATGGACCCAACTGAACAAAGTCACCCGTCTAAGCATGATAACATAATGCAAGAAAAAACTACTTTCTTCTCACAACAAAGAATAGAATAGAATAGAATAGAATAGAATAGAATAGAATAGAATAGAATAGAACAAATTTTTTAACGTCCACAGAGACCAATAGGTCATGGGACCCATACAATGGCCTAGTACAATCATTACTACTAGGATTAAAAAACCCCTGCCTCGAAAGGTTTTCAAGGGAAAAACCTTTGCAGTAATGATGATACTAGACAAGCGGAGATAATGACTACTGAGGGCTCAGTAATTGCAGACGTTTATCTAGAACCTCAAGTACACATATACCTTCAATATAGATGAACTTAACCAGGCCAAAGTTCCACATCCATAGAAACACTAAGAGCAAGCATACTTGTCTTCTGGTGTCTGAATGCCATGCACCTTCAAAGATGCATAATTAGGGAGACCCATTCTCTGAAGATGATGCTTTAGCCAAAATCCAAGTCTCCTAAGATCAAGAAATTGCCCAGTGAAATGGCACACAAGTGCATGGGACACAAGATTCTAAACACCTTGCAAACACAGTGTGATCAATTTCAACAACTGGTAGACCAGCTTGTATAAATGCTTTTGAACATTCATGTGCCTCATAGAAAACACTACGATCACTTTGCCCTTGCAACTCGTTAAGCTATGACCTTAACTCTTTATATTATTATTCTAAAATATGATATTCAATGCAACAGAAGCACGAGAAAATTGCCCATCAGATGCCATACCACATTTGATCCAATCACTGAATCGTAGAGAATGGCCTAGCCACTGCATCAGAAGAACTCCAATGAGCAAAAGCTACAGGTAGAGGCCCAGCAGAAGTAGATGGAAAAAAAGCAGAGGTAACACTAGGAGTAGATATGGTGGCTTCTACTTGCAAAGGGACATGTTTAATTTGGAAAGAGGAGGTAGGTGTTACATGTCCACGCTACTAACAGGAGTAGAGTACAAAGCAAGAGAATTAAGGCGAGAATTATTTGGTAAATTAAGAAACGGCAGAGAAGAGTTTACATCATGTACAGAAGAAGAGGTTGAGGCATTACCTACCACTTTGGAGGCACTCGCATTCCAGAAGCTAGCAAACTAGGGTTTGTCATGGCGGCTAAAATGTGAGAACCCCAAATCCGGCCAAGCTAGACTCAGCAAACTATATGAACTATACACCGGTCGTGGCAAGAGTCTACATGACACCCATCACAGCGCCATCCTCACCCTCACCTAGCTCCTGGTCACACAAACTGTAGTTTTCGTATTGGTCTTTGACATTTAATTATTAACAACTTTCTAAAATATATTCAACATGCCACAATAGACAATACTTCTAGACGCTTTATGTTTCTAATATTTTCACATCTCCAAGTGCTACAGAGAAGATAAAATTCCGTCTCCATTTCATATTCGCATCTGCATATCCGAGAGATAAAATCTTTGATATATGTTTAATGGTTGCACACACCATATTTCTACTTGATAATATTTTGAGAAGATAAAATCCCGCTATATATAAGTTTGCACAGGCCTATAAGTATATCTTTGCACCTCCAATTATGAACTTTATTCCCACTATTATAACATGATAATTTCAATATCCCCCTTCATGTGTAATATGAACAACCTATCAAACTTCTCAATTTCTGAATCTACTATTTGACACAGTTCTAGAATGTATCGGTTATCAGCTTTCTCAATTTCTTAACTTGATATTTATCACAATTTTGAACTGTATCAGCATATCCTCTTCAAGTTTAGTAAATCTCTCAGCTAACCAAATCTACTATCTGCTAAGGACTTTGTAAATATATCTACCTTTTGATGTTCTATATCAATATGTTGCAAGTTTATCAAGTTCCTATTGACGACATCTCGAATAAAGTCCATTTCTATTTCTACGTATTTTATTCTTTCACGTAGTACTAGGTTTTTAGTCACTGAAATACTGCTCATGTTGTCACACCTTAACTAAATTGGACCATTTTGTTTCATGCCAAGTTTAGATAGTAATCTTCTACTCCAAATAATTTCTTTTGCAACAAGTGTGGTGGCTGCATACTCAGCCTCTGAAGAGATGGCTATGGATTTTTGTTTCCTACATTTCCATGACATTGGCCCTCCAACAAGCATTAATATGCAATTACTAGTAGAATTTCTGTGATCTAAATCCCCTTTCCAATCAGCATTACAAAATGCACTTAATTCTAAGTTTTTAGAATAAAAAATTATACCATAATCCATTGCACCGTTTAAGTGTCCTAGAATCCTCTTTCCACAAGCCAATTAGAAACTGCTTAGAATCCTTTGGTAACCAAAGTTACCAAAAAGGAAAAAAAAAATGCATACTGGAATAACCAGCAAATCAATGGTCCTAGTGGTTTACAAATACATAACACTATGGTAATTATAAAATTGAAGATGACTAGAGACATAAAATTATACAATCATTAATGGATATTCCGCCCATATGATGTCACACTTTCTTTGCTTAGACAATGTCACACTTTCAATCAAGAATACCAAATTAAGATTGACACAAAAAGTATTGACAATCTGGTTATGGAAATGAAGGTTGTTTTAGAGGTCTTACCAGTTGATGATGTGAGGGTGAAAGGAGGACCGAGCAATGGATGGTGACATGGGTGAGGGTAAAGGTGGAAAGGAGGTTGGATGCGACGACGCGATCAAACAACTTGAAGGAATAACATCTCTTTCGTCATTGCTTCCGTATGCATCTTTACAAAAGCTCCCAACAGTTGACCCATCCACCGACATAAACAACAAATTTTGAAGCAAAATATCAGTACATGGAACAAGGGCACTACAATGGAATTTTAGAGCAGTTTTGGTGAATGAAGTCCCTAGAATATTTGAATAGACCACGTCGTTAACTTTGACGCTTCTCTCCTGCAAAGCAACATATAATATAAGAAACCAAGTAGAGACTCAAATTTTTTATTTGTAAAAATCTTAAATTAAGAGTTTAGAATGTGATAGTACCAAAATTTCACAACGCGAAGAACTTTTTGCCTCACAATAAAACTGGTCTATGATAATGGGATTTGAGACATTGAACATCAACACATTACTGTAACTGACTTTTCTTACATAGCCTTCGCCTCCCTAGATAAGATAAGGTTAATCTTAGGAATACGTCTCAACGAATTACAACACAGTGTAGCAGCATTACAACACAGTGTAGCTACCTGCCATGTTTTGATCCTTAAACCATTAGTAGTGCCCTTTAGTATAACATGTTGAACAGTGATGTTATAGACATATGCAGTGGATTGGTCACGACCGAGGCTACCAATACTATATGCACACACCACATTAGTATACTTAATAACTTATATACTATAATAGATGTTCTTACCTGATTCCATGGCCTGGCCCACATAGAATATCTTGTATTAAGATGTCAAAGGAGTCTGGTCCAATAGATATGCAATCATCACCTATGAAAGAACCAAATTGATACTTCATATACAACCCAAAAAAAGAAAAAACTTATATCTTACCTGTTGCAATTGTCGTATGTTGGATTGTTAAGGATTGTGATCTTTCAATATGAATTCCATCTGTATTTGGGCTATCACAGGGATTGGATATGTTTAACTCTTCAAGCAAAAAATTGTTGCTTTGCAATACAGATACTCCAATTTGTTGGCTATTTTTTAAAGCTAATCCTTTGACTTTGATGTTATTGCAAAGGCTAAACTCAATTGCAGTGGGCACTTTCCTACATGGCTGGATAAACAAGTAAAAGTATATAAAAACACATACAAGTATACGAAATGAGTTTGGTGGATGAAATTGGCATACAATAAAGTGAATATTACTTACATTCGAATAATTTTTCTTACAAGAAGCAGCCCACCATATATGGCCTTGTCCATCTAGAGCACCACCTCCTTGAATAGTAAAGTTGTCCATTGATTTTATTTCGATCCACGATTGTGATTTGCGATTTGCCCAATAGTTTGGATCTTGAGGGGCCAAAATGGTTCCCCTAACCTGACATATAAAAGACTTTGTAGTTAAAGACTATATTATACAAAGGCCAAGTTGCGGAGGAAATATATTGATACCTCGAGTGTAAAATTGGGGACGCATGGACCATGGAAGCTGATAGGTCTAAGGAGAAATGTCATGCCAGGAGGGACAAGCATGATTGAATCAAGGCTATTGCAGGCGATATTCCATGCATCATGAAAAGCCTACGAGAAGAAGAAGAAGAAAAAGAAGCGATTTTACCATCTAGAGGAAAGAAGCAGCAATGTTTACATCATTCATCGAATCCAACCATACATCCTATGAGATGAAGAAGAAGGAAAAAAAAAAGGGAGCATTTTAACATTTTACATGATTGATCCAAGCCAACCATACAACCAAGCTTATGAGATGAAGAAGAAGAAAAGGAAGGAGGAGGAGCACATTTTAAGTCATCCATCCAACCACAGATCCCAGATGAAGTGTTAAAATCAATGGTGCTTTTTTTTATGTGAGAATTTGAAGCAGATGAACCTGGGTGTCGTCGGTCACGCCATCACCAGCTGCATGGAAGTCAAGCACGTTGACCTGCTTATGTGGTAAAGGTAACAATGGAGAAGAAAACCATGGTTTTTGTGCAGGCAGATCTGGCTTGACCTGGTCGTGAATGCCGCGCGCATGCAGGATCCCGGTCAAGGTCAAGAGCATAGCAACGAAAACGCCCTCCATCTCAGCGATTACTCACGGCTTCACTATTTGGAACTCCGTCTCTGCCATTTGTTTGTTCGAATTCTATTACCGATTCCTGGCTTTTTTTTGCTGGCTGCTATGTTTGGTCGAATTCTATTACCGACCCCTGATCCCTGTAGCCGATCCACAAGGCCCCAAAAAAAGAACCACTAGATTTAACTAGATTTTTATGCACCAATGTAGTTTTTTATGCATGAATTTATTTGCTAGAAGAAAACCACATGCCATAATGCGACAGTAGTTTGTTGAAAGTGATTCCTGACATAGTTATATTGCTGGTTATTATCAACGTTATAGTGGTTTGTAAAGACTAGTAGTGCTTTTTGAGATAGTTGCTGGTTATTATCATTGTTATAGTGGTTCGTAAAGACTAGTAGTGCTTTTTGAGATAGTTTTGTGCATATTATGTATGTATAATTATTTGGACCTCCGTCGATCCCCTGATGTTGTGTTTGCAGTTTTTTTATTTTATTGTTTCATATTGATGATGGCACTGCAATCTTGTTTTTTTTTTTTTGGTATAAGAGCTTGCCTTCATTTCCTTGATTTGGTGAAGATGAGCTGAGACCTATTTTTAGAGCTGGGAATATTTCAACTCCCCTTCGGATATTGCTGTTCCTAATGTCATCTGCAGCAGTTTAACAAAATGCACCAAGTAAAATGACATGATTATGCACAATTTTCTGGTCTCATCATTGTCAAGCCATGTAAGGAAAATAAAAAGAATCAGCTCAGAATCCTATTAAAATGATCTGATAACAAGGTGTGGGCATAGAACAGCTTGACAATAAAATGCACTTTGATATATTTCCAATCACCCTATAAAATGCAGGGTGAGAGCATTCCGAACTTGGAAATGCAGCGAATCTATTTTACATTTTGTGCTACCTTGCAAAATGCGAAAAACACTAATAGGTACTTGTTACAATTCTGCTTCTGCACTTCGATCGTTTGGAGTTGCTGCTTCTGAGGCTGTACATAAGCATTCCTGCAGATTGCATGTATGACCTTACAAATATACATGCAATCTGCAGGAATGCTTATGTACAGCCTCAGAAGCAGCAACTCCAAACGATCGAAGTGCAATTGTAATTATAATATACTCCACCTTCAGAAAGGATCATCGAGCCATGTGCAGTATTCCACCAATAGAAAACCTCAGAATGAGAATTGCCACATTGACCCTGGAGTAAAGTGGTCCCTTGCTCTGTCCCTGTCCACATCTACAATCAGCAGCTTCTCCTGGAACTATTGTTTTTTTAACCAAAATTTTCCAATGATGCACCTTTGTGACAAACATGCATGCATTGCTTTCGATTCACAGTCTTTCAAAATTGTGGTGAGAGAAAACTTTGAACATTCAGCATTAGCTCCTACCATTTGCGGTTTCTGCAGCCCACTGTCTCATCATTCATTGACTGCAGCTCTTCTACACGACTCCATTTGTTTTTTAAGTCGTCTCAAAGCATAATATTAGCCATTTCATGTTATTTAACTTACTTGCAACGAGGAACTCAGCAACATGGTTTGTTACAGGAACGTGAATGCAGGTGCAAGAGATACCACGTTTGTTTACAATGAGCACAACCGTCTTGCGAGCATATTGAACAACTTAATCCATGTCTAAAAAGGGCTTTTAATCTATGGCATTTTGGATATGTGCATTGAGATATACCACACTCAGAAGAATGAACCAGAAGATCTATGATTTGCCGAAGCTGCAGTACCCAACATTCATTAAGAGGTCTTGGGAATAGGAACTCATGGCATATGATAGGAATAATGAACCAACCCGCTTCTGCCGACCTTCTGCCAAGCTGATCTTTTTCTTTCTTGTCCATAGGGTGTCTATCCCTTTCATCTCCTGATTGTTCCACAGCATAGCACCTACATAATCAACCAAACTCTAAACATATCCTTTTATTTTTGCATGCCCAATTGACAGGTTTTATGATGCTTCCTGTGAAGTAATATACCCCCACTTTTGTTTCTCTTCTCTTCTTAATGGAAGGATTTTGTGGAAGAGGTATGAGAGGCTTAAGCATTCAAACAATAAAAGCACCACAGACGGGACTTGTTAAACTAATAAAGCATCTGATTTAGCAAATCCAAAGCAGATTTTCAGCATAACTGTTCTATATTGTATTTTAACTGGATCATCTATGGGGCACATTCCACATGTTATTGGATCCTTCTTCCTCAATTACCTTTCAAGGGATTCCTAGCCAACTGGTAGATCTAATTTGATGCCCACTGAATAGACACCAATAGAAATTACAACATGGCATGAGGAGCTTAAGAATTTGTATATTAAAGTGTACATTGAATTAAAGGAGATGCAGAGAGCGATTAACAGAGAGGCAAGAATGAAGCTCTAAATATGTGATGCCTCCGGCATTCTGCTATGCTATGTGAAGCACCTGTATGCCTGGATGGATACACAAAGTGCAGCTAAACAAAGATGCAACCACCTGCAGTCAGCAAACTCCTTACCATTTCTCTTCATCGTTTTCATAATGATCCATGGGGAAGAGTAAAGCCATGTACTAATCTTAAGCTGGATCAGGAACATGCTATTTCAATGTGAAAGCAATATCTTTGATGGCCTATTTATGCTTGTAAAGCTTGGCTTTGGTTGGGAGATACTAGCTACATAAGAGAGAGTCAGCAAATAAAAGGTGGTTGCCAGACAGTAAGTTATAGTATGAAGAAGAACTGGCGTCGGGTGACCCTAGTATCTTGTAAATAAATAATGCCTCCAGTAAAAATTTGAATATGTATCTAACACAATCATGCTATTTCAGCATAAATAACCAACATTACCTCACAAATGAGAGAATCACAGCCTGTTGATGTACCTAGCAGTTAACAACAGACCATCGAAGTTGACCTAAGATCCATGAATTCCAAGTCTATATTCATAAATGACAGAGCAGGCGACTATCCTTCAACTTAGGATGAATAACTGGAGTTCATTGGTTTACAACTTTCAAGGGTTCCCATTTCCTCTGTAGATATGGATCCGACCCAATTCGTCAACTGTCCCGAATCTATGGATCAGATTTTCTTCAAGAATATGCAGCACCACCTAGCCGGCATCATGAATCCATAGCTTCAGGCATATTTTTGTAAAGGAAAACCTTAGAAAGAATATTGTGATACGTCAAGAAAATTGGTAGCACCATCCTGCTCGCCATGTCTGATACATACCATGGATAAATATTAATTCAAGGATGGTAACATCCAGAATCATGGGCGAATCAGGGGGGTTCACACCATAGGGTTAATTTAAGTTTAACGTATTGGTAGTATGTTAACTTAATGCATAACTTTGAAGTTGGTTCACACCATTCAGTTACTTCCATACCATAATCGATTCAGCCCTTCCGCAATACAAAATGAAATTTTGCAAGTTTATCAGTTAAATTTTATGTTCACACTCATTCAATATCATAACTTCTAATATAACAGATTGTATTTAATTTTGGATTCACACTGCTATTTGCTCACCCCTTATTGCTCACTTTGGATCATTGGATTCAAAGATAATTCATGGAATATGCCAAATGAATGATTGAGGAATTTCCACATCACACCCATGTAGAACTCAGTGCTCCACATACATGTATTCATACCTGTACACATATGCAACAAAGAGAATACAAATACAGAAATTGACACAAATGAAATCACATGTAGCAACTTCAAATTACATGTAAGCAACTTCACAAAGAAGCCTGCATAACAGAAACCCAGCAGCTAAGAAGAGATAAAATAAATTTACATGAGCTCCCATGGCCCTTGAGGCCATATGCACAAAACATAGCATCCATGCAAAACCTGCCAGATTCTCAAGGATTCCAGTTGTACAACTCCACCTCACCTCGCCCCTCTAGCTGCTATATCTCCATCCATAGGGTGGCAATTGGAACCGCAGCTCCACAACCGATGTATTTTTTTAGAAAGTTCGTTGATGCAACAAATGATTAATGTGTCTATACCGTCTCCAGCACAGAGAACACAGACTCGGGAAGAAATCGTTCCACCATCAAGCAATCAAAGAGCACAGCTGACGAGCCTTCAATCAACACGCCACATAACTACAATCACCGACATATTCCTTCTTGAGCACAAGAATTTCTTTACCTGGGAAACAAACAACGGGCAAAATTCTGACACTAACAATCCCATCTCAAGCCCCAGTGTTGCTGGCAAAACTAGGAACTGTTGGTCGCAAAACACCTAACAAATAGAGACGGGAAAAAACACCCCGCAAGGCAATCTTCAGCGAGCTGAGCCCACCCAGTTGACAACAAGCTGAATCAACTTCCTGGAGGCCACAATAGCCTCAAATCCTACTTCTAGTAGATCAATGGCGAGAATCACAACCGACAAACCGAGAGCTGAGAAGGACAGAAAGCATGTACTAGATTTCTGGAAAGCTGAGGGAACGAAGTTTGGATCGAAAGGGGAAAAACAACCCGCAATGGAGAGACAGAAATCGAAGACCAAAATTCATGCTTAGTGTGGTGACGACCATATAAGTATTCATGTCATACAAGGATTATACTCGTATATGGTCGTCACACGAATACAAAAAAGTAGTTGCATGGAGTAGGGTTTGAATTCACAATCTTCTAGTTGTGAGTCATGCACCTTTGCCAAGTGCATTATCAATATTTATTGGAAATATTGGAGACAATTCCCCATGTTTTTCTCATATGCAGGACTGCTCCCAGGAGGTTCTAGAATATTCTAAAACCTACATGCATGTGCGACACTTGGCGTGATCTCATCCATTGTAGTGGTGTGATCCTAACCGTCGGCCTAGGTATATAAGGAGGCACTGTCTTCTTGCTTGCATTCATCACAATTCTTTTTAGCTAGCAGTTAGTGCATTTATCTATTCTTTACCTTTATGTAGCTAGCTCCTACTTTGGCTCTTGTCTAGCCCTTACCCATACCCAAGTGCAATTTTCCATTCTTTACCTTAATGTAGCTAGCTCCTCCTTTACCTCTTGTGTGAGCCTTACCCATACTTTGGTTTTAAAATGTCCTTACACTTTATTCCATGCTTGTTTGCAAGTAGTATTTACTCTATTTGTGCACAACATTTTGTCATGTGAGATGCTATTATCCATGAAAACTTTCTAGTTTTCCTATGGAATTGTTGAATATGGAACTTCAGATTGTTTTTTTTTTTTAATCAAATCTAAGCCGACGTTATTCCACTTGCATAGCTTTTATTTTTGCCAATTTTGCCTAGCCTTCTTTTTTACATACTTTGAGCTATATGTCCTTTTTACTTTTATAGGATTGCTCGATCATTGTCTTTTAAATTTCATGAGGCATTGAATATACTATTATGCAATTAATTGAAAATGTGGCAAGATAACCATCTAGGAAGTAGTCGTCATCGTGGAAACCATATTTTGTGCTTACCATTTATATTTCATACCTACCATCTTTCATTCGTTTATATGTGCCATTTTTATCCTAAAATTTTCTTGCTCCTTCCGTTCTTGCCAAGTGCTCTCTTTGTTTTTGCTTGTCTATTTGACTTATGTATATCCGAACTGTGTCGATAGAGTTTTACTTTCTAACTAGCATGATCTCTTATGTATTCCCCTTTCAACTTTCTCCTAGACATCTTAAAATACACTTTCTCCTCCTTCTATGTGGCTTCTTCTAGCTTTAGTTTTATTTATGCCCATGATTTGGAGCCCTATTAAACATTGACTTGAAAGTCATATTATGTGCTTCCTAGAATGCATTTTCTCTACCGAAAACCCAGAATGATATCTCTGCCTCTTTGTCAACATGTTTCTGTTTGGAGATGCCCATAAAGGCCATTTTGTCCACCTTGTCTCTATAGCTCTAGAAGACACATTTACCTTCTAGAGCTAGGTGACAAGTGTCTCGAGTAGTTAGCAACTGCTAGACACTCACCCTATTTAAAGCTTGGCATTTGAGTTTCCCGCATCAATGCTTTTGTGTGCATCTCCATTCTAGATTTTCCCTGAGCTCACTTCCCACCCACCCTCCCCCATCTTCCCTTTTTCTGCTGATACATGCCATTCACTCCAATTTTGCTATTCGGCCTTGGAAGTATGACTTATTTTGATTATTGCTATATTTCTTAGTTTATGGTTATAGAGCCTTGGTGGCTTATATTGATATGGCCCTGTTGGTTTATGTCTTTAGAGCCTTGGTGCTTGCTTATGATTTTGAAGCTTTGGTGGCTGAATAATAGAGCCTTGGTAGGCTTATATTGAAACCTGGTCTGGCATGGTTTTATCGTGTGTTGGTTCTATTGGAGCATGGTCAGCTATTGAGAGTTGTTAAAATGGTGGTTACATTGGTAGCCTTTGGTGCCAGTGCGACCATGGTCTTGTCTTACTCGTATTTTTGTTTTGCAGGATGACGAATCGTGTTTACGATTTTGGTTAGTGACGGATGACGTGGTTATGTTTACAATTTTGGTTGGTGAAGGTGCTGCTTTCGATCATGTCCTTGAACAGCTAGCAGCTCACACCTGCATGTGGCTTTCCTTTTACAACTTATCTATGAGAGTTCTTTTCCTTTTCAGTTGTGAATAACATCTGTTAGATGGTTGTTTATCTTTAGGGTTTCCTCGAAAACCTGAAAGGGCGAGGTTTTCATCCTGGGGATAAGCTTCTTTTTTTGAGATAGCATGTATCAACAACATGTTTATGTTTATGGAGATGCCCACAAGGGCAACAACTTAACATGTTTCTGTGTATGGAGATGTCCACAAGGGCCATTTTATCCATCTTGCCTCTATAGCTCTAAAACTTATCTTTTATGGTGAAGCCCTTAAATCCAAAAAGCAAAGGCTGGCAAAGCCTTGGAGGCAAAAAATATCAGCACTTTCCCTGCCACTAAAATGATGAAATCACCATCCAAGGTATATATCGTTTTGGTAAGAGAACATAACAAGCTTTCTAGTGAAATAAATTTTATTCGAAACTAAGTGATGGATCAAGAGTTATAATCAAAAGTATGTTACCAACAAAACTGTTGCAAAACAGGTATCCGAATTGAGAAGTACAAAAGGTGAGTATTTTACATGATAGATCTGGGTCTAATTCTATACCAATATAAAGATTCTTTGTACGAGCCTTCCAAAGAGCCCAAGATCATCTTATTCTGATATGCATAGCTCAGGTTAATTTTTTCTCCCTTGAAGGACGTCATTTTATTTATCATCACATCATGAATACTTTCTACATTACATTTTACATATCACGTGGAAGCCAATCCACTACTTAGATGCGATATGCTAGGAGTTGCTTTGCATGTGATTATTTAGTACATAGGCAGGTTTAAGGTCTCTACAACAAGATCTGTTGGTCGCATTTGAACCCCTAACCTCGGGGCAATGGGATTTTAAAGTGTCCATTACTAGACCAATGTTGGCCATGTTTGAATCCATGACCACGGGTATGGCAGTTTAAGATCCTGTCACTAAACCATGCCTCGAAGGGCTACATAGCTCAGGTTATGAGCTTGGAAGAGTTTCCATTCTGGCTCTTCTTTAGCATTTGGGTGTGCCTAGCTTGGCGGCAAGAATGTAGAGTTAGAGTTTGATATTTCGTTCGATTGCATCAGATCTGCTTTCGAGTGCAGGAAAATGGAGGTGGCTTGGGATGCACAAATTTTGAAGGCAATGAAGAAGAGTTCTTTGCTATATAAGCTTGCAACTCAACTCAATATAGAGGTGCAGCTTGTCCCTTTGCATTTTAACTAGTGTTTATGGTGTCTTGCTGGAGGCACCCGCGACGATCAGATTTAGGAAGGAACATGGCACCAGTTCTAAAAGAAGATATATAAGTCTTTTTCTCTTTCTTGCATCCTTACTAATTTATACAGTACCCACTTCTAGATGGATGTTGATAAGGAACCAATCACAGAGAAGAGATAGGGAAGAGATACTCCGCGCAGAAAATGACTTATTAAAGGATTATTCTCTTGATAAAAGGACTAGGTCTAGTTCCTCGATCTCCAATATGAAGTTCTTTTTTATGTTTTAGATCATGAAAGTTGCATTACATTTGTGGTTTGTTCTTATTAAGTGAGAGCAGCTAGAATTGTGTATGTAAAAACTTTGATGAACAATTTCTAGGTGGGTAATATTCACTTAGAACTAGCATATTGCATATAACTTAGTGGCTAATGATCATGTTTCATTTGGGTGATTTAGTATAATAGCATTGGATCATATTTGGACGTGTGGTCTTGCTAGAGATGGATTTGGAGCTACCCATCAAATGATCTTTAGTAACCTAATCTGGGTTGTCGCCAGAATGCATGTTTAGATGAAGTGCTTGGATAGTAACTTCATTTTGCTTCCTCTATTACCTGAACCAAATTGTTTTGGTCTTACATATTTCCTTTATATGATTAAAAATATCCATTAAAAGTTAAGCCGTTGACATAAATAACATATAAGATAAGTCAAATGCCAAGGGAACATGCTGCCTTGTTTAGTTTAATGGACTTTGAACTCTAGTTTCCATACCAAGTTTTTTGTTTGAGCAAGGGAATGGAAAAATAGAATTTTCTATGGATGATTTAAGACAAGGTTGGCTTGCTGAACAAAGCCTTATTGAATTGTTGTGCATATGCCATCACAAGCCTGCAATTTAGGTTTTGATCAATTTGGCACTTTGCAAACAACTCTCATGTCTATCCCTTTCATAACTAGTAAGGCTAAAAACCTAGTTCTCTTTTGTTTATGGGTTATGATTCTCTTGCATATGCGCTCATATATTCTTGCTCTTGTTATACTATTTTTTTTTTTTTTAATTTTCACAATGGAAACTACATGTGGTGTGATGTTTTTGATCATGATCGTCTTCTTCCAATGTACAGATTTGAATAAATTGCTCAATAAATCAGAAAATCACAAATCAATAATCATATATTCTTCTTAAAATTAATACTGTTTTATTTCTTTTTCTAGAGTGCAATTCGGGCATTATTTTGCCTGATAGATAGATAGATAGATAGGTAGGTAGGTAGGTAGGTAGGTAGGTAGGTAGATAGATAGATAGATAGTTGTTTTAGCATCATGCCAGTAGGCAGCATCCAACTGGACTTTTGACCACACACCACACTACATTGCTCATGTGACCACACACTACACTATAGTGCTTGGTTGGGCCCTGCCCCCAACCACTTTACATTGCATTTGTGGGATTTGACACCCAACAGTTCAAAGTGTGATTCTGGATGGTCTCAAACTCGAGACCTGTAGTTGCTAAAAATAGTGTATTACCACTAGATCAAACACCCAGAGGCATGCAGCCCTTTTTCGTTAATGTAATAGATGCTCTACTTTAACATTTTTTGTGATAAAATGGTTACAAATGGATGCAAAAAGTAACGTAAAGCGGAGTCAAAAGAAAAGAGCAAGAGACATAAAAGTAAGCAAAGTGTGTGTATATCATAATATATATACAATAACTTAAGCACCCCCTTGTCCATAGAGATTTTGATCTCGACCGTCGATTGTGAAATCGATGGTTCGAACATAGCCACCTCGTCTATTACATACAAGGGGGCAGCTTAATCCAGATTGATCTCGGCTGTTGAATGTGCTATATCAACGGCCCAAGTTTAGCCACGTTTGTTATGTGCAATTAATGCCATGTGATGAGGTGGCAGCAATATTTGGTGTAGCAGATCTTAACCGTTAGATAAAAAAGGTGAGCATAAATCCTAACCATTAACTTTTTAATATTAAATTTGGTTTTTTTTAAAGGAGGTGAGGTGGCACCCTCATTAATAAAAAAGGTAGTGAGGTGGCAAAGCATTTATGAGTGGATATTCTAGGAAGCTTCCTTTTGCTTAATTGCCTTCAAAGGCACGTAGCTTGCAGTAGAGGGATCGGATGAAGATGGGACCCACGTCTTTGGATTGCTCTCATCGAGAGCTTTCCAATGAGTGGTGCTTTGGCACTATTTTCTCTCAGTTGGAGCCGACATGATTGAATATTAAGAATCTTCTGGTAATCTTTGAGTTTCAAGGAATCTATGGTAAGTTGAGGGAATCTAAGAGAATCTTTATAGGATCTTAGAGAATCCAGAGGAATATCATGAGAATCTTAGAGGATCTATAGGAATCTCGAGAGAGCATCTTTGAGAATGTAAGGGAATGTAAGGGAATCTTGATGAAACCTTTAAGATCCTAGAGGAAACTTGAAGGAATCTTGGGGTCTAGGGGAATCTTCATAGAATCTATGGGAATATTCCTAAAATCTTTGAGAGTTTAAAGTAATCTTGATGGAATCTTGGAGAATCTAGAAAAATCTAGAAGAATCTTCATAGAATCTAGAGGAATCTTGGGTTATTCTTTTGGAACCTAGGGGAATCCAAAAGGAATCTTCATAAAATCTTTAAGAACCTATAGGAATCTAGATGGAATCTTGGAGAATCTTGGAGAATCTTAATAAAATCTAGGGAATCTTTGTAGAATCTTAAGAATCTAGGGAATCTTTGTAGAACTTTAAGAATTTTATAGTATCTTTAGGAATCTAGGAGAATCTAAGCGAATCTTAAAAGAATCTTTGGGAATCTAGGAAAATCTTCCTGAAATTTTGGAGAATCTAGGGGAATCTTGATAGAATCTTAGAGAATCTAAGAGAATCTTCATAGAATCTTGGGGAATCTAGGAGAATTTTCAGAGAATCTTGGGGAACCTAGAGGAATCATGGGATAATCTTTGGGAACCTAGGGGAATCTTAGGGAGTCTTAAGAGAATCTATGGGAATTTAGATAGAATCTTAGAGAATCTAAGGGACTCTTAATAAAATCTAGGGGAATCTCCATATAATCTTAAGAATCTAGGGGAATCTTGGTGCAATCTTGGAAAATGTAGGGGAATCTTCATAGGATCTTAGAGAATCTACAGGAATCTTAGAGAATCTACAGGAATCTTAGGAACTATCGAAGTCTTCATAGAATCTTGGGAGATCTAAGAGAATCTACATGGTTCAACAGAGAACCTTTGAGAATGTAAGGGAATCTCGATGGAATCTTAGAGAATCTAAGAGAATCTCCATAGAATCTTAGGGAATCTAAGAGAATCTGCATAGAATCTTGGGGAACCTAGAGGAATCATGGTATAATCTTTGGGAATTTTAGAGAATCTTAAGAGAATCTATGGAAATATAGGAGAATCTAAGGAAATTTTCATAAAATCTTTAAGAATCTATGGGAATTTAGATAGAATCATGGAGAATCTAAGGGAATCTTAATAAAATCTAGGAGCAGTCTAAGGGAATCTCAAAAGAATCTATAGTAATCTCAAGCATTTCTTTGGGAATCTAGGGGAATCTTCCCAAAATCGTTGAGAATTAAGAATAATCTTGATGGAATCTTGGAGAATCTAGATGAATCTAGAGGAATCTAGGAGAATCTTTATAGAATCTTGGAGAATCTAGAGGAATCTTGGGGTATTCTTTTGAAATCTAGTAAAATCTTTGGAGAATCTTAGGGAATCTAGGAAAATCTACAGGAATCTTCATAAAACCTTTAAGAATCTATGCTAATCTAGAAGAAATCTTGGGGTCTCTAGAGGAATCTTAATAAAATCTAGGGGAATCTAAGGGAATCTCGAGGAATCTAAGGGAATTTAGGGGAATCTAATAGAATCTTTGGGAATCTAGGGGAGCCTAAGAAAATCTTTCTAGAATCTTTGAGAATCTAGAAGGATCTTGATGGAATCTAAGAGAATCTTCATAGAATCTTGGGGAACCTAGGAGAATCGTCATAAAATCTATAAGAATCTATGGCAATTTAGATGGAGTCTTGGAGAATCTAAGGGAATAATGACGTGCATTAACAGTCGTTTGCTCTAGCTTGGTAACTAAATTTGTTTAAAGGGCCTCTTTAACTTGACCTTATGAATAGTGCAGTAGTTCATTTACTGATTATTGTAGCTCGACACTATTTGGTCTTACTCTGTGTAAAGAGGTTGTCTAATTCTATTTGGTCTTAGTAAGATAAGTCTGGTATGATGGTTTAGGACAAGTAACATACTCACCACCCTAACATTGCTTTGTTGTGTGACTGTTGAATATCATTCATGGTACAACCACTCGTAATGCAACTACTCATAGTACAAAAACTTGTATATATATATCTAGGAGCAGTCTAAGGGAATCTCAAAAGAATCTATAGTAATCTCAAGCATTTCTTTGGGAATCTAGGGGAATCTTCCCAAAATCGTTGAGAATTAAGAATAATCTTGATGGAATCTTGGAGAATCTAGATGAATCTAGAGGAATCTAGGAGAATCTTTATAGAATCTTGGAGAATCTAGAGGAATCTTGGGGTATTCTTTTGAAATCTAGTAAAATCTTTGGAGAATCTTAGGGAATCTAGGAAAATCTACAGGAATCTTCATAAAACCTTTAAGAATCTATGCTAATCTAGAAGAAATCTTGGGGTCTCTAGAGGAATCTTAATAAAATCTAGGGGAATCTAAGGGAATCTCCAGGAATCTAAGGGAATTTAGGGGAATCTAATAGAATCTTTGGGAATCTAGGGGAGCCTAAGAAAATCTTTCTAGAATCTTTGAGAATCTAGAAGGATCTTGATGGAATCTAAGCGAATCTTCATAGAATCTTTGGGAACCTAGGAGAATCGTCATAAAATCTATAAGAATCTATGGCAATTTAGATGGAGTCTTGGAGAATCTAAGGGAATAATGACGTGCATTAACAGTCGTTTGCTCTAGCTTGGTAACTAAATTTGTTTAAAGGGCCTCTTTAACTTGACCTTATGAATAGTGCAGTAGTTCATTTACTGATTATTGTAGCTCGACACTATTTGGTCTTACTCTGTGTATTGTCTAATTCTATTTGGTCTTAGTAAGATAAGTCTGGTATGATGGTTTAGGACAAGTAACATACTCACCACCCTAACATTGCTTTGTTATGTGACTGTTGGGTCCTGCCTAATATCATTCATGGTACAACCACTCGTAATGCAACTACTCATAGTACAAAAACTTGTATATATATATATATATACATACATATATCTATAAAGGCCGCTGGATGGCTGCATTCTACAGCCAGTTTTAGCTCTGACCAATGTCTAGCAGATTGTATTATACATGTTATTTATGTATTTTAAGACCACTGACCTTTGTGATACTTTATTTAGGTCTGGTTATAGTGGACCTTGATGTCCTCTAGATTGTTTTAGGCTCTTTTCCATACGTTTCTTTAAGGGCAACATGGACGATTAATACCCATGGGTATTTTTATCTACATAACTAGTATAGATAAATAATGGTCTTTAAGTGTATCTTTCACTTTGTGCTTTCCGTATCCATAGGAAATCCGTGAAAATATCTGGAACTATACGTTTCATAGCGGGTTCCAGCTATAGCCATAAGTAATGGGGGTAGAATTTATGCATAACTATCTGACCTTGTGGCAAACTTTATGAATGGCCAACAATTTATGGTGGACGGCGTGACTATAACATTGGGCAGAGGGCTTGACTGAATTCATACTAGATTTGCCTTGGGGTGGTGGTTGATCCCTTGGCCTAATCTCATTCTTTATATTTAGCTTTTGTAAATAAGTTAGAATGTTGGAATTTTTGCATAACAATCCTGCCGTGTGGCAGACTTTATGTATGACTAACAATTTATTATCGACGGCTAGTCAGCAAGTTTGGGGCAGCGAGCTTGACTGAATCCATACTAGATTCGCCATTTTCATATGCGCTTCGGGTTGCCAATCTTTAAGACTATGAATTCAATGCGGTCTGGGTTTCCGCAGAGCATCAAGGTAAATGAAAATGCTGAGTGCATGTTGGGTTCTTTTTCCCTTGCCAATTTTTCTGCTCATTCGCTATGGCGCCAAAGAGAGGTGCTGGCCGACCCCCTGGTTCTAAGAACAAGATTCAGAAACAGGGCCTTAAGAGTGGTTTAGGCATTAGAAAAAATATTGCTGATGGACGGAGCAAGAATATTGAGGCAGCTAACATCCTCAGGAGATGTGTGATTAGATCGGCTACAATGAGGGCCGCTGCAGCCGCTTCTGGCAATGATCCTATCTATAATAATCCTGAGATATCCACTTTTGAGCATCTGGACGTCAACACCAGTTTGGACAACGATCCCAATCAGGTTTGAAAAAATTGTTATGTGCAATGAAGAAAGGTTTTTTTTAGAAAAAGCTTTTGTGCATGATCCGGGTTGTGCAAAAAAAGCAGTCAGATGTGCTATGATAACTTCGGGCTTTGCTTTTTTCGTATTCTAATGTTCTTGCTGTCACTAATTTGCTTAAATGCTTTTGATTTTGGCATCTAGTACAGTTTAGCACGATCAAGCTTTATTTTACATCTTTGTGTGCTTTATTTCTGGTTTCTCTTTTCTTGCACCAAGTTCAGGTTTACAGATTTGTTCTGGGTATGCAACAATACGATTTTGCTGATTTTTAACCATTATATTTGTGTTGATCTCTTGGCGTCTGGTTAAGATGGATACCAGCCTAGAATCTTCTAATGGCGACATACTGAAGCATTTCTTTGTCCATCTAAAGTTGCTTTTTATGATGTCTTAATAGTTTGGGTCTGCTACATTATGAACTGGCTGATCCTTTACCATTTTACTTGTGTTTGCTCTCTTAGCCTCTGGTTTTTTCGGCCAGTAATAAAAAGTCTTCTAACTGATGCATACTTTAGCACTTTTTCATATAAAGCTTTGTCTCATAACTAGACGACTGTCCAATGTTGTTGTTTATGAGTTTTTAGCTTTTATAACAAAAGGATACGGATGAAAACAGAGTTTTGCTTCGCTTACCTGCTAGTGGCTTAGTTTATTACCCTGATTAAGGCTAATTTGCTTTGGTTTCACTGCAGGTAACACGCTTAACTCACCTTTTGTGGATTATAGACGTGCGTAGACGGATGATACAACAAATCTGAAAATTACAAAAGAAAGAACAGGCTGTTTTTTACTGTTATACTTTTCTATGATACTCCACTTAAATAGTGCTGGTCCCATCTTATTTTTTTGTCTGTGTAACAACTTTTTTCGGGCCTGTGTTGTTGCCAAAACATTTGATGGTACGTACACTATAATTTTCCTTTGGTATTTTGTGAAAACAGAATGGTCTAAAAGTCTTTATCTCTTTTAGACTTTTAGCCATATAGATGTTTTGCACTCTTTTGATAATACATTATACATAAGTTAAAAAACAAGGCTGTTTTTTTCTATCCTTTGTCTAGTTATTTCAGATCTATTTGGCTGTATTGCTCTTAATAATAAAGCTAAAAATACAATCAGAGATTTGTTTTATGTTCCTTTGGCCTCTGTTTTCCTGCCATGGTCCTTGAACGGAATTTTTTAGCATAATCCACCTCCTTGTATGCTCTGTAGTGACAGTTTAGGTGCTTTGAGTTTGGGATACCAATCTTCTTCACCTTGGCTTTATCTAGATGGTTAGAAGGAATTTGTGGCATTTAGCTTATATTTCTTTGTTACCCATACAAAGTTGGAAGAATTCTCTTATGATTAAGCTCGGTATGGGGCCAAATATTTGGTCTTCATCAAGTTTAGACATTTACAGAATTTTTAACTTTGCTTGGTTCTTTGACTACCTTCTAGGAATAGTTTGTATGTTTGGAGTCCGGGAAACCTACTTTCTTCATATCAATCTACCCTAGAATGGTAAATAGGATGTCTGCCTTGGACTTGCAGCATATTCTGGTTAACCATACAATATGGATAAGACTCCCCTGTGGTTAAACTCGGTTTTGGGCCAAATACTTGGTCTTCATCAGATTTGACTTGCAGGTAGTGGTCTTGTTTATCTCTAGTTTGACTCATAACTATACAAGCCAGGTTGAAAGGTATGGGCCCGGGTAATGTCGGGACAGACTTAATCTCAAACTCTAACGAGTGTTAGTTTTTGGAGTAGAAGTGTTAGCTAGATTAGACCCTAGGAGTCTCATTAGATCCAGATGCAAAAGCAAGTAAAAATAGATGTTTTGTGTGACTGATGGATGCACTTATGCTTTGAGGAGAAACAACAAGAGTTGGTTTAGGACTGTGGCCTTCTTTAGAGCATTCCGCACAGAGAAGCGGATGGAGCATGCTGCGCCGAGAAGCGGCAGTATGTTTGCCTTATTCTGTTAGGCCAACAAGCCCTAAAATATTTTTTAAGGGCAACAAACCTAAAATGCTAGGGTTGTTCAAAAACACGAAAGCTTAATGTTACCTTTTAGCCTATGTCCAAATCATTCGTCGGATTAGACGTACCTTTTTTTTCCTTTTGAATGTCATATGAGTCTTTAATCTTGCAACGTTAGAATGCGACAAAACTAAAGCCGCAAGGTTATTTATGGCGAAAGTGCCAAATGGCAAACATGCTCTACATAAGCAAGGACCCACCCTTAAATTGTGCTCATTCTTTAACTTGGCATAAATATGGGTGTCTAGCATAACATTTTTAACCTTGCTATCTTGCTAAGATAAAAGAAAGAAGTCGTCCTCGTGACATTGATAAAGTAGAGGCCATGTGTTTTTTTTTTTCCAAAGGCATAGATTAATAAAACGCAAATATATGCAAACAAAAATGGCTAGCAATGGAGCCCATGCATGTATCATGCTTTTTTTTCTGTTTTAGCAAAGTGTAGGCTAAAGGAGGACATTTTCTTTCCCAAATATATTATGTGGGGAATGCTAGGCTAGTGTGCCTAGTAACGGCTTCCTCATGATGCAAATAAAAAGTGGCTCTATGTACCTTGTCAAGATGTGCATATCCCAAGCAACATGCATAAACGAGTTTTCTCCAAATAAATGTGCGCATTAAGTATATTAGGCAGACGTCATACCTTACATTTTGTCATTGCCATAAGGTTCCAGATAGAAATACTTGTTGGCTTTGAAGTATCTTCATAGATGCAAGAATCCTCCAAGTTGGAATACTTGTTGGAGTATCCCCATAGATGCAAGAATCCTCCAAACTACTTGAAAGATGTTGCCTTTGCACTGTATACTCCAGTAAATGCCATACCAAAATGGACCATTGGTGTAGCAGCTATTCCCAACATGTATAATTCGCACAACTAGAAACAAATGCATTTTTATATTTGTACAACAGAATCTTGTTGCATGATAAAACTTGGCCAAAAAAGAAGCAAACAGTGGACATTGAATATATATTTATATTTATAGATATATATATATATATATATATACAAGTGGTTGTACTATGAGGGACTATACAAATTCGATTAGACGCCAAAAATGCAGTGCCATCCAACGAAGATTCTATTAGGATTCTCCTAGATTCTCCAAGGCTCTAGAAAGATTTCCCTAGATTCTATGAGATTCCGTCAATGTTGATTCCTCGAGGAATTGTACAAATTCGACTAGAAATCAAATTTAAAGTCATGCGATGAAGATTCTATAGAGATTCTCCAAGATCCCATCAAGATCCTCTAGATACTCAAAGATTTTATGAAGATTCCCTTAGTTTCATATAGATTCTTAAAGATTCTCCTAAGATTCCTCTAGATTTTCAAAGATTATCCTAAGATTCCTCTAGATTCCCTAAGATTCCATGTAGATTCTTCTAGATTCCCTTAGATTCTACAAAGATTCCCTTGTAGAACACATCTAGTGTCAAAGATTTCCATAGATCCCCTTGGATTCCCCCTAGATTCCCTAAGATTCCACAAAGATCCCCTAGATTCTTAAGGTTTTTACAAAGGTTCCCTTAGATTTTCAAAGATTATCTAAAGATTCCTTTAGATTACCCAAGAACCTAGATTCTATAAGATTCCATCAATGTTGATTTCTCGAGGGATTGTACAAATTCGATTAGAAATCAAATTTAAAGTCATGCGATGAAGATTCTATAGAGATTCTTCAAGATCCCGTTAAGATTCTCTAGATACTCAAAGATTTTGTGAAGATTCCCTTAGATTTCTCTAGATTCTTAAAGATTCTCCTAAGATTCCTCTAGATTTTCAAAGATTATCCTAAGATTCCTCTACATTCCCCAAGATTCCATGTAGATTCTTCTAGATTCCCTTAGATTCTACAAAGATTCCCTTGTAGAACACACCCAGTGTCATAGATTTTCATAAATCCCCTTGGATTCCCCCTAGATTCCCTAAGATTCCACAAAGATCCCCTAGATTCTTAAGTTTTTTACAAAGATTCCCCTAGATTTTCAAAGATTATCTAAAGATTCCGTTATATTACCCAAGATTCTATGTAGATTCTCGTAGATTCCCTTAGATTTTATGAAGATTCTACTAGATTCTCTCAGATTTCATCAAGGTTCTTCTAGATTCTCAAATATTTTTTGAAGATTTTCTAAGATTCCCCTAGATGCTTTTGAGATTCCCATAGATTTCTTAACATTCTCTTGAGATTCCCTTGATTCCCAAAGATTATCCCAAAATTCCTCTAGATTCCCCAAGCTTCTACATAGATTCTCTTAGATTCCTTTAAATTCTATGAAAATTCCCCTAGACTATCCAAGGTTCCACGGAATGATGCCAAACCACTACTCATTGAAAAGGATTCGATGAGAAGAATCTAATGGTGTGGGTCCCACTTTGATCCGAGATCTCGATTGCAAGATAAAGTCATTTGAAGGCAACACAAAAGATAGAAGCTTCCATGAAAGCTTCATAATTAATGGGGGTGCCACCTCATTACCTTTTCATTAAATAAGGGTGACACCTCACCCCTTTAATATAAAAAACTCTAATTTAATAAGAAAATGAATGGCTAGGATTTCTCCTCCCCCCCTTTATCTAACGGTTGAGATTGCTTACATCAAATCCACTTTAGGAGGAACCTTCCTTGCACCTTCCTGGAAAAATCAAGGGCCATGATTTCGCCTCCCCTTTTTGATCCGATGGTCCAGGGATGTGTTGCATGCCCCAATGCATGGCCATGCATGCCCCATGCATGACCCATCTATAATCCAATGGCCCGCATCGCGCCACTCAACCAGTGCCCCTAATCTGACGGCAAACAAACATGTCATATATTTTTAGCACATTATATAAACCATGGGTGCATCGTTTCCCTGGGACACATGGAATAATTTTATAAATATAATGATATATATATACAAGTATTTGTACTATAAGGGAGTCACAGTGAAAAAAAATGCATATCAGTATATAAAAGTGTAGTTATGCTTGGTAACGGGTCTATTAGCTATAGTGAATGAAAATCGGGGAGTAAAATCCAAGCTTAAAAAGATTAGTATCAATTCAACTGGAGATTTGCGATCTAAATTTTTGCTTGAGTAATTTACAATAAAAATCTTAGCAAGGAAGTTGGAAAAACTGTATATTTCACTCTGCAGCATCACTTCCAGTAGAATACCAATCAAATATATTATATTTGTGCAGTTCCAAGAAAATAGAGCCGTTGCAAAAAAACCACTTACCCAAAGAAAACAATAAACAAAGCCAGTTGAAGCGAGGGAAAAAAAAATGGCATCGAGGTTTAGACGACTTAGAAAAGGCTTGAGTATTTATAGGTCTTGGAGGTCCACCCTTCTATAGAAAAACAAAGATTCACAAGAATAAAAAATTCATTAGAGACTTCACTGACCCATACAAACCTCCAACCCAATAGCCACAGTTTGACCAGAGTCCTGGTTCAACAATCAAACAAAAAGAATGCATGACTCTTTACCTTCACCATGTTGTCGCTCTTCACATCTTTGCTTCGTCCATACATGTCATTGGTGGCTGCTGACATTGCTCGTCCCACATTTAACAGGGTATATACAACCAGACACCAGAGACAATACCTTATAGAACCCAAATACCTGTTTTGGGAGTTTCAAAAGTCGAATTCTTGGTTAGGCCGCTGCTTTATAATTTTCACAAAGTCGAAGATCAGAATACTGTTGCCTCCAGCAAGTTTTAAACCCCCTTGTTTCCAAACGCTCAAGAATCTCAAGTGTGCAATGAACTTGCTACTATAATTCAAAATAAATCTTTCATTTGCATATCCATAAGGAAGAAATAGATTCCATGAGATTCCTTTCGAGACACTCAAGATATGCTCTTAGATTCGAAAAGATTGCCTAAATACCCCCTAGATTCTTTGAAGACTCTTTAAGATTCCCTTGACCCTCTTGAATCCAGTGTCACCACGATGAAATGATGCCATCGTTAACCAATGAAGAAGTAAATACCTAAAGGTCAAAGTCAGCACCATAAGTTACAGTTAACCCTTGATAGTCAAGCTCATTTTTAGAGAGAGGCCTAATGACATGCATCACCTTATGGAGATAAACAACTAGAATCACAAACATCGCATTCTTTCTTAACCACAGTCAACCTCTTACCCAACCATGCTAGGGAAGAATCTTCCCTCTTGGAAAATAGGTGGAACCAACCCAACCCTTGAGTTAGGATTGTTTAGTCGTTCATGTCAATTGCTTGAAGTGGTCATACAATTAAAAGCGATTTGACACTCTAATTAGCTAAGAAGAACTCCTTTATACGATCTGGAATTATTACAATCAATTAGCTACACGACACCCAGTTATGAAGTTATGACTATGTCTACTTTGCACTATTAGCTTAAGAGATTAGGACTTAGAACATGAAGATTTGAATTTGGGACTTGCTGGGGTTAGCATTCTCGAACATCTATAAAGATTTTTGTTAGATTACGCCGTGGTTTCTAAAAATTCATGAAATCACATCAATATTTTCTTTGCCATAATTGGGAGAAATTCTTTGTGATTTTCATAGGTTTCCATTAAATTTCCCAAGATCATATGAAGATTCTTCAAGATTCCTATCTCTCCCAAGTCCAACATTGCAGACCCTGAGACAACAAGAAAAATCAAAGTCAACTTCAAGAGTCAAGATAAACGTATAGAAATCAATATCAAAGCTAAAGCGAAAACCCAATTGTGATGAAAGTCAATCTCAACCCATTGAATCAAAGTAACTTCAGTTGACAAAGATTGTTAAGATGCCCTTAGAATCTAGAACAGCCTTGGTCAGATTGCAAGTTATCACAATACACTAGGATCATTTGGAACGCTTAGAGAACAAAATTTACGGACATTTGTACGTAGTTAGAAACACATGCGTATGGATAATATAACCTAGATCCATTTGTATGGTACGGGTAGATCCCCTATTTATTAACACTTCACAAAGAATATTAGAATATTAGTTTGGCCCCTGGTTCTTGGAAATTGCCTCGAAATACATCTCTACACGAGGGGAAGGTCGCATGATGTATTTCAACAAAAAAATACCTTGCATGGAAGAAAGCAAAAGATTTCAAGAAGATAAGCTATTATGCATCCTTTCAAGCGGTGGTTGCGAATCCTTTCATAACCTCTTCTTGTGGATGAGGCCTATGAGATGATTAAAGGGCTGCAAATAAATTGAATGGGAACAATGACACCCAAGCTAGAGCAAGCCACTACAAATAGACAATGGCAAAATAAGAACATCCTTGGGGACATACGCTTTCATGGCATAATAAGAATATCCTTGCTGACATATGCTTTCATGGCAAAATAAGAATATCCTTGGGGACATATGCTTTCATGAGCCGACTGGCCAAGGATTGAAAAAAGGTAAAAAGTTTTCCCCTCTAAACAAATAGTTCCAGATAGTAGCCAATTATAAGACTATATAGGCATCCATCATAAGTCGAATGTGCCAGCCAATTATAAGACTATATAGGCATCCATCATAAGTCGAATGTGCCATATGACTAGTTCATGATAAGAACGCCGCGACCAAGCTATTCAAACTGTAAAAGAATCTCCTATGTAATCATTTTGAAATAGACACTATCCAGCCTTTAAATTCGAACTAATAAAATGGGTCCTCTATTTAGCCCCCTTGGAAACACTTAATATGATAAAATTGTGGATCTTAGCCTGCTATTTCAAAATGGAAGTCTTCTTATTGTATTTGTTGGAGATACTATGTCGTACTTGGTCCTTTATTAGAGTGGCCTTAGTTTGAAAAGGGAACAAATGCATGAGGATCAATGCTCCACAAACATCCAAAGAAACTTCAGTTTGCAAAAAAATCAACACATAGCATAAAACAATAAGAGCAAATGTAAAAAATAGTGGAATCGATCTTTGGTCAGAATGTGTGTCATGCAGGTTGGAGCCAACTCAAGAACCGGCATCAGGTCCTGCCATTCTAAGCTTCTATAAAATATCCGCCATGTCTGGCCTCCCGATTTAAACAGGCCTCAACTTTTGCAAAAACACAAAAGGCATAAAGCCTAGCTTCACATGCCTGAAGGCAGAGTCACATGGATCGATTGAATTCGATGAGATAGAAGATGTGTGTGTTAATGTCGTGCAAATACAAAAGCAAGAACTCTGTAGGCTGCCAAATGATAAAATATTCTAGCAAAATCATAGTTAGTCCATCAAAATCGACGGTCAATTTTAATTGACTTAGCCTTAAGACATAGAACACCCTTGACAGTGAGTGCACATAAAGAAAAAAGTTTACATGAGCCTTATAGTAAAAAGATCAAAATCGAACAATTTCTAACCTAGGAGGACATTCAAGCATGGACTAAGCCTTGGTTCAGGTTGATAATAGCAATAAGTTCAGGTTGATAATAGCAATATCATCTAAGTTGGTTATTGCACATAACGCGGAGGACTGCATTGGACTCTACACATTGGCATACATATGATATTGTCGTTTAAAATAGATTATAAATTAATTGTTCATAGAACCATGTGTTTCTACATATCTGAACCTAGCAGAAATCATCATGCCAGAAGATGCAACTAATATTTTGCTTAGCTCTAGGTGAAGCTGGGGTAACATATCCAAATGCCACAAAACTTGGAAATCAATACTCCAAAAATTGTCGTAAATGTTCTGGAATCTCAAGGGAATCTTAGGGAACTTAATAGAATCCAAGTGCATCTTCATAAAATCTTTGAGAATCTATGGGGTCTTGGAGAATCTAGGGGAATCTATATTGATCTAATGGAATCTAGGGGAATATACATAGAATCTAAAAAAATCAAGGGGGAGAATCTAAAGGAATCTAGGATCTCCTTTTTGGATCAAGCATTTATCCCATGGCTAATGCGATCGTACATTCTCTTATAGCACACAAATACACCTCAAACAACTTCGTATCATCCACCAGGAACTGATGTGGCCGTAATTTTGTATACATGTTAAAGTCACCAATCCACTTTGAGTAAGTCCCCAATGAAAATTTAGTTCTATGGTGCGCATTTTGGCCCGACATAAGAGAGCAATAGAGCTAATAAAATAACAGTACAAAAGATGTTTTAACATGAAAAATATCCAGCAATCCAAGATAGACAACAATCCGCTAGATTTTACAAATCTCTCCACATTGTTAACATACATCCTATATTATAATGTTATTGTGTAAGTGTTGGACCCAGCCCTAATTTGGACGGTCCAGATTTGACGAAACGGATGGTGAGGATGATGCCATGTCACAAAGTTTTAGGGTTCACGAGAGGAAGGAAAAACGCACGGCCAGGCTCTAGAACAAAAGCTGCAGAGGCGCAGAGATTAGCTTCCTAAGCAGATTGGCAAAGATTGCGAGAATGGCATGCATCAACAGAGCTTCAAAACTTCAGAATCGCCATAGCATCATTCCGTTGGTTTGTGTTTACCACAGATTTGAAGAAGGTAGGATTTGAAGAGGATATGGTTTGCTTCCTGTAACTTCTTGAATAGCATCCTAGGTCTGCCGGAACTGCTTGAAACTCAGAGCTAAGGTAAGATTTATAGAAAACGTCCAAGCTATTCCAAGCCTTTTCTAACTGTACTAGGTCCAGATAGGTAACGAAATGACCCTGGATCAAAAGCTCAACGGAGCTGTGCAATTCCGTTCATGTTTTCCACGTTCATCATGGTAGAGGGTATCAGATTTCTGGCCAAGGCAAATGCTCGAAATGGGGGCTGCAGCATTTAATTTTTTTGATTCACAGAGTAGCCCCAATGGCTTATCATGGATGAATGCCCTGGCAGAATGGCCCCCTTTGAAGTGATTAAGCAGGAAAAGGCTATTCACGGATTTTCCATACAGCAAAAATGATCTATGCTAAGGAAGGTTGCAGGGCTCTTTATGCTGGGTATATGTTGTCATTTTCTTTTGCTGGATATGTTAGTGTTCTACGTCATGCGCTATGACTACATCAGGTTTGTATCAAAAAACGTAACTTAAACATCAATTTCTGATTTTGATCTTTACACAGACTGAAAGTGAGTGATTATTTGTGTTCGTGGTGTTTCAAATGTCTGATATGCTTCCAGACTTTCTCTTCAGACCTGCCTTTGTCGAGGCAGAGCATATTAGCTACAATCTTCAGAGCTCGGCTATGGCGCCCTATGGCGAGCTATGGGAAAAGCTTAGAAAGATCTGCAACACTCTTCTCTTAAGCCATGGCAGGTTAGAATCATTCAGCTTTAAGAATAGATATGGTGTCTATGCGATTTGGAAGGCCACGTGAGCAAATGGTAAAGAATATCAGGTATCATATCTGCTCCAAACAGTCTTTAACCTTACTTGGCTCCTCCGACGTGGTTTAATTTTCAGGTAACGTTCAGTGCTATTTAAGAATGGACTCGGATGTGGTACATGCTATGAGGTGCAGAATTTAATCAAACTTCCATAATTTTGAATGAAACACTTTGTATCCTACTGCTGATACAGATCTAGCATGTTGCAAATAAAATGTGAGTACGGGGCAAATTTGTTCCAATATGCCAGTCAAATTGCTTATCATGGATGAATGCCCTGGCAGAATGGCCCCCTTTGAAGTGATTAAGCAGGAAAAGGCTATTCACGGATTTTCCATGCAGCAAAAATGATCTATGCTAAGGAAGGTTGCAGGGCTCTTTATGTTGGGTATATGTTGTCATTTTCTTTTGCTGGATATGTTAGTGTTCTACGTCATGCGCTATGACTACATCAAGTTTGTATCAAAAAACGTAACTTAAACATCAATTTCTGACTTTGATCTTTATACAGACTGAAAGTGAGTGATTATTTGTGTTCATGGTGTTTCAAATGGCTGATATGCTATGTGTTAATCTATCAAATCCTTTATACGCTTTCTGAGTTTACATTGTATTTCAGTTCTCTGTTCACATTTGCTCATGATGTGCCCTTTGCTGGCTTGCGTAAGCTTTCCATTGCTTTTATCTTATTTTGTGCTACATATCATTTCTGTATGAAAGAAGCGATTACTTGGAGGAGCTGCAGGGGGTAAATGCAAATTGCTTATTGCAGAAGTCTCATATCTGTTGCAACACTCCAACAGTTCTGGAAGGACAGATCTTTGCAATCGGGTTTCTTTGGCTTGCATAGTTTGGAAGATGGTGAATTGGCTGCAAATTGTATGTAAAACGTGCTTCAGCTAGATGTTTCAGGTTCTCAAAATGAAGATTATATTATGCATTTCTTATTATTTTGCATTTCTTATTTTATTTCTATCATTTCTATCATGCAAGGCTGATCCGGTTGCATACTTCACTCCAATTGTATTTGTTGGAGTATCAAATGCATGCCAGGAAATATCATCACAGGATATTTGTTGGAGTATCAAAAGCATGCCATGGCTATGCCCTTGCATGCCATTAACCCACTTATAATTCAAGGAAAGTTTAAAAACTTTGCACTTCAAACAATGCAATACAACTAACTTTTAGTAAAAGCAAGATCCTAAACCAAATGACTCTTAGTAAATTATAAGCAAGACCCTCAACCAAACATTTTGATGTGAATGCCGCTATCCATTTTGCATCTAACATTGTTGAAAGGGCGTTAAAATCATTAACTTTGGTACGCTTGAAAAATACAACATATGCGCTTTCTACTTGAGCACTTCTACTTGAGCAATGTTGCAAAAAAAAGGATTTTTTAGTACTCTCTCTCTTATGGGTATCCTTTCTAGAAAAAGGCTATTGCATCACACAGCACGGAGTGAAGGTGTACATTCAAGATACCTCAAGTCAAGGAGCACTGCTCAAAAACAATAGGAAGGAAGGAAGGAAACAATAGGAGGTTCACTCCAAATATAGTCTAGAAAGAGATCTTATGGGATGAAATTGCCCCTTAACTCACTATATACCTACCAAAGCGAAACATGGGATCTCTTTGAGTAATGATGTACTACCTCTTCAATGTGTAATTTTTAAGATGTCAATAGTAAAAATTTAATTGCAGAGTTAATACTCTCTTTTGATTGTTCTTATAACTTTACAGGTTTCCAAATAATCCTTAGCAACACCGGGCAATCATTTATCTCCCGGATATTTCATTTATAATAAATGGTTATTGCACACTTTTCTCATTGCGGTTAAAACATTTATAGACTTCCCACTTATGCCCAAAGAACGCCGGGCACCAAGCATTAGTAAGTAATAATGACTTTCTTTCAGAATTCTCGCCTAAACTACATAAACTACTGCACGGATCTTTAAATTTGTTAAATTTGTAGTTGTAGCAAAATGCTCACATATAAGAATTTTTCCAATTATAATACACCATGTCATTAGACCAACATCAAAATATGTAGCAAATATGGTATAATTCAATTCTATGATTTATCCTATTACGACTGCTTCATAAAGGCTAGAACATCCTCTTTCATTGTATATGTTTCTTCCATTTACTCTTTTCAAAACTTATGGCACATTTATAAGTGATGTCCGCCTAATGTTTCAAGTAGTTGAAACCTCAATAGGGCAGTATAACTCTACTGCAATGGAGGGCTTCAACTTTGTCATTTCCGAGGCAATGGCTGAGGGAGTCATTCCGTTTAATAATAAAAAGCTTATGGTAGCAAGAAGACCTCGTATCGGCTCCTCAAACTCAAACGTCTTAAACTTTGGAAATAAAAAAGAGGGACCACAACAGTTTTGATATATTGGCATCATATACAAAGGCAGTAGAACCATTTTTTAGCTGCCGTTGTTATATCCAAGAAAATGGGACCTTTCAACCAATTTCTCCCTCAACTCAGAATCCAAATATAGACTCGGCCAAAATAAACCTAGGAAAAAGATAACGCCAAAATGCGCACTGGATCATTATGAACACATCTCCTGCTGACTATGAATGATACTTCCCATTCTGGTATATGAAAGCAATATACAATATCAATTAAATGCGGTAACTCTACCTTGGCCAACAATATAGCTGCTATGGGCCACAATCATTTAATGCATTCCTGCTGTGTGCTAACCTGCATTCTCTAGTCACATAGAGATCTGGCTTAAAGCAAATGTTCACAATATGTTGGCCTCTGAAGTCCAACATTTTAGACACGGACAGTATTTGCAATCCCCAACCCAATCAATTTTCTTTTTCTTTTGCCCTCTAGAACCTCCATGCATTCATGTCCCTAAATGGTGCTTCTCCTTGCCAAAAACACTCCTGCCCAGCACTAACCTTTGGAGCAGAAAGGAATCGTGAAGCCGACCACCTATCCGACACCAAAACCTCTAAGTTTCCCAAGTATTGTGATGTATTTCCAGTATCTGTCTTCAAAATGTAGCAAAACCTCTAAGTTTTCCAAGTATTGTGATATATTTAATGGAAGCTCTAAAATTAAGTCTAAGTACGTACCAGCGAAAGGTATGTCATATATGCATCAAGAAGAGCAACACACTGCAGAACAGATAGAATGACCACCAATTAAATTATCGTCCTTCTAACATCAAACATACCCTGTTTCTTGTAAGTAAAACCATCGGGCACACCCCCTTGAGACTACAATTACAGAAAATGCTCGATAAAGGCAAAACATAAAGTGAACTAACCTCATTTTGCAGCACGTTGTACTTGTCACATGTATTATGCATGATAGCCATATTATGTCTTTTGTTATTGCTCAACATCTTTGAACAATCAGAAACAAACTCCTGACACATGGCACATGTATGGTCCCTTTTAATAGACAAATCGAAGGCAATGCACAGTCCTGTTTGCATGCACAACTTGTCTTCGTTAGGCTGCTCTTGCTTGCAGAGCATCAAATATAGTTGGCACATACTCATCATGTCAATGCCGAAGAATATAAGCCGAGAAAAGTATTAATACAAATAGTCCGGGCGTAAAAAAATTGTAAGAAATAAGAAGCACCTTGTCTTTAATATCGATGGGGTATGCAAAAAGATAAGTCTTGACAAATTTCTTAGCAAACATCTAAGTTATCCGGATCGACAAGAATTTCTCCGCTTGCTCGACAAACAACAAGCATTCATCGCCACGTAAAACCCCCGATCCTTAACTACTGGGGCAACCTCATCATTGTATTTTATAGTCCCTCAAGCATATATCAACATTTCAACCAATTAACGCCTTTAATCTCTAATTCTAATACCTTGGTGGATCGATCTCGTTTTGAAATCAAGGTCGGACGCAGATTTTGGATCCCTCAGAAGAACAACACCGCATTTAGAGTAATGCAACAATGGACAAAGAGTTAAAGTAATACTACTAGCTAGCTAAATCAAAGAGCCTTTCCTTGAACTGCAAATGCAACATTTGCATCAAAGAAAACGTGAAATACATGTGCTAAGCATTGGGATCATTTCGAATCTTTGGCCTTGCCACAAAGAGATTAGAAAAGATCAGCGATGAAATGATAGATTTTCAAACATAACATTACCACCAAGCCGACCATGACCTGCGACTTGAGGTCCAGAGACTTATCAACGAAAATAGCCAGCCATCAACAATAAGCTCGGCCGATCAAAATGGGTAAGCTCAACCATGAACCCCGAGAAAACCATCAACAACCGATCAAACACACGGTGGCCATGCCGATCAAACAAACCACGTAAATAAAAGGTCGACTTATCAAGAAAATGAAACAAATGGAAACGTTGAGAAGTCGTGGACACGGAACAAATGCAACAGAAGTATCGAAACAAAAATGCAAAGACACCGCCGCTTCTTTGCAATAGAAATCATTCTTGCTTACGCTTAAATGGTTCACCAAATTTAGAACCAGTCCATTCCTAGTCGGTGATCACGGGTTCTTGAAATTGCCGATAAGTGCAATGTGAGCACGAGTCATAAGTAGACTAAACTGGTTCCTTCTTTCCCAAACCAGTAGCATCATATTAGCATAACGTTACACAAGCAAACAACCCATTAAAAAAAACGAACAGAGGTTTTGAATGGGCAAAAATCATATAAATCATGAAGAAATAGAAGTTCCAAGTTTCACGTCCAAATCCGTGATATCGACTTAATCCAGATAGAAGTTCCATTTATAAAACGGAAGAAACATAACAAACAAAGCATTGCTAAAACATGATCTTGCCAGTCATATGACATGCAGACCACACTGTGGCAATCCAGATGCTATAAACTTGGTTATTTCTACTAGATTTAACATATGTGGATCTCTTTTAGCTTCGTTCCATCTAAAAATGTGCGCATCAAGCCAACAAACTTGGAAACAAATGACCATGGTGTCAACAAATAGGAGGTCTCAGAATTTAATCGATTTGCTACATGAACTTGGGAACATTACCTAAACCGACGAGTATAAGCGATTGAGCGAATATTTCACGGTTTTTGCTGGCCGTAATCGTATTTTCCCCGCAACAAAACGCCACAAAGAACTTAAAGAACATTCTAACCCTTATTTTGTTCTCCTTAAAGCACAAAAATTTTCTCGGCTATATTGGAAGCAAAAGGCAGGACGAAAATGAAATTTACAAAGCTATAAGTAAGGATTAAAAAATTACGGAAGGAGGATCCTATCGCATGACTTTGGTAATCGAATCTCTGGAGGCTAATCTCGACAAAAGGGTAGAGCCGAATGCTGCTTGGATCCTTCCCTTGGGTTGATTATGTAGCTTAGGAGGACTTAAATTAGAACCTTCCAGCCTGCAGGGCACCAAAACCAGCATAAATCCTATTAGACAAAAAACCACAAGAATTTAGGAAAGCACAAGATTTACCTGCAACTTCTTGAAATGTCATGCACAAAGCATGACTCTCTGCCACAATTATAAGCTACATACCTCTAAATGACCTCCAAACATGATGGCTACTGCACCCATTATTTGCTGACTCCCTATTTGTATGATGCACGCAAACAAAATTTAACATGTCAATGCATGTATCCAATCAAGATTAAAGCAAGAAAGAAAAGGAAAAAACAAAACCTAGTCAGCATTGTATATGCATTCTCCAACATAACTTTGTGTCTTGTGTTCAAGAACCATACTTAAAAACCGAAAGATCTCGAGTATCCATGGTTTTTTTGTCACATTCAATATCTTCTAGAAGTTTAACTTTAGACATGTGTTGCCCTCATAAGAAATACCTGTGGAAGACAAGAAAAGGAGATGAGAAAAAGCAATTCACAAATGGAAAAATAGGTTACAAACAAATTGTGCATGCATCATATCTCAGAACCTTTAGATTGTTGCAGTTACCTAAGCAATCATTATGACATAGCATACATGGAAAAACTTGTGCAATGCAATAGGACGATCTGGGCAGAGAACAATGTTTTTGCATGGGTCTCACATGCGTAAAAATTAACCATATGCTCAACGCAAACCAAATCCTAGCTTTAATCATGTGGAATCCGTTCTAATCTAGACATGTCCTACAATCTAACAGAGCCAATCAAGCTGCCAGCAAAATCGAAAGCAAAATTGTTTCAAGCATAAACCTTGTGGGTTGCACAAATGCTCTGGTGCCACAAATCAAAATGCCCTGGTGCTCAAAATCGAAATGCCTTAATGCCAAAATCGAACTGTGAACCTTGAGAATGCTCTAACCCTAATGAACAGTCATGGATGGTGTCAAAAATCGTTAGAAACCCTTCCAGAAATGCCAATATTTCAGAAACTATTATGGTCTAAGACTGTTGTTTGTTGCTGCGAGGTATGTTGAGGACAGTAGGCATTGCTTCATTATCCAATGATATGAAACGAGTGCATGCAGCATATGTTGATTTCATAATGGTTCACATACAGGGAATATAGCAGTCACAGAAGCATAAGTTGACTTCTCAGAAGCAAGGGATAGAAGGCTTGAAGATTGAAGCTTGGATGACTTAAGCACCTATCGAATAAAATAGACAACTACATGCCATAGGGCAAGGAAAAGGACTTAAATATGTCTAATCTTTTGTTGGGGATGATACATCTCAAATGCTGAACAACATTTTAAATTTTGTGGTCATCAATTCAGTTACATAAAAATCTTAACAAGCATTTCTTGTGCGTATTAATCCTCCCCTGACTAGATTTATTCATCCCGCATGCGTACTTAAGATAATGAAAGCCTACTGAAATTCCTAGATTGTGGCACATACCATGGCCATAAACCACCAAGAGACAGACCAAACTCACCTAGAAGGAACACTCACGCAGTCTTATACAACATTATAAGGGCCCTCCATCATGTAAATTTCTTAATAACATGCACTGCAATTAATCAGCCTAGAAAACTTACCAGTCAAAATGAAGACATGGTCTTTACCACCAGATCTCCTCCATGCAGAGCCATTTGTGACAATGTCGATAGCTTTCCTCTGTCTTAAATAATCTTCATTGCCTTCATGATGCCGAAACTTCCCTTTGGCCTCCTTAAAGTTGCATCTCAAAGACTTAGAGATGCAAAAAAAGGTACCAAGATCACATCTGCTTGAGTTGGGTCCAAAACCCTCCCAGCTGTAGATCCACCTAAATAGCTAAAAAGCACAATGCAGCAACCTAGATAAAAACCCACTTAAGAGTGTTCCATTACCCACTGTGAACCCTTCAAAGAAAAAATCAGCCAAATCAAATCACCTTGTAGAATACGTAAACGATCCCACGCTTGAGAACCCATTGAAATAGCTCCAGCATCCAATACAGAGTTCCATACAGCTCCTGCTGATGCGGTAGATAACATAGATGAATAACCACTAAGAGAAAGCCCATAGCCAACTACAACAGTAACTGGTGTCCCATCAACCTACAAAATCGAACAACATTATTACAACGTAGAATCCCCCAAACCGGATTGAAATGGTTCCCCATTCTCTTACCAAGTGACACCTCCAAAGGCAACCACAGATATAGTTCGGCTTTTTGACGGCACCTGCTACAGCTACAGAAGGGATCTCCCCAAGAATAGCAGACAAAATGGATGTCTTTCCTTCACCTGCCTCCCACTATTGCAACAAAGCTCCCATTTCGAACATCAAATGTAATGTTTGAAAGTGTTTTTTCAGCCTGCATGGAACGAAAAAGGTCGCACAGATAACCCTGTCAATTCGGCCTGGATATTCACAATGGGCAGACGGATTTTTGACAAAAGCACAAGATCCCAAGCTTAACTTGGCCAGAGGAGCGGATCGATCGGTCGGATTTGTAACAGCGGCAGAAAAGGATCTACCTCCTCCGTCACCATTGCTGCTCCAATCGACTGAACCCCAAGGAAAGCCACAGGGGCGCCATCGTGGAATTCGATGGAGAAATCGAATTGGGGCTTTTCTTGTGGGCCGTCCAAATCCGAGATGGACGGTCGAGATGAAATGCCCCAATACAGAGGATACCAATTTGGGGCTTTTGTTGTGGGCCGTTCATCTCAGAGATGGACGGCCGAGATCAATCTGTACCAACATTTTGGTACACCAACAAGAGGGATGCTTGGGGAGTTACGAGGTGGCACCGTCTGGACCGTCCATCTCAAAAGATGGACGGCCGAGATCAATCTCTACCCATCAATCTCTACATCATTTGTGGCACTGCCAACATTTGTGGCACTCAATATAATTGTATATATATAAGGATATATATATATATATATATACAAGTTTTTGTACTTTAAATGGGTCTATGAACTATGGTTTACGAAATCTGGGAACAAAATCCAAGATTAAGAGTGACAGGAATGGTAGCATCCATCCAGTCCAAAGTCATGAAGTTTTAAGCTAAACCCTTTGCTTTATTCGAGGTGTCTTTGGCTCAGCGAAATTAAATTGCATCTCCTCTAACAATGAGCATAGATATTTGGTAAATAGTCTTCATGCATCCACATACGTCATTGATAAACAAACTCTGATAAATATTTTGTTCCCTGCTTATGAACTTCATTTATTGTCTTATTCTTGATGCGTATCCAATTTTATTCGAGGCAAATTCAACAACCGTACCAAATGTACAAACAAAAAGCTTGTCCTTGACTCCTGGGTCACTCGATGATAGACATTTCTGTATAGTTATACACTATTTGTAGTTGGAAGGTGCATTTTGTACTATAAATGTGTCCATGAACTATACGAACATCTGGGAATAAAATCCTCTACCTATATTAACATGCGTTGTAAGGCCCCAAAATATCATGCCTTACAATTTTGACAATGCTCTAATCTTTGCTTTATGATTACTCTACCACTGGGTCTTCTCAACCAATTCCCTTCGCCATTATGCTTTTGATACCTCAAGCTCTTCCATATACCGACAATTCAATCCTCCCATCATCTACCATGTCATGTTCATCTTAAGATGGTGGTCCCATTATACATGCTCTTAATACACTCTTAGCCCCAATGAACTGCGTGGGTCAGAACTATAACGGTCCTAAGGTAACGAACGTCTATCAACTATAGTTTATAAACACCTGGGAGTAAACTTCGAGAGTATTACGATCAGCATATATGCCTAGACATTTGTTTGTACTATCAATGATCTATCAACTATGGTTTATGAACATCTGTGAGAAGTCCAAGATTAAGAAGGCTAGCATCTACGCCTGGACATTTGATTTAGTAATAACACACTAGTCTTAGAACAAATCGAGGCCGCCCACATTCACATTCAATGTAAGGTGGTTGGGGCCAAGACCCAACAATCACACAATAATGCAATGTTAGAGTGGCGTGGGTGTCATACATCCTATGGGATGGTGCCAAGTGGCATGACGTAAACGAACAACTCTTGGTTGCAAAAGTTACCATCTTCCTGATTTGACCTAAGGAAAGAGGGAATTGTCCAGATCATTTCAAATTTAGTAGTCTAAATAAGCAAAACAGAGATCAACAAAGCCTTTGTTGAGATAACAAAGACCTAAGAATGATCTAACAAAACTAGGGAATTAAGGTGCTAGAGAGCACCATACACCACAATTTTCAACAAATATCACAACCTTGCCTAGCGTTTGCCCTTCGGGCAACCCCAAAAGTACAATTTTATGGTCTAGCAATAGGGTGCAAGCGGTACTTTTCATATTAAGTGTGGGGATTCTATGACGTTCTCTCATAATTAATTAAAACTTTGTTCAAATATTACTTAAGCTTTGTGTAAACATTACCTCAACAATTTCTTAGAGTATTGCAATGAAAATGCCATCTTGGTGTTGCACAATGCGAAGGCTTAACTTACTCGAAACCACATTCCAATGACTATATGAAGCTATAGCGAAAGAAGAAAGAAAAATCTGACACAAAATGCAAATGCATAACTTACTCGAAATCATGTTCTAAATGCACACAAATTATCGGTTCTTGCAATGAAAATGCCAGCTTGAACAACTCATGCTACTGAATGATAATTATCTCAGATAGACCTCGACAAATGCTGGTGAACCTTAAGTGCACTTTTAGTAAAACAAATATCTCAGCAATTCAATTGCTAGCATTCTAGTTTACATTTTCTTTTTAGGACATATTCCTTTTAAGAGTTCTCTTTCTCAACTGCAACCAAACAATAATGTTTTTCATGAATGGAACATGCTCGATCTTACTTATCTTCCCGTGCTATACCCCAACATACATTATCTCCATGTTACCTTTACTATAACCTATGGTGTGCAGTTTGCCACTAGTGTTACAGGAAAATTATATAAGTTCATCTCTTCAATGTGCTAAAGTGTTATATCCCAATACGGATTATCTCCATGTTACCTTTACTATATCCTATGGCCTGCAGTTTGCCACTAGTGTTAAAACAGTTTGCCATTAGTGTTTGCCACTAGTGTTCATACAACCTCCTCTTAGCATGCTAGGATTATAGCTGGTTGACACACTCCCATCTTTTATCTAAGTTCAAAAATACAATACTTTTTTTAACCTAGACCTTATCATAAAACGACCACCACACTACACAATCACAATAAGTGTGCTCTCTTTTTTCTGAATGTTCCTTTTACAACACCAAGGCTATTAAGACCTTGGGCAGACTCATAGATAGTAAAAGATACTTCTATCTTATCTTAAAGAATGACTATCTATAAAGGAGACACATTCACCAAAGGCAATTGGCATGGCCCGTCCTGTGGGCCAGGAGTGCTTCCTTAATGGCAAAACTAACGTTCTGTTATCTTACTAATTTTGTCAAATATCTACATTACATCGACCTCGCAATTCCTGAAATGGCAACTTGAAATGGAACAATCAAGGAGCTCCATTAGCTTGTGTTTGTGCCTCATATCCGCTTTCATTATCTTTTTTAACATTGTGCAAAAGCAAACATGTTGAAGATTGGATACATGTACTGTGAAGGTAATTCTTCCCCATCAAATAACATATGGATGTTGCCATCAATCACTTTCAAACTTCTTCCAAACTAAGGAGAATTATGACCAAAACGTAATTGAGCAAACTGCATAGGCAGAAAGTGGAATTCATGGTGCACATATGATGGATGGGTTGAACACCCGTTTTTTCATGTAAAATCCACTGTTCTATAAGATATGAATCTTGTTCATTTGCCAATATGGCACATCATTATCTCAACTAGTCAGGTCAAACCACAAATGTGTAAAATTATAGATCCAGAAAATAGATTGGAAGTTGATAAAAAAGACAACTACAGTAAAATTGTGATTCTTTGTTTCCCAGACTTTGTGATTCTTTGTTTCACAGAAATGCCATGGAGCACTGATTTAAATACTCAAGTCAAAAGAGGCTTCCAATCGCCATTGTACACGGTTTGCAAACAAATTTTAAAATAACAACGATATTTTTGACAGTAACAAATTACTATGGAAAAAACGAAAATTACCGGCGCACGAAAGCCACCATTTTCTCGCTGGCGTCGCAACAATATTATAACTGTGAGGTTGGCCTTACTAGCAATGCATATCCTATACCAAAGGAGGAAGAGCTTTTTAGCTGAATTTCCAAGGGAAAATTTGATAGCCTAAGAATGTTGTTTATAAAGAATAGAAGTTGCGGACACTGAAATGGCAAGCATTAATATAGCCATTCTTCCTTTCAAGGATGCCAATCTTGTATTTTACGTCATAAGATGAACGACCGAAATCACCAAGCATGTGGTAGATATTTGACGATGAACTAGACATGTCACTTGTTTGCACTCCGCTTTGGGCCTCATCAAGAACCATATATTGCCACGCCCCCGCCTTCAACAAAAAGAGGCAAGCACATTTTAACATTTACAACCCTAAACCAAAAATAAAGAGGCAAGCACCATGGAAGTGCCAGCCACACCAATCTTTGTTAATGCAACACCAAGTTGTCCTTCTTTGTGCCCATATCTGCAGTTAATTGTATTCCATGCTTCAATCCATTTTTTAATCCATTGGAACATGCCATTCAAGAAGTATGAGTTGTCTAGGGGCAAGCAAGGCCTCTTGCATACGTAAAGACTCTCAATTGATTTGCATAAAGGCAAGAATTAGATGAGACTAAATTAGGACAATGAACATGATGAAAAGAAAGAATTTGCTAGTGCACAATAGACTAGAAACACAACAAAATATACAAAAGCAAAGGCAACTTTGTGAAAGCGCTTAATCTACAAATTTTTTAGGCGGGGAAGATCAAAGGAGAAATGCACAGAGAAAATCATAGGCCTTTGCTGGCGCTTATAGAATAACACTATAAGTCTAATATACATATCAAATGCTATTAAAACAGAAGCTACATATGACCCAAAGAGCTTAATAACAAAGAGCTTAATAACAGAGAAATGGAAAACTTGTAGCTTCAAACAACCGATGATTGCCATGAACGGGATCGCCTACAAAGCAAAGCAGTCTTAGCCTATGGCTATATGATCAGAAAAGCCCCTTACTACACTAGGCCGCCCCTTATAAAGATAAAAGCTAGAAATCTGTTATTGCCAATCTGTTACTGCCAATATATATGGCAAGTACAATTGCTAAATAGCTACTATTATTGTCAATCTGTAACACAAGTACAATTGCTAAATGGCTACTGTTATTGCCAATCTGTATGGCAAGCACAATTGCACAAGCTCATCATGATGTTTTATTTTATCAAATGCAACTCGAGGTGTTAGCATCCAATAACGTCCATTCCCAGTCGTTTCTCGCTAGTCGTTCACTGGTCAGATATAGGTTCGTACATGCACATGTTGTAAACTACAAAAATTCTGTACGCAAAGTACAGGAGCTTGCCTTGCAAAGACAACTTGGTTCCATACACTATACTAATTGCGGCATATATGCTCGGTTTGAGTTCAATCTAAAATAATAGACTTTCATAACCATCATTTTTTCATTGCTTTCCCACGGATCTCGGTTTGATACCATGGCGGGAAGTGCGCTTAGCATTCGAAAGGTATTGGAAGTTTATTCAAATGAGGTCAAGGCCACATTGCCCTTTGAATTAAACAAAGGCATCACCGCAAATAAATTCTCAAATCCAATGCCTCATCACATGCCATGCGGTGCACATCACATGTGATGAGTCACTCTCACTGGTGATCCAAACAGATGATTCACTCTCTGTGTTGGCATGCAACTTGGTGACATTCCGCAGATTCTAGATGTGAACAATAGAAAGTAGTCATCTTTTGCAAATGTACATAGCAAGGCCAACCAATTAGTCCCACCAATGGGCGCTTATCTATGCTAAGAAGAACCTATATATTTTATAGCAAGAGTTTTTCAGAACTTGCAAAACTTTTACATAAGAACTTGGAGCAAAATATGACTAGATAAATTTAGTGAATGAAATACATGAATACCGCTTTGAAGAACAATTAATCAAATGCAACCGACTTTCACTATATCGATTGATTCAAAAATTACCTTCTCGCAAAAATCCTTAACCTCTTTGATGCCTACAGTCCCATTTGTATCAGCATCAAATTATCTCAATGTGCATCATTTCTTTGTACTCCCGATTCTCTGAATACATTCTGAAACACTTTCCTGCAAAGTGCAGACAATCCACCAAAAGAGGCATCAAGGTGCAACAAATATGCGACATAAAAAGCATTCCTATAGCAGTTTTGAAAGGGTAACCCTCGAGCAATATCATACCATATACAACTCTCTTTCTCTGTGTTGATCAAGCAGTCTGTTCTAATCAAATTTAGTCTTAGCCTTGTCTTTCAAATGGCTAACACATAGTACAACAAACTGAGCCATCCAGTACTGTGCTAGCAATTGTTGTACACATTATAAAAGACAATATATTAACAAGATAAATAGCTCATTTGCATTTCCAAATGGAGCAGACTAAGGATACCTCTATTGCCGAACCAGAGCGGCAGCCTTTGTTTGCCAAAGCAAAGCTTCATTCTTTAGTTGCAGAATGGATCAGATTGTCGGAATTGCGGCAATAGCATTGAACCTACAAACAACGTGTGATGCTCCATTTCTGATCAAAAGCAATCAGATAGAGATATTTAACAGAGTTAGCTTACCAGGCACAGATCTTCAACAAAACTTTTGCTACTCTAGCCACTAATATTCGTGCTGAAATGATAGTCTATGGCTTTTCGGAAAATGTAGAGCATGAAAAAATGATTTCAAAGTGCAAGACCCACGAACTTGCCCTAAATCAAAATTCCCCTTCTTGTTTTAAGCTCAGCAGGTCTCGGACAGATACATCAAAAGTCCGCCTTTAGCATCAATTTATCTCATCTCATATTTGCCTCGTAGAGTAGGAAGCCGGTTCATGCAGATGCCAGTTTTGGCGCCACAAATTAGGCATATTTTGACCACAAAGTATCTGGAAATAGGATGAAACAGTTAGTAGCTCTTTTCCGGAGTTATTATCTGAACCTCGAATCTTACAGAGCAAGCCACAACATTTTCCACTTTCATATTCCACAGAGGCTTCCACATACCTAAATGCTCCATCAAAGCGGCCGATTAAGGCCGATCTTGCAATTGGTTCAGACTTTTTATTTAATTCCTTATTGTTGATAACTCACATCGCTTGTTTCAGTCCATTTTTTGCAGTGCATCCTTCAATACAATTCCTTAGTAAATCCAGATACACAACATTTTGAGTGCACATTTCCCTTTCACGTCCAATGCTATAAACTGAAGCTCTTTGATTGCAAACTAGCAGTGTTATCTAAGAGTTTTTCAAGGGTTTGTTGCCGAACTGTTAATTCTCTCTTGAGTTGCCATAAAATACATAAACAGTTTCCCAAAATAGGCAATGATATACTTCTGAAAGACACGTCATGGTTCTACCATACCTTCTACTAGTAATCTGCATTTGAAATTACAAAATTAAGGTAGAATGCCATTGCTACACGTTAGCCTTCTCACTTTTCAATATGCTATTTGGATTAACACAAGCTCTTTCTCAAAAAATAATGGATTCAGCCTTCTCAATTTGTTTGTAGACCTTGTGCCATTATTGTCTTTAAAACCGGAGGAATTTGGAAAGCTTATTTCATAAAGACATCTTTGGGATACCCGATATGCAAAACGGGATCAATAAAGCAATAAATTATCAGGCGTAACACTAAAGCACGATAGAATATAGTATACCTTCACTTTTGCCATCGATAGCAATTTCCGTGAAGCAAAGATATGAGAAATGGGAGGCCACTCTTGTCTTGATTTCCAAGATAGTATACAACTTCGCAATCCCAGCCTATTAGTTTAGAATTAGAGGTTAGAGTCAAAATTTCAAAATCAAGATGACTTTTCTGTACAAATCATTAGCTCCAGGATTACCTGAATAATGATCTTTGCACATTCATTGCATGGGAACATGGTGACAAAAAGCTTCTCCAAAAACATATCCAACGCAGGACACAAGCACCAGCTTCATAAAGGAGGATTTAGAAGTTAGACTAATAACAAAGATTGCCTTATTTTGACCACATGCGGATGCATGGTTTTTATTCAATATTGCATTAACTTCGCGTGGCATACATACCGCAATTTAGGACCATTGTGTATTAGAGCCTCATACTAAACAAAGGCAAGCAAAAAGACTTAACGGGTATTTTGTCTTCAGCGGGTCACCATCTACAGATTTCTGCACAAGCAAAGCAACCTTAATCATATAACTCCCCTTCAGACAAAAAAAAAGAAATAATAGTATAACCTTTGCCCATGGAAGCTCATCATCTGAACAACCTCGTGGGAACCCGTTATACTCAATTCCTGCAATTGGACCATGCAATTGGACCATGACGTTTATGAAAAATGACAATATGAACACATATAGCATGCACACATGCGTGTAAGATGTAGAGAGAGCATACCAAGGATAACATTGTCTTGGCTGACCAAGCAAGCACCAACCTGCAAAATTTAACCTCATAGATACACAGTGATCCGTGAAGGTAAAGAGCAGAAATACACTTAGCATGGCCTGGGACCCAAACTTGCTAGCTAATATACACATGGAGACTATTCAAACAAATGTCGATGATCTAACAGTTTTTCTTTCCACAGAACCTTCCTCCAAATGGAAATTTATCACTGATATTGGCTCCTTTCATAGAAAATGATTTCACCAATACGTATACTTTAGGATCTCAAGGAATAAAGTTACCTGACGATTAGGATCTTTTGAACGCTGTGCTGAGAGAAAAGCAACTGCCATGAAGTAGTCCTCCCAAGATAGGTATCTGCACAAATTAATCTAATAAAATACACGAACCTACAGAACATTTTGGTTTTAAGGTAAGAATCTCTGAATACCACAAACTCGGTAAGCTCGTTAAAACTGACGGGTTGATTATCAGAAATGCGAATATCTTACCCTTGACGTTTGCACGGGTTGTAATGGTCCAAATTGAGCTCCTGGGTCGGAAATTAATCGCCACCCGTGATTATTTCCTTCAAGATTTCAATACTGCACCAGGCATCAATCATGAGTCTCCAGATTTAGGCTTTGCCTGAGTGAAAACTTGTCCGCCCCTGGCTTATTTCTACTTCTATCACCCTTAAGAGGTGCAAGAGAACAAATGAGAAAAGAAGAAAGAAGAAAATGAAATGAAAAGAGTGGAAGGACACTTTTACCCTAGAAAGACACAACACGATCAAAAATCTCCTCAGAACCATCCTCGGGCCGAGAAGCATATGGGAAGTGAGGAATGTGCGAAGAAAGCAAAGAGGCACCAATGGCAACTACGGCCTCCAAGGATGGCAGCTCCGACTACCGTAACCACATCTCGACCAGAGAGCATGAAACCGAGAAGATGAAGGTGGGTTCGATTGGTCCGGGCGTTGGAAACAAAGCGCCATGGAGTGCTCAACATCTGTCCAACATTTGTAATGTGTTTTCACAATCACGCAAAAACCTTGTTTGGGCAATGAAAACAAACCCCATTGGTTTTTCTCCTAGAGCCACCCTTAACTCATCGTTTTTTGACATATCTGAGAAAACCAAAATGTACCCTAAAATGTGAGCTACTACGTTAAATTTCTGGGCATTCGTTGTGTGAGAGCTTCTGCATAATCAGCAATAGCATGATGAAGATATATTGTAGTTGTGTCTTTCGCAAAAATTTGAGTCCGCTTGATCACCGCTTCAACTACTTTTGAACGAAACCGAGAGGGGCACTAGAATGGATCCGAGGTCGAGACATAGGAAAAGCGCAGGCGGAAGTAGAGAAAGATAAGTGCGTAAACGACCGGCGCACGGATATCACGATGTCCGGCAATCGGCCATAGATGGAGGAGTTCTTCGGGCAAGGGCCTGAGGAAATGGGAAAGAGGGCAAACTCCGACGTCACAGATCAGAAGCCCCAAATAAAGGGGTCAATTTGGGGGCTTAACATGGGCCGTCCAGATTTGAGATGGACGGCCGAGATTTAAATGTCTACACACTCTGCATCAAGGGGCTTATTTGGGGCTTTTGTTGTGGGCCGTTCATCTAAGAGATGGACGGCCGAGATCAATCTGTACCAATATTTTGGTACACCAACAAGAGGGTGCTTGGGGAGTTAGGAGGTGGCACCGTCTGGACCGTCCATCTCAAAAGTGGACGGCCGAGATCAATCTCTACCAACATTTTGTGGCATCAATCTCTACACCATTTGTGGCACTGCCAACATTTGTGACACTCAATATAATTGTATATATATAAGGATATATACATACATATACAAGTGATTGTACTATGAGGGAGCGTACAAATTTCGAGCCATCCAGTGAAGATTCTATAAAGATTCTCTTAGATTCTTCAAGGCTTAGAAAAAGATTCCCTAGATTCTCGAAGATTTCACGAAGATTCCCTTAGATTCCTCTACATTCTCTTGAGATTCTCATAGATTCTTTAAGATTCTCTTGAGTTATCCCTAGATTCTCAAAGATTAACCCAAATTTCCTCTAGATTCTCCAAGATTCTATGCAGATTCTCCTAAATTCCCATAGATTCTATGAAGATTCCCCTGCAAAACACATCCAATGTGAAAGATTCCCCAAAATTCCACAAAGATTCTTCTAGATTCTTAATATTCTACAAAGATTCCTCTAGATTCTCTAAGATTATATATAGTTTATGTAGATTCCCCTAGACTCCTTTAGATATTATGTATATTCCCCTAGATTTCATTAGATCTAAGTACATACCCCTAGATTCTCCAAGATTCCATTAAAGATCACGTAGATTCTCAAAGACTTTACGAAGATGCGCCTAGATTCTGCTAGATTTCCTAAGATTCTCTTAAGATCCCCATAGATTCTCTAATTCTGTTGAGATTCCTCTAGATTCCCGAAGTTTCTATGTAGATTCTCCCAGATCCCCTTAGATTCTACGAAGATTTCCCTAGATTCTTCGAGATTTTATCAAGATTCCCCTAGATTCTCAAAGGTTTTATAAAGATTTGCTTAGATTCTTAAAGATTCTCTTGTGATTCCCATAGATTCCTCAAGATTCTATTGATATTCCTTTACATTCTTTAAGATCCTATGAAGATTCCTCTAGATTCTCTTAAATTCTCATAGATTCCATAAAATTCCAAGATTCCAGGAAGATTCTCAGTATTCGATCATATTCACTTCAACTATGACGAAATGATATCAAAGCACTACTCATTGGAAAGCCCTCGACGAGAGGAATCCAATGGCATAGGCCTCACCCACAACGAAAAAGGTGCTCACATCCCCCATAAAATCCTCCATTGAGGAACCGGGGTACTCGAGAGCAATGGGTTATTTTTTTTGCAATGGGGAATTCTTGAACAAAAGGGGGGATTATTGAACAAAAAGGGTATATTCTAATGGAGGAATTAGTAGAAACAGGGGAGTGCAAATGCACATCGGGGTATTTTAAAAAAGGGGGATAAGGTCAAAAGGGTATTGCAAATGGATTGGGGTATTTTGAAGAAAAGGGGACTGTTTCAAAAAGGGAATTTGCGAATGGATTGGAGTATTTTCAAGAAAGGGGGATTGGTTCAAAAGGGAATTTGCGAATAGATTGGGGAATTTTTAAATAAAAGGGGATTGAGTTAAAGGAAAATTACGAAAAAAAGACAGAGGATTGCAATACTAGAGTATTTTCAAACAAAGGGATAATGTCAAGAAAAAGGGTATTTTCAATGAAAAGTAAATTTATGGTTGTATACTAGCTAAATATTCGGGCTCAAGTCGGTTTGCATTTTCGAATGTCCCGCGGAGAGGCTATTTCAGCCTAATTACTGAGACCAGACATTATCTCGATAATGGCCTCCTCTCTTGGCCTCTATAAAATTGCAATGATTCAAGAAATTTACTCGCTGCCCAAAGAACCTAAAATAGCCTCTGCCGGAAGGATTCGTTAGAGAATGTGCAGGCGGGCAATTTTCGCTTCTCGGACCTTGGCTCGCCCTAACGGGCTCGCCAGGCCCTTACCAGTGCTTAAATTGCCCTACCGCACATTACCTATATCAAAATACTATCTACTTTCAAATTGTCATATGTAAATGGTCGGATCACCAAAGGTCCTTACAGCTTAAATTGCCACGGCACATTACCTATATCAAAATACTATCTACTTTCAAATTGTCATATGTAAATGGTCGGATCATCTTAGAAGCCAGATTCTTACGTTCAAGAGTAGATTATGCATTGAGCTGTGATTTGCTAAGAGCCGGGCACGATGGCAACCCTCACCATCACGTAAAAAGGCAAGCCCTTTTACTCGCACCATCATCTGCCATCGCCGAAAGCACAAGGCAAAACAGGGCCCCTCTCCGGCGATGGTTGCATGTGAACCCAGCCTAAGGTGGGTCAGAAATTTTTGTAGCTAAATCCAAAATAAAACAAAGAATGTGTTAGATTTGACATAGGACTATTTAGACTAGGCAAAAATTATGAAACAACAGCATAAGTGTGTGCATAAAAGTTGGGTAAAAACGTTTGTTTGAATTCTACGAAGAAATTCAAAGGAAAATCCTTGGCGTTCAGATATGGCGGTCGGTAGGGCGGCTATCATTTCTGCTCATTTCTGCTCGTTTACGCTCATTTACGCTTCGTTTACGCTCATTTTCGCTTTCGTGGATATGGCGGTCGGTAGGGCGGCTATCATGGCCTTTGCCATATAGCCAGAAGCTGTTGGATCTATATTCAAGGTATCGCTTGCATTCTTGCTCTATTTTTCTTGAATAACCCCTCTTCTTTGATCATTCAATGCGAGAGTAGGCTATGGCTGTAACCGCAAAGGCTCAAGATGTGCAGCTATGGTTTAGTATCTTGTTTTCAGACTTGGGAATGGAGCATCGGCATTTCTCCATTTTCTCCATTTTCCTCATTTGCGCCATATCCAAATCCCTATTTCGATCATTGAGACCGATTTGGCTTTTGGCCTATTCATCAACTCTTGGCAGCTCGGCTTCATATCTATTGCGCCGTCTAAGGCTTTGGCCGTTCGAGCCAAGCTTCTTGTTCCGGTATTTTGTCTGTAACTTCATTGCTCCCTTTATCCTCTGTTATTTCCCTTTCATGCCACCCGCCCACGTTTGATCATTTCTCTGTTTTCCGCCCGGCTTTGGGTTCTGCGATCCATCAAGTTTGGGTTCTTACTCACATATCCGGGTGAGATTCCACTCTTTTCGTTGATTATCCCCCCTTTTTCTTTGTATTTCGCCTCGATGCATGGCTTATTCAAGGTTCCGACATTCTTGATCTGCAGGGTTTCCCCATAGATCGGCTAGATGAGCAGGTATTATCCTTCGCCCATAACCATGCCTTTCTAGGAGTCTTTCCTGAATGTTCATCTCTGCTGAGGACACAGGTATTTAATAGCACCTTTGGTCGATTAAATTTTTCCTTATGTTTCTACATGCATATCCTGTCATTTCGAGCAATGACAATGCAAACTTTTGATATATCATTGATTTACAGGCTCATAACCAGTGCTGTATATTCATTTGCAACCATGTTAGTCAGATCCGGAACATCTGGACATCATGATTCTCACAAGAATCTCATGGAGGAGCTGCACATATGTGTTTTCTTGCTGCTTCAAAGGTAAACATTAATTTTATTTGTAAGTGACAATATCTGCAAGGACATGCCTTCAGTGATTAGCATCAAAGTCGATGAAGTTTATATGTAATATATTAGAATGTCTTATACTACTTATTGTTTCCGTTTTCCATTTCTGATTTTCATTATTGATAATAATAATGAGGAAGAAACTATTTGCACCATTCCATTGAAAATGTATCTGAGCTATTATGGTCTTGCAGGTAAGAGCTAGAGTTTCCCTTTTTCTGTCTGCGTTTGTGTTTCTAGCGCAACAATAGAGGCTGGAAATTTTTGTGCCAAAATGGAGGGACATCTCCAACATCTCTTCATGGATTGGCATCAAAGTTCGAGATGTTCCGAAATGTGGTCACGTTTTGGCCACCATGCTCATTGAAAGTGTGTAGATTTACAAAGGTGTATTGAAATTTCATTTGCAAAGGTGTAATTTGATCAGTTTATTATTATCGTTGTTTTGAAATAATAAAAAGATTTGTCAATTTGTTACTGATTAGCTCTGCTCAAGTTGTTACTTATCAACTTATTTTTGAAATATATTAATTTACAAATGATAACAGGGTATTTTCTTATGAATGATGTCATACGGTGATAACAGGGTATGTAACAGGGTATGTTATTAATGGGGTATTATTTGAAACAGGGAATTATTTGGAATGGGGTACTATTTAAAACAGGGAATTATTTGGAATGGGGTATTATTTAAAACAGGGAATTATTTGGAATGGGGTATTATTTGAAACGGGGTATTATTTTGCAAATGATAATAGGGTATGATTTGAAATAAGGTATTACCTGAATAGGGTATTATCTTACGGATTATAACAGGGTATGAATTTACATTTTTTGATTGGGGATTGGCGACACCAAAGAATATGTAGCAAAAATATGTGGGGTTCGTGGGGATTTGATATAGATATAATTCTTGAAACCATAGACCATATCCCTAAAACAATTCAATGGGTTATTATAAAAAAAAAACATAGATTTAAGATAAAAAATAGTCACATTAGCTCACTAGTTAGATTGGTTAAAGTAGTCTTATTAGGACATTGAGTTATTTTAGTAGAGGTTCAATCCCCAGATTTCATATTCTAAAAGCTTAAATGAAACCCAGATAGAGGCACGATATACCATCAAAACCTTAGGCAAACTCTAGATTCGACATCTTAAAATCATAGGCGCCCCCAATCATAATTGAGCATAATCAAACGAGAGGTGTCCAGAGGCTCCAACATACCGGGTCAGAGGATTGATGATCCGACGACCGTGGTAGTCCGTGGTGCACCTCGCTTAGAATATGTAGCAAAAAATAAAGGGTTCCGTGGGGATTGGATATCTATAATTTTAAAACAATTCAATGGGTTATTATAAAAAAAAAAATAGATTTAAGATAAAAAATAGTCACATTAGCTCACTAGTTAGATTGGTTAAAGTAGTCTTATTAGGACATTGAGTTATTTTAGTAGAGGTTCAATCCCTCGTGATTTCATATTCTAAAAGCTTAAATGAAACCGTGATAGAGGCAACGATATACCATCAAAACCTTAGGCAAACTCAGATTCGACATCTTAAAATCATAGGCATCCCCAATCATAATTGAGCATAATGAAAACGAGAGGTGTCCAGAGGCTCCAACATACGCCGGATTGACAGATCGGGATAGGATTGACAGATCCGACGATCGTGGTAGTCCGTGGTGCACCTCGCTTAGAATATGTAGATAAAAAAAAATAACAGTGGGGGATATCTATCCCATAAAACAATTCAATGGGTTATTATAAAAAAAACATAGATTTAAGATAAAAAAATAGTCACATTAGCTCACTAGTTAGATTGGTTAAAGTAGTCTTATTAGGACATTGAGTTATTTTAGTAGAGGTTCAATCCCCGTGATTTCATATTCTAAAAGCTTAAATGAAACCGTGATAGAGGCACGATATACCATCAAAACCTTAGGCAAACTCAGATTCGACATCTTAAAATCATAGGGCCCCCAATCATAATTGAGCATAATCGAAACGAGAGGTGTCCAGAGGCTCCAACATACCGGGCCGTAGGATTGACAGATAAACGATCGTGGTAGTCCGTGGTGCACCTCGCTTAGAATATGTAGCAAAATAACAGGGGATATATAGATATCCCATATCCCTAAAACAATTCAATGGGTTATTATAAAAAAAAAAAATAGATTTAAGATAAAAAATAGTCACATTAGCTCACTAGTTAGATTGGTTAAAGTAGTCTTATTAGGACATTGAGTTATTTTAGTAGAGGTTCAATCCCCAGATTTCATATTCTAAAAGCTTAAATGAAACCGTGATAGAGGCACGATATACCATCAAAACCTTAGGCAAACTCACATCTTAAAGATTCGACATCTTAAAATCATAGGCATCCCCAATCATAATTGAGCATAATCAAACGAGAGGTGTCCGTGAGGCTCCAACATAGATATGGGCCGTGAGGATTGATGATCCTTAAAACGACCGTGGTAGTCCAGGTGCACCTCGCTTAGAATATGTAGGGGGTTTATTGGGACATTGAAATAACAATCCCCTGGATATCATATCCCTAAAACAATTCAATGGGTTATTATAAAAAAACATAGATTTAAGATAAAAAATAGTCACATTAGCTCACTAGTTAGATTGGTTAAAGTAGTCTTATTAGGACATTGAGTTATTTTAGTAGAGGTTCAATCCCCTCGTGATTTCATATTCTAAAAGCTTAAATGAAACCGTGATAGAGGCACGATATACCATCAAAACCTTAGGCAAACTCAGATTCTACATCTTAAAATCATAGGCGCCCCCAATCATAATTGAGCATAATCAAACGAGAGGTGTCCAGAGGCTCCAACATATAGCCTGGGCCGAGGATTGACAGATCCTAACGATCGTGGTAGTCTAGGGTGCACCTCGCTTAGAATATGTAGCAAAATAACAGGGGTTCCGTGGGGATTTGATATAGATATAATTCTTGAAACCATAGACCATATCCCTAAAACAATTCAATGGGTTATTATAAAAAAAAAACATAGATTTAAGATAAAAAATAGTCACATTAGCTCACTAGTTAGATTGGTTAAAGTAGTCTTATTAGGACATTGAGTTATTTTAGTAGAGGTTCAATCCCTCGTGATTTCATATTCTAAAAGCTTAAATGAAACCAGATAGAGGCACGATATACCATCAAAACCTTAGGCAAACTCAGATTCGACATCTTAAAATCATAGGCGCCCCAATCATAATTGAGCATAAAAAAAAACGAGAGGTGTCCAGAGGCTCCAACATACCCGGGGCCGTAGGATTGACAGATCCGACGATCGTGGTAGTCCGTGGTGCACCTCGCTTAGAATATGTAGCAAAATAACAGGGGGTTCCGTGGGGATTTGATATAGATATAATTCTTGAAACCATAGACCATATCCCTAAAACAATTCAATGGGTTATTATAAAAAAAAAACATAGATTTAAGATAAAAATAGTCACATTAGCTCACTAGTTAGATTGGTTAAAGTAGTCTTATTAGGACATTGAGTTATTTTAGTAGAGGTTCAATCCTCAGATTTCATATTCTAAAAGCTTAAATGAAACCGTGATAGAGGCACGATATACCATCAAAACCTTAGGCAAAACTCGTAGATTCGACATCTTAAAATCATAGGGCCCCCAATCATAATTGAGCATAATCAAACGAGAGGTGTTTTAGTAGAGGTTCAATCCTCTGGTAGTATTCTAAAGATATAATGAAACCGTGATAGAGGGATATACCATCAAAACCTTAGGCAAACCTCAGATTCACATCTTAAAATCATAGGCGCCCCTAATCATAATTGAGCATAAGATAAAAAGAGGTGTCCGTGAGGTCCAACATACTCGCTTAGGATTGATGTGATCCAAAACGACCGTAGGTAGTCCAGGTGCATTCGCTTAGAATAGATATAATTTTGAAACCATAGGGATATATCCCTAAAACAATTCAATGGGTTATTATAAAAAAACATAGATTTAAGATAAAAAATAGTCACATTAGCTCACTAGTTAGATTGGTTAAAGTAGTCTTATTAGGACATTGAGTTATTTTAGTAGAGGTTCGAATCCCCGGGATTTCATATTCTAAAAGCTTAAATGAAACCGTGATAGAGGCACGATATACCATAAAAAACCTTAGGCAAAGTAGTCTTATCAGATTCGACATCTTAAAATCATAGGCGAGGCACGTATATACCCCCAATCATAATTGAGCATAATCATAATTGAGCATAAAACGAGAGGTGTCCAGAGGCTCCAACATACGGCCCGGGCCGTAGGATTGACAGATCCGACGACCGTGGTAGTCCTAGGGTGCACCTCGCTTAGAATATGTAGCAAAATAACAGGGGTTCCGTGTGGGGATTTGATATAGATATAATTCTTGAAACCATAGACCATATCCCTAAAACAATTCAATGGGTTATTATAAAAAAAAACATAGATTTAAGATAAAAAAATAGTCACATTAGCTCACTAGTTAGATTGGTTAAAGTAGTCTTATTAGGACATTGAGTTATTTTAGTAGAGGTTCAATCCCTCGATTTCATATTCTAAAAGCTTAAATGAAAACAGATAGAGGCAACGATATACCATCAAAACCTTAGGCAAACTCAGATTCGACATCTTAAAATCATAGGCGCCCCAATCATAATTGAGCATAATCAAACGAGAGGTGTCCAGAGGCTCCAAACATACGCCGGGGCCGTAGGGATTGATGATCCGACGATCGTGGTAGTCCAGGTGCACCTCGCTTAGAATATGTAGCAAAAAATAACAGGGGTTCTGTGGGGATTTGATATAGATATAATTTTTGAAACCATAGACCATATCCCTAAAACAATTCAATGGGTTATTATTATAAAAAAAAACATAGATTTAAGATAAAAAAAAATAGTCACATTAGCTCACTAGTTAGATTGGTTAAAGTAGTCTTATTAGGACATTGAGTTATTTTAGTAGAGGTTCGAATCCCTCGTGATTTCATATTCTAAAAGCTTAAATGAAACCGAGATAGAGGCACGATATACCATCAAAACCTTAGGCAAAAGAGACATCTTAAAATCATAGGCCCCCAATCATAATTGAGCATAACAATTCAATGGGTTATTATAAAAAAACATAGAGAGGTGTCACATTAGCTCACTAAATGAAAAGTAGTCTTATAGAGGCACGATATACCATCAAAACCTTAGATAGGCAAACTCAAAATTAGGACATCTTAAAATCATAGGCGCCCCAATCATAATTGAGCATAATCAAACGAGAGGTGTCCAGAGGCTCCAACATACAGTATAAAATAGGATTGACAGATCCGACGACCGTGGTAGTCCAGTGGTGCACCTCGCTTAGAATATGTAGCAAAAATAGGGGGTTCTTATTAGGGGATTTAGAGGATATCTATATGAAACCATAGACCAAAAAATTCAATGGGTTATTATAAAAAAAACATAGATTTAAGATAAAAAATAGTCACATTAGCTCACTAGTTAGATTGGTTAAAGTAGTCTTATTAGGACATTGAGTTATTTTAGTAGAGGTTCAATCCCCAGATTTCATATTCTAAAAGCTTAAATGAAACCGTGATAGAGGCACGATATACCATCAAAACCTTAGGCAAACTCAGATTCGACATCTTAAAATCATAGGCGCCCCCAATCATAATTGAGCATAATCAAAACGAGAGGTGTCCAGAGGCTCCAACATACCGGGGCCGTAGGATTGACATGATCCGACGATCGTGGTAGTCTAGGGTGCACCTCGCTTAGAATATGTAGCAAAAATAACAGGGGGTTCTGTGGGGATTTGATATAGATATAATTCTTGAAACCATAGACCATATCCCTAAAACAATTCAATGGGTTATTATAAAAAAAAAAAAAAACATAGATTTAAGATAAAAAATAGTCACATTAGCTCACTAGTTAGATTGGTTAAAGTAGTCTTATTAGGACATTGAGTTATTTTAGTAGAGGTTCAATCCCCGTGATTTCATATTCTAAAAGCTTAAATGAAAACCGTGATAGAGGCACGATATACCATCAAAACCTTAGGCAAACTCAGATTCGACATCTTAAAATCATAGGCGCCCCAATCATAATTGAGCATAATCAAACGAGAGGTGGTTAAAGAGGCTCCAACATAGCCCGGGCCGTGAGGGATTGATGATCCGACGATCGTGGTAGTCCGTGGTGCACCTCGCTTAGAATATGTAGCAAAATAACAGTGGGTTCCGTGGGGATTTGATATAGATATAATTTTGAAACCATAGACCATATCCCTAAAACAATTCAATGGGTTATTATAAAAAAAAACATAGATTTAAGATAAAAAAATAGTCACATTAGCTCACTAGTTAGATTGGTTAAAGTAGTCTTATTAGGACATTGAGTTATTTTAGTAGAGGTTCAATCCCTCAGATTTCATATTCTAAAAGCTTAAATGAAACCAGATAGAGGCACGATATACCATCAAAACCTTAGGCAAACTCAGGACATCTTAAAATCATAGGCGCCCCCAATCATAATTGAGCATAATCAAACGAGAGGTGTCCAGAGGCTCCAACATATTAGGGGCCGTAGGGACCAAAAAAAGATCCGACGACTTTGGTAGTCATAGGTGCACCTCGCTTAGAATATGTAGCAAAAATTAAGTGGGGTTCCGTGGGGATTTGATATAGATATAATTTTGAAACCATAGACCATATCCCTAAAACAATTCAATGGGTTATTAAAAAAAAAACATAGATTTAAGATAAAAAAAATAGTCACATTAGCTCACTAGTTAGATTGGTTAAAGTAGTCTTATTAGGACATTGAGTTATTTTAGTAGAGGTTCAATCCTCAGATTTCATATTCTAAAAGCTTAAATGAAACCGTGATAGAGGCACGATATACCATCAAAACCTTAGGCAAACTCAGATTCGACATCTTAAAATCATAGGCGCCCCAATCATAATTGAGCATAATCAAACGAGAGGTGTCCAGAGGCTCCAACATACGCCGGGCCGTAGGATTGATGATCCGACGACCGTGGTAGTCCAGTGGTGCACCTCGCTTAGAATATGTAGCAAAATAATGTGGGGGTTCGTGGGGATTTGATATAGATATAATTTTTGAAACCATAGACCATATCCCTAAAACAATTCAATGGGTTATTAAAAAAAAAAAAAAAACATAGATTTAAGATAAAAAATAGTCACATTAGCTCACTAGTTAGATTGGTTAAAGTAGTCTTATTAGGACATTGAGTTATTTTAGTAGAGGTTCGAATCCCCTCGTGATTTCATATTCTAAAAGCTTAAATGAAACCGTGATAGAGGCAACGATATACCATCAAAACCTTAGGGCAAACTCAGATTCGACATCTTAAAATCATAGGCCCCCAATCATAATTGAGCATAATCGAAACGAGAGGTGTCCAGAGGCTCCAACATACGCCCGGGCCGTAGGGATTGACAGATCCGACGATCGTGGTAGTCCGTGGTGCACCTCGCTTAGAATATGTAGCAAAATAATGGGGGTTCTGTGGGGATTTGATATAGATATAATTTTTGAAACCATAGACCATATCCCTAAAACAATTCAATGGGTTATTATAAAAAAAACATAGATTTAAGATAAAAAATAGTCACATTAGCTCACTAGTTAGATTGGTTAAAGTAGTCTTATTAGGACATTGAGTTATTTTAGTAGAGGTTAAAAAAAAATCCCTCAGATTTCATATTCTAAAAGCTTAAATGAAACCGTGATAGAGGCACGATATACCATCAAAACCATCAAAACCTTAGGCAAACTCAGATTCGACATCTTAAAAATCAGATTCGACATCTTAAAATCATAGGCGCCCCCAATCATAATTGAGCATAATTTAAACGAGAGGTGTCCAGAGGCTCCAACATACAAAAACCTTAGGGCCGGGCGACATCTTAAAATCAGGGATTCCCCCAATGATAATTGATCCGACGAAACGAGGGTAGTCCAGGGTGCAACCTCGCTTAGAATATGTAGCAAAATAATATGGGGTTCCTGTGGGGATTTGATATAGATATAATTCTTGAAACCATAGACCATATCCCTAAAACAATTCAATGGGTTATTAAAAAAAAAACATAGATTTAAGATAAAAAATAGTCACATTAGCTCACTAGTTAGATTGGTTAAAGTAGTCTTATTAGGACATTGAGTTATTTTAGTAGAGGTTCAATCCCTCAGATTTCATATTCTAAAAGCTTAAATGAAACCGTGATAGAGGCAACGATATACCATCAAAACCTTAGGCAAACTCAGATTCGACATCTTAAAATCATAGGCGCCCCCAATCATAATTGAGCATAATCAAAACGAGAGGTGTCCAGAGGCTCCAACATACGACCGGGCCGTAGAGGATTGATGATCCGACGACCGTGGTAGTCTAGGGTGCACCTCGCTTAGAATATGTAGCAAAATAACAGGGGTTCCGTGGGGATTTGATATAGATATAATTTTTGAAACCATAGACCATATCCCTAAAACAATTCAATGGGTTATTATAAAAAAAAAAACATAGATTTAAGATAAAAAAATAGTCACATTAGCTCACTAGTTAGATTGGTTAAAGTAGTCTTATTAGGACATTGAGTTATTTTAGTAGAGGTTCAATCCCCAGATTTCATATTCTAAAAGCTTAAATGAAACCGTGATAGAGGCACGATATACCATCAAAACCTTAGGCAAACTCAGATTCGACATCTTAAAATCATAGGGCCCCTAATCATAATTGAGCATAATCAAACGAGAGGTGTCCAGAGGCTCCAACATACGCCCCGGGGCCGAGGGATTGACAGATCCCGACGACCGTGGTAGTCCAGGGTGCACCTCGCTTAGAATATGTAGCAAAATAACAGGGGTTCCTGTGGGGATTTGATATAGATATAATTCTTGAAACCATAGACCATATCCCTAAAACAATTCAATGGGTTATTATAAAAAAACATAGATTTAAGATAAAAAATAGTCACATTAGCTCACTAGTTAGATTGGTTAAAGTAGTCTTATTAGGACATTGAGTTATTTTAGTAGAGGTTCAATCCCTCGATTTCATATTCTAAAAGCTTAAATGAAACCGTGATAGAGGCACGATATACCATCAAAACCTTAGGCAAACTCAGATTCGACATCTTAAAATCATAGGCGCCCCCAATCATAATTGAGCATAATCAAACGAGAGGTGTCCAGAGGCTCCAACATACGCCTGGGGCCGTAGGATTGATGTGATCCGACGATCGTGGTAGTCTAGGGTGCACCTCGCTTAGAATATGTAGCAAAATAACAGGGGTTCCGTGGGGATTTGATATAGATATAATTTTTGAAACCATAGACCATATCCCTAAAACAATTCAATGGGTTATTAAAAAAAAAACATAGATTTAAGATAAAAAATAGTCACATTAGCTCACTAGTTAGATTGGTTAAAGTAGTCTTATTAGGACATTGAGTTATTTTAGTAGAGGTTCAATCCCCGAGATTTCATATTCTAAAAGCTTAAATGAAACCGTGATAGAGGCAACGATATACCATCAAAAACCTTAGGCAAACTCAGATTCGACATCTTAAAATCATAGGCGCCCCCAATCATAATTGAGCATAATCAAACGAGAGGTGTCCAGAGGCTCCAAACATACGCCCGGGCCAGAGGATTGACAGATCCGACGACCGTGGTAGTCCGTGGTGCACCTCGCTTAGAATATGTAGCAAAAATAATGTGGGGTTCTGTGGGGATTTGATATAGATATAATTTTTGAAACCATAGACCATATCCCTAAAACAATTCAATGGGTTATTATAAAAAACATAGATTTAAGATAAAAAAAATAGTCACATTAGCTCACTAGTTAGATTGGTTAAAGTAGTCTTATTAGGACATTGAGTTATTTTAGTAGAGGTTCAATCCCCGTATTTCATATTCTAAAAGCTTAAATGAAACCGTGATAGAGGCAACGATATACCATCAAAAACCTTAGGCAAACTCAGATTCGACATCTTAAAATCATAGGCGCCCCCAATCATAATTGAGCATAATCAAACGAGAGGTGTCCAGAGGCTCCAACATACCTGATTGGGCCGAGGGATTGACAGATCCGACGATCGTGGTAGTCCGTGGTGCACCCTCGCTTAGAATATGTAGCAAAAAATAACAGGGGGTTCCGTGGGGATTTGATATAGATATAATTCTTGAAACCATAGACCATATCCCTAAAACAATTCAATGGGTTATTATAAAAAAAAAACATAGATTTAAGATAAAAAATAGTCACATTAGCTCACTAGTTAGATTGGTTAAAGTAGTCTTATTAGGACATTGAGTTATTTTAGTAGAGGTTCAATCCCCAGATTTCATATTCTAAAAGCTTAAATGAAACCAGAGATAGAGGCACGATATACCATCAAAACCTTAGGCAAACTCAGATTCGACATCTTAAAATCATAGGCGTCCCCAATCATAATTGAGCATAATTGAAACGAGAGGTGTCCAGAGGCTCCAACATACAGTCTGGACCGTAGGATTGACAGATCCGACGACTGTGGTAGTCCAGGGTGCACCTCGTTTAGAATATGTAGCAAAATAACATTGGGGTTCCGTGGGGATTTGATATAGATATAATTTTGAAACCATAGACCATATCCCTAAAACAATTCAATGGGTTATTATAAAAAAACATAGATTTAAGATAAAAAATAGTCACATTAGCTCACTAGTTAGATTGGTTAAAGTAGTCTTATTAGGACATTGAGTTATTTTAGTAGAGGTTAGAATCCCCGTGATTTCATATTCTAAAAGCTTAAATGAAACTTAAATGAAACCCTGATAGAGGCACGATATACCATCAAAACCTTAGGCAAAACTCAGATTCGACATCTTAAAATCATAGGCCCCCAATCATAATTGAGCATAATCGAAAACGAGAGGTGTCCAGAGGCTCCAACATACACCGGGTCAGAGGATTGACAGATCCGACGATCGTGGTAGTCCAGGTGCACCTCGCTTAGAATATGTAGCAAAATAACGTGGGGTTCCGTGGGGATTTGATATAGATATAATTTTTGAAACCATAGACCATATCCCTAAAACAATTCAATGGGTTATTAAAAAAAAAAACATAGATTTAAGATAAAAAAATAGTCACATTAGCTCACTAGTTAGATTGGTTAAAGTAGTCTTATTAGGACATTGAGTTATTTTAGTAGAGGTTCAATCCCCGTGATTTCATATTCTAAAAGCTTAAATGAAACCCGATAGAGGCAACGATATACCATCAAAACCTTAGGCAAACTCAGATATTCGACATCTTAAAATCATAGGCGCCCCCAATCATAATTGAGCATAATCAAAACGAGAGGTGTCCAGAGGCTCCAACATACGCCCGGGTCAGGGATTGACAGATCCGACGATCGTGGTAGTCCGTGGTGCACCTTGTTTAGAATATGTAGCAAAATAATGTGGGGTTCCGTGGGGATTTGATATAGATATAATTTTGAAACCATAGACCATATCCCTAAAACAATTCAATGGGTTATTATAAAAAAAAACATAGATTTAAGATAAAAAATAGTCACATTAGCTCACTAGTTAGATTGGTTAAAGTAGTCTTATTAGGACATTGAGTTATTTTAGTAGAGGTTCAATCCCCGTATTTCATATTCTAAAAGCTTAAATGAAACCGTATAGAGGCACGATATACCATCAAAACCTTAGGCAAACTCAGTATTCGACATCTTAAAATCATAGTGTCCCCAATCATAATTGAGCATAATCAAACGAGAGGTGTCCAGCATAATCAAAACGAGAGGCTCCAACATACGCCCGGGCCGTAGGATGGATGATCCGACGATCGTGGTAGTCCAGTGGTGCACCTTGTTTAGAATATGTAGCAAAATAAATGTGGGGTTCCTGTGGGGATTTGATATAGATATAATTTTTGAAACCATAGACCATATCCCTAAAACAATTCAATGGGTTATTTAAAAAAAACATAGATTTAAGATAAAAAATAGTCACATTAGCTCACTAGTTAGATTGGTTAAAGTAGTCTTATTAGGACATTGAGTTATTTTAGTAGAGGTTCAATCCCCTCAGATTTCATATTCTAAAAGCTTAAATGAAACCCAGATAGAGGCACGATATACCATCAAAACCTTAGGCAAACTCAGATTCGACATCTTAAAATCATAGGTGGCCCCCAATCATAATTGAGCATAATCGAAACGAGAGGTGTCCAGAGGCTCCAACATACAACCGGGCCGAGGGATTGATGATCCGACGATTGTGGTAGTCGGGTGGTGCACCTCGCTTAGAATATGTAGCAAAATAACAGGGGTTCCAGGGGATTTGATATAGATATAATTCTTGAAACCATAGACCATATCCCTAAAACAATTCAATGGGTTATTATAAAAAAAAAACATAGATTTAAGATAAAAAAATAGTCACATTAGCTCACTAGTTAGATTGGTTAAAGTAGTCTTATTAGGACATTGAGTTATTTTTAGTAGAGGTTCAAATCCTCAGATTTCATATTCTAAAAGCTTAAATGAAACCGTGATAGAGGCACGATATACCATCAAAACCTTAGGCAAACTCAGATTCGACATCTTAAAATCATAGGCGTCCCCAATCATAATTGAGCATAATCGAAACGAGAGGTGTCCAGAGGCTCCAACATACAGTCTGGGCCGTAGGATTGACAGATCCGACGACTGTGGTAGTCCAGGGTGCACCTCGTTTAGAATACAAATAAGGAAAAGGGGGATTGTGGCCAAATACCCCGATTCGAAAAATACATTTTATCCCCTGTTCTTCGACGGAAAAGGTGGATTTTATAGGCATTTTTGCGGGGTATTTTATAGGGTATTGGAGCACCTTTTTCGCTGTGACCTTCATCCGACCCCTTTGCTGCAAGTTACGGGCCTTTGAAGATAATTACAAAAAAGAAGCTTTCTCGAAATTCCTTCCATAAACGTTGGTGCCACCTCATTACTATTTTATTAAATGAGGATGCCACCTCAACTCCTTTAATAAATAAATTGCAACTTAATAAAAAAATTAATGGCCACGATTTCTCCTCCCCCTTTTGATCCAAGGGCCGAGATTGGCCACACCAAAAAGCACCTTTAGGGACCTTCCTTGCACCTTCTCTAAAAGCAAGGGCCATGATTTTGCCTTCCCCCTTGATCCGATGGTCTAGAGGCATGGTGTATGCCCCATGCATGACCCCATGTAGATCCTAAGGCCATAGCTATACCACCTCATTGGCCCCCAAATAGACGACCTAGATTGATTTGAATATGTAAACAATCCATGGGTACATCGTTTCCCATGGACATATAGAATAATTATATATACAAGAAATTTATCGCAGCGGCCAAGCCGCCGCGAACATTTCTCTTTCCTAATCCACCTTTCTCGGTCGACTCATTTACTATTTGGAACTTTGTCTAGTTATTTTGAGTAAACTAATTACTTGTTAGTTACGTGTCTGTTTCTAATAAGCACCCTTTCTAGTTGAAAAATTTTCGCTTTGTTGATTACATTGTATTTAGTTTTGTCAAACTCTAAACATTTGCATATCTAAATCTTGCACAACTCTAATTTGATTCATTGTCTACATGTACTCTTGGTCCTTTTGTTCACACATGGTGTGGAGCATTTGATCTTTAAGCACATGGCTATTTTGACAACTAAATTGCTGCCACGTACATTATCAAACATGTAATTGCTTTGAATTCACTTTGAATATGTTTGAGGTATGCATGAAAACATTGGCTCATAGTTGTATATAAGTCTTCGTCCAGTTTTAGAGCTCATGTTTTTGAATTGTGTCACACCGTTATAATGAGCCATGTATTCAAAATGTATAGAGACCAATAATCTAGTTCGCGTGTCTTTATGCCACAGACTTTTATAGTCTTTTACCATTTTACCTTGTGAAACTCGCATAAAATAGAAGGACAATATTCAATGAAGTGCGCATTTGTACAAATATACCCTCTTTTAGACTTCTAAGAAAGTGCTCAATCCCTTGGTTGCTGATTGGATTATATAAGGTGTATTCGGTATGAAAACACCCATGGATGCATCAAAAATGTATGCCAAAGTGCAACTATGCCTATCCAAAAATTTGATGGCTACAAACTTAGAAAAGAGCATACGAATAAGATAAGGGTTTTAACATTCAACTACCCACTTGAAAATGCAAATCTCAAAAGATGATTTTTTTCTTGGATAAAAATACAGGTAACAAGTGATATATGTAAGCCCTGACGAACCATTATCTTAACTCATGATTGTTGTTAAACTAGTGGGAGTAAAAATTGCTGAGAGAAAAGACATCACCCATGGAATTTTAACCATGTTACTATCGATCAAATTCTGCCTCACATGGTAATAAGATGTGGCACTCCTTAAACTTGTAACAGATAAATCAACACAAAAATGAGTGCACCTTCAGTGTCTCCAAAAGTTCATCCTCTGCAATTTCATTGCTGAATGTGGTTCTTCCAACTCGATATCACTAGGCATAAAAGAAAGTCCAGGAGTCTGAGGACCATAAAACTTTTTTTTTTTTTTTTTTTTTTTTTTTTGTCACTTTGCAACCCAGATGCCAGTCCTACTAGCGCCCTATGAAACACGATAACAAAATTAAAGCTAAAGTGAGCATGTGCTAATATTTTTTTTTTTTTTTTGAGGGATAAAAAAGATTTTATTTACTTAGAGAGAATGATACAAAGCCACATGGCAGAGGTGCACCCATCCACGAATATGAGATGGGGGTAGCTACGTAGCTCCAGCTTGTACTATTCTCTTTCCCGACCTAGACCAGATTAAAATAGGTGCCCCATATTTCTTCCTTTACCTCTTCTTCACATTTAAAAACTAGCCTAAATTTTTAAGTCTTTCAAGTACCGGTGAAGTAGCCGAGTTGATGATATGAATACCTCCCGATTCTCGGTGAAGACTCGGGCATTCCTCCTTTTTCCATATTGACCCGGATCGTCTGTGCCCCGGCTATGTGAAAAGAAATCTTCTTCTTGGGACACCATTACGGAGGGAGAATTCTAGCGGCAATTCTTTGGTTCCTAAGGGGTATTCGAACCTATCCGGACTCAGGCCCATACTTGCAAAGCATCCCACATTCCACCAAACAATGTTCTATAGATTCTTCTTCCTCTTCACACATAGGGCAAAGTGGGCTCACGTTATTGTCCCATTTGGAGACTAGATGATTGACCCTTGGGACCCCGTGGATCACTTGCCAAAGAAAGGCGTTGATTCGTGGAGGGAGGAATTTCAGCCAAGCCGTTTCTCCGGATGTTTTTAAGGATGTCCTCGGTGATCACTAGCTCCCACTTGGGGAGATACTAGAAGAAATCCCTTAGTCTTCAAAACTTTGTAGCATGACTTCACAAACTTGTTAGGTAGCGAAGGATGTACGACCCATGGACTTTGATCTCCTCTATTTATTGTGTTTGGGAGTACGGAAGCCACACATTCCCAAATTATCTTTGTGCCTCCTTTAAACCAAAAACAGGCTTGAAATGCTTCCCAAGCGGCGGGTGCTCTCCCATATACCATCGAGCACAAGAGTGTATACCACAGTTTTCCATCTCTTCACAATCCTCGGCGTACGCCACTATACCTAATGGGCCTTGTTTATTGTGCAATTCCACTTTGGTACCCACCATGGAGGGAGGTCCTCGCTTTTAAATTTGCTGATATCAAGCGTGAATAGTTTCTTTATGGCATTCCAAGCGAAATAAGACCCTTCAGGAAGGGGGAGGCTTCTTTACATGGCTTGAGATCAAAGAAGAGAGACCATGGAAGCAACACCTTGACAGAAGGCTTACTATGCTTACAAGAATACAATAGAGCTTGGTTGATGAGGTGCAAACACGGAGACTTCACCCTTTCCTGAAGAATCATCCATATGAATTTGGTGTTAATACTTTGCTCGTAAGACTATGTCAAACATACCAATTCCCCTTCTGTTTTTGTCCCTCTTGCACTTCCACCAAGCAATTTTGATCGTTGCACCTTCTTCATTACCTCCCAGCATTTAAGTTTGAATCAACCCTTCTAACTCCACGCACCTTCCCTCGGAGCAAGTAGAATTGATGATATGTATACATAAGTATTATTTAGCACATGTTTTGCCCAGTAATCCTCCCCGCAAGGGATAACTTTGCTACCTTCCACCAATTTAGGTGTTTATGTAGGCCTAGTAGCATTTCATCCCATATTCGTGCACTAGTGATGTTAATGCCCTTTGGGATTCCTAACAAGCTGGAGTGTTCACCCTCGGGGATAATTTTCCATGGTAAGCTTTCCAAACATATGGGATGCCTGTTCTCCAAAGGCCCTGCAGCGAGCATTTTTTTCCAATTTATGAGGCAACCTGAAGCTATTGAGAAGGTGGCGGTGGTTATCTGCACATGATATATTGTTTTCCTCTGCCTCGATAAAGCGAGAAATGAGATGCGCATCTTTGGTTCTGATTTGTTGAGAACCGTCCCACATTTCTAGTCCCTGAATGAGACCGTCTGCGGATGCTTGCAGGAATAGCTGTGAGAGAGCTTCTGCTGCTATATTGAAGAGGAAGGGAGCAAGGGGACAACCTTGCACGATGCCCTCTTAATCTCAAATATAGGAGATGATTCACCTTGAAATAAGACTGAGGCTCGAGCTGATCTCAATAGTTTCATTACCCCTTCTGTAAAAATATCCCCACAACCCAGCTTGAGCATCATTTTATGCAGAAAACTCCATCTAATGCTGTCATATGCCTTGGTGAAATCTAGCTTTAGATAGGCTACTTTTTGTCCTGTTTTTCTGGCCCAGTGCAACCCTTCAAAAGTTTGCCGCCACATTGCTCGAGAATACTCCTACCGGGTAAGAAGCCGTGATTGGGCTGTGAGATACCTTAAAGCTAAAATTGGTTTGATCTTCTCTCTGCCATAGCCTTGGCTATGATTTTGTAAAATGAGATAGGAGTGTGATAGGCCTCAATCATTAATTGTGCTTGGCTCCTTGCACTTAGGTACCCGGGCAATGCGGACTGTATTCAATCTTGGGTTTAAATTTTCAGCTTGCAAGAAGTCATTGTATCTTGGAAAAAGATATCATTTTAATCCATTCCCAATTGCATTGGTAGAATTCGATGGGAATTCCATCCATACCCGGACATTTATTCTTAGCCAATAAGAGGGTGGCTTTTCAAGATCCTCCATAAAGAGAGAGCGACTCGAGAATATCTTTTTGGCTAGAGCTCATTATAGGTGAAACTTTTGAGATCACTAACTCTTATTATGTATCTTGGAATGGTAGGTTATGTTCCCCAAAAACCTTGGAAATGATTATAGAAGTACCTTTTTAGATCCCCAGGGGATTTGAGGGTCGAAATGTCGCCTAGTGCAATGGTTGATAGAGTAAGCGACCTCTTCTTTTTTTTTTTTGACTTAAAGAAGAACTTGGTGCATTTATCACCTTCATTTAGCCAAGTCAATCCTGCTTTGCATCTGTTCTCCATTATCTTGACTTCCTCTAGTGCCTTTTATCGTTCTATTATTCCCTTCTCCTCTATCCCATCATTGGGCCCCAATGCTCTAAGTGAGTGGAGCTGATTGTAAAGGCTATCCAACTCTCCCCCTCCCTTTGCACTTTAGCTCTACCCCAACATTTGGCATAATTTTTTATATTACCGGGGCGGATTATCATGGTTTCCATCCCCGAGCCCGTTCTGAAAGTGGATTGCCATATGCTTTTCTGAGGCCTCCACAAATTACGGATCTTTCGGATATCTAGTGTTGAGTTTGAATCTTGTTTTTAGAGGTTCTAATCGGCAAATCACGGGTAGAAATGACACGTGGATTGTGATCCGAGATAGCATTTTGTAGAAGGTTGGATCTATGCGCATTTGGAAGGATGGTAAGTGCCTCATCGTTGATGTAGCATCTATCATGTTTTGCATAAGTCCTACCCATGCCTATCCATCCGTTACACCATGTATAGCCCTTATCTCCGTCTACTTCCATGAAGCCTATATCTTCTAACGGTTTGCACCACTTGTACTTTCTCAAACCCATGCACAATTGCGGGATGATACCCCTTGTCTATCCTCGGTTGCCTCCACCATATTGAAATCTCCTACCATTAGCCAAGCTACCTTGTTCCGAAACCTTTTAATTTGTGCCTAAGAGTGGCCCATAGGGCTCCTCGCCCTCACGGGGTTGTTATGGGCGTGACGCGTTCACCAAGCCCCATACTTTACCTTCATGTTGCCATAAGATTAGAGACCATCTCCCAAATCTGTCACCCGTGACTCACATACTTTTACTTCTTTTTTCCGGTGATGAGGTCCCCTGCACTAGAAGTTTCCTTTCTTTCGCAGCAATACCCACGTATTCATTGCCTATTACTTTGAACAGCTCTCTGTATTTCTTCCTTTTTACACTTATGTTCTTGTAAGCATATCACATCCGGGTTGATCCCCTTTTATGGCTTTTGCTAACCTACTCTTCTTGTATTCGGAGGATTTTACTCCCCTAATATTCCAACCGAGAATTTTATGATTCATAAAGAGATGTTTAGGACCCTTTTTCCTTTTCATGCTATCCAACCCTTCTTCTTCTAGACTTGTGCTTGTTACCTTTTTTTTTTTTTTTTTCTGTTAGAGTAGGGGATCTTCATCCACCATGTCCTCCTCTTAGTTAGATCCGCCCACTTTTTTTTTGTTTGGGGAATGACTCTCTCTATTTCATCCAATTCCCCATATACCACTATATCTCTCCCAATCCCTCCTTAAAAGCCAAAAGCGTTCCCTTACGTGTTTTTGTTGTTTCGAATGTCTTGAGAGAAAGGATTTTTTGCTCCTAGAACAATGTGAGTACTCGGAGATGCCTGGGGGAGAGGTTTTGACCGGAGTGCTCCGCTCCTCCGAGCGATGTTTCTAGTCCTCCCTTTTTGTTTGGAACCTACCACTTCCCATGATCGATGCGCTTTTTGGTAGACTTATGAGATTCTTGGGCTGTATTGCCGATACATTAGCTAGCTTTCCCACGATGTTGGAGCAGTGATTCTCACCTCCCTGGCTAGGGGCGCATGGGGTGATTCTTACTTGAGTGATGGGGTGGCAAACTGGTGCACCATTGGATGTGGGAGGATCGTTAAGGCCAGTCGGAGCTTGTTGTTGAGGAGTCCCAGCTTTTGTAGACCTGACTTGGGGGTTCTCTTCTAGTCCTTCAATCTTTATGTCCGGAAACATTCTGTATATTTCCCATCTATTGGTCAATTTCAGGGGGAACTTGAAAGAGCATTTGCCACTCTTAACTACCACCCCTTTAGGTATGCCTGACGTTGTCGGTATTGCTACACAAATCTTTGGTCCTTTTGCAATGGAATGTGAGATATATGCTCCTACTGTGTTAGCAATGACCTTTAAGAATTCAGGTACCAACATGTCTGGAGGTAAGTGTTCGATCTCTAACCAACACGGAATTTTGATGGCCGAGATTTGATGGGGAGAGAAGCCAGGTGAGTAATATTGATATAAAATATACTCTCCCATGAATGAGTCTACTGCGCGGGACACCATCTTATCTACCACTACTTCGCTATCAAAAAGAATGAGAAAGAAGTTACTTCCCAGTGCCTTTAGCGATTCGTGTTGAGATAGGCCTAATTTCTTCAGGTGTGCTGAGAGCCAGTATTCCAATTTTCGGAGGTCCAGAAAGCCTCCTGTAAAGAAGCCTATGACTGGCCGTGTCACCAAATTCTCAACAAATTTTATGTGCATGTCGTGATCTATTTCTGCAACTGGGAAGTTGGACTCCTCGTCAACTTCCATACTTCCATCTTCTTCCGGACACTGTTGGCCTTTATTTAGTTTGCTCAAATCTTGAGCAAATCCTGCTTCCACTATTTTTAGAGCTGCGTCAACTCTCAAACTTCTGACTGTTTCTGTTGGTAACTTGTTCTTTATCCATTCTGAAAATCTCGGTTTGTTCACTCTTGCTACAGTGTCATTATTCTTCCACGCATCCCTTGTATTATTTCTTGTACCACCTACACCTCTGACCTTCTCTTGATTGTACTCTCTATCCCCTGAGTTAATCTGTGGGCCTTTATTTTGTATCCCTACACCGCTTGACTGGTTCTCAGATGTAACTATCTTTGGGCCCTTATTTTTCATCCCTATTCCGTTTTGCTTATCGATAACACATGGTGCAGCCTTAGTACCAAGAGAGTTATGTGCTGGTGATGCTATATGTGCTCCTGTACTTTGGTTATAGGGGAGCCCTTGTGCTAACGAAGCTGCATCATTCCGTTTCCTTTCCTCCATTGCTACTATAGATGCTGCAAACTTGTGTCTGAGTTCTGCTAGTTTATCACTTGCTGGTCTTTCCTTTCCATTGCCTTCTATCTCTAAGTCTTCCATTAATGCATCTGCCATAGTAGGCTCTGAGGAAATTTTTTGTGTGGGAGTATCCTCCCCCCCCCTCCTTGCTACTGCTGCTTTCAGTTTTTGGATTGCCCCGTGTGCATTCACACATGCATTTGGGGCCTTTTCTTTAAGGCCTATCTCTATCCCTGAATTATTGGATTTAGCCCTCTCTAAGAGGGCATGATCTGTGGCAGAAGCTTCGAATACTGTGGCTGAATTTAAAATTGAAGAGTGGAGATCATAATTTACCTCGTGAGTAGCTAAAGCCCCAAGAGTTGCAGAAGGATTATTGGATGCTTGAAGAAATACTGGCAGAACCCTAGGATCCTCAGACAAGAGGGAAGATTGGTGACTGGCCTCAGAGGCCTTGCCACTTGCTAATTTGCTCCTTATAGATGCCGATTGGGGCTCAGAGCCCCCGTTCTTGAAGATTGGCTGGACATCACTGTCTTCCCCTAACCCTGGAACTGCTCCTAACAGGGGCGATTTCCCTGCATAACTCGGTTTGCCCAGAAAGGGGCCCTGCGGGGGCCCTGGTCCCCCGTTGAAGACACCTGGGTCGAACCCAGGCTTGGATGCCGTGGCCGCCAAACCAGACCCTCTGCCGCCCGTCGTCCGCTGCTGCGCCATTCTCCCTCAGCACAAACAATTCTTGTTCTCACATGTGCTAATATTATGTTGTAACTTGATAACATGTTATTGTTTACTGTTATATCTCCAAAGACAATTAATAGAAAAATCTGTAACAGCACAGCTCTTCGAAAAAACATCATGAATGCAGTCATTCTGGCAATCATTAATTCAAAAGGTGGGTGACAACTAAGTCTTCCATTGAGAATAGGAAAATAAAGATTCAATCAGAGAACTACCTCACATGCTATTATTTGACACATATAATTTCTAAAGAACCTGCTATTCCTCCACAACTTCTGTACAAAACAGAGAACTAAATGATAAAATGGAGAACTTCTGTGCCTTCATCTAAATGTTCCTGCTGTAATCCAGAACCAAATGCAAACGAGGCAAAACGTATTTGCTTCACCATTTCTTATCATTTTGGCATCAGAATCTCGTCCCATCAGAAACATGATTGGAGAAGTGTGAATATGCCTAGTGTCAAAGATGCCTGTGATTATGGTTGACACTAACAGAATATGATCAATGATCATGATTTACATCTTTTCAGGTTTCTTGGCTGTAAGTTGTGGCTTAACAATGACAACCAAAAAAGAAAAAAGAAAATGGAAAAAATAAAAGAACAACATGGACATAACGACCGAATCCTTACCTTCTAGAAGCTATGGCGGTGCCAGTGGATGCTAAAAGAAAGAAACTGCACGAATAAACAAGTCCCCCGACTCAGATCGTTTCTTCAATCGATCATCCATCTAATTTTTTTCTTAGATTCATTTGAAATCGGGCCAAAGAGATGGCGAATTTGGCCCTCAATCCCAACGCATGGTCGCCCCTTTCCCCGTCTGCTCTGTTCCAGAATGCATTACTATCGCCCACAAGGCAGCCAAATCTGAGCTTGCCTTTCAAATCCATCGAGAAAAGCTCCGCCACAAAGAAAGGGGGCAGAAGGGCAGTTGGGCAGGCAAGGGCCGCCGCTGCAGCACACACGGAATCAAGCACGCTCTACGACATTCTGGGACTGCCCAAAAACGTAGATTCAAAAGATATCAAACGTAGATTCAAAAGATATCAAAGCAGCTTACAGGCAATTAGCCAGATTGACGCATCCCGATGTAGCTCCGGCAGATCAGAAGGAAGAATCGACCAAGGCTTTTCTTCAGCTTCATGCCGCTCACGATTCTGCCACGATTGCTGCTGCTGCCGCTGATTCCGCCATCTGCCGCTGCCCAGCGATTCTTCTATCTCGAATCAAACCATTTTTTGACGCCATCTGCTGCTTGCTGCTGAGACCACGTTTGAGAATGCCAATGACCTGCCCTAAAATGAACGACAGAAACGTTGGTCGCAACCCTATAGACGGACGAGATGAATGCCTCGATGACGAAGAATATTCTCAAGAATCGTCCCATTAATAATTATATATGTTCAGATATTATGATATCCAAAGGTTGGCTTAGGCTTCACTCTCTATAGGCATGACCCTAGGGAAATAAGTACACCTTCCTACATTTGGTAGTATTTGATTATTGCATTTGGCATTACATCTTCTTTTGTAATGGTCATAGGTGAATGACCACTTGCTGGACACAAGCGAAATACGATAAATACTTGTTGGATACAAGTGAAATATGATAAATACTTGCTTGGAAACTTTGATATAATGTTTGGGCATACGTCCCTACTTTGGCATATGAATGACCATATCCAAAGATGTTATTTTAGTATGGATATTTATTTGGCAATTTGCTGCAGACATATACGATTTGCTCTTCGTGGCATGCAGGCTTACCCTATGCGTAGGAAGTTCGTTTTAGGACAAGTAACATACTCACCACCCTAACATTGCTTTGTTGTGTGACTGTTGGGTCCTGCCTAATATCATTCATGGTACAACCACTCGTAATGCAACTACTCATAGTACAAAAACTTGTATCCTTCTATATATTATTATTAAAAAAAATTCCGGCTCCAAAAAAGGCCATTTTGGAATTAGGTATATCTATTTTCCGGCTAGTGCGTTGAGTAAAATTACGCCTCTTGAAACCTGAATAAATTTTAGACTGCCGTACCCTCTGCGTCTTCCTTGCTGTTAAAATAGAAACTGAATGTCTGGTTATAATGAGAACTTTTAGAGTTAGGATATGAATGTTGTAACAGAATTAGTGGAGCCTTAATTAGGCTTGTTGTATTCTAGGATCTCTATAAATAGAAGAGAATCCCACGAGATGGGGATCTGGTTCTTTGCAAATTCTTGCTTCTGTGTTGGCGCTCAAATTGTTTCATGGTATCGAGCCTTGATGGAGAAAGCCGCAAAAGTAGAAAGAGAGAAGCTCTAGAGATGGCCAAGCTTCAAATGGATCTCAAGAATCTTGAGAAACCGGATCGATCCAATGCCACATTGTATGGTTTTGGAAGATGCAAGCGATCTTGGAAGAAAGAGACGTTTGGGATGTGGTGAGTGGGGATGAACCAAGACCCCAAGCACCGAGAGGTGAATGACTTAAAATGGAGAAGTTGTTGAAGAAAGGGCACTTTTATCCGCATGGAAGAAGAAAGATAATCGTGCAAAAACGCCCATGATGTTTGATCATTGCGGGATGGGCGATTCACCGGTGAGGCTCAAAGAAACCGCTAAGGAGGGCGGGAATGTCTCAAGAAGACGTTTGAGACTCACAATACTTCTCAAAAATTGTTCTTATGGCGTAAGTTTTTCAAAGGCAAAAATGGCAGATGGAGATGATCCGTGGCTGACCACATCAAGAATATGGAGAGCTTGGCGGATCGGGCTTAGGAGCCTTGAAGCATAACATCGCTGATGAAGATCCGGCGCGGGCCATTTTAGCCAGCCCGCCAAATTCTTATGTTTCAATTAAACAAGCCATGGGATGCCAAAGTGGTACATTGAGAAGTGAAGCCGCTGGACTAGTGCGTTGTTGCAGCCTCATACCACTTGAAGAAAGAAGAGGAGGAGACGCATTTGTAGCCAAAGTCACGCCTACAAAGAAAGATTTTGAGGCCGGACGGTGGGAAGAAAGGTCACATTTCAAGGAACCGCAATTCCAAGAAAGATGGGGAAAAGAAACAAAGAAAAGGAGAAAGAGGTGAAAAGAAGACCGCTCTTTCCAAGAAAAAGTGGAGCAATGGGAGTGCTTCAAGTGCGCCAAGTGCTCATATCGCTGAAGAAAGTGAAAGCCCATCCGAAAAGGGAGGCATTAAAGGAAGCCGAGGCAAACGAGCCTTTCTTGAACCCAAAGGAATGGGAAATTCTCGCCCAAGAATACAAGGAGGTTTCTTGAAACAAGATGGGAAGACAGTACATCAGATAGTGATGAGGAAGCAAGCATGGATGATGGTGAAACATGCAATATGCCACAAGGGTTGGTGGCTGAAGTTGAAGCATCTGGAGCAGAAGCTTTGGCAGCATCAGGAGTTGAAGAAAAGGTCTGGATCTTGGATTCAGCTGCTACCCATGTAATGACAAACAATAGGGAGAGGCTACACAATTTTAAGGCGTAAGATCGTGAGCGCTAAAGGTGAGTGGGATAGCCCCAGTGTCCGAAGATTGCGTGAACAGTAGATCAGAACTTTTCAGTTCAGCGGGATAAGTTACTTAACCATAACATTGTGTATCGGTGATGTACCGGGGGTTTGCAATGAAATCTGATTTCCCCGCCCGATTGGTGGATGTGGGAATTACAAAGATGTCTCGAAAAATGAGATGCTCTTGATGAATGATTCTAAGCGAAGTTGTGGGGGAAAGGTGTGAGAGGGCTTCTTTATACAAACTAGTTGAATTCAAGCAGCGGGGATCATGCAAGGGATCGTACGCTTTTTCAGCTGGAGGACCCGATGGAGACTTACATCTTTGGCATTGCAGACTTGGCCACATCAATCAGAGCAGAATGCAGAAACTGCAACATGGAAACATGGTCACAGGTATGGAGTGTGATTGTGCTGGCAATCTTGATATGTGTGAAAGTTGCATTATGAGTAAACATACTCAAAAGAAGACTAAGAGGAAAGGTACGAGAGCCACAAAATTATTGCAGTTGGTGCACACAGATTTGAGTGGAAAAATGCCAATCAGTTCGTTTGGGAATGGTCAATACTTCCTTGTGATTGTGGACGATTTCTCAAGGAAAAGCTTTGCATTTATTATTCACAAGAAAAGTGACGTGCTGGCCACATTCAAGATTTGGATGAAACAAGTTGAAAGGGAGACTGGACATCTGATTGAAGCCATCCGCAGTGACAATGGGACAGAATTTGTGTCTGGAGAGTTCACTAAATGCTTACAGCAGGACGGAATTAGAAGGCAGTTGTCTAATCCTTATGAGCATCATCAGAATGGGGTGGCGGAGCGAAAGATCAGAACGTTGAAGGAATGCGCACTAAGTATGATGAAATGGGCCAAGGTGTCAGACCGTTTTTGGGCTGAGGCCATACTTACTGCATGCTATCTTCAAAACCGAAAGCACCCATCAGAAATTAGGGAAAAACTCCGGAGGAAGTCTGGAGCGGTGTTAAACCGGATCTAGCACATTTGAAGGTATTTGGGTCTCCAGCTTTTACTTTTGTTCCAAAAGAAAAGAGAAGGGATAAGGTGGCAGATAAATCTAGGAAGTGTATCTTTGTTGGATCTCATGAGGGAGGGTAAGGGATACAGGTTGATGGATCTAGAGACAAGAAAGATCATTCGGAGCAGTAATGTAAGGTTTGATGAGTTTGGGGCAGCTCAAAGATTGTCACAGGAAATTGAGAACAGTAATTTGCATCAAGAACATACCAATCTGTGGTTAGAAATTCATGATGAAACACAGAACAGTCATAGTGGGGAAAAAGCAAAAGGGCAGCAGCAATCAGCACCAAGTGCTTCGAGTGCTCCAAGTGCTTCAAGTGCTCCAAGTGAAACAAGTGCTCCAAGTGAACAGGAACATGAAGCTCGGTGTCCCATTACGATCCACAAGCCACTCATGATGAAGTAAGAAGAAGTGCTAGGGGGGCATCACCCTACACAACGATGGTTAGAATGGAAGAACAAGAAGTACTCTGCAGCCCGCGAGAAACTCTTCAACAGAATTACTATTTGAGAAATCTCATAAAACCGGTGGGATGACATAGAAGAGAAATGTATATTGGAATGCTTCCAGGCGGAATTCGGAACCGGTAATCAGTGCAGAAGCTTTGTCACCGGACTGATTCAAGACAGCGGGAAAAGCTATGCAAGATGAGATGGATGCCATGTATCTAACTCAAGCATGGGATGTGGTAAATCTACAAAAAAGGAAGGAAAGCCGTAAGTCTGGATGGGTGTTTTAAGATTAAGAGGCTAGTGACGGATCTATTGAGAGATTTAGAAACTACCGGCTGGTAACAAGGGTTCTCTCAAGTGGAGGAATAGACTTTGAGGAAACATTCTCACCCGTAGCGAAGATGACCTCAATAAGGACGGTTTTGGCCTTGGCAGCTCAAGAGGATATGGAAATACACCAAATGGACGTCAAAACAGCATTCTTGAATGGGTTTCTGCAGGAGGAAATTTTCATGCGGCAGCCAGAGGGATTTGAACAGATCAAGATAACAGGAGGTCAACAACAGGTTTTTGCATCATGCTACATGGAGCAGCAGTCACGTGGACTAGTTCGAAGCAGACCTCAGTTGCACTGTCTTCTTGTGAAGCAGAATATATGGCTACATCAGCCGTGGTGAGAGAAACCATGTGGCTGAGGCAATTCTTGGGAGAACTCGGGTATTCACAGAAAGAGCCAACTACTATTTTCAATGACAACAAGAGTAGTATAGCCCTTACTGAGAACCCAATCCATCATAGAAGATCAAAGCACATCTCCATTCATCATCATTTTACAAGAGAAAAAGTGGTGGACCGATCTATACAGATGGAGTACATATCTATCAAGATATGCCGGCGAGATGTGCTAACCAAGCCCACATGGGGAAAAGTTCAAGCTACATTGCGGCACTCTTGAAGATATGCGGCCGGATGTGCTAACCAAGCCCTTGTGCGAGGGAAAAGTTCAACTACATTGCAGCACTCTTTGGCGTATTTCGTCATTATAATCAGACTGGGGGAGTGTTAAAATAGAAACTGAATGTCTGGTTATAATGAGAACTTTTAGAGTTAGGATATGAACGTTGTAACAGAATTAGTGGAGCCTTAATTAGGCTTGTTGTATTCTAGGATCTCTATAAATAGAAGAGAATCCCACGAGATGGGGATCTGGTTCTTTGCAAATTCTTGCTTCTGTGTTGGCGCTCAAATTGTTTCACTTGCCTAATCCCCCCGCCATAGCTGCCCACCCTGCCTAATCCCGGCTCTTTCCGCCATAGCTGCACACCCTTTTGGGCCTTAGTTCTTTCTTCTATTGCAAAAAGAAAAAATGATGCCGGAGAGCCCGTCTTTAAAACGAGCACCGGGGTTTTAATTTGTCTTTTTTACATCCTTAACCACCGACGCTCTGAGAAATAATTCCATTGTTGGGAAAATTCCATCTGAATATAAATCTATCCGGCAGGCTTAGGTCGACCAGAACAACTGAGAAGCATAGGGAAATTTGAAACAAAAGAGAATAGTATTCTGTCTCAAAGTATTCCCTCAGACAATAATTATTGCAACGGAAGCATTCGAGTTCCTCTGCTGTGTGCTTGCGGTCAGCTTTGGCTTATACTGCTCCAGCTGTTAACACTAATCCAGGCATTTGGAGCGGTAAAATTCCTATTCTGTTGCTCCTGACCTTAGCAAATTCAAGTAGATTCGGGAGGCAACGTCCTGCAGACAGACTCCGGAGACAACATCCTATCGCCCTGGTATGCATCTAACCATGATTAGGCCAAAAATCTCATGTAGCCGCAGTTGTTAACAGAGTTACCATGTTCCGTTCTGAAGTCCAATTCGTTCTTAGAGTAAGCTGAAGCATATATAATTTTAGCCAAGATTCGTTTCAGTCAAGATTCGTACAGGAGTAGCTGAGAACGAGCCAAATTGCCCAAGATCTCTAGCGACCTCAGTAGGTTTTGTATTTTGAGAACCAAGCAAAAACGGAGATTATTTGAGTTCCGCCCTCAGACCGGCCTTTTGTATCTCATGTTTATTCCAGAGAGAGAAGGAGAAAAAGAAAATGCCGAAAACAGAGTTTTTTCCTGGGCATTTTGGTACAGGCACAGTAGAAAGTGAGGCAGTACGTTGAGTTTTAGACATGTGATATAGTCAGAGGAGCTTTTAGCTCCACACCGAAGCAGAAACCCCTGTGTCGAAGATTGGTCCCAAATGCTGCTTCATAGAGATGTTTGTGTTCGGAAAGTCCAAGTAGATTGTAACAGACCAGATACGTCTTTTTATCAAATGCATGCATAAAGGATACTTTCTGAAGACATATTTGCCTGCAAAACAGAGTATTGTTCAGCATTTGACAAGAAGAGTGCAATCTGCAATCCCTACCATGCAAAGATTCCATCCCATCGGCCCAACTTGATAAAATTCAAGAGCACCTAATGCTTAATCCTGCAAGGGCATTTCTTAATGCTCATGGACTGGTTAAGGGATCTCACATTTATATTACAAGAAACTTATCGCGGCGGCCAAGGCCGCCGCGAACGTTTCTCTTCCCCAACCCATCTATACATGCTAGAACATGCAGAATTTGAACCTGCATTTTGTTGCCTTGTGTTCAGTGCCTGCACGATAGAAGAATATTGATCATAACGACTTGTTACGAAAGATGTTTTGCATTAAATCAAAAGAATCTAAGTTCCGAACATACAAAAATTGAACTGTGTTTGAGCATGGAAAATTCTAATCTCTGTAGTTGCCAATATATCTATGCAAAATGGTTATTCAAAATGCATACGAATAAAACATGAACCCATTAACCCAATAGCTTTCCATATGGTAAGAACAAATTTATGATATTCATCATGGAGATGGTCCAAATCATGCAATATTGTCCAACATGATTATTTGCTCTGCTCAATGTATGGAAATGTTTCAAACGTGGTAGATCAAATTTGACCTTTGCTGAAACAAAATGTTAACGATGACCTCTGCTGAAACGAAATGTTAACGATGAGAACGATAATCTAAATGAGAACGATGTTTGGAAAAATGATGCATGCTTGACACGGTTTGAATATCAGTCTGCAAATGTATGCCAATTTGGTGTACTAAGGCACATGCATTAGATGCAATTTGGACCTGGTCTCCCCACTCTGACTTCACATAAACAATCACATTGATATCCCTTGCATCTGAGGGTACATCAAGTAACAACCAGAAGGCTCCTGGCTAGTCTAAAAACTCTGTTGGCTCAAAAAGGCATTAAAGAATGTCGATATACAAAAGCTCTGCCATATTCAAACTTAGCTCCCACTTATAATTATCAATCAGAAGAGAGTAGGGTCAGACACATCGACATTAAGGAGTTTCTCTTAGTTACATGCCTGTGATATACAACTGTTTGATATTAACAAGCCTGTGGCCTATGGATGACCGTCATATTGTCTTCACTTTTAGGTCGATATCTTTCACCGTATTCTATTTATATTTAGTCAAAATTATGCATGCATAGTTTTCTAATGAAAACATGTGGATGCAATCTCAAGTTCTCAAAAACATAACTTTGGTGTCCATGGCCTCAGTGCTGGTCATTATGGTGGGGAAGAAGCACTTAAATGTCAACAATAAGGAAAATGCAGTCAAAATTTGTTACCCAACAGTCATCACTTGATTCTTGTTTCTAGAAGGCATGCACGAATTGGCAGAAATGGCATTCTCTTGACATGGTTTTCAGAGTCTATCTGAAGCTGAATACATTGTTGTCTACTGACCATATACATTGTCATACATTGTTGCCTTAAAATATGACAGATCACACACTCAAGACATTCCTGCAGCTTTTTCACACCATTCTTCCTTGTTTTATGAAGGTAGAAATATACAGCCTCTCTTGTTATGTAGTATCAAGACCCAGATCATGAGTAAGCACATTATCCTTTGGTGTTGCCCATTTCTGCTGCATGCTTATTAGGCTATTGGAAGCATATATTAGAAAATTGGAAATACTTTTGCACATTCCCTTCCCGAGCTATTAACACCTGAACACGATCTCTCAATCTGCCTCTTTCTAATTCCCTAATCTTAATGAGCTCATGCGGCATATCTTTGCAGTTCATCAAATCCCATTCCTTCGACATTAAGGATTTTCTCTTACTTACATGCCTTGTCGTTTCTTGCTCCCAGCTATGGTGCCCAGCGCCGGCCTTCAATCGCCGCGGTAACAAAAAACTTTGCACACTGCCGTACGGCCTCGGAATTTCCTGGCCACATGGCTACTCAGCTGGGCCATAACGCCTCGTTGGGCCATAACGCCTCGTGGGAGGACGTTATCTAGCCCATCACTGCGAAGAATGGAAATATGGCCTCACAAAAACGTACTACCAGAATGGAAATACACCAACTGAATAGATTGCAACCAATTTATATTTATATTTCTCATCTCGTCCCTCTCTGCAAGAAAGGGTTCCCTCTCTGCAAGACTGAAGCCATCTAACGTCTAAATTTTCTATGGGCCACGAAAAAAGAGTGCCTCTGAAATGCTGAGAACACCATTGCTTATTTGGGCCATGTCTGATCATTTGGACATATTTGAAAACCAACAAACAATATTAACAACCTCAATCTTAACTTTCCACTCTTTCAAACACCACAAATAGGCCATTATGCACAGAACAGACGCACCATATAAAGTGAGATATGGACCTTGCTTATCAAAATATATTTCTTCTTGTGGGCATGAAAATTGTTGTTCGACGGAAGAGCAGATGCACCTCTAATTGAGTCACTTGAAAGGAGGACAAAAATGTGGCTGCATGTTGATGGCTATGAATGATCATTTAAATATCTCCAAAGACCTTATAATAAACTTTTCATCTCATCCGATCTCACCCCATCTTGATTTCATCTCATCTCATGGAAAATATCTGAGGGGAAAGTGGACATGTACATGTGGCGATGTTCAGCTTCCATATTGTGGGTTGTTTTGAGAGGCATTCTTTGTGATGCCCTCCGATCCTGCCGCTAGTATTTGTCCGGACCTGCGAGAAGTCATGAAAGAACATTAGAACTGACTTAGCAAGACACCAAGAACATAAGCATATAATGATATAAACCATACCGAGGCAAGCCGTTGCCTATCTGACTCACTCTTGACCGCAAAACCAAAGGCAGGAAAAGTTAAAAACATTATAATGTTTTTAATTGAAATAAAATAAGATCAATGTTATGTACTTTAAGTTTTACTCACCTTAGGCCTCTTATATGATCGGTATTCATCTCCTCCAAATCGAGGAATTGTCATGTTCCAATTCCTTTCTATAGCAAATTCATAAAAATGAAGTTAGCAAGAAACATAATCACGCTAATTCAGAAATTTATACCGCCATCTCACCCAAATGTAGCGAGAACATCTTTTGCTTCCAAAGAAGATTTCCAATGCTTAGCCAGCGACAAACAAGCGTTGTCACCGCCAAAGATAACTTAGAAAAAGCCAACAAAACCATCCACCAAAACCCAAAACATCCAAAATCCGGACTCACCAAAGGTCTTTGTGCATCACCTAATACTTATTGCATAGCTATGAAGAGAACATGGGAAATTATCATAACTTGAGGCGTGCAAGATCATTCTTTGTTTCAACAAAGTCATCGGCAATTTCCAGCAAGGCGTCTTCAACTTCAGGATCCAGCTTCTCATGTGGATCAACATATAATAACAATGAAAGAAGCGTATTAGACACACAACCAACTCAGGGATCAAAGATTTCGCGATACAGTGACAAATTTGCGAAAATATGGACCTATTTATGGCGCAGACTTATAAGCAAGCACACAAGAGCAATCCCTTAGCAGAACTTACCACATTAACATGGGCATTATTAGTAACTTCCTTTGCTCTAGTTGCAAAAGAAAGTGTATTTCTGGACTGATCCACATGAGAATGGGCTGGACTCATGGTGCAGATTATAGCAGTCCGAGCATTAGGGGCCAGACTAAAATATAAGAACAAAATTATCTAGGGGCAGTAGCATTACACGTAAAGCTAATGGCTAGTTTGGCGGACTAGGTACACATTACAAAAAGGCGTTGCAATGTGTCTTTGGTACTTTGTATTTTCAAGTAAAATACGAGTTTCTGAATGACGACTTTCAGTGTAAAGCAAGCTTCGATTAATGTGACGCCCTCCTTCAACCTTGCACCTTACGCTAGAGATTGAGATGCTCGTTCACTTGCCCGACCAAATCCACAAAGTTCTCGGAAAAGAGGCATGAATTACAAATTTATTCTAAACAATACTTTCAAAAAGCAATTGCCTCATGCACGGTATGCTCATGAAATGGGTTCTTGACATGAAAATGTATCAAAAGCAGACACATTGAAATATTTGTCTCAAGGCTGTGGACTAACTTTTCTAAAATCAGCGGGAAGACATGGGCTAGGAGGTACCTTGTTCAGCCCGGAATCAAAGAAGAAGAGATGAAATGCAAGATGCGAGGAGTAGCTATGCTCTCAAACCACTACAAGCGGCTCGCTTCCTATTACAACGGTGCACGAGATTCAAGCCCTTCTATCTTTTCAAGGTAAAAAGGCTCATCGATTTAATAATTTCCTACGCTTTAATCGATCACGTGCTTGCGATTTTCAGGGTTCCGGGCTTGAGAATTAGACGAACTTCCAAAGACAATCTGCGAACTTCGGATAAGATTTCCAGCCCTTTGTGGGCTTCAACGGAGCCCGTTGCTATTCTTGTTTTAATATTCTCTGAATCTTGTGTGCAGGGTTAACAAACATAGTAATTGAGCTACTGAGCTTGACAGATCTGGCCCTATGTTTGCAAGCTTGGCGATGGCATGGAAGCCCATTTCCGCAAGGCTAGAGAGAGTTTAGGCACTAAGTTCCAGCCTCTGTTTCCAATAACCACATTTCGGTCCCAAATGCTCATAGCCGTGATGCCCCAAATGCCGTGGGCCGGCCTAAAAAAGGAACAGGGGTTCAAAAGGGTCTTGGACCGATCGATCGCCACTTTTTGCCCAAAAAACAACAAATCCTTCTGAATCCATTTGTGGGTGGCGATCTTCTTCTTACGAAAAAAATTGTGGATCCGAGACCGCCAATAAATCCATTTTGCATTGCTGGCGACAAATGTCTGCTGGGAGGATCATTTTTGCATTACCCTATAGCATCGGAGCTGGATCTGCCGGAACTAAAACAGATAAGGGTCAAAAAGTCAAAACTTAACACGTGTCGACGTGAGGGCTTCTCAAACAAATTCCATCAAATAAATAGGAAAATAGGAAAAAATTGACACTGCTTTATATATGAATGATATGTTTGAAGCTTCTTGAACCTTTTTTTTGAATTCAATGCATGATCTTCAATATTTTGAGCAATAATAAATTTGCTTTTATTAGGTGGCTCATGTGAAGCCCAGTGTTTGCTAAGGAACCAGTGTCATACATCTCTCAAGCTTATTGGTGAGTCATCTGATGACTGTATTTGAAAGTATTAATAGTGTCATTGCAAAGAATTTGCAAGTCTAAGCTGATGTACATGCCAATGTCCTCTCATGGGTCTCTTTGTCAAATTCCAAAATTTTGTAAATTCGTATTGTATTTTGTGAGAGAAGTAACACTACCTGGTATAGATGTACTTGCCCTCATGACTGTATGTGAACTCCTTATTATAGTGTTTTTGCATTTGTGCACTGTCATATTTGAAGTTCACGAGCATTATCGTCATCTTATTTTTTTTCATTAAATTCCCTTCAACTTAGTATATACTTCCAAAGAAATGAAAAGTCTCCCATTCTTTATTTAGACATGTTAACTCCTCTTCTGCTTACTTTTTATTTCAGGTGTAGATTATTTGTCAGCTGATGTTTTTGATCAATTGGCTCATGTGCATGGACCTTTGTTAAAAAAGATGAGAGTGTGGATCAAAATTAACTGTTAGGGAATATAACTGGAATTAGATACATAATTTCTTTAAATGGATTTAGTGTCTTGGAATGTCTGTAGCATTCTGTATGGTTATTTATAGAAACATGATGTTATGTAAAATGTTATTGCAGGATTTACAGAGTTCTCTTGCTTCACTTAAGAAATCTAAATAGCAACAAAGTTTATCAGGTTTGTAATTTATCTTTTAAGTGCTTAATATCACGATTTGTATTCGATTCATATGGAGCATTTTAGCATCATGCAGATATGGCTACTTATTTTTTAAAATGGATTGCCTCCATTTTAAAGTTCTTCTCTTGATTCATTCCTGTGTCTAAATGGCCTGCCTAAAAATACCACTTCTTCCTGACCATCCAGCTTCATTCATTTTAATAAAAGTTTGTTATAGGAACATAGTTTGCCTTTGTACTTGCTTTCATCTTGCATTATAGAGTCTTCCATACTTAGCACGACATGGAACTTTTCTCCAGGTGCACCCTTTTCTTTTCTGTCTTTAAGACTACCGTTTTCAATCTGTGGAACGCTCTGTTTCTGCCCTCTCTGGTTTGTTTATATGATGCCAACCTATTTTGGGGTCAGATTATTTTTATTCCATATAGCAGCAAAACACATAAAAAAATGCAAGAATTTGTAGTTTTAAAGTCTACAAACATATTTCCGTCGATTAATGCACAAACTTAGCCAAATAAATTTCTTTCTAACATGCAAATAAGGCGTACTAATAGAAATTAACTATTTTAATATTTTCTAATTATCAAATAATGACGTAATATTACTCATCTTCCTTTGGACAATTTGTTAACAGTGCTGAACAATTAAAGAGCCGCAACATGAAAGGCCAAGCTGGCCAGAATCAATCAGTGGCAAAGAAGAGGGGCCGCCCAAGGCAAGTACAATGCATATCCATCTTAAATAAGCTCCCTTTATTCATATCCATTGTTTATTTAACTGATATTTCTTGCGTTTCGCTTTTAACAGATTACCCCTACCCCTTCCAAATGATGTTACGATGAGTGACGGACAAAAAATTTTGAAGCGTCGTGAACAGCAACGAGAATACCAAGCTAAAAAAAAATGAAGAAGATTGATACAGAAAGAAAAGACGAACAAATCCCTACACCCCTAAAACTGACACCTAGGTATGAAGTATGGATTTAGGTTCTCAATTCATCATCGTATGTGACACTACTAACTATTGCTTCAATATAATAACAGTCAAGAGCTAGGCTCAAACGCCAAACAAAACAGTGCAACCATTGGTGTTGACTACGAATGCAACAAGAACAAGGAAAATTCCAGGTATGTATGTGTGCTAGTTATATAATTCAATCTCTCAAACACATAAAATGTGATGCGTTCTTCCATCATCATCAATTCACAGCACTAAAGCATTGTACGACTCTCTTATAAGAGATGAGGATACGTAAAAACAATTGGGCACAAAGAAAAGAGGCCGTCCGAGGTGAGTAAAAATGCTATTACGAATATAAGGCTGCAATTGTATTCAATTATATTTAAATTAAGTAGATTTCGTACATTCGTTTAGTAACAACGTCCTATTTAGTTTCCTATTCTCTATATGGCGTGCGATTTAGTAAAACCTTAAATAGTTTATTACATCAAGATGTCCAAAGACCCTACATACCAGATAAGAGTTGCTTTATAGAATGAATTAATCAGGAACAATAAAACATACGCGAGACACCCCATGTTCACATTATCGATTATCATATAGAAGCATACCTTATTGCATATAGATTTTAGCAGTCTAGCAAACAAAAGATCACTTTTAAGCCTTCGTTGACGAGTATAGCCCTCGCTTGATGTCGTTGTTGGCCCCAGCCACGCGATGTCGAAAAGTGTGCGTTGTACTCTTATCGAAGTTTATGAGAATGTTTTACTAATTCATATCCTAGTTCCTGATGGTGTTGTTGATAAAAATCCAACACCAATATAGGAATTGGCGTATGTTTTAGCAAACACTCTATCAGTTTCTTCATCCTTAGCCTTATAGATACGTATATACCAACCAATTAAAATTTATCAATAACAAAATAAAATCTTAGGGCCTTAGCACAATAGCTTACGACGAGTCGATCTACGCTCCTGTATTAACCATTAAATTGAAAGTTTCATCCCACTGAGGTCAGAGTTATGGTTTCTAATAATTTTTTGCTTTATTTATTTCAAAAAATATGTATTAAATAGCAAATCAAAATGATCTCAAAATAAGCATTTTTCTTGATGCCAGACAAACCCGCTCCTAGGAGCATAGACAGTACCCATTCCTATTACATTAGAGGACCAGAGACCTTCAACACCAGACAGGACTTACTTTGCAGAATCAACTGATTAGGAGCAATAAGATATATGCGAGGTGCCATATCCCAAAATCAGCTTCCGTGCCATAGTTGCATGAGACATTTATTGCATAGTTTTTCTGCCACAATAAATAATGGTAGTTAATGTTCATTTATTAACGTGCGTATTCCATTGTTTCAATTGTAAACTATCTATTTCTGTCTTCATACACACATAATAGACTGCTCTATAAGAATTTCAACCCTTAAATGCTCTTTTGTCCAAATTTGTGCATAATAGTAGAATAAGCTCGGCCTTGCTAAAAAACAATTTTTAAACAGAGGTTTTTGTTCATATCTACATATTTGCTTTTTCTAAGCCTTAAAGCGTACATATTGCACAAAATATGTTTTACATAATAAATAATCACACTTTTTGTCGCTTATGATATATTTACTGTTTCTAATTAACCTATATGTAGAGATCTTATTACATTTAATTAGCGTCTCTTTAATTCTATCTTTAATAGGCTACCTATAGCTGCGTTAGAAGGGCTTCCTGAAGATGAAATGAAGAAGATTCTTAGCCGTCGAAAATACCGGCAAGAATATAGAGCCAAAAAAAAGCTAAAGGAACTCGCCGTGCCGCCGAACCTCGAAATGTCAACATGCTCAAAACACCTAGGCTCTGTTGGCCCAACGAGTAAAGAAAAGAGCGACGTACACGAAGCACGTAAGAGACATCGCCGACATACCAAGAGCTGTCAAACACAGAAACATGTAGAATCGCATTCCACGGAGGTCATATCAGATGTGGCCTCCGTGGAACAAAGTTGCCAAAATACAGTAACTATTAATCCCGATACGTCGAATTGTAATACCGTACGTGGCCATTGGCAAAGGCAAATTGCTATGATGCAACAGGACATAGAACCTGCAGGACATGAACCACTAAGATGGACGAAGAAATGCTGCATATGCCAGATTGACTTATTGGATTCTGAGAACATGTCATTTTGCTGCAACAATGGCCGGCGTTTGTTGCCATCCCTTGAGCCTCTGCCTCGAACCCTAGAAGAACTTTATTCGATACATGGATTTTCTGACAACTCACGCATAGTGAATAACTTATTTTGTTTCACCGCCCTTGGCGTGAAAGGCGACTTCATGAACCTAAAGATGCCATCGTCTGTTGCAATCATGGGTCGCACATACCATCGGCTTTTATCTGCAAGTGCACCTACAAGTACTCTTCACTGGTATATATATGACAGCTCGATGAGACATACCATTGCTGCCGACATGCAGGTGCCGTCTACATGGATCATGCAGATTGCCGCAGCCTTAGATGCCATCAATCCATACGTTAGAGAATTGAGAACGATAAAGGAATTACATCCCGCACCCACAAAACTCAACCTCGCAGATCCTTCCACGTCGGATGAAATAGCCGCTATTGTCCATGCCAATAACAGTGTCACGATAAAACCTAGAACTGCGATGATTTGGATGCGGCATGACCACGAGCCCGTATTTCTGAGTATCCTTGACCCTACATACGAGCCACTTCAATACCCGCTATTTTTTCCACATGGAACATTGGGATGGCACCCACACAATAACCAAAACATGTCCCAAATAGATTGGTATCGAACTAGACTACTTCACGAACCGCGGTTTTCACAGCTAGGCAGATTGTGTGGTGAATACCTCGTCGACATGTACTCCAGAGTCGAAGAAGAGCGCCTCAACTACATTGTAACTGAGGGATATCGACGAAACGTGACACAACACGAAGACGACTTCAATGATGATGAAGATCCTGACGCACATTATAAAACCCTACCAGCATCTTTCTTAGGTTCTAGACGATGGTGTGCTGTTCAAGTAGCAGATGCTCTTGCACTTGCAAGGGTCAAAGGAAGACCAAGCTTCTTTATAACTATGACAACGAATCCAGCATGGCCAGAAATAAAATGCAAACTACGTCCAGGCCAAAATGCATCTGACAACCCTATGGTGGTTGTTCGGGCGTGTCATGAAAGAGTCCAACACACAAAGAACATCATTCGAAAGTATCTCGGACCCATATCCTATATGATGCATGTCATTGAATTTCAAAAATGCGGATTGCCCCACGGACACATCGTTGTAAAGACAGAGCACGAGATTCCAATAGACATGATCGATGATCTAATCTCCGCAAAATTACCGACAGACCCCACACTGAGAGCTGGGTCGAGAAGTATATGATCCATAGACACACAAAACGCTGCCTCAAAGAAAATAACAAATGCTGCTAAAAATATCCGAAACCATTGAATCCAACAACGTACATCGACGAAAAAGGATACGTACAATATAGACGACGAACAGAAGCAGACGTGAACGTTGTTCCGTACATCCCATTTCTATTGAGAGAGCTAGACTGTCATGTCTATGCAGATATTGCATCAACCGTACATATATTTGCATACCTTTACGGTTACATATACAAGGGCTTCGACATGACTCGTTTTCACATCGATTCTGCAAAGCAAACATCCCCCCCAAGCATTCCAAACCAACCTACTTTAGCAAACAATGCTGACCAAAATCACACCAAGAATGAAATCCAAGATTATATCTCTGCACGATACCTATCATCCATGGAATCCACATGGAGAATCATGTCCTACCACATGACAGAAAAGCATCCTTCCGTAAAATGTCTTCCCCTACATCTGGAAGGACACAACAGACAATGTTTCAGGAATACGTCCACGAACACTGGAATCTCTCTATTAGACAGATACTTCTTACGACCACTTGCTCCCAGATTTGATCACATTACTTACATTCAATACAATGAACAATATACCTCCACCACTTGGAAGCCAACCACTGCCCTCAAACCAAGAGACTACCTAGAACAAAAAGTCGCAGGTGCAATCCAAAATATCATCCACGAGAGAACAAGAGGTCAACTAATCTGCAGAATACGGCTACTGCTTCCAAAGGTTGGAGAAGCATTCTACCTAAGACTGATCCTACTCCATAAAGCTGCGCGAACTTGGGACGAACTCAAAATCCATGACCAAAAACAATACAAAACATACGAAGAAGCCGCCCAAGCTATGGGACTAATAGCACCAGCAACTGAAGCCATAGCAGTAATGCAAGAGGCAATCTCATGCATGCAAACTCCATCGCAACTGTGATTTCTATTTGCGCTCTTAGTATTAGACTCTGGACCAGCACTCCAACTATGGGAAACATTTCAAAGTAACATGATCGCTGACTTTCTACAAGAACATCCAGGAAACCAATCAGCCGCCATCAACGAAAGCCTCTTTGCTATCAACAACATATTGATCCAACATGGAACCGACGCCGCAGCCTTCGGTCTGTCTACACCCAGCATTCCATCCAAAGAAGTACAGAATGAACTCAACAAATTTCCCAATCACGAAGAGTACCTTATAAAGAGCTCAACTATGTTACAGACCATGAACCGAAACCAGACCTCAATCTACACCTACATATGTGAACTTATCAATAACAAGAACCGCCGGCCCAATCTTTGTATCTTTAAAAGCTGAACTGGAAAAACATACGCATTTCTTAACGCCATCATCCGTCTCTACATACGAGGACTAAACCAAATAATCTTACTGCAGCCACCACAAAGACTAGCATCATCGCAATACTTTCTGGGAGAACCGCACACTCCACGCTTCAAATAATACCGCCATCGACAACAACATTGGCATCCATTCATTACTTTCGATCTTCATTCCCCAAGGGCCATTTACCGATCAAGACTGCAGCTAGCGATCATATGGGACAAATTCCCCATGGCAAAGCAGGCGGCCATAGAAGCGGTTGATATCCTTCTACGTAATATAATGAGCCGACCAATCCATTTGGAGGAAAACTATTCATAGCAGCCGGAGATTTCCGACAAATTGCTCCCGTCGTCAAGCGAGGAGGAAAAACAACAACAATAAACGCATCCATAATATCCTCCCACTTGTGGAACCACTTCAAAGTCCTAGAGCTTAATCAGCCCGTAAGGAACGCAACCGATCCAGACCTCATACAATTCGTCGATGACATTGGAGAGGGCCGTCTTCTCAATAACATCCCACTGACACTCTTCGACACAGCAATCAAAATAGAAGACGCCATCAGCTTCTTATACAATGCACACATATTATTAACACCCACAATATGCGAGAAAAGAGCATTCCTGTCCCCAAAAAACATCCCCGTTGACGAATTCAACATCGAAATCATACGAATGATCTCAGCAGACTCCAGAAGCTACTTTAGCGTCGACAGCTCACCGAAAACGACCAGACCATCGAAGACCACCCAATGGCAACGACAGACTTCCTCAACGGCTTCAAACATCCAGCACTTCCACAACACGAACTCCAACTAAAAGTCAACACCATATGCCACGTCACAAAGACACTGGACAAAGATAGAGGACTCGTAAAAAACGCAAGAGTTATGGTATGCTCAATGCACGCTAGATTCGTAACCGTGAAAGTTCTAACGGGCCAACCACAGCACATTGGAAACATACATCCCATCTCCCGAGTTGACTTCTTCTACCAACCAGACAACTGGCCCTGGACAATCCACAGACGACAACTACCACTGCGCCCTGCGTATTCAACAACATTTCACAGTTGCCTGGGACTCACCCTCGACAAAATAGTCCTCGACCTGCGCACTGAAGTCTTCACACATGGACAACTATACACAGCGCTCACTCGCGTCTGAAGAAAAGAAGACGTGCTCATCCTTTTCGACGAGTCTAACACCAACAAGACAACAACCAACGTCGTCTACAAAGAACTGCTTCCGTGAACAAGGTGCGTGTCTCAAAAAAAAAAAAAAAAAAAAAAAAAAAAAAAAACGCTCCATCCATCTCATGCCCAGGATGTAGATGGAGCACCGATCCCCTCGGAGATCGGTGCTCCCTCTACACCATGGGCGCCGCATCAAAGGCTGCACCTGGGTCCGACTCCCAGGGGTGCACAGGGAGCCGGCGCCAAATTCTTGTATTTATATCTATCTATCTACTCTATATATGTTCTTATGTTTGTCGCGCTTATCCGACCGTCCGTTCGAGATCCGACGGCTCACGTGGCTTTGGGACGTATCCTACGGCCCAGATGGCTTGGTAGTTTATATATAATTCGTATAGACGCGATCTTACGGTCCAGGTTGATTTGATCCTAATCGTCGGTCCGAGATCCTACGGCTCACGTTGCTTTGGGACACATCCTACGGTGTACATGACTTTGGGAATTATATGTAATAGATCCTATGGCTCATGTTGCGTGAGATCTCGACCCTTGATCGAGTCCAAGATCCTACGGGCCAAGTTGAATGCTCATCCCTTTGAAAAGGCTTTTAAAATTTTTATGTTGTGTGGGGGATTCGAACCCTGGTCATTGACCCCCCAACCCCCCATTCTAACCACTAGACCAAGCATTAATTCCATGAACAATTTGTGTTTCAAATATACTTAAGGGTAATATTCCCATTAAGATAAAATAACTATAATATTCTAGCTAGTTCAAGAAGGTTCTAGAATGTTCTGGAAGGCTCTAGAAAGTTATAGAATCTTCTAGAAAGTTCTAGAACATAAGAGAATCTAGGGGGATCTAAGAAATTTTTTCCAGAAAGTTCCAAATTGTTCTAATAAGTTTTAGAATGTTCTAGAATGTAGGGGAATCTACGGGAATGTAAGGAAATCTAGGGAAATACTTCCAGAAAGTTCTAGAATATATTGAAAGTCTTAGAATGTTCTAAAACGTTATAGAATGTAAAGGAATCCAGAAGAATCTAATAGAATGTAAGAAAATCTTATAAAATGTAAGAGAATCTAGGAAAATATTTACAAGCCTAAGGGAATCTCTTAAAATCTGGGGGATCTAAAGGAATCTTCATAAAATCTAAGGGAATCTAAGAAAATGTTGATGAAATCTTAGAGTATCTAAGGGAATCTTTATAGAATCTCTTTGAATCTCATGTAATGTAAGAGAATCTAGGGCAATGTCATAAAATCTAAATGAATCTAAGAGAATCTAAGGGGATCTTCATAGAATCTTGGAGAATCTAGGGAAATCTAATAGAATCTAGAGGGAATCTTATAAAATTTAGAGAAATGCTCACGAACCCTCTAAGAGAACCTTGGTAGAATCTTAGAGAATCTATCAAGAGATTCTTTTACAAGAACTTGCACGTAGGAACATGCTAAAACTCGAACATGCACCGTAGGACGCATTAAATTTTTATCTATCTATCTATCTATCTATCTATCTATCTATCTATCTATCTATCTATCTATCTATAATAAAGGCGTTTTATGATAGTCTGTGCGCAATCTTGCGCGTTGAATTTTTTTAGGGTTTTTTGGGTCGTTGATTACGCGGTTCGTTTGGGCGGCTTGCCTTAGATCTAAAATCAGTTGGATAAACGGTGCGTGGGGCACCTGCTTGTTAGATCTTATGTTGTGCCCTCAGGTCTGTGCGGTGTGCCGGATTCATGGCTCTTGCTAAAACAACTCTCGATGAATTGTCTGACACTGGAGAATTTAAGCGTACCGAATCTTCCTTTCGTAACTTAATCTCTTCACAATATGGATCTAGGTTTCCTGCTGTACCAAACCGGTATCATCTCTATATCTCTTATGCCTGCCCTTGGGCATCCCGTTGTTATGCTCTTTTGAAGCTCAAAGGGTTAGAACATGCAATCGGCGTCACTGTAAGTTTTTCCTTTTCGCCGCTTTTAATTTTGGTTCTCTTTCTCGCTTTGAAAATTTAGGGTTCTCTTATTTTGAGAATTTCAGAGACATGGTGATGGGAAAATTTGGTAATGAGATAGTTGTTTAGGCAATGAAACAAAAAATGGGAGAGAACAAAAAGAAGGTGAAAATCATTTTGGCTGGATATTTCCTTCCACAGAGGAGGACTAAGAACCGTGGAGCTTGCCCAGATCCTTTAAATGGTGCAAAGACTATACGGGAACTTTATGAATTGACAAGCTCGAATTACACCGGGAAGTTCACCGTCCCGGTAATGGTTTTTCATTTCAAGAAATCCAATTCATTTTAATTCAATTTATTTGCAATTTTCTTTGTTGCTCATGCTTGTGTCGCTTCTATTAGTTTTTCTGCATGTTACTTCTAGCAATTTATTTTACAACATTCTGCGTAGTTTATAGTTTTGCACGTTTTATGTTACTCAACAGATTCTTTGGGATAAAGAGACCAAGACAATTGTTAACAATGAAAGCGCAGAAATTGTGAGGACGTTCAATGCTGAATTCAACAGTCTGGCCAAGCATCCTGAAATTGATATTTATCCCCCTCATCTGAGGTCTATAATTGATGAAACCAATGAGTGGATGTACGGTTCAATCAACAATGGTGTTTATCGCTGTGGATTTGCCATAAAGCAGAAACCTTATGAGGAGGTAAGAACATTCCACACCGATTTTTGTATTTATCCTGTCATAGTTCCGTGCAACAATTGCTTTGCTGTATGCATTGCATTTCCATTCCACTGGATTCTTCTCGGTGTGAACTCATTTGGTAGATTTGCTTTTACATTTTCCTGCTCTGGGCTCTGTGCAGTATCTTTGTTTGTTACGAATCCCTGGTCTTGTCTCATGTGTTACTCCCTTCCTCAGTTGCCTAAATTGCTATAGGTATCTTCAACCAATAGACCATCCACTAATCTTTTTATTCTGACTTTCACAATCTTCTTAGCTTAATACGTTTCATTCTGAATGTTGACCATAACCCTGTATGAGTTTTATCAGAATGGCCAGATGATAGTTCTATATCTCCTTTGCCCTTGACTGATATTGATGTCCTTCCTCGGGTGAGAAAGCTTGCAAAGAATGCATGATAGTGATAAAGAATCAAATTTTGATTGCCATCTTGCCATAGACGTTGCCATGAAATCTGCCTCACAATTTTCCTCGCATTGTTTCTGCTAAATTGATCAATGAAATGAAAAGAAGCCAATTTGGCAGCACAATTCTGACATCTAGCACCTACTTTGACAGAAGTCAGGAATCTCTCTTTAATCAGTACAGTCTTGAGACCCTATTTGGGAAGACTCATGATATTGTTGTACCTTAACCCTTGCATTCCCAAGTCATTTGGATCTTTGCAGAAGATGAAAATTGTAGATGTGAGCCTGAACAATCTTACAGGTGAGATTCCATCAAATATTAACAATTGTGTAGCTCTAGAAAAGTTGGATTTAAGCTATAAAAAATTGTCAGGAAGTATTCCATCAAGTTTTTAGTCTGCTGGTAAATTTGCAGTTCCGTTGGCTTGCAAATAAGTCAGTGAGTGTTTTCATGCCTCAAAACCTGAGCATCAATCTGAAGCTTCAGTATGTAGATCTTAGAGGAAATAGTATCACAGGGGTCTTGTATATATATATATATATATATATATATATATATATATATATATATATATATATATATACAAGTATTTGTACTATGAGGGAGTATTTTGTAATAGTGAGACATTTCAGTCTCTTCAGAGAAAGTGGAACGGAATCCTAAGAGGAGGCAACGTTGTTGTTTTTGGCTAGGATGTTTTGGAAGAATGTCGCCAAATGCCTAAAGAATGTCAAGAGTTATCACGTCCCTAGTGTTTTGTCACACGTGCTCTTGGGTCATAGTATGATTGGGAATGACAATACCACGTTCATGTGCATGGGGTAGCAAGCGTGAAAATTGAGGAGCTCAGTGTGCCACGCTAAAATGTGCCCAGTGTCCTCGCGCTAAAGTAGGAGCTTGTGTGTTTTTACTTGCCTTAAATTTACGCGAGTTACTCTTCTAGAAAATCACGTGAAATATCGGTTGTGTGTTTTTATCTGCCTTTAATCTAAGTGAATTACTCTTCTAGAAAATCATGTGAAATATCGAATGTTGTTAAAACGACAAAGTTTGATGTTTGCTAGAGTGGATGCTATTTTGTCTTGCTATATACTGCGGAAAGTGTCTACGAATAGTATCTCAATGTATTAAATTTTAGCAAATAAGGACACACTCCAATAGAGAGCCCAACGTCTTTTAAGGAACATGGGAGACAACCAAACCTTTCTTTTAAATTGGAAATATGATCCTCAAATGCTATGCTCAAAACGCCACACAAAGATTGGTTCATGTGCTTTAGTTATCGTGCACATGTATTTATAAACTGTCAATTTGTGACATCTCTTCTTAAGCCATTTCTCGTGGTGTTTTTGAAAATTAGACCAAATTCACATTGAATACAGCTCTCTTTCAATTGCCGCATTTCTTCTTGAGGCTCATACTATTATATCAACCTAAGCAATGGGTTTTCCAATTGGTTGCTCATAGTCATACTTATCACCACAACAATACTTATTGTTACAATTGATAACGTCGCTTCATCTAAGGCATGGCTATGTGTTTGAACATATTAGTTTAGCCGGTCCTAGGGGAGCTTCGATGAGAGCTATGCTAAAAAGGAAAACAGGGCATCAAATTAAGCCTCACACAAAAATACAAACCCAACTTCCATGTTGTCTCCTATGTAGCAGCACCTATTGCATGTTGGTGCTGAAAACGCCCCAACATTTATTATGTGAGATTATACCAAACTCAAACATTGAAAGTTTATAGCAAGTCAGCTTCTTATATATAATGTAACACAACTTTGGTTAGCTTTTACAATAGCAAGTCGGTTAATTAGTTTCTTACCAGTTCACCAACGCTTAGACATACCGAGCAATTATCCAACATTGGCTATATATGCAAAAGTTGACCACAAACTCAACTCCGAAACTCTAAACACGTTCAAGTTGTTTTAAAGATCGTAAGGAAAAAAGACCGAAGTACATTTTCATAAACATCAACAAAAGTGAGGAACTTGTATACATTGCGTTAGAACTTTGATCCTACCACAAGTTATTCCTTTTAGAAGTTTTGTGAAGAAGGTATAGTAGAATTCCGAACTCTTTTCAAGACTGCTGCTTGCAAAGTTTTCCGAAAACAGAAAGACATAAATTCAAATGAAAGGTTATAGAAAGATCACAGCCATTGGATTTTATAATCTGTGGCGAAGATCGTCGCTCAAATGCAGGGGGGCCGTATCTGCAGTTGTCAATGCATGATTCATGGGACTACAAAAGCACTAAAAATTGACTTGACCTCCAGAATCCAGTAGTTCCCAGGCATTCATGCTAGACTAAACCCCTTGCCTTCCATATTGCAACATGCTCTTTTTGGTAGACCATTTTCCAACAAATTATCCCGGGTCTGGAAAACTCATATGGCATATCCGGGAGAAGGAGGTTGAGAATGTTATTCTAGACATTGATACACCATGGATAACTAAACTTTTTAACCTTATGCACGCCCAATGCAGATCTACGAAGCATGCCCATTTGCTTTTGCTCTTGTAGGTTGTGGAAGCAAGATAAACAATGGCTTGCCTCCTAAACCGGTACTTGCCTGCGCAAACTTAAAGAGCGAGAAAAAGAATCTTATTGATGCCCGAATTGCAAAAGTTTGAAGGCTTATGTCATCTTACATAGGGACATATATTACCTTGGGGTCCACCAATCTTAGAACACAAGAACACTCTACCACTTCGCCTTTAACCTTTTTCGCATGTAATGTCATATCATGTTCGATTAAATGCATTGAACTCTAAAAAGATGAGCAAGCGGCAGATACCAAGCAACCTAATGGCCGCTCCAAAAGATCCACGGGATTGCAATGAGATCATCAATTATGATACCGTGTTCTTTAGGGTCGCAGACAAAGATCAACATGCATCTCTAGCCGATCGTTACCATATTCCTTTGTGTACTCCTCGCTTATGATTTCACCTTTTAGTCCAAACAACCAAAGTCACCAAAGAAAAATATGTTGAAGCTATCTCTCTGCTGTAAAGCTTTACCGGCAACTTCCCCACCTTTTTCGTGGGGAACAAACTTGGCCCCTAAGCCTAAAGCAAGAGGTGCCCCAAAGATGAACCCAGACGCTTCAATTCCTGCAGAAACTTATCTTCATAAGAACTCGACAATTTCAAAGAAACAAACTGCAAAGACATGTCAATAATTACCTACAAGTCAATGCTCATGTCTTTGTATCTCTCCACGAAGATGTCAATACAATATTTGAAAGCCTTGTGATCAAGGAACAACGTTGTCACATCATAGAAAAGTATTCCCGAATTTTGCAATCTTGTCAATAGATGGACATATATGGGCTACTCCGAACTGCCAGTTGCAGCATATAGATGAGACAGTAATATGTGGGGTGCAGTATTTCCTGGATCTAATTTAAAAGCATGGCCTCGCAAAGATAACTACCTCTCGTCCACATCTCCATGCTTCCTCGTGATGCGCCAAGTAAAGTTGCCTGTGTCATACTATTAGGTACAAACATCATATTTTCAGCATCAGCGATTTGTCCAGCTCGCCCAAGGTCAATCATGCAGTCGTAATGCATTAATGCAGAGCAGTCCATTCCTGGAGAAGGCTTGATGCTTCACCTTTGGTAGGTGGATCTTCAACTAGTGTTCCGTTGTCCCTTTGCACTTTGCACTGCATAAGCAGACATCACATTGTATGAACTTGAATGCCTAGTTGAACCTGCAATCCGCCTGCTCGGGCTCTACATGTGTTGCACCAATGGCATCTAACTGTTGCTAGAGAAGCTGCACAAAAGGAAGAGTCCAAATCTTCCCTACGAATTTGTTGCCAACACTATCTTAATTGGCAGGCGAGGTTGCACATTAAGCAAAGAAAAGCAGAACCTTTGCTAATACCCAAGCTACATACTCCTTTGGCAAGGAATGAATGCCGCGCTTGTTCATCCCAAACTGTCCTATACAGAGCCAACTAACTGTCCTATACAGACTGATTGTCAAATCCAATTGAGCTATCTCTGCGTGCTGCATTTTCCCATGCATATTGTGGAAGCCGGATGGGCAAATGGATGGAACAAACAAATGCAGAATGAACGGTACGTTTGAAAGGATAAAACATGAGATCATCCCCAGATAGCCCCCCGGCCACGCAATGAGGCATGTAGAAGGTTCGTGGTTTGTAACAAAAACATGAAACCACGACTCGAGAAGAGGTCCCGGTCTCAAAGACTACACAACCGCCGCTTTGCACTTTATTTCCAGAAAATGGTAGAGAAATTTTACTAATAGGACATCAACCAATTACTTACTTATCAGTCGAAGAAGAAATAATAGAATGCGTAATGCCATCCTAGGATGCTGATCCGAGTCCTATTGAATTTTAGCTACAAAAACTCCTCTCATGGTCCTGGTACTCCAATATTTACATCCATTCCAGAGCCACACAAACGCCTCTAAAGTTTATACGCCAGTGTTCTCCTGCAAGTATTTCCGCTTAGCAAACAAAAGATTACCCTGTTCAAAACAAAAGGACCAAAACAAACCTTTCAATGTCTTTTTCTTGCTTCTCAAAAGAAGTGCTAGAAATTTGACTGTAACTCCAATTCTCTCCTGTTTTTACTGAGAGGTAATGCAACCACTGCAAGCAATGCTGTATAATAGTTGATAGGCATCCCTGTTCCAATACCCAAAGTGGTCCATGATGCCAGAATACCTCCGTCATCAATATATTTGTTGCCAACGATTATGCACGATTCAGACAGAAAACATGCAAATGTACGCAATATGCTTCAACATTCTGCAACAAAGAAGCGCCGAGTTAGAGTAATGCCATTAACTAGGTAAACCAAAGAGTCCTTTCCTGAGATGCAAATGCAAGCTTTGCATCAGAGAAAATGGCAGATGCAGCTTCAAATCTGGAGAATCCGATTGTAAACAGCCCAGAATCGGATATTTATTAATAGTAGAGGCCAGCCTCCAACGATCCCGGTTTTCAATACAGCTTTAATTGGAGCCCACAACACAACAACCGCAGTACATCATTTTATTTCGGAGATACGTCTCGAAGTCTTATTTCGCCTCAAAGACAGGGTCCACAGCCTCAACACTAACCGTCTAGGCGTCTACAGCTCGAACCGTCTATTCATCAACAGACTCCCCAAGCATGAGACCCATAACTCCCATAGGAACCCCACCTCTACCTGTGCGAGCAAATACTGGATCAAATTTCTCGGCCAGATAGAGTATCATTACTGAGGCAGTGGGAAAAAACAAGTGAATTACCGTGTTTGAGCATGTTGAGAAGAGCAAGTAATGAAATGCAAAGTTGTTCGGAAGAATCTGGATGAGATCCAGACATGCTGGGACTTCCGGCGGCTCCTGCTCATGAGAAGAAAACCTCTGTAATCTTTCCATGGCGAAGCCGGAGTAGGAAAACTTACCGCCCCACTCAATCCAAAGTCCAAACTGTCCGTCAGAAAAATACAAAACATTTATAAGAAGATAAAAAAAATGCGTGGTGGCAACACCTCATAAGTTCTTGCACACAATTTTTATTTCCCCCTTTTCAAAAAGCTATCTTAATATTCAACGTATCAATGCTATCAACCCAAAGCAATAAGATTACATTTAATCCCACCTTAGATTTTTTTGCCACTTACACACCTTATTAATGGCTCATTAAATATTGATGCCACCTCATCACATGACATTATGATGCTATTGCTTCATAATAAATGTGGTGCCACCTTATCAAAATCAACGGCCAAGATTCAACTGCCCCATATCCGACGGTCGAGGGATGGGGTGCCATGCCCCTATGCATGCCCATGCATGCCCCCCATTGGATGCACATTAATTTTGTATCAAGCCACCTCATTAGCTACAACATATGGCATTAATTATTACATTTAATATTGGCAAGTAAATCTGAGCCATTGATCTAGCACATTCTAGGGCCCAGATCAAAAGCCCCAAATAAAGGGGTCATTTATGGTGGGTTATTTGGGGGCTTCACGTGGGCCGTCCAGATCTGAGATGGACGGCCGAGATCAAACTGTCTACACACATCTACACACAATATAATTGTATATATATAAGAGATATATATATATATAATGGCCAAAAAGAATAATGGTAAGATGTCCTAATGTTAAGGCATGTTAGTAACAACGCTCAAATGTCCATGGTTCTAAGTCTATTGCCCTATAGGCTAGCTAGATACAAAAACATCTGTGATGACGAGGAAGAGGTAAAGGAAGCTAGGAAAGCTATAAGGTGCCTGGATGGATCCTTAGGTTCTCCATGTGACACGAAGATAGATCGTGCCTAAGTACACGATAGATCTTTTTTCCGTTCTTCGTGGCTGTTGAATGACTCTGTGTGGGAAGGTAGTTACAAGATCTTATAGTATTGCACGTCAGAGGGCCTAACACTATCTTATGGTGCCAGACTAAGTTTCCTTCAGGTGGTACTTCCATAGTACCCATCATCACAGGAAGATGTGTGGTCATGCTTCCTGCGATCTATCCCTCCACTTGGAACAGGTTGCAGCAGCAAGCTTTTCATTTAGCATCAGGTTCGTTGGTGTGGTCTATCTGAAAAAGGCGGCGGTGATGTATCTTTAAGGGTAGCAATTACTGCTGATCAAGTTCTTCATGAGGCACAAAATAGATTGCTAAAGGCGTACTATGTTTGCAACTTGCTCCTGAGAAGAAACACTTGATTTTTCAGGAAGTTTTAGGTATACCAACTCTGCATAGGACTCAGTGAATTCTTTATCTGCTGAGATTTTACTTTTGCCTCTGCAATTATACATGTACTTTCTTGGGATATTGAATAAAGTTTGGCATTCTTCAAAAAAGAAAACCATATACCCCTTCATTGAGCTTTCCATAGATAATGGTACAACCTTTGTGGGGTTCAATTTTGTAACATCCATGCAAGTTGCTTTTCAATTGTTCATTTCTTTCTTTTTTTGTTTGGATTCCGTTAGAAAGAGGGTGGGGTTTGAGCATCTTGAGCATATTTTAAGCATATCTAATTATCTGATGGCCACAATTACTAGTTGTATTTCTGGCGATGATAAACTTTTTATTTTTTTATCTGATGTTGGGTCTAAGGTTTTTGAATTTTTGCATGCCTGAAACTTTTGATATACACCGAAAAACTCATTTTGCCTTAATATAACTGCATTGATAAACCACTAATAAAAAATTGTGAACCTGGACCATTGGATTCAAACCCAAAGATAGAGTGCAATAGGCCAGAAGGTAGCGTCATTCAACGTCATTCAGCATTGCTATAATATTCAGAGTTGGGCTTTTGCCTGCCGTTTTGCCAGAGAGGGATTTGCCATAGCTATTCTTGCTCAATGTCTCGGTATACCTTTGTTTTTTCTTCCAGATCAAGTTATTTCTTTTGCATTGCTTGCTTTCTTTCCTTTGGCTGGAAATGGCATGGTCCAAAAGAAGTTTACAGTCTAAAATGGTTCTCTTGGACCTAGAAGCTCAATTATTATGATGAGGATCATGTGGATTCCAAGCTTTTCAGACTGGCTTGTAAGAAAAGGACCCATCATAACAATTTGCCTTTGCTTTAAATATATCAGCTAAGTATGGTTGTTTGTTTAAAGCTTTTGAGGTATCCTAAATCACACATAAAGCGCTTTGGATGTTGGAGTATTTAGTATGATCAATATGCTGGCCAACTAAATCTTTAGAAAAAAGGCAGCATGCTCTTTTTTTGTAGAAAAGGGTCAAATTCATTAGTAAATAACTTGTTGCAGATGGTTGGATAAAGGACTTTTTGTCATTGTGGCTGATCTTGTCTCTGTCACCTTTTTATTTTTCTTGCCTATTCCAATGGGCTTTCATCTGCTGAGCAATGGACACGATGTCTCATTCTCAAAGATATCCAATTCTGCTATCTATCTATTGCAAAGTATGAGCACATAGTCTTGTTCAAATGCGGGCACAGACATGCTTGGCATATGCTCTACACTTTTGCAAGCGCTGATGAAGATGGAAACTAATAAAGTTTTTTCCAACAGGTCATGGATGGTAATTTCATTATGTTTACACTTTAAATTGGATATTGCACGCAATGCAGTATATATTTCTCCATCTCTCTCTATATCCATACTTTGTTTATATATTTGAATATCTCTTTCAAGCCACATTTCAGATGGATACTATATCATTTCCTATATTACCAAAAAGACAACATTTGCTTCTAGTTGAATGCTCGACAACTCTTGTTGAATCATGAACTACACCTGTTCATCGTCCTTATCTATATATTAAAGCGGCCTTTTCAGCGGCCTTTTATATTTAAAGTGATTGACGGATCTGTGGCACACCATCTTGCAGCGGCACACCAAATACGGTTTTGTGGAAGTTGAGACGACTTCTTGCATATTGGAGGTGCTAGAGAAATCGACACTATGCTCATATATAGTTGAGTGCTGTCATTCTTTCCTCTTGCTACTGAATTATGTTAGACTTGATGAAACTACAATAAAAATTGTCATGGGATGAACACCTCCATGCCAATAAAGCTCATCCACATTTATAACTAATTAACACAATCACAAAGGTATTTAACAGTTTCATGCTATTTCTGTACATCTTTTGAAGCATCTTTAGATTGCCATAGAAAAATCATTGTGTTATGTTGTGATTTTATACAGATGTGATTCGTTTTTAGGCTTTGAATACTTGATCTTATGTTTACAAATTGCTATTGTCCATTGCTATTTTCTGAACCCTAAACCATTGAAGTTATTTTTCCTTCAGCTGTTGCAGTTTGCTTTTTTCATCAATAGCAACCTCTGTTTTGCAGGTGATGAGAGCGAATAGTTGTATTTTTCCTCAGGATTTAAAGCACGGCTTCCTTGAAGAGTCTGATTATCTTCTTTCCTGATGTATTTCTACATTTTATAGTCTGTAGACCCATACCAGAAGCTAGAGACTTGGTGCTGGTATTAATGGAGCTAGCAAGCTCAAGCTCTTGGTTTGATTCATCAAGCCAGCATTCAAACAAGCTACCTTAGAGTTATTATATGACCATAATCAGGAGGTTATACAAGCCAACCCGGTGCTACATTTTGAAGGTTTCCTCTTTTGCATGTTAGTGGTCTACTGTTGCACTTTGAGATAAATGAATCTCTCTTTAAGATGTATTGATTATTTGTATTCTCACATTTAATAGTGTCACCAAGAATACAAGATGATGATGGTCTCTCGCTCCCCATCAATTGAGTTGGAAATGTGCGTGACGAGAGCAACGAGAGCAATTTCATGTAAGCCGCTTCTATTATTTTTTGAATATGATGTTCTCGTTACGTTTACGTTGATTTTGAAACCGGGGAGATAATAGACCAATTTGTTGACTTCTTTGTTGAGAGTTTGTTATGTGTGACTTGGCTTGATTATATGTAACTCTATGTTTGGGATGCTCATCCTCACCGGTTTATTTACCGGTGTAATTTGATGCCTATGAATCTTTGAAAGACCAATTTATTCTCATTGGTATATTTTTACTCGACCAAAACAGGTGCATCGTGCCTTTTTTTTATCTCTATAATCGCATTCCGTGGCTTATAGTCGCATTTCGTGCTCTTCTGCATTTGCAATATTCTTTCATGTACCTTTCTCGGAACATCTTCCGTATTAAGAACTAAGAATAGCGTTTGATGCGGGCCAAGTAGCATACTTTGGATTGATGCTTTTAATTTACTTTTTCTTAATGCTTATAAAGCGAAGTTAGTGATGAATCTTAAGTCCTTTTCTTGCACCACATTATCGGTCATTTTCGCGACTTCTTGCGGTTCTACTAGAACGACTATACATCCTCAAATCCATTCTTCATGAAGCATATGCCCCACACTTATCATATGTAAGTTGTTGCAGATTCGTATACAAATGGAGGCATAGTTTGTTTCATGCCTTGATTGATTGAGTACAATATTGTGTATCTATATATGCAGGGGTATTCAATCAAGAAATAAAACATGTAGGTTTCAAATGCAAGGAGTTGAAATTGAAAAGCTTCGATTTGAAAACGGGTTCACATTGTTAATCGGTAAAGTATTCTATTGGCAAGTTAGAGTCGCATGCATGACCTGGCGTGCTATATGAGCGGGGAGGCGAGAATTGGTCTAGAAATCTTTTATCCCCTTATTTTCTTACGCAAATTTGTGGCAACAATGCTTATTGATCCTAATTTGAGTAAAATGCGTAAGAGATATTAGGATGTTTTATTCTCGCGGCTCGGGTTTGTATTATCTATATTGACGATCGGCATATACATCAATGATGTAAGGTAATACATGCCCGGCTTGCAATGATGAGCGTGACAACCCGGCTTTGTAACTCTTCAATTTTTGTCAGCTTGCAATGATGAGAAAACAATCTGGCTTTATAACACTCCAATTTTTGTCATCCATGTGTTATGTGTGTTCTATACATGTTTCTACTCTACAAGTATAGCACTCCGTTTAAGATGGTAAGTAAAGGCCTGTTCACATAGTGTAGAAATAGGCTGTGTACTTCCAGCGGAATTAGCACTGAGGTATGTCTTGGAGGTATGTGTTGGTGTCTGAATGTACTGTTATTTAAGTCATAAATTGTTGTAACTCCCCTAAAAGATCAATTTTACATTGAAGCTCTATAGAAATACGCGCTGCTACTTATGCCCGGCAATGCCGGGCACCCGTTTACTAGTCTACTTATTTAAATTGTAACTTTCCGGCAGTGCTAACGCCGGCGCTTACGCTTTTTTGGGCAAATGTTACGTTTTTCCTTCATTTTTTTTCTTCTAACGGAAGCGTTATTCTCGGCGTTATTCTCGATGGCAGAGAAGATCATGGGCGGCAATCTCCTCCGCCATCCATGATTAAAGTTTTGGAGTTTAAATCCATCCATCTTTCTGCCAGTTTTGCTACAACCATTCTTCTTTTTTTTCTCCTTCGGTGCAGTATTCAGCTACGAAAAAGAATCGGCCACATAAAGCTTACAATAGCTGAAAAAGAATCGGCCACATAAAGCTTACAAGGATAAGCGCTTCGATTTTTGCTTGCCAGTTCGGTCCCAAGGCTGTTCCCAGATTAAGGTTTGTTCTCAGAATATAAGGTTGTTCTTTGGTGCATGTTCTTTGCCCAAAGATTGAATCTATTTCATTTTCTTCTTTGTTTGCAGACAAGCCACAGTTTTTTCAAATGTTTAGGGCTTCTGGAGCTTCGACTTTGCTTACCAGGTCGGCTTCTGGAGCTTCAGATTTTGTTGCGGTAAGTTTTGGAGCCCAAAAACGTGTTTCCCGGCAAAAAGAAAAAATTCGGCTACTTCTCTTCTTCTTTCCCCCGAGGAGTGCCTCGACTCAAGCATTTAGCCACGCTGCTAGGCGTTTCAAATGCTTAAACGGGTAATGATAGCACGGATTACCAGTTATTCAGATGATTTAGGCTTTAGTTGCAAGCGAAAGTGCAGATTTGTGCATAAGAATATTTCCAGATATGTTTCGCCCTTGTGCTCAAGCCGAAAGCGGGCGTTTCAGACACATTGCAGGATATTTGGCCTTAACGGTGAAGACCTGAATCACCTAGCATTTGTGGATCTTGCGTTGCTGGCGTTTCTTTGTCTATGTTTGTTGCCAAATTTCAAGGTTTTTGAAAATGTTATGGCAGATAGCGGTATCAATAACCTCTTTTGATTGATGGCACATATGGATTCAAATAGATTCAGGTATTTCCATACAAGTATTCTTTAATTCCTTACAGTATCCACTCAGGCTTTTGCAAACTCCGTTGGTGCAACAACCCCTTTTTTGTCTGTTTTTTTTCTTATACAGCTCTTTCTTTCGAGGTAACACAGGAAGGGCGCTCTGTTTCTTCTTATCTTCTTTCTGTTCTTCTGAAATGCAGTAGACTATAATCAACATTTGCTTGCCGCAGAAGGATGCTTTTCTAATCTAGAAGTGCAAGCATTGGGTTCTGAAGGCCAGGGATTTTTTTATTGAGTGTTGCTTGGTAGAATGTTCTGTGTTTCGGGCTTTTCTATATGTCATTGAGCTTCAGCATTGTGCTCTTTTTCAGATTGATTCACTCACTGTAGACATCATGAAGCATCGGCAAATGATTGCTTGGAGTTTTGGGATATTTTGGATTCCCCCATGCATGTATCCTTTTGGAATAAGAATTTCAGTTTTCCTATTTCCTGACCTGCCCATTGTTCCTCATTGTCAGTTTTCTTGACCCAGGCATTGAGGATCTTTTGTCTTTTTCTTGATTTCTTATAAAGGTTGTTGTAGATTTGGTGCATGCAATGGTATTGTTCTTTGTGTATTCTGCCCCTTTGAGAAACATTTTTTATATTCTGCGATTGTAATTGACATCTATTGTTACTTTCCTTTGTGCACAATAGGCCTTTGTGTTAAGATGATTTGAAGGGATCTCAATCAGATGTATTTCAGGTACTTGATCTAACCCTATAGTACTTGATCTAATCCTACAACTACAATAAGAGCATATCTGTTTAATGAAATGGAAGAGATATAGAAATTTTTGTATTTGATATCATCATGCTCAAGCACCATATGCACATCTATACTACCTGATATTGTTGAAGCTGCTTTGATATCTGTTGATATTACACTGTGCATGCTGGTTTCGCCTTATACGGTTCATGTCTTTGGGATAATTGAGAATTTCAATTAAAATTTTTTGTTCATATAACTGGCAGGTTATAGAAGCATATACAACGTTGGGAGAAATATAGTCAACACCATTGGTTGATGTGGGTCTTCAATAAGACCGTTTAAGAATGTAAATCAGATAAAAAATCTCTTTTAAGATTATTTGACTGGTTTGACTGATTAGAACTATGATTACTCCTATGAGTTTCATCCACTTTACTTTCAGTGCACAAATAAATCCAATGCAGCACTTAGACTATTTTCAAGGTCGAAATGCAATACTTAGGCCATTTTTATGTGAGCAAAGATTTCAGTGCACAAATAAATCCATTGCAGCACTTAGACTATTTTCAAGGTCGAAATGCAATACTTAGGCCATTTTCAAGCTCGCATCCCACTTTATGTGAGCAAAGATATTTAGCCATTGGCTGAATGTATGGCAAGTATTTGAAAATGGATAAATCTTGCATATCTCATGATTATTAAGTTGCAATATCAAAGTGTTTAAAGTGCATCAAAACAAAAGCTCAACTAGAATTAACATTCTCCTATATTGCATATACAAAATATTTTTTTGAGAAATTTACTGATATGGATGCACATGTCCATCGCAGTCGTTAAGGCTGAATTGAAATAAATGAGCTTCACATGCATTTTCGCAAAGAAACACCTCATCCAAACATTTAAGGAAAAAGTGTGAATTATAAATGAAGTTGACATGCATTTCGCACACAAGAAACACCCTAGCGCTTGGATTCGCCGGTAGAAGTAGTGTTGACGTCGTTAGATAGAGTCATTATTGACAACCAGCAGAATGCAAGGTAAAACACGTATAATGCAAGGTAAGAATGAAAAATTGATTGTAATTATCGGTTGATATTCGTCTGTAACTGTAATCATCGCTATAATCATCACTGTGAAATTTAGCCATTGGCTACATGGCTAAAATAACCGTTGCTTTACATTTATGATGGTAGATTTACTAACTTAGAGTTCGCATTTCTAAGTAGCAAAAGCTAAGGCAAAACTCTGATTTGAAACAAATGCACTTAGCATGCATTTTGAAGGTAGACTTACTTAGAGTTTGCAATTCAAGTAGCAAACTGCGATGCTATATCAACTTAATGCTTGCATTTGCATATTTAAATAAGCCCTCGACCTCTTTGGTGCCCAACACGCCAATCTCACGTCCGGTTTGAGTGCACATAATTTTATTTGCGTCTAGATTTTGGAATATCAATCAATAAGTCCCAACGTGAACTTTAGTCACTTATATTTGAACCAAAATTCTTGATATTTTATGGAAAAGATTCAAAATGTGAGCAACTTTATTGCATGATTCCTTTCGCAAGCAACTTTATTGCATGCTTGCTTCGCATATTGTGGCTCCAGTTCAATTAATTCTTGACTGTTGAACATTTGCGTCTAAAACCTTTAACATGATCGATTCATTATAGAAGCTATTGTTTAAAGCATGAAATTAAAGTAGGCTAAACATGTTCTTTAGCATGCACTATCCTTATCCAATGAGTTTATTGGGTGCCATTTGCTCCAATATAGAAGCTAATTTTTAAAGTATGAAATTAGAGTTGTTCTCTAGCATATATTGTCCTTATCCAATGAGTGTATTGGGTGCCATTCAAGGTTCAATCGAGAATTTGTTTTCGAACATTGCTTTCACTCAAGGAAGTGACCATGAGTCCTCAATATAATGAAGTGAACCTCTAGAATCGTTAAGTTCTACTGTCGCAAAGTCTTTAAGATGCAATGTCTTTAAGATGCATCCCAGCTTAAGCTCGGTGTTTTAGTAGCAAAAGAACTCACATGTGTTGGAATATATAATGGAATGTATTTTAGGGTCTACAAATCGATCCATAAATGCAAAGTTAATATATTGATGATACTGTCATTCGATAATTTCAATAATAAAATAATTACAAAAGCAAATAATGTCCATTATTGCCAATGTCAACATGCGTTGTTGTTAAAGTTGCACATATAGATGTTAAACGCCGAGTAGAAATACACGCCATGACATTAGCCCGGCAACGCCGGGCACACGTTTACTAGTAGATTTTATTTTGCAACTGCATAAAGTCACCTATGTCCTACTGATGGTACTACAGGAGTATTACCTCCAGCATTCCAGAACCCCCATGCCATGATCATCTTAGAAAGGAGGAGACCATATAAACTCCACCACCACTACGAACAAAAGTTCTCTCTATTCTCACTTACTTCCAGTACCCCGGTTGGAGCATGTTCATCTTCCATTCTTCCATCCCAGTTGCACCTAAAGAATGTATAGAACCCTTCGAGTCTTCCAATCCTATCCAAATCTCTGTGATATGCACTCCCATTTTCCTGTGGTGTGCAAGGGCCATTAATGCAACTTCGCAGTTGAACCAGTTCTTTATTTTTGCTAAAGAAATAGCTTTTCCTCCTAGAGCAACAAGATCTTTTTTTCTTTTTTTTTTTTTTTTTGAAGGTAAGGTTCTTTCGCTTTTTATTGATATAAAAGTTACATACAAACAACGTATTGTCTAGTACTATAGACTTCCCTCTACATCTTCTCCGAGTGGATACTACAAGAGTGGAAGCCAGTTTCCTAGACTCAAAAGGCCCTCATAGTCAAATGGAAGAATAATAACATAACAAGTACAGTAGAAAATAGGTACAAAACTGCCCCAAATAGAAGTAGCTCTTCTCCCATGCATCGACTACACTTGTTTTCAAAAAACCTAGCCCTATGATTAGAAATATAAGCACATGCGTTGTGCTGCAGGCAACCTGAGCTGAAGTGGAGATAAAGCACGGATACAATACTTGGCCAAATGTTAACACTCGATGAAGCCCATCTCGAAATCAGCAGCTGCATTGTTGCAGAACGCAACGACAAAACTGCCTCTGAATATTAACATCTGTACCTAGCCCTTATGCATCTAACCCAACTAGATCTTGTCAAAACCATTGGGCCAAGAATGGGATGGTCCAAGAGTCCTCCCCCTCTGATACCCCATAGCTTTATGAGAACTACTACTGAAATCACCTAAAACAAACAAAGCATCCCTTGGCTGGGACAAAGGAGCACGGGCCAAACTGATGCCCAACAACAACTTTCAGAATAAGAGAAGCCTCCACTCATGTCCAAGAGAAAAGACCAGGCAATTATTGCAATCTCCTATAGATCACAGATGCCCAATGGCCATATTCCAAGCCATAAAGCACATCCCGAATATTGTTCATCAGAATAGCCATCAAGGAGGTACAAATATAAGTTATTTTCAACTCGCTTCCTTAATGAGAATGGACTTCAAACAAAGGACTATCAAAAGGCCTATAGTGACCCCCCATTAAGCCTCTTCTTATGCATGATACAATACTATAGGGTGTCTTTCCATTTAGAGATGTCCACATACTTGCAATGAAGTGCCCTCCTAAGGATATTCATGTATGAGGCTCTCCATAAATGGATAAGACAGCAACCTTCTTCTTGCATATACAAATACTGTAGCTGCAAAGGCCATTATTGATGTCCAGTTGATGTTCCCATGCAATACTGCCGATCTTATTTGAGAAGCTAGAACCTTACGAAGCCATCAAAAGATGCAAACTTGATATATCAATTCTCGGTTCAATGTAGAGGGAGCAAACTATATGGACTGGAACGAAACTACATGGAGAAGAAATAGAGCTCGACACATGTCTTCTTTTGGCAGCTCTAAAGAAGAAGTGAGAACACCCTACCCCTAATTTGAACCAATCCAAGCCAGCCTTAATGCGAGCATGAGTTTTTTGCATACTCAATATGTCTTATTTCTACCAATATCTCTTTCTCTCGAAGACCTAATGAAGGGGCTTGTGAACAATATATTTGAAGCTCCATATACAAAGCTGGTAACCGGCCTCTACTTTCTTGAGCCTTCCTATGTCCCCACTGTTTAGCAAAGGATTTAACAGCTGCCAAAGCAGCAACAATACCAGACATACCTCGAAGATGACAAAATGTAGAGGACCAAGCACGCCTGCATCCAGCACTAAACTCAAGGTCTGACAGATATTGAGTGTTAAGATTGAAATAAGTTATTGCTGCTCATCATTGCACTGGCATTGTATCGGAAATCCATTGTGGATTGTGATCAGATATAGAACTATCAAGCATATTTGTCCTTCGCATGTTACCTAGCAAGCCAGTAGCTGCATTCATGCCGAGCATAAGCTCTATCTAATCTAGTCCAGCCATTATACCATGTAAAGGATTCATCTCTGTCAATCTCTACAAGCCTGCAATCCAGCACAAACTGCCTCTACTGCCTGCAATCCAGCACAAACTCCCTGAATAACTTGTGTGCCTCTGCCACATCTATCAGCTTCAAACTCAACCATATTGAAAGTGCCAATCAATAGCCATGCTACATTAATTATGTCCAGGTCGCAGAATCTTGGTCCGTAAGGTGGCCCACAAAGAACCTCGTTGACGTGACTGATTAGATATACACATCCACGACCCCCAACTCTTTCCCATTGTCCATCCATTTGACTACTATCCAATGTCCAAACATGAAAGTAACATTAATGGAAGGATTCCAAGGAGTGAGGACACCAGCCTTAACCGAATTAGCAGTAGAAACCAAGACATTGAATTAGAGCCTACAATGGCAGCCAACTTTTGCACACCACCTCTACAACATTTATGCTCCTGAAGACAACAAAATACATTGGGAACTTGGAAAGATAATTAGATAGTCAGCTCCTTTTACATAAAGATGAAGCCACTCCTCTCACGTTCCATGATAATAGGTTCATCAAGAAGTTTGAAGGTGTTCTACGTCTATTTCAGCGGCATCATTTTCTGGGATCTCCAGTCATTTTTTGGGATCTCCAGTAGAGATCTGTCTACTGTGTTTTGAAAATTGGTAAGGAGGACCCTTCTCTCTATTGCACCCTTCCATTGTATAATATCTGGCGAAGGAGAGCCTCCACTCTGCTCATCCCCCAATGGAAGCACATGATGGATTAGCTCTCTCTGTACGCTGATCCACATGTGGTAAGGAAGAGCCTCCGCTCTACTCAACCCTTCCATGCGTGGCTTCTGGAAAATGGAGTGTCAAATCGGCAGACCTATTTTGCACTGCCTTCTTTAAACTGACTTTCTGCCTTTGTTCATCATTTCACGCCTTTCTTGCTTCTCTTGAATAGCTTGTAGCGTATGGCGTGCCTCATCATAAAAAATAGCAGAGTTTGGACAGGAAGAGAAGGGGCTGAGTGCATAGGAGTGGAGGACACAACAGAAGGACATGAAGATACAGGAGCAGCAGTAGGATGTGTGGTCACCATAGAATTGAGAGTGGACAGTGCATCGGTAGTAGAAAGAGTAGGCATAAAGGGTACGGGATGATAATCGAAAAGTATCAAGATTAGGGAACATCTTACCCGACTCATGAACATTGAGCAAAGACAACCGATATCCGAAGAACAAAAGGGCAGTCCTAATCATGATGAGACTTTGGTAATGAAGCGTAAATAGGCAGAGAGACACAAATCCTTAGAGTGGGCAAGATGCAACTCCGGACAATTTAAAGAGCACTAGACTTACTAGGTGCAAAGCCGGTTTATAAACTTGATATAGCAAATAATGCCCCCACAAGGGCTCAACTCCATGCTCCACAAGCTTATCTACAACAACTGGAGAGTCAAACATGACCAAGATTTTTTTTTTTTTTATTATCAAGAACTTTCAAGGACTCAAAAGTAGCAGTCCTAGTATGTGAAGATGTTGCTTAAGCCAAAACTCCTCCTACGAAGATCAAGGAATTGGTCCATGAAGTGACAAACAACCGCATGAGACACTAAATTCTGGACACACTACAAATATGAGTTATGATTAATAGCAATCATTAGTTCACGAGCTTGAGTAAATGCAGTAGCACATTGTTCGGGCTCATAAAAAACATTCTGGAGAGGTAGATGAATGGTCATATTATCTGCCATAGATTGCAATTCCTTCAAGTATGCAGAGACCTCTCGCTTATTATTTGCAACCATAATATTCATAGCAGCAGAAGGTCAAGCACTTCTAACATTGGAAGCCATATCATGTTTAATCCAATCACTGAATCGTATATGTGGAGCACGAGAACCAGGGGAAGGAGAACTACTTATTGGCATAGAAGTAGCATTTACTGGAGGTACTGTAGCAGAGATACTAGAACTAGGACGCAAGGGGGGATTGAGAGAAGCAGATACTAACTGAGACGAAGGAGGAGGAGGAAATTGCTGCAAATCAAAAGAGGATGATGCAACGCCAAGAGTTAAAAGATTAAGCTGAGAGTTCGTTGGTAGTTGAGCCATTAATTGGGGCGAAAGACACACTAGAAGAAACAAAGTTTGAGTTTTTTGAAACAATAGAGTTTATCAGAAGACAAAGCACAAGAAGAGAACACATCAGGGTTTTCCATGGAGGTCGAAATGGAAGGGCTGCAATCCGGCATAGCTAGCCATGCTGAACTATCTTATGCCATACATAGATAGAAAGCTCACTGTGTCAGCTTTCCAAAGCATCAAAAATCGCTCGATTCTGACACACGATGAAGGAGATACATCAAGAATCGTCTGGCGCTGCTCATAAAGTCTAATATTTGATGAAATCGTAGAAATTAAGGGATGTGGTTTTACCGTTGTCTATGCAAAGCTCAATGAACTATTACCAAAGTTGCAAGTTCAATTCATGCAACAATAAAATGTTTACCTTCTTAGAGAGAGGGATTTTTATACGTATATGTTTCCTTATGTCTTGGCCATGAGATATTGCTTATTGGTCCAACATGCCAGTGACAAGGCAAAAGAGTGGAAGTTGTGTATAACAGTGCTTTGAAAGATCAATATGCTACCATGCATTAACAACTTTCGAGAAGACATTAAAGAGTGGAAGTTGCGTATACCACTGCTTTGAAAGATCAATGCTACTATGCATTAACAACTTTTGCCTAGCAATGCTGGGCACCGTTACTAGTTTATTCCTGAAACTATGGGCATATAGGCATCTCATAATTACTACCATGTAGTTTTCTAAAAGTTATAGGTCAATGTCGAAATTGAATTTGCCCTTCGGGACATGGTCTAGTGTTAGGACCTTAAATTGCCACACCCAAGGTCATAGGTTCAAGTATAGCCAATATCTGTCTAGTAATGACCTTAAAATCCATTGCCCTAAGGTCGCAAGTTCAAGCTTGACCAGCCAGTCATGTGGTCATGTACTAGAGATAATCACATGCAAACATCTTCTAGCATAACACATCGCGGCTGGGCAGTGGATTGGCTTCCATGTACTAGAGATAATCACATGTAAACAGCTTCTAGCATAACGCATCGCGGCTGGGCAGTGGATTGGCTTCCATGTGGAGTTCCAGATATCTTTACCCTGGTTTGGTTGGATCCCACACTCCGTGATCACCACATGGGATCTCCTCCTCCAGGATCCCATCGTGGGATCCCCTCCTCTGGAATCCTACAGTTAACTGCACAGTTAAAACCTCCTCCTCCGGGATCCCGCCGTGGGATCCCCTCCTCTGGAATCCCACAGTTAACTGCACAGTTAAAACCATTGTTTGGCCGGACTGGAGCCATTTTTATGTGAGCAAAGATTTCAGTGCACAAATAAATCCATTGCAGCACTTAGACTATTTTCAAGGTCGAAATGCAATACTTAGGCCATTTTCAAGCTCGCATCCCACTTTATGTGAGCAAAGATATTTAGCCATTGGCTGAATGTATGGCAAGTATTTGAAAATGGATAAATCTTGCATATCTCATGATTATTAAGTTGCAATATCAAAGTGTTTAAAGTGCATCAAAACAAAAGCTCAACTAGAATTAACATTCTCCTATATTGCATATACAAAATATTTTTTTGAGAAATTTACTGATATGGATGCACATGTCCATCGCAGTCGTTAAGGCTGAATTGAAATAAATGAGCTTCACATGCATTTTCGCAAAGAAACACCTCATCCAAACATTTAAGGAAAAAGTGTGAATTATAAATGAAGTTGACATGCATTTCGCACACAAGAAACACCCTAGCGCTTGGATTCGCCGGTAGAAGTAGTGTTGACGTCGTTAGATAGAGTCATTATTGACAACCAGCAGAATGCAAGGTAAAACACGTATAATGCAAGGTAAGAATGAAAAATTGATTGTAATTGTCGGTTGATATTCGTCTGTAACTGTAATCATCGCTATAATCATCACTGTGAAATTTAGCCATTGGCTACATGGCTAAAATAACCGTTGCTTTACATTTATGATGGTAGATTTACTAACTTAGAGTTCGCATTTCTAAGTAGCAAAAGCTAAGGCAAAACTCTGATTTGAAACAAATGCACTTAGCATGCATTTTGAAGGTAGACTTACTTAGAGTTTGCAATTCCAAGTAGCAAACTGCGATGCTATATCAACTTAATGCTTGCATTTGCATATTTAAATAAGCCCCTCGACCTCTTTGGTGCCCAATACTGCCAATCTCACGTTCCAGTTTGAGTGCACATAATTTCTGCTGCGTCTAGATTTTGGAATATCAATCAATAAGTCCCAACGTGAACTTTAGTCACTTATATTTGAACCAAAATTCTTGATATTTTATGGAAAAGATTCAAAATGTGAGCAACTTTATTGCATGATTCCTTTCGCAAGCAACTTTATTGCATGCTTGCTTCGCATATTGTGGCTCCAGTTCAATTAATTCTTGACTGTTGAACATTTGCGTCCAAAACCTTTAACATGATCGATTCATTATAGAAGCTATTGTTTAAAGCATGAAATTAAAGTAGGCTAAGCATGTTCTTTAGCATGCACTATCCTTATCCAATGAGTTTATTGGGTGCCATTTGCTCCAATATAGAAGCTAATTTTTAAAGTATGAAATTAGAGTTGTTCTCTAGCATATATTGTCCTTATCCAATGAGTGTATTGGGTGCCATTCAAGGTTCAATCGAGAATTTGTTTTCGAACATTGCTTTCACTCAAGGAAGTGACCATGAGTCCTCAATATAATGAAGTGAACCTCTAGAATCGTTAAGTTCTACTGTCGCAAAGTCTTTAAGATGCAATGTCTTTAAGATGCATCCCAGCTTAAGCTCGGTGTTTTAGTAGCAAAAGAACTCACATGTGTTGGAATATATAATGGAATGTATTTTAGGGTCTACAAATCGATCCATAAATGCAAAGTTAATATATTGATGATACTGTCATTCGATAATTTCAATAATAAAATAATTACAAAAGCAAATAATGTCCATTATTGCCAATGTCAACATGCGTTGTTGTTAAAGTTGCACATATAGATCTTAAACGCCGAGTAGAAATACACGCCATGACATTAGCCCGGCAACGCCGGGCACACGTTTACTAGTAGATTTTATTTTGCAACTGCATAAAGTCACCTATGTCCTACTGATGGTACTACAGGAGTATTACCTCCAGCATTCCAGAACCCCCATGCCATGATCATCTTAGAAAGGAGGAGACCATATAAACTCCACCACCACTACGAACAAAAGTTCTCTCTATTCTCACTTACTTCCAGTACCCCGGTTGGAGCATGTTCATCTTCCATTCTTCCATCCCAGTTGCACCTAAAGAATGTATAGAACCCTTCGAGTCTTCCAATCCTATCCAAATCTCTGTGATATGCACTCCCATTTTCCTGTGGTGTGCAAGGGCCATTAATGCAACTTCGCAGTTGAACCAGTTCTTTATTTTTGCTAAAGAAATAGCTTTTCCTCCTAGAGCAACCTCGCATCTTTTTTTTTTTTTTTTTTTTTTTTTTTGAAGGTAAGGTTGCTGCTTTTTATTGATATAAAAGTTACATACAAACAACGTATTGTCTAGTACTATAGACTTCCCTCTACATCTTCTCCGAGTGGATACTACAAGAGTGGAAGCCAGTTTCCTAGACTCAAAAGGCCCTCATAGCCAAATGGAAGAATAATAACATAACAAGTACAGTAGAAAATAGGTACAAAACTGCCCCAAATAGAAGTAGCTCTTCTCCCATGCATCGACTACACTTGTTTTCAAAAAACCTAGCCCTATGATTAGAAATATAAGCACATGCGTTGTGCTGCAGGCAACCTGAGCTGAAGTGGAGATAAAGCACGGATACAATACTTGGCCAAATGTTAACACTCGATGAAGCCCATCTCGAAATCAAGAAATGCATTGTTTGTTTAACGCAATCCACAAAACTGCCTCTGAATATTAACATCTGTACCTAGCCCTTATGCATCTAACCCAATTAGATCTTGTCAAAACCATTGGGCCAAGAATGGGATGGTCCAAGAGTCCTCCCCCTCTGATACCCCATAGCTTTATGAGAACTACTACTGAAATCACCTAAAACAAACAAAGCATCCCTTGGCTGGGACAAAGGAGCACGGGCCAAACTGATGCCCAACAACAACTTTCAGAATAAGAGAAGCCTCCACTCATGTCCAAGAGAAAAGACCAGGCAATTATTGCAATCTCCTATAGATCACAGATGCCCAATTGCCATATTCCAAGCCATAAAGCACATCCCGAATATTGTTCATCAGAATAGCCATCAAGGAGGTACAAATATAAGTTATTTTCAACTCGCTTCCTTAATGAGAATGGACTTCAAACAAAGGACTATCAAAAGGCCTATAGTGACCCCCCCATTCGCCTCTTCTTATGCATGATACAATACTATAGGGTGTCTTTCCATTTAGAGATGTCCACATACTTGCAATGAAGTGCCCTCCTAAGGATATTCATGTATGAGGCTCTCCATAAATGGATAAGACAGCAACCTTCTTCTTGCATATACAAATACTGTAGCTGCAAAGGCCATTATTGATGTCCAGTTGATGTTCCCATGCAATACTGCCGATCTTATTTGAGAAGCTAGAACCTTACGAAGCCATCAAAAGATGCAAACTTGATATATCAATTCTCGGTTCAATGTAGAGGGAGCAAACTATATGGACTGGAACGAAACTATATGGAGAAGAAATAGAGCTCGACACATGTCTTCTTTTGGCAGCTCTAAAGAAGAAGTGAGAACACCCTACCCCCAATTTGAACCAATCCAAGCCAGCCTTAATGCGAGCATGAGTTTTTTGCATACTCAATATGTCTTATTTCTACCAATATCTCTTTCTCTCGAAGACCTAATGAAGGGGCTTGTGAACAATATATTTGAAGCTCCATATACAAAGCTGGTAACCGGCCTCTACTTTCTTGAGCCTTCCTATGTCCCCACTGTTTAGCAAAGGATTTAACAGCTGCCAAAGCAGCAACAATACCAGACATACCTCGAAGATGACAAAATGTAGAGGACCAAGCTTTTTGCATCCAAAGCACTAAACTCAAGGTCCGGACGGATATTGAGTGTTAAGATTGAAATAAGTTATTCTTTGCTCATCATTGCACTGGCATTGTATCGGAAATCCATTGTGGATTGTGATCAGATATAGAACTATCAAGCATATTTGTCCTTCGCATGTTACCTAGCAAACCAGTAGCTGCATTCATGCCGAGCATAAGCTCTATCTGATCTAGTCCAGCCATTATACCATGTAAAGGATTCATCTCTGTCAATCTCTACAAGCCTGCAATCCAGCACAAACTGCCTCTACTGCCTGCAATCCAGCACAAACTCCCTGAATAACTTGTGTGCCTCTGCCACATCTATCAGCTTCAAACTCAACCATATTGAAAGTGCCAATCAATAGCCATGCTACATTAATTATGTCCAGGTCGCAGAATCTTGGTCCGTAAGGTGGCCCACAAAGAACCTCGTTGACGTGACTGATTAGATATACACATCCACGACCCCCAACTCTTTCCCATTGTCCATCCATTTGACTACTATCCAATGTCCAAACATGAAAGTAACATTAATGGAAGGATTCCAAGCCTTAACCGAATTAGCAGTAGAAACCAAGACATTGAATTAGAGCCTACAATGGCAGCCAACTTTTGCACACCACCTCTACAACATTTATGCTCCTGAAGACAACAAAATACATTGGGAACTTGGAAAGATAATTAGATAGTCAGCTCCTTTTACATAAAGATGAAGCCACTCCTCTCACGTTCCATGATAATAGGTTCATCAAGAAGTTTGAAGGTGTTCTACGTCTATTTCAGCGGCATCATTTTCTGGGATCTCCAGTCATTTTTTGGGATCTCCAGTAGAGATCTGTCTACTGTGTTTTGCAAATTGGGAAGGAAGAGCCTCTTCTCTATTCCACCCTTCCAATGTGTGTAATATCTGGCGAAGGAGAGCCTCCACTCTGCTCATTCCTCCCAATGGAAGCACACGGTGGGTCAGCTCTCTCTGTGTGCTGATCCATATATGATAAGGAGAGCCTCCGCTCTGCTCAATCCTTCCATGTGTGGCTTCTAAAGAATGCGGTGTCAAATAGGCAGACCTATTTTGCCACCCCTTCTTTAAACTGACCTTCTGCCATCCTTCGTTCATCATTTCATGCCTTTCTTGCTTTGCTTGAATAGCTTCCAGCCTACGGCAGCCTCATCATCAAATTGCGGAGGTTGGGCAGAAAGAGAAGGGACTGAGTGGATAGGAGTGGAGGACACCACTGAAGGATATGAAGATACAGGAGCAGCAACAGGATGTTTGCTCACCATAGAAGTGAGAGTGACAGGTGCATCAGTAGTAGAAAGAGTAGGCATAAAGGTACAGGATGATAATCAGAAAAGTATCAAGATTAGGGAACATCTTACCTGACTCATGAACATTGAGCAAAGACAACTGATATCTGAAGAACAAAAGGGCAGTCCTAATCATGACAGACTTTGGTAATGAAGCAGAAATAGGCAGAGAGACACAAATCCTTAGAGTGGGCAAGATGCAACTCCAGACAATTTAAAGAGCACTAGACTTACTAGGTGCAAAGCCAGTTTTATAAACTTGATATAGCAAATAATGCCCCCACAAGGGCTCAACTCCATGCTCCACAAGCTTATCTACAACAACTGGAGAGTCAAACATGACCAAGATTTTTTTTTTTTTTTTTTTTTTTATCAAGAACTTTCAAGGACTCAAAAGTAGCAGTCCTAGTATGTGAAGATGTTGCTTAAGCCAAAACTCCTCCTACGAAGATCAAGGAATTGGTCCATGAAGTGACAAACAACCGCATGAGACACCAAATTCTGGACACACTACAAATATGAGTTATGATTAATAGCAATCATTAGTTCACGAGCTTGAGTAAATGCAGTAGCACATTGTTCGGGCTCATAAAAAACATTCTGGAGAGGTAGATGAATGGTCATATTATCTGCCATAGATTGCAATTCCTTCAAGTATGCAGAGACCTCTCGTTTATTATTTGCAACCATAATATTCATAGCAGCAGAAGGTCAAGCACTTCTAACATTGGAAGCCATATCATGTTTAATCCAATCACTGAATCGTATATGTGGAGCACGAGAACCAGGGGAAGGAGAACTACTTATTGGCATAGAAGTAGCATTTACTGGAGGTACTGCAGCAGAGATACTAGAACTAGGACGCAAGGGGGGATTGAGAGAAGCAGATACTGACTGAGACGAAGGAGGAGGAGGAAATTGCTGCAAATCAAAAGAGGATGATGCAACGCCAAGAGTTAAAAGATTAAGCTAAGAGTTCGTTGGTAGTTGAGCCATTAATTGGGGCGAAAGACACACTAGAAGAAACAAAGTTTGAGTTTTTTGAAACAATAGAGTTTATCAGAAGACAAAGCACAAGAAGAGAACACATCAGGGTTTTCCATGGAGGTCGAAATGGAAGGGCTGCAATCCGGCATAGCTAGCCATGCTGAACTATCTTATGCCATACATAGATAGAAAGCTCACTGTGTCAGCTTTCCAAAGCATCAAAAATCGCTCGATTCTGACACACGATGAAGGAGATACATCAAGAATCGTCTGGCGCTGCTCATAAAGTCTAATATTTGATGAAATCGTAGAAATTAAGGGATGTGGTTTTACCGTTGTCTATGCAAAGCTCAATGAACTATTACCAAAGTTGCAAGTTCAATTCATGCAACAATAAAATGTTTACCTTCTTAGAGAGAGGGATTTTTATACGTATATGTTTCCTTATGTCTTGGCCATGAGATATTGCTTATTGGTCCAACATGCCAGTGACAAGGCAAAAGAGTGGAAGTTGTGTATAACAGTGCTTTGAAAGATCAATATGCTACCATGCATTAACAACTTTCGAGAAGACATTAAAGAGTGGAAGTTGCGTATACCACTGCTTTGAAAGATCAATGCTACTATGCATTAACAACTTTTGCCTAGCAATGCTGGGCACCGTTACTAGTTTATTCCTGAAACTATGGGCATATAGGCATCTCATAATTACTACCATGTAGTTTTCTAAAAGTTATAGGTCAATGTCGAAATTGAATTTGCCCTTCGGGACATGGTCTAGTGTTAGGACCTTAAATTGCCACACCCAAGGTCATAGGTTCAAGTATAGCCAATATCTGTCTAGTAATGACCTTAAAATCCATTGCCCTAAGGTCGCAAGTTCAAGCTTGACCAGCCAGTCATGTGGTCATGTACTAGAGATAATCACATGCAAACAGCTTCTAGCATAACACATCGCGGCTGGGCAGTGGATTGGCTTCCATGTATCAGAGATAATCACATGTAAACAGCTTCTAGCATAACGCATCGCGGCTGGGCAGTGGATTGGCTTCCATGTGGAGTTCCAGACATCTTTACCCTGGTTTGGTTGGATCCCACACTCCGTGATCACCACATGGGATCTCCTCCTCCAGGATCCCATCGTGGGATCCCCTCCTCTGGAATCCTACAGTTAACTGCACAGTTAAAACCTCCTCCTCCGGGATCCCGCCGTGGGATCCCCTCCTCTGGAATCCCACAGTTAACTGCACAGTTAAAACCATTGTTTGGCCGGACTGGAGCCCAACAGTGTCATTCACCCTGCTTCTTCCTTCGTCGCAGGTAGAGTTCTAGATAATCTTTACCCTAGTTTGGTTGGATCCCACCCTCTGAGATCACCACATGGGATCCCCTCCTCCTGGATCCCGCCATGGAATCCCCTCCTCTGGAATCCCACAGTCAACTGCAGAGTTAAAACCGTTGTTGGCCGGATTGGAGCCCGACCATCGCAGTGTCGCTTGCTCTGTTTCCTCCTTTGCTGCTACTTATGCCTCTAATCCAGCCCATTTCGACCATCCTAGAATTGATCCCGTCAGATTCCATGGAGAATCGGTGGACAAAATCCCACAAGAAAAAAGCCCTCATTTTCCCTATAAGAGGCAAAAAATTTGCACCATTACTGTGCAGAAGGTGGGATCTTGCTCTTCGGGATCACATCTCTAGAGGATTCTGTCCTGCAGGATCACACTCCGAGATCCCCTAATCTAGGATACGCCCTTCAAAAAAAAAAGTGAAAGTCGAGTATTTGTTTTAACTAGATTCCTTAAAAAACTCAAATCTTAATGTATAAAGTGAGCTATTCCAATGTATACGGGATAGTTTTCGTATCTAAGCAAATGTAAATACATAACACCAATATAATCTACCCTATAGTAGCTATGAAACGAAAGATAACTAGATATACACAAACAATACAATCATTAATGAATTTTTCTCGTATAATGTGACACTTTCAATCAAGAATACCAAATTAAGATTGACACGACAACTATTGACAATCTGGTTATGGAAATGAAGGTTGGTTTGGAGGTCTTACTACTTACTGGTATTTGAGGGTAAGATGGGTAGAAAGGAATGGATGGTGAGGGTATAGGTGCAAAGGAGATCGGATGTGGCAACATGTTTAAACAACTTGAAGGAATAACATCTCTCTCGCCATTGTTTCTGTATGCATCTTTACAAAAGCTCCTGAGATTCGACCCATCCACCAACATAAGCAGCACATTTTGAAGCAAAATGTTAGTACATGGAACAAGGGCACTACATTGGAATTTTAGAGCGTTTTTGGTGAATGAAGTCCCTAAAATATTTGAATAGACCACATCATTAACTTCGACGCTTCTTTCCTGCAAAACAACATATAAGAAACTAAGTGAAAATTCGAAAATTTGATTTAATTAAGAGTTTGGAATGTGATAGGTACCAAAATTTCACACCGCGAAGAACTTTTTGCCTCACAATAGAATTGGTCTATAATAATGGGATTTGAGACATTGAACATCAATACGTTGCTATAACTGACTTTTCTTACATAGCCTTCACCTCCCTAGACAAAATAAGGTTAAGCTTAGCGGCATGTCTCAACAAATTATAACACAATATAGCTACCTGCCATGTTTTGATCCTTAAACCATTAGTAGTGCCCTTTAAAATAACATGTTGAACAGTGATGTTATGGACATATGCAGTGGATTTGTCACGACCGAGGCTACCAATGCTGTGTGCACACACCACATTATTATACTTGATAGCTTTTATATTGTAAAAGATGTTCTTACCTGATTCCATGGCCTGGCCCACATAGAATATCTTGTATTAAGATATCAAACGAGCTTTGTCCAATAGATATGCAATCATCACCTACGAAAGAACCAAATTAATATTTCGTATAGAAGCCCAAGAAAGGAAAATTAAACTTTTGTCTTACCTGTTGCAATGGTTGCATGTTGGATTGTTAAGGATTGTGATCTTTCAATATGGATTCCATCTGTATTTGGGCTATCATGGGGATTGGATATGTAAAGCCCTTCAAGTAGAACATTGGTGCTTTGAGATACACCTAAGCCAATTTGTTGGCTATTTTGTAAAGCTAGTTGTTTGACTTTGATATTATTACAACGTCTAAACACAATTGCAGTAGGTGCTTTCCTACATGGCTGGATAAAGAGTACCAAGTTTATGAAACCATGAAACTAATTGGATGGATGAAATTGACATACAATAAAGTGAATGTTACTTACATTTGAATGATTTTTCTTACAAGAAGTAGCCCACCATATATGGCCTTGTCCATCTAGAGCACCACCTCCTTGGATAGTAAAGTTGTCCATTGATTTTATTTCAATCCATGATGGTGATTTGCGATTGGCCCAGTAGTTTGAATCTTCAGGGGCCACAATGGTTCCCCTAACCTGGGATAAAAAGCAGTTAAAGACGATATAAATGCCAACTGGCGGAGGCAATATATTATGACCTCGAGTGTAAAGTTGGGAAGGCATGGACCATGGAAGGTGGTAGGTTGAAGGAGAAAGGTCATGTTGGGAGGGACAATCATGACCGAATCAAGGGTATTGCAGGCGAGTCTCCACGCGTCAAGAAAAGCCTGCGAGAAGAAGAAGAGAAGAGCATTTTAACATTGAATGAAGAAGAAAAAGAAGCAATTTTTACATGGTGTTAAGACAATGAAGTATGAAAAAGTAATTTTTTATGTGAGGGTTTTAGCTTGAGATTCATGAACCTGGGTATCATCGGTCAAGCCATCACCAGCTGCATGGAAGTCAAGCACGTTGAACTGGTTATATGCCTGTTGTTGTAAAGGTAACAATTGAGAAGAAAGCCAGGGTTTTGGTGCAGGCAGATCTGGCTTGACCTGGTCGTGGAAGCCGTGGGCATGCAGGGTCAAGGTCAAGAGCATGGCAGCTAAGACGCGCTCCATCATTCAATTTGCAAGTCCGGCTCAAACTCTTCTTGAGACCAATTTTAGGGTATTATTCCGCTCGCTGCTATTGTAGTCCGGCTCTGTATTATAGCCGCTTTTAAGCTTTTATTTCGCTCCATCACGTCGATTGCTCACGGCTTCTATTTTAGCCACTTTTAGCCTTTTTCGCTCCCTTGCTATTTTTTGGTCGAATAAAATGGAACCTATTACGGGTCCCTGTATCCCTGATTGCATTTCAAAATGGTTTCGAGATTGGAGAAAAGTGGTTCCAAGGGTGCCTCATGCCACACATGGAATGGGAGTTGGGGCCTCAGATTCGGATCTCCAAGCAAAAAAGCGATGATTCAATTGGTAATTGCCATATTGTAGGAGATTGCATATTGGTTATATCATTCCGCTAGATCTAGACCAATCTGTCTATCCCAATCTCTTCAATCTCTAATTTCTTAACAAAGGACCTTGTACTTGGAGTGGTTGATTCTTCAAGGATTTCAAAAGCTCCATGATCAATATGGGCAATATTAGCCCTCTTACTGGATCGGATGGGGATATCTGATTGAAAATGAAAACCCCATTAGGAAGCTGCAAGCACAGAAAAAAGTTTACAAAAGGTCAGTCAGACGAAACCAAATTAGGGCGCCAAGTCACCAGAATTGTCCAAGAAGAACCTGCAAAAACTACTGAGACTAAGAGAACAGGGGCCCGATCATGAGGGCGGAAGGGGCAGACATTGAGCAATTAGAGACATTTTATGGAGCACGACTTTGATAAGTTCAAACAAAGGAACTAACAGTAGGGTAGGCTTGGTGGGAAAGGTTGGGTGGCTGCAGGTTGGGATGGATGGAAGGGCAAGGTAGAAACAAAAGGTAGTTAAAGAAAACGAAATTAGCAATACACACTAAAATATATTATAGAATTGTTTCATGAGGTGTTTTGACAGGTGATATGGTATGCTAGTTGATGAAAGGGTATATTTATGACATAAGGTTTAAGTGGTTAGGGTGCGTATTGTATAAAAAAGCATATCAAATGAGGGCAAAAAAGAATCTCCACATTTCCTTGTATTTGGGGTAGTTTTTTGTTGGGGTCGACAAGCGCCCCGAAGAAGGTCCGATTCCGGCGTGACCCCCGGGCCGAGAGAAAGAAAAAGGGCAGGTAGAGGGCGGCTAAGGGTGCTTTCCCACGGGCCCAAAACCTTGAGAGTTCTTTCGGCAGGCGTACAGACGATACGTTACCATGAAGATTTGACCTTGAGTTTTTTTCTAGCCAGGCGTCTAGATACCATGTTCCCATGAAGATCTGGCCTTGCTCGGTTCCGCGTTTCGCGGACGCACAGGGCGATACGTTCCCATGAAGATTTGACCTTGAGTTTTTCTCTAGCCAAGCGTCCCGACACCATGTTCCCATGAAGATCTGACCTTGCTCGGTTCAGGTTTCTGACCTTAACCAAAAGTAATACCTTAAAAAATTCCTTTTTACCCAAATCAAGACCTGGGTACTGCAATCCAGGTCACAGGGGCCATGGGAAAGCACCCTAAAACGAGGTAAGATGTGGCGATTCGACTACTTACCTGGCTTGGAGGTAGCATCTGCTAGTGATCCAGCTCGGAGGTGCTGGTTACCCAGCCTTGGGGGAAATGGCAGATGCAGCCATGTTAGGGTAGGGTTTTATTTTTGGTGATGAATCTTCTTATAGAGTTTTTTTCAAATGCGGCGAAGGAGAAGCAACAGGCTGTGCGAAAAGATTGGGGATGATCCATTTTGTTAGGCTTTGGCTATGGTGGCCTTTCAGAACCCGGCTCTCTGTACATGAAACTTGGAGCAAAATAAGGGTAAATAAAACTCAATTTCCTTTCTCCATTGTCGTTCTTCCCATTCGGGCTGCAAAAACAGATGATAATCCATATTTTTCCGCTTAAAATGCTATTCCTCTAATGCTTCAGACCCTTCTTAAAACAGACACTTGATGTGGCATGCTATCTCACCACCCAACCATGAGCTCTCAGCCAAAACACAGCCGTCCCAGAGCTCTCCCCCGAGAAACTATATAGCATGCACGCCCCTTTGGTCCTTCTTTGGACCAAAGCCCTCTTTGGACAAAAGCCCAAAGGACCACATGGCCCGAAAAGGCCTAAAGCCTTTTGCCACGTCCTTGGCATATATCATTCCCTCTCTCTTGACATTGCAGCAGTCCTCTGCTGCAAAAGGATGTTTAAATACCTTTAGCCATCCGAGCATAGTCCTTCCTTGGCCCTCGCTTAGGCCGGCTAGTAGAAGCCTGTCGTTGGACTTCTTCTTGTCTCTCGGCGTCCTTTGCTTTTCGATCTTTATAGTCCCTAAGCATATCCGGATAAGCTTCTAAAACATTGCCACGCACCCATGAAGCGTCCTCCAAAGGTTTGTGAGCAAACTTTACCAAATACTGTCATGATCCACTAGTGGATTTTGTCTTCCAAAATTGTTTCCCGATTCTAGAACTTTGAAAATACCAATCAATTCTGGCTCACTTAACCTCTCAATTGGAGGTAAGTCTTTACCTTGATATGCTTTTAGGAATTATACATTCACTATATCATACATTTTCTAACATTGAGGCAAATCATAATTGAGATGCACTCTCCTTGACCACTTATAACTTAAAATGGTCCATGGAAATGGGGTCCTTTGCTTTCTATTCTATTTTCTTCTTTGGCAAAATAATCCTGAGCATCTCGAATACAAGCTTGAAGCAAGTCCATGAGATCCTTATGCTCAATAACTAAATCATCAGCATCTGGAACATCCTTACACACTCCAAAAAGTGTCTTCTGCACAGGCTAATCATCGATCGTCTGAACATGTGTCATCTTTATGGTAGACTGATAGACATTATTGTATACAAATACAGCTATAGGCAAATACTCTTTCGAATGACCTTGATGTTCCTTGACAAACCCCCTTACGATGGAACAAATAACCTTGTTCACCACCTCAGGTTGTCCATCAGGTTATGTAATAGAGAACCTTAACTCAGTTCCCAACTGCATAAGTAATGCCTTACAGAATTTACTGGTATACTTTGTAATATAATTAGATACATACCTTTAGGCAACCTATGTAGCCTAAACATCTTCTTGATAAAGAGCATAGCTGCAGTATAAGCTGTCAACTTATTCAAATTGTCCAAACAACCATCCAATTGTCAATATTCTTGCGAGAACTTGTGGAAAACCCAACAATAACATCTATAGTAATTGGCATTCACTTTGCTTCCTGAATACGTAAGGATAAATGAACACCAAGAGGCTTCTTGTTCGCTTTCTTTATCTGTTGGCAAGTCACACAATGACTAATAGGAATGAAGACATCTCTCTGCAATCCAGGCCAAATAAAGTATGATTCAAGCTTTGCCAAAGTCGCCCCCACGCCACGATGACCCCCAGTAGGTGCATCATGGGTGACCGAAAGTTTCGAACAATGCATAGATTTGGACCTTTATATAAGAACACATTAACGATCTTATATCCATATGCATTGCCACTTTGAGCCAACAACCAAATATTCCTATAATCATGATCAGTGGCATACAATGGCTTCATTTCCTCCAAATGGTTGGATTGTGCTATAGAAAGAGAACAGACTGCATAACGTCTACTTAAAGCATCTGCCACAACATTCTCTTTACCAAATGCAGAACAGGAGGATTAACCATGGCATCCTTTAAAACTTGGAAAGCAAACTGATGATTATGATTCCATTAGAAAGGAACATCTTTTCGTAGCAACAAATATAAATCTGAAGCTAAACGAGCAAAATTATATACAAACTTCCTATAATAACTGCATAAGCCCACAAAGGAACGCAATGCAGCAACTGAAGTAGGTACTGGCCAATGCACAATTGCTTGTACTTTACTGAGATCAACTTTAAGACCCTCAGTGCAAACAATATGCCCAAATATTCAATTTTCAATTGGAAAGTGATAATTTTCTTAGGATTTAGAGTCCCTAGTCAATGAAAGACCTCTTGCAAATGCAAATAACGGTCTTCCTCGGACTTACTAAAAACCAATAAGTCATTAAAGAAAATGACAACATAAGCCCCATGCACATCCTCATATATATGCCCCATTAGTCTCGCAAAAGAAGCTGACGCATTTGTGAGTCCAAATGGCATGACTAAAAACTCATAATGTCCAAACGTTGTCTGAAACGCAGTCTTATGCACATCTTTGGGTGCAACTTGTAAGTTGCCAACACCCGTACTTAAGATCAAGACGACTAAAAACTTTGGTACCTTGGAACTTTGGCGCCAGGAACTATCTTTTTTTCTTGACGAACAAGACAGGAGCACCAAAAGGTGAAAAAGTATAGCGGATCAATCCAGCTTGAAGGAACTCATCAAGCCGACGCCGAATCTTTGTTTGTTGGCCATGCATTCTCCAAGAAGAAGCTTGATTAGGCAATTCTTGTCCAGGAAGAAGACAAAATATTGCAAAAAGACAGTTTGACACTCATTCAATGGAGATGCACTAGACTTAAGACGCAAAACCACCAACTACACAGAACGAGTTTTCATTGCCAAACATTTAAACTATTGGAATGGGGTTAGAATAATTTTTTTTTTTCCAACAACGTCAAAGGTCTCACTCCCGCTAGTTAAGGCTAACCCAAGGATACTAGTAACCCAATCAGCTAAAGGATGAAACTCGTAACACCTATTCCTTGGTGACAACCTAAGCAGCACCAATCACAATCGCACACCAGAGGGAGACTGCCCTGCATTACAGGACCAAATAAAATACTAAGAAAGACAATTAAATCCTACTGGCCTTGAGGATATTGTGGATCTAAGAGATAGCTTAGGCAATCCAAAACTCAAATCTTCTACTTAGCCAGAATGATTTTCTGTTGCTACCTCTATCATGTAGGGTCGAATGCCATAACCCTATGCTCATGCCACTTTTGTCCTCTTTGTCCGTGAGAATAGACATATATATGTTCTATGTCTCAAAGGGAGCATCAATGGAAACATGAGGGTCTTTGGTGTGAGGGAATAGTCCAAAAATTGGTACCAACTATCATGCCCTCCTTTAAGCATGGGCTTTTGAGTTGTACATCAACCAACATGCTTGACCTTACTATAGACGTGCTATTATTGTCTTTGTAAGCACTAAAGGCCCCTTTGGTATATAAAGCACCACAATCAATACACGTGCTATTATTGTCTTTGTACAATAAAGGCCCCCTTTTGGTGACGTCCTTTATGTACCTTTATTCTATCTTTTAACTTTTATCTTCATGTCATATCTTTTAACTTTGATATGGCAAGTCCTAATGTTTAGCTTTGAACAATCACGTAAAGACATCTTTGGCCTAGACTATTCCTTATGAATTAGTCTACCCCTTTGCTAGCAAAAGGAATACTTTGCCACCAAAAGGAATACGTGCCCTTAAGTTTTTTGTTTTTTAAAAACCCAATAAAGGCTCCCCTTTGTGGACAACCTTGTTATTTTTGCCTTTATTCATAACATGTACTTTTTCCTTTATGTCATGAGGTAACTTTCATGGCATATACTTGTTCTAGAGTGTGTCTCCTAAATAAGATATGACATAGACTTGGCCTTGGCCTTGGCCGTTCCTTAACTATATCATTAACATCCACACATTCCTTAACATTATTGCCTTCTTAAGAATATCTCCACAAGTTCATAAATCAAGGGACATATTTTAAGTACTTTAAGACAAAAACCTCATTATACATGCATAGCTCTATGCTTGCTAAGACCAGAACTCAGCTACAAAGCATAGCCTAGTCATGCTAGAATTCATACTCATTGTGCCAAACACAAGTCGGGATCCGCAAAATCCACAACAAAACAACCGTGATGCCTTGCTTAGAGTTACTTGTGTAAGCACCAATCCCATCTCTAATGGAACACCCATCGAAACCTAACGCTCTGATCCCACTAAAACAGACGCTTGACGTGGCATGCTATCTCACCACCCAACCACGAGCTCTCAGCCAAAACACAGCCGCCCCAGAGCTCTCCCCCGAGCAACTATATAGCATGCACGCCCCTTTGGTCCTTCTTTGGACCAAAGCCCTCTTTGGACAAAAGCCCAAAGGACCACATGGCCCAAAAAGGCCTAAAGGCTTTTGCCACGTCCTTGGCATATATCACTTCTCATGATGTTATGTGGAGGGATTTAGCACGGTAATGTGGAGGACAAGCCCGAATTTGCTATACTGGCTGCCTCTTTCATTTGGAAAGAAACGATGAAATGAAAAGTTGTTTGGGACTTTGACTCTGCATATGCTCATGCCAGGCCGCTATAGAACTGTGCTTTGCACATGGGGTTCGAATTCCCAGGTTTCTCATATTTACTTGCAGGTTTAGTGGAGATCTTCTGCACTTCCATCTCTTGTATGAATGTGTGTCGAACTCCCTGGTTGTATAGTTAGCTTGCTTTTCATTTCATTTGTAATTAGGCTTAGTGTGCAGTTAGAATTGCTTGCTTCTACATAACGGTTCCCGAAAGATCAGATGATGTGCTGGTTCCATGGAAGTAGAAGCGGCACAAGCTGGTTGATGCTAATATAGCATCCTTATCCTCTCAATGCATTCTATTAGAGGATGCCACTCTAATTTAAGCAAACTTCTATTCTAGAGTCAACCTAGAATTGGAGTTCTTTTCAATGCTTGTCAAACCCACTAAAAAAATAGAGCCACCTAAGCATTTGACCCCATTCATGCTTAGGTCTAGGGTTCTGACGCTCCTAGAGGCTTGTCCATGGGAATATTCCCAGATCCTAAGGTTGGAAATCCACTAGAGCATTCAAAAATGATATAGAGTGCCACTACATACTTGTACGTGTTTGCACAAGACACTACATGTAAATGAAGTGCATGTGTTCTATCTTTGTAAAGGACTTTGCCCATTATCTCTTTCTTTTAATGCCATGTGTTACCATCTCCTCCAAATTTCTCAAGTTATTCTTTTCGAGTGCATCCAATTTGAACATATCTCCTCCTTAGGAAGAACTCTTAGAGGATCTTCTGCAAAAAAAATCAATTTATAGCAAGGTGTTCTACCAACTTCTAGTATCATAAATTATGTTACAAACATATGACTTGAAAAGAGGAAAGTAGCATTCTAGTTTGTTTAGCATAGACATGATATTGGAGAAATCCCTGGCCATCATTTGAAACCACAACATCCGTGCAGTATTAATAAACGCAATACAAGCGTACAAATTAAAAAAAAGAGCAAGCTTTCTACTTATAACAGGTACGAAAATGAGTTTCATATAGTTTGCCAAGTTCGTTTTGTATTAAAGAAGGGTATTTTGGCAATGGTGGGGATTATGATTTTGGTATAGTATTATATGGAAAAGGGTATATTTAGGCCATTTTGAGGAGCTTAATTGGCTTAGGGGGGGATGTTCTAATTTTGGGTGGGTTGGGTGGACAATTTTTAGGTCTATTTCAAAGGTCCCAAATGGGAAACCATGTGAAGGTGGCCTGGCAGCGGACATGAGAATAGCTGCTGGGCATGCGCATGCCGGATTTGGTGGGAGGAAGCGGCGGGAGTTTCTGTGTAAGCAGCGAAATCTTAGCGGACCTACAGTGCTCTCATATCGATTTCGAATCTGGTCTGTGCGACAAATGGAACCAATTTGGAGTTGTTACTAGCTTGAATGCTTTGATTTGGAGCTGAGGAATGTTGCTGAAGAATGTCCTGAAGCCACTGAAGCCGATTTGCCTTGAAGCCGATTTGCCCTGAAGCCACTTTGCCCTTAAGCCACCGAAGCCTGTGAGGCCGATTTGCCACTGAGGCCGATTTGCACTGAAGCTGATTTGCCCTGAAACAGCGGTATCTTGGCAAAAACTTGCACTATCTCGCGATGTATTCAAGTTTTGTTGTTAGCCATTGATCTGTAGAATATTCTGTTGTTTGCACCAGATCGGTGGACACAAACATTTTCAAGCAAAATGCACATGACACTTTCAATGGTGCAAAACAGACCGATGGTTGGTGCCCCAAAAATGCAAACAATGGACTGCCAGAATGATTTCATAGGCCAGGCCTGCCATCCATGGCCACTGCTTCAATGCAAATCGGCTTCAGAGCTCCAACGCCACTGCTTCAGGGCAAGTCGGCTTCAGTGCAAATTGGCCTCAATGGCAAATCGCCCTCACAGGCTTCAGTGGCTTAAGGGCAAATCGGCTTCAGGGCAAAGTGGCTTCAAGGCAAATCGGCTTCAGTGGCTTCACGACATTCTTAGGGGGCATTCCTCAGCTCCAAATCAAAGCATTCGAGCCAGTAACAACTCCAAATCGGCTCCATTTGTTGCACAGACCAGATTCGAAATTGATATGAGAGAACTGCAGGTCCGCTAAGATTTTGCTGCTTACACAGAAACTCCCGCCCGCTTCCTCCCGCCGAATCTGGCATGCCCACGCCCAGCAGCTGCTCTCCTATCCGCTGTCAGGCCGCCTTCACATGGTTTTCCATTTGGGACCTTTGAAACAGACCTAAAAATTGTCGACCCAACCCCCCCTTAAACCAACTAAGCTCCTCAAAATGGCCTAAATATACCCCTTTCCATACAATACCATACCGAAATCATAATCCCCACCATTGCCAAAATACCCTCCTCAAATACGAAACGAATTGGGTAAACTATATCCGTTATAAGACAAAAAAATAATATCTTAGGGAGCTTTTCTTGCATAACCTTTTTGGCAACTATTATATGACAACCTGCCTATAAATAAGGCATTACTTTAGGGTCAAGATTGCCCTTAAGGGTAAATTTGCATAGGTATAGCTTAGATTTTTCAGCGAATTAAACCTTTTCAGGATAGCTGTATTGGTGAATATTTTATTCACTTCAACTCTAGCTATCTTGCCATTCAAATTTGAATGGACTTTCAATTCCAGTAATCTCTACGGCACTATTTTCGAAGGATTGAGGCAACGATTTTCACTTGCTTCATATTGCTCAAAGCCTTCAAAACGACTTTCCAGAATCAACTTATAGAACTGGGCATTCAATCCAAATGCAAACATCCAGCCTAGATCAACGACTCTATGGCTAGAGTTAAGAGATTCATGGCAGTTTTCCTGTAGTGAAGAGAAAGAGGTCTGGTAATCGGGTTGCTAATGTGAGCGCGATGGGATTTCGATGAATTTGTCTGCCCAAGTATCCACCCTCTTTGTTGAGTGTTAGAGAGTCCCTACTTCCCTAAATACAAAAAAAAAATCATCTATCTAACTCAAAAATCTTCTCACCAACTGGTTGCTCCAACAAGCTCCTTGAATCCAAACGCTAGCACACTCTCTAATCTTAGCCCATAGACCTATCTGCACGCCAGAGCTGCACGCAGGAAGTCGATGTAGATGTGCACATGCCACCTGGATTTTTTGCTGCATTTTTAAGTGTGCCACCTGGACTTTTGATGGGTGTTGCACATTCAAACGACCAACATAATTTTAATACCTACATGTTAGAAGATATCACACCTCCGCCCTAAACCTAGAAGGCAAACCCTAATACCTTCATTTGTTTGTCTCCTTTCTGCTCCGGCGTGTTCCTGGAGATGGCGTCGGAGACCCTGATCTGGGAGCTGGTAAAGAACTACAACAAGTTTTTAGTCAAACGAAATGGAAACAGCAACGCCTCTGTCCAGTTTAGCAGCGAACCTAACAATCTTTACAATCTCAATACTTACAAGTATTCAGGTAAATCCTCTTCCTGATCTAGTTCTATTTCATTGTACATAGAAGAAAGTTTGTGTAAGTGGGCTACGATGTCCGAAATTTCAGGTCTTGCAAACAAAAAGACTGTGTCTATCGCTGCAGCAGGAGAAGGCTCTGCCGTAGTTCTGGGAACAACTAAAGCGAAAAAATGGAACAAGCCTGATGTTTCTGTTCATAGGTCTACCTTGAAGCGTGATTTTCCCAGAACAGTGAAGGTTGTAAGGAATCAGGTGTGTTTCTCTTATCTTTCTCGCCTTTCTGCCATTTTTTTCACTTCGTTGTTCATAAGAGGATATGGGTTGTTCTGCTTTCTGTCATTCTGCCTTTCTTTTGGCCTAGCAAATGTTTCTCCTTGCTGGACCCTGTCATTAAGGCAGCTATCAATATGTGCTGCAACGTAGAGCTACTTTCTGTATCAGATGAAGTATGCTCTAAATTATGCATTACAGCTATAGAACAACCTTTTCCTCGTTTTATGTTTTCATGACTGTTATGCTTTTAGTTATTCTGCCTTTCCTTTGGCCGAGTAAATGTTCCCCCCTTGCTCGACCCTGTCATTAAGGCAGCTAGTAATATGTGCTGCAACGTGGAGCTACTTGCTGTAATAGATAAAGTATGCTCTAAAGGTCATGCATTACAGTTAATAGAAGAATCTGTTTGCATATGTCGGGCTTTCATGTTTCGTCTATACCAATATTTTTTCTATTCTAGCAAAATGGTTTTTCTTGGTTTTCTACATGTTTTGAAATTGTTTCTATATTTACAATTCAACTTTCGGTTGTGGGAATAGGTCGTGCTGCCATATTGTGTAGTCTTACTGAATAAAAACCTGTTCAAGACACATGCATTAACCGTTTGTCTCTATCTAGGTGGTTGACAATAAGTACAGACCGGACTTAGGAAAGGCTGCTGTTGCTCGGCTAAGTGCGGTACGCAGGAGTTTATGCGTGAAAACTGGATCCAAGAAGAAAAAGGCATCTCAAAAAAAGTATTAAGCAGTGAATAACTTGTTAGAAATCAGCATTCTCGGTATTGTTGGAATCCTGTGGTTCTCATCAGAAACAATCAGCATTTTGGGTATTTGCTCATTATGTATCCTCTAGCATTCTATCAATTTTGGATAACATTGTGTTGTTAGAGCTGAATTTACAGTGGTATTAATTGGATGTTGTTATGCTTAAATGTCGGTTATGATTCTACGAAGACTTTTCCTAAAATTTGAGTTGATGTGAAACACCCAAACGTGAATACCTCTTGATGGCTACTTTCTGTTGGTTTGCTCATTTATCCAACCCAACTTAGTCATATCTAAGTTTTTGTTCATTTATCCAACCCACTTAAGTCAGTTGGATTGTCCCTTATGATGGGCTCCAATAAAATCCATTACATGAGATTATTAATAATTATGCACATTATAGAAAGTGTCGTAATTTTTTCCTGGCGTTTATTCTTTTGCTGACACGTGGAAAGTTAGGTCTTTCCAATTCTTGATGACTTCCCAGGAAATTGAGTATCTTTTTTCACTCAATGTTTGTTTAGGATAATCATTTTTTCACTGCTGTTTCCAACAAGACTATTTTTCCTTTCATCGATTTCTTTCTGACAGTTAAACCACACCGAACATTGTTTTGGGTTGCCCGAAGGGCAATCCCTAGGCATGGAGGTGAGGATTGAGGGATATTCGTGGAGTGTTTATAAGTGTGAGAACAAGATATGTGGTTACTTTAGAATGTGTGAGGAATATGCCATTTTATCATTATGCAAGATCCCTTGTGGACCCATTCAATTTGAGATTGCTAATATGGTAGACATTAACAGGAGGTTGAAAAGATGGAGAAGACTGAAATTCTTGGACGTGATTGGGACCAAAAGAAACTGAGTACTGAGTGTAGCCCAGAAGACGGGTTGCGAAGGTAACGGCGTCGGGCTAGAGGGAATATGAATATAAGTGCTTTCTAGCATTTGAAAATAGTGAGGAGTCCGATGCAGTGACTGTGGTTGAGAGCAATGTTTGCAAGTAGGGTGTGATCCCGGCCGGGAATAGGCACGAGAGGTAGGAGGTGCAGAATGAGCACGTGAATGGAAGTGGCCTCCTTCAATGTCATAATCAACATCGTACATTTCGCGAGCAGCTTCTCTGTGTTGATGGCGATCCAATCTAGCCGCAGTTTGGCTTAGGCTCATCTTGAGTAAAAGCACGAACAGACATCTTGTTGTCTGGAAAAAGGAACTAAGACCCTGTAGCGACGACAATATTTAGGGTTTGGGTTCGGGATAGTCTGCACTGTGAGGACCCTTGGATCAAACAGCCAAATCCTTAGTATAGTGTGTTATAGGGGATTTGCAAAGGAATCAGAACGGAAAGAATGAAACAGAAAAGCAAAGGAAACTATATACCAAGATAAGAATCATGTGAATATCAAATTGAGTACATGAGGTCTCACTGAGACGAGAAAACTGAAACAAGACGATACTAAGCCTCATAAAAAAACTTGAGATCTAACCCTACTGATATATATAGTACAAAGGCCTTGGGCCCAAAATAGATATATGGCAGAGCCTTTGTGATCTCGGTTACCAATTCCTGGGTCATATGCTTGATTTGAGGAATCCTTTGCAGTGCCGTCATTAGTGCAAGGAATGCTAATTAGAGGCCGAACTCCTCGGAGGTCTTTGACGGGGGTGTGGGTTTCTACATGGTTTCTTGGGGGGGGGGTATTTTCTACCTTATGCTTGACCTTGAACCTTGCCTTTGACCTGTGTTGTGCTCAGAAATAGTCCAGTGCCTGGCTGCGTGGGACTAATAGCAAGCTTCTCGATGAGGCTATGGAAGTGAGCAGGCTGTTCAAATTTGTATGAGCATAATTTCATGCATAGGCCTATGCTTATGCAAGTGTAGGTTCACATTGTAGATAAATAGAGGCCAGTTCTCAGCTATCATACATTGTATAACTATGCATATCTCACATTACTCAGTCTACTTCTGTAACATGAGGAATAAATACTCAAGTTTTCCACGCTGCTTACTGTAAACTAAGGTAGACATCATTTTAACAAAACTGCACAGAAAGGCAATTTCAGGAACAGGCGGAAGCAGTATTATAGTGCATGAAATTCGAATCTATGGTGCATATTATTCGAAGGACTAAGGAAAAGCATGAAGACTAGGGACAGTTCCCACCCAGCCAATCTAGCAAGAATTGTATTGTTTTGGAAATAGAGATCCAATAATAGATCATTAAGTAGGCCAAGAATGTATCTGTCTGCAGATGCATAGGCATAAATTGCATAACAATTGCCAGTTGGGATGGATTGAAGAGCTCATTTGAAGGTAAGAGAGAGCAAAAACAAGAATGAATCATCAATTGCAAAGTATTTAAACCATTTATATCTCTCGTCTTCGGAGGCAAGTAAACATTCAAGGCCAGATGTCGGCCATATACCTTGCCTCAGAGGCAACCAAACATTCAAAACTAGATATCTTTCATCGATCATGCAAACCGTCCACTAATGTGACCACAAACTATGGCAGCAAGCGTATGGTGACAGATTTTCAATGAAAATCAAAAGCACTTTATTGAAGACGGAGAAAAACAAACTATGCGAGGAAGAATAAGACTAAAATATTCTAAAAGCATCTTAGTTATAAGAATTACACAGTTTAGATAAGGGTGAAATCATACTAGTGGTTGCCCAAAAATAATTTTTGGGTTGCCCAAAAAGCCAACCCTAGGTATGGAGGAGGCGAAAAAGGGATACACCATGTTTGTACCAAAAGAAGGGTCCAGATTTGAATAGACATTTAAGAGGGTGTATGAGATTGAAAATTGGCAACTTCCCATGAGAAAAGCCAAGTGGGCCAGAGAGTAGAGGCAGTTCGGGTATTTGCATGCATGCAGAGAGTAAGAAGTAAATTTGTACTCGGTCATCTTAGTGGAAATTTCAGGGCCTCTGCCTCCATGAAGCTCGCAATCAATCTATGCATAGTTCTCCATCAGATTTTTGGATTTGTTTTAACTCCTTGGTCTGTTACTTACTAGAGATAGATAGATAGATAGATAGATATATAGATAGATAGGTAGGTAGGTAGGTAGGTAGGTAGGTAGATAGATAGATAGATAGAATGATATCTAGCAGTTCACGTAGTTTGTCGGCAAATCCAACATGCCCAGTTTATACATCATGTGTTCTGAAATTCAATATTCTGTTAGATGAACTTCGTCTTCAAAGGAAATAAAGCAATTCAGTTCACTAAGCTTGTCCTCAAAATATCTGAGCCTTTTCTTCTCTTTGCCAAGCCCATGCTCCAACATAATTCAACAATTCTGCTTATGCTATGCAACTAAAACTGCAATTATGGTTGCATTAATTGTAAGCAAAAAGGGGATCCATAAATGACTGCATTCCAACCTTTTCTGCGTCTATCATAACATCCATGAACAAGAAATACATACCCATTGTACCATACGTTTCAGATTTAGTGCTATCTATTCTCCTCTGTGTTGATTGCATTGTAGATGTGCATATCTTCACCATGTCTGCAATGTGATGCAACCTTTCATTCATACCCAACTCTTGAAATGCTAAAGGTTTTGGCGCATAGTCAGCATAATTGGGTCCTCGAACGGTGTACTCTCGACGGTCATTGACATATTTATGGTGGTCTGTCATTGTTGTTCTACAAAATAGAAATGCATCCACTCTTATTCTTATTCTTATTCTTATTCTTATTCTTATTCTTATTCTTATTCTTATTCTTATTCTTATTCTTATTCTTATTCTGTAGTAAGCCTTTTCTTAAATATTAGCCTGCCCCATCTTAACTGAAGTGGTCCAATACGAAATCTTCATGAAATTAGCATGCTATTTCATAAAGACCACAAACCGTTGCATGATTGCAGTGAGAAACCGTCTATTTATGATTTTAGAGTTAGACTTCTTGATTAAGCATTCACTGAAGTTCAACAATGAGAATGTAATGCCAACGAAGCCATGTGAAGTTCTTGTCCTAGAAAGACCGTACTTTCTCTCTGTCCCATATACACAATACTGACTGCAATTTTTGAAATATATTTATAGGCAGCAACTTGAGGTTATATTCCATTCAACGGCCACTTGAAAAAACAGAGGGTTCCTCTAGAATGGCAATGAGGGTGATATTCATCATGTCCATCCGAATATTAATGGTGTTAACACCATAAAATAGCATGATTCAGATGATATATACATGACTTTATACTGCTAATTGCATAACTTAACATAATGAAAATCATGCAAATTAAATAAAGACAAATTTCTCATCATCTTTGATTACAAAACAAAACAAAACATGGTGGAAGGTCTTACTTCAAGTAGGACATTAATATCACTAAACCAAACCTTCAAATACATGTGCCTCTCTTCTGTGAGTACAACTCAATTATGATGTAATTTCTTATAAGAAGGCTACAGTCTACACTTCATTTACCCCCTCCAAATCCATTATGGTGCATGTCATTCGAATCTATGGTGCATATCATTCAATGAATTAAGAAAAAGCATGAAGACGAGGGACAATTCCTAGCCGGCCAATTTATCGAGAATCGTATTGTTTGGAAATAGAGATCCAATAATAGATCATTAAGCAGGCCTAGAACGTACCAGTCTACAGATGCGCAAGCATAAATTGCATAGCGATTGCCAGGATTGAAGAGCTCATTTGAAGGTAAAGAGAGCAAAAATAGGAATGAATCATCAATTGCAAAGTATTTAGACCATTCATATATCTCATCTTCGGAGGCAAGTAAACATTCAAAGCCAGATGTCGGCCATATATCTTGCCTTCAGATGCAACCAAACATTCAAAACTAGATATCTTTCATTGATCATGCAACATGTCCACTAATATGTAGCATTATAACAGGGGGTTTTTTTTGTGATTTTATACGCTTTTTGGCATGGTTTTTATATGATTTCATGGGCGTATTGCACGAGGCATACTAATCAGTATATCTAGAGTGCACACTGAATTCTCATATTTGAATAGCATTTTATCTATGGTTTTACAATGGTTTTATTTGAATGTATCTATGGTTTTACAATGGTTTTGCCTTGTATGTTTTTGTTCCTTAAAAATTTAATTAATTTAATTTTATGAAGGCCATGCAAGCAACGAGGCATTCAACTTTAGGGTTCGACTTTAGGGTTCGTGGAAAGGGGATTTAGAGGACCATTTCCGGCAGTTTTCTCCTCGCTATCGCTTCTACAGTTCTATGGTTTCAGGACCCATCAGATTTTGCTTCTACCGCCGGATGCACAAAATCCTTGACGGCAGCTTTATGGGAGGATTCGGCCTAACAATGGCTACAGGACCATTTTGGAGCAGAAACAAGTCCGGCGAAGATGCAGAGGTCGGCTCCAAGCTCCAGATTTTTCTATGGCAGGCACATTCTGGCAGGTTCAGCTTTTGCTTTCTTGTTCTTGTTTTTCCTCATGAAGGAGTGACTTATTGAAGATCCGAAGCTCTTTGGCTTAAGGGAAAATACGGAAGGAGATATCGTCCCCTTGGCTTAGGGCATCTCTTCTACACAATTCGCAGGTAAGTGATTGCTCTCTCTACCCCTCCAAGGCAAATGATAATCCGAGATTCCATAAAGCTTCCAGCCATCGTTACAACTTAATGTAGGTGGAGCACTGTAAGAAGAAAGTGATGCAAAAGCAGTATTCTACAAGAAGTCAAGCCCCAAGAACTCGCCCGAGCTTTGTAGCATGCCATCGGCGGATAAAGACCTTGCTGATCTTTGCATTGCTCGTTCCCCTTTATTGACTCGGCTATCTCACAGGTACACTGATTCTCATTTACAAGCTCGATTATGATTAGTTGTGCGGGTGCATATGTGTGGTCATTTGCTGCTAGCTCTGCCGATTTTGCAACGTTTAGTCAATTGCAATCAGTTGGAATGGAAGTTTTCGTACTAGAAAACTTGAATAAATGTTTTAACTCAACACGAAAGCTGGATGTTGCTAATAGGGAGCCATTTTTTCCGGCACAAGTCATCCCGTCTTCTTTAAAGCACACTGGTAGCATCTTCTTCTTTGAATTTTTGAGCTATTGCAGTCTTTTTGTTTCGTATGCTAATTTGACACAGATGTTACCAATTTGGTGTAGAAGTACATGCTCTATTTAAGACCAGTTGAATCTTTCACTTTTAATGTGCTGGTTTTCTATCTTATATGATGATGCATTCATGGACTAGGAATCCATCGTTCAACATTTTGTGCAACTTTAAATCGATGGCGTTGTGGCATGGGTTCTTGGAACTCTCTTGGTAAATCATTTCGAGCAACAAAGCAGTTACATCTCTTGCAGTGATCTTTGTGCCCATACTGTGTTTTCTTGGTGTTGTGTTCTTTAGTACTTTGTATTTTTTATTGCTTACGGTGAGAAGATATCCATACAAGTCTATGCAACTTTCTGTTGGAAGGGTTTTTATTGACGAATTTTTCCCTAACATGGGAGGCATTTATATCTATGTTACAAGACGGAAGAATATCAGAAAAACTGCTGGAGCTGCTATATGATCCTGACCTCATTCATTTTCCAGGTTTTTGACTTCAACTATTTGAAAACTATGGCATCTGGAGACTGATTATTATGATACCATATCATGGTTATTTTATTACCATTTGATATATATGTTGTTTCACATTCTATTTGACGTATTATTACAGCATTTACCCACTAAACAACTGCAACAGGCTAACTGCTCTCTGCAGACTGTTTGATAGGCAAATCAACCAAGATTTGTATCGTATCTTAAACCACTATCCACTTTAAGTGCTCCAAAACTATTATAATACCTTTGCTATTTTCAATAACTCAATAAATTTCTAAATAAAATGCTTTTATAGCATATATAATTATATTACATTATACGCTTTAATATTATAGTTACTCATGTTTCATTTTACTATATTCCCTTTTTTTTTCTTAATGCTGCATATTACATAACACATATTGCTACATGTTTTAAATGTCTTTTATATTCTCACGTCTATTTTTTTTTATGGCCCGAAGGGCCAAAAATTTTTTTTAGTATAATAACCAACACATAACTACCATTGACATTATGAAATATAACCATTGGATCCAACACATTTAAATTAAAATCCCCCTTAAACCCCCTTTGGTTTGGGTGCATATTCACACGGGGGGTGACTCTGGGCATCGAGAGCTGTCGGATTGGCATATTCGCCCCTTATTCCTTAATCTACACCGTACGTAAAGTTCCTCATTTGTGGGGTATGCAAGTACAAGATTTGCTATACTGTATAATAGGATTCGCAAAATACTATAAGATTTCAACCGGAATACTATATGGTGTTGATTTCGTACGTGCAAAATACAATTATGAGGGCTCTCGCTGCCCTACGTCACCCCCCGTGTGAATATGCACCCAAACCAAAGGGGGTTTAAGGGGGATTTTAATTTAAATGTGTTGGATCCAATGGTTATATTTATGGCAGCAAGCGTATGGTGGCAGATTTTCAATAAAAATCAAAAGCACTTTGATGAAGACGGGGAAAAACAAACTACGTGAGGAAGAATAAGATTAAAATATTCTAAAAGCATCTTATCTATAAGAATTACATAGTTTAGATAAGGGTGAAATCACACTAGTGGTTGCCCAAAAATAATTTTTGGGTTGCCCGAAAGGCCAACCCTAGATATGGAGGAGGTGAAAAAGGGATATGCCCCATTTGTACCAAAAGAAGGGCCCAGATTTGAGTAGACGTTTAAGAGGGCGTATGATATTGAAAATTGGCAACTTCCCATGAGAAAAGCCAAGTGGGCCGAAGAGTAGAGGCAGTTCGGGTATTTGCATGCAGAGAGTAAGAAGTAAATTTGTACTCGCACATCTTAGTGGAAATTTCAGGGCCTCTGCCTCCATGAAGCTCGCAATCAATGTGTGCGTAGATCTCAACAGATTTTTGGATTTGTTTTCACTCCTTGGTTTGTTATTTACTAGAGAGGATGGCACCCAGCAGTTCACATAGGTTGTCGACAAATCCAACATGCCCAGTTTATACATTATGTGTTATGAAATTCAATATTCTGTTAGAAGAGGCATTTCCAACTTCATCTTCAAAGAAAATAAAGCAATTCAGTTCGCTAAGCTTGTCCTCGAAACATCTGAGCCTTTTCTTCTCTTTGCCAAGCCCATGCTCCAACATAATTCAACAATTCAGCTTATGCTATGCAAAACTGCAACTATGGTTGCAGCAATTGTAAGCAAAAAGGTGATCCATAAATGACTGCATTCTAGCCTCTTCTGCGTGATTGTGTCTATCATAACACCCATGAACAAGACATACATACCTATTGTACCATATATTTCAGATGTGATGCTATCTGTTCTCCTCTGTGTTGATTGCATTGTGCGTGTGCATATCTTCACCATATATGCAATGTGATGCAACCTTTCCTTCATACCTAACTCTTGAAATGCTAGATTTTGGCGCATAATGTGCATAATTGCGTCCTCGAATGGGGTGCCCTTGATGGTCGTTGACGTACTCATGGTGGCCTGTCATTGTTGTTCTACAAAATGGAAATGCATCCGCTCTGTAGTAAGTTTTTCTTAAATATTAGCCTGCCCCATCTTAATTGAAGTGGTCCAATACCAAATCTTCACGAAATTACCATGCTATTTCATAAAGGCCACAAAACCGTTGCATGATTGCAACAAGGAACCGTCTATTTATGATTTTTAAAGTTCGACTTCTTTATTAAGCATTCATTGAAGTTCAGCAGTGAGAATTTATTGCCAACGAAGCCATCTGAAGTCCTTATCCTGGAAAGACCGTACTTTCTCTCTGTCTCGCATATACAGTACTGACTACAATTTTTGAAAAATATTTATAAGCAACAACTTGAAGCTATATTCCATTCAACGCCCACTTGAAAAAATAGAGGGGTTCTCTAGAATGGCAACGATGGTAAACCAAATATTAATGGTGTTGACACCTTAAAATAGCATGATTGAGATGGTATATACATGACTTTATACTACTAATTGCATAACTTAACATAATGAAAATCATGCAAATTAAATAAAAACAAATTTCTCATGATCCTTGATTACAAAATAAAACATGGCAGAAGATCTTACTTTTAGTAGAACATTAATATCACTAAGCCAAACCTTCAAATACATGTACCTCTCTCCTTGTGAGTACACCTCAATTATGATGAAATTTCTTATAAGAAGGCTACATTCTACATTTCATTTACCTCGACTTGTATAAAAGCTCGAAACTATTAAATCATATATTTTTTCGGGCTTCTCATACTTCTTCTCTATAACTCATTGGCCATTTGTTACGTGAAGCCATTCATGTCTGTAAGGCATCTTTATTTTTCTTCCTTTTAACATGTAATTTCATACTTCTAAACATTTTTATCTTTTATTCTTTTTTTTTTATCTATTAGGATTCATGACTACTATATTGCCTAATATATCTAGCATTTTAGACCTATCAACTTTTACATCATTCTATTCGTCGACACAGACAAATCTTCGTTTCCTCTATGCTGCTTCTTGAGGGTAACCCTTTGTGCGATAGCATCTTGTTTTACGTCTTGGAGTGGGTTGCAGATGCCCAAGAAAGCAGCATCACACCTATGTCTAAGAACGAACTACCAAATTCAGAAATTTCTAGTAGCAAGAGATGAAACCCTAAATCATGTCTTGCAGCTCCGGTTCTGCTTTAGAATCGTTCAAATCCCTGAAAATTGTCAGCAATAGTTGTTAGCCTCTAATTCAACTCTGTTCTTGCTTCGAACCACGATTTTGAGCCTGCTTAACAATGATTTTAGGGCGATTGAGCTCGATTTTTAGGTTGATCCAGTTCAGATTTTGTTGTTCATGCATCATTGTAACTTCCTTTTGCAAATCCAGCTCCATTGCACGTGAATCCAGTGTCGAATCATTCTAGTTGGGGCATCTTTTGAAGCACAAAAAACCTTAATTTTCCTCTTTGAATTTTTTCTACAACATAGCTTTGAGTTGGGGGTGTCTAGGATCTTAGTTTGGGATAACCCCCGACCAAGAATATCCATCCTGCGCAGTTTTATTGCATCTTGGGCACTCTAATTCAATAGAGGGTGCACCCAAGAACCCAAAAAACAACCTATTTGATTGGTGGATTAGAATTTAGAATCGTGGGCGGCCACAACTGTGATTTCACCCTAAGGGTGCCCAAATTAAAGCTACAGGGGGCCCATATATATGGGCTAGTCCCTTTGGTTAAACGTAAATGTAGGTTAGGATCAATGCAGGCGCGTCAGCCAATCACGCCGTGTCACATGGCATCATTTCTTTTAAGGAATGCTAACAGATTTTTATGTCGTCACTCTCCTCTGTTTTTACTCAACATTCCTCCATTCTATGCAACATTCTTGGGTTTTACCTCCGATTCCGGCGATTTCACTCCACATTCTTGATTTTTTTACTGCCAGAATTGATACTAACCTCCATTCACATTGCACGAATGTTGCTCCTATGTTGATTCCAGGGAGTCCACAGGGGCCTCCGCCTAACGGGGTCGTCCCCTGTTTCCTCCCCTGAATCAACAGAGGAGCAACATTCCTCTATACAAAGGTCTTCACGTTTTCTTTTTGTAATGACCCCTTCAAATATTTTTGTTTAGGGAAATTTACCAAAATAACCTTAATTGTTGGCTTAATTCCCAAAAACCCCTTAGTATTTTTAAAATTCTCAAAATGCCCTTAATTCTTAAGTATTTTCCCAAATAGCCCTTTGTATTTTAAAAATCACCAAAAAACATGTTTTTACATCATAGACGATCATTCTTTATAGTGTATAAAAATGTCATTCCAATGCTAGAAAATATTCGAAGACAACTAGCTCAACGCCTTTGCAAGAATTGTGTCGACGGAGAAGCTTTGTGCACATCTTGTGGAGAAGCTGCTACATACGCTCTAGTGAAAGATGATCAATGATATATTATAAACGTCACTGAACGAGCCAGAAGATACATAGTACAAAGTCCAGTGTGATTAGTTGTGGTTAATATTGAGTCTAAAAGATGTTCCGGCTTGGAGTGGCAAATGTTACAATTTTCTTGTGGTCATGCAGTTGTGCTATTCTTTTTCGGCGACGACGTTGTAGAAATCCTATTTGACATTTCCGTTGTATATTTTTGTCATAATGAGATGTTCTGAAATTTATTTTTCAAATTATTGTCATGTATGAGAAACACTTCACTTTTAAAGCATGATCGTCTATTGTAAAAACGTGTACAAAGGGCTATTTGGGAAAATACTTAAGAATTAAGGGCATTTTGAGAATTTCAAACATACCAAGGGCTTTTTGGGAATTAAGTGAACAATTAAGGTTATTTTGGTAAATTTCCCTAAAATCCATCTATGGCCACGTCCGCCCTAGCCTTTCCCTAAACCCTAATTCTTTCATTTCCTGGTCCCCCCCCCTCTTGTTGATCTGTAGTAAAATGGCGTCGGAGACCTTGATCTGGGAGCTGGTAAAGAACTACAACAAGTTTTTAGTGAAAAGGAATGGAAACAGCAACGCCTCTGTCCAGTTTAGCAGCGAACCTAACAATCTTTACAATCTCAATACTTACAAGTATTCAGGTAAATCCTCTTTCTGATCCAGTTCTATTTCATTGTACACAAAAGAAAGTTTTCTTAAGTGGGCTACGATGTCTGAAATTTCAGGTCTTGCAAACAAAAAGACTGTGTCTATTGCTGCAGCAGGAGAAGGTTCTGCCGTAGTTCTGGGAACAACTAAAGCGAAAAAATGGAACAAGCCTGCTGTTTCTGTTCACAGGTCTACCCTGAAGCGTGATTTTCCCAGGACAGTGAAAGTTGTAAGGAATCAGGTTTGTTTCTCTCAACTTTCTCGTCTTTCTGCCATTCTTTTACTTTGTTCATAATAGGATATGAGGTGTTCTGCTTTCTGTTGTTCTGCCTTTCCTTTGGCCTAGCAAATATTTCCTCCTCGCTATATGTGCTGCAACGTGGAGGCACTTCCTGTATCAGATGAAGAATGCTCTAAATGTCGTGCACGACAGCTATAGAACAATTTTTTTCCTCGTTTTATGTTTTCATGACTGTTTTGCTTTTTGTTTTTCTGCCTTACCTTTGGCCGAGTAAATGTTCCTCCCTTGCTCGACCCTGTCATTAAGGCAGCTAGTAATCTGTGCTGCAACGTGGAGCTACTTGCTGCAATATATGAAGTATGCTCTAAAGGTCATGCATTACAGTTAATAGAATTTGTTTCCATATGTCGTGTTTTCATGGGTCGTCTACACCAGTATTTATTCCGTTCTAGCAAAATGTTTTTTGAGTTCTCCACATCTGTTGAAATTGGTTTTATACTTATAATTCATTCTTTGGTTGTGGGAATAGGTAGTGCTGGTTCTGTATCTTATTCTTCTTCAATTGGTCTATCTTCAATTTGATGATTTGCCAATTGTGTGTGTGGTCTTACTGAATAAAAAAACCTGTTTAAGACACATGCATTGACCGTTTGTTTTCATCTAGGTGCTTGACAATAAATACAGGCCGGACTTAGAAAAGCTGCTGTTGCTCGTCTAAGTGCGTGCGCGGGAGTTTATGTGTGAAAACAGGATCCAAGAAAAAGGAAGGCATCTCAGAAAAAGTATTAAGCATTAACTTGTTAGAGACAGTCAGCATTCTGGGTATTGTTGAAATCCCTGTGGTTCTCATTAGAAACAATTAGCAGTTTCGTATCTTCTCATTATGTATCTTCTTGCATTCTATCAATTTTTGATAATCTTGTGCTGTTAGAGCGTTTTTAGTTGGATGGTAGGTGAAATGTTTATGTTTTAATGCCTTCTTTTGACTTTCCTGTTTCATTGGTCTAAAATGCGTGGCATTATTTTAGACGATCTGCCTATAGCAATCGCGGAGCTACTGATTTCAAAATGCATTGAGAAGTTTTGGGTGGAGCAGTGTGCATCTACCAAGAAAGCTTTAGGCTCATTCCGAAGCCTCTAACTGTGCCTTTTATACGACTGTCAAGATTTTTAATCTCATCCATAGTAAATGCATTTGAAATATTTGTTGTTTACCTGAGAATTCAAGGCAAGAAACTAATCTATGAACCCTTCATTACTTAAGTCAACTCAAATGAAATCCATTATGGAAGTTTCTACAAAAGAATTGAACCCCTCGGCCCTGGATCTTCTTGATATTTGCGTAAGATTTATTTGTGCACTAAGTGAAGGCCCGAAATTGCCATTGCTTTCTATTATCCTGGCACACATTACATATAATTACATATGAGAAAGTATATGGTGTTGGAGTTCACCTTAGAAACTCTAAAATTTGATTAATTTGGAAGGGTTAGAGGGATTCGTTAAAACCCCCTATCTTTTAAATAGGTTTGAGGGATATTTAAAATCTCTAGTTAGATCTTCTTTGCGCCAAAAAGACCCAAATTTTTGTTTGGGGAAGATGTTGACCGGGTTTTTGGCACCATGTCAACACCAAGCTTAACGTCACCACACCCACATCAACCCAATTTAGTTGCCTCTCTCCTCTCTAACCATGGCTATGGCAAAGCATTCCCCTCTCCGACCATGGCTATGCTTTGCTAGAAATTTTTCTCCAACAGCTGATCAAATATGTTAATATACGAGCCTTTGGTGTCTAGGGGCTAATGATATACAATATCCAACAAAATTCATATTCTATTTGCTTTTCTTCTTGCAACTTGAAGATTTAAATTTTGCCTACTCTTAGAATTTTGAAGGTTCCTAAACCTGTCAAAGGCCTGCGACAATTTATTGCTCTTGCATTAGGATTTTAAGGATCTAAAACTCGTGATTGTTTATCTTTATGGTTTGGGGTGGCTGTGAAGCAATCATGACGTCTATTCTCGAAATACCAATGTAAATGCACTACTACTCCCCTTATATTGATGCATAGATTATTTCCTCTGTTCGGGACGTGTGATATGGAGTAAGTTATTGATAGCCGAGGGGAATGGTCTAGTTGTTAATTTTGGTAAATTGGCATGAGGAACTAAGTGAAGGCAAATTAATAGCAAGGCGAGGCCATAAAGGCAACCTATGTTCTACAATAAATTATGATGCTAAAAAGGATTGCTAAATAAAAAAAGAGCTAAAGTCATAGGAGATATCTATAAATAGGCCGAAGTTCAATTACTCATATCTCCGCAGCTAGAGATCGGATTGAAGCGATTTCTACTTTCCTAAAACCATCTCGTAGTCTAGTTTCCAAATTAGGGCATCATCTCCCGTAGTTGATCCGTCGAAGAGAGTAATGTCCGAAAACTTGATATTGCAAATATTGATTTTGATTTTTTTTAAAAAGGCATTATTTTTTCCAGAACCTTATAATATGATCATTTTATATATCCTATCACTGACCTTGAGGTTAATTCTTGGTGACTTGTGTTGAGAAAAAACATTTGAAGGAGAGGAGTTGCAAGTTGGTTGGAGGGATGCGGCCGTTGAAAGAATTGCCTTGCTATGGTTTGTCGAAAGCTTGAGTCCTAAGACCGGTCGAGTGGTGAGCTATCCTTTCTTAAAACCTAGATTTTTTGAACTAGTTTTGGCAAACTAGGTCTTTGAGCTAGTTTTAGTATAGTGGAGACTATCAGATTATTGGTACAATCTGATGTTCATTTTTTTTTTATCTCTATCACTATCCTTTAAGCTAGAACTAACAATGGTTTTACCTTTGGCGGTCGAAGGCAATATCATAATTGATTACGAAAGTGGGAGGACATCCGGGATCACTTTCGGTGATTTTTCTAACCATTTTGAGTTAAAGTACATTGAATATGATGAGCATCTAGATAGCGAGGCAAGCTAAAGAATGGTTTCCTACAAGAAAAGGAGACATGGTAAGAATAGCAACCTTGAACCTATTAGAAAAATTCAAGGGTCCAAAAAAAAACTCTCTTTTATATGGATATTAATCTAAGATGTCTCCGTGGATCGATAAAAACTTTATTCTATTCTATTCTATTCTTGGAACCTCTAAGGCATCAACTCGAATATCAAGCATTGACAGGCTTAAGGGTTGCCTTTCTTCTTTCTTCAAGAGCGTAAGCTTCAACACGATAACTTGAGAGATTGATTTCTAATGCTCTTCCTTTCAATTTTAAGCTTTGGGACGTTAAGGCAAATAATACTTCTGGAGGTGTTTCTGCTGGATTTAACTATTTGGTTTGACATGCCTATGTGTTGGTTGACTATACATGGCATTCGCATGAAGAAACACATGGTATTATTGACCCTATACATGTGCATGAGGTTAATATAAATAAAAGATAAGGAATCGAAAAGATACAGAACGAAAAAAAGGGTTGCGTAGGGTTTTCTTCTGAAAAAGGTTTGCAGGTAAAGCGGCCGGCTATGGACTATGAAAGCGGCCGTCTGTGGCATTTTTTTTTTATAGATAAACTGATTTGCAGTTGGGTGGACGAATCGACAGCATCAGATCAGTTGGGTAGATGGATCAGCAGCAGTAGATCAGTCGGTTCTTGAAGTCTGTGATTGGGTAATCTAAAGCTGTGTGCTTAATTTCCTTTTATCCTTTGTGGATTCTGCAAAGCTTTGTGCTTAATTTCCTTCTATCCTTTGTGGATGCTATTGTGAGAGTGTTGGAGACTGAGCTTGGATTCCTCCTGGGTTCAACTCCCGGACTCAAAGACTTTGTTTTTTAACAGTTTTTAACATCTGGTATCAGAGCAGAGTCCTAAAGGGAGATGGCTTCCAATAAAATTGCAGCTTCAATACTAGCTGGCGTTGAAGTCTATAAAGGAGGCTCGGGATTTCAAACGTGGAAAGTGAAAGTGCAAAAGGCATTAGAAGCAGAAAGGCTTTGGGATTATTAAGACCTCTTACGGAAACTGAGAAGCAACGGAAGATCACTGTGAAGACAGAAGGTGTGAGCAGTACTTCGGGGGAGATATCAGAATCCTCTACTTCCTCTAAGGATCTAGCTCAAGCAAAAGCTATTATTATCTCTAAACTTGGTTATGGCATTATAGCTTCTATTCATCACATGAATCCAAGAGAGATGTGGCAATATTTGCTAGATGAGTATGAAAAGTTAAGTGCTTCTCATATACATAAACTAGAACAAGAATTAAGGATGCTTAAATATGTAAGAGGTAAGGATTTGGTGGATTTAATGTAAGGTATATTTATGGATTTAGAAGGTGCTGCTCCTCTCTTTGTTCAGTCTAAAATATTGTACATATAAGATATGTTTGCTGAATATGATGAAAATATTGCCTCATTAATTCGCACCACTGCAAAAACAAAGGAAGAAGCAATAAGTACAGCAAGAACTGAAGTCACACATCAAGGGGGAGATAATATTCTGTATGTTGAAAGAGGGAGAGGAAGAAGTAAGGATATGAATGTGACGTGTTATAGATGTGGAGAGAGTGGTCATATTAAATCTAATTGCTCACGTATTAGAGGTCGTACATGTTATGTTTGTGGGGAGGGAGGACATTTTGCAAATATGTGTACAAGAAGAGGAAGAGGACGTGGAAGTTTTAGAGGATCTTCATCTTCTAGTAGAGGAACTTCTAGAAGAAGTGTTACCTTTTCAAAACCAACCATAGGGTGTGTGTTTGCTGAAGAAATTCCTGAAGAAGAGGTAAATTCTTTTGGCTTATCAAATTTCTGCGATGAAAAGCTTTCTAATCGTGTGGTTATAGATTCTGGAGCTGAAAAATCCGTGATGCGAAGTTCACAAATATTAAAAAATATGCAAACAAGTAAACTCAGATGTGTGCGCATGGCTAATGGTGAAGAACAAAAAGTAGAAGGTTGTGGTCAGTTAGAGCTTGAAGGAGAAGATGGAAATGTAATTTCTATTGATAATGTTTTGTGTGTTCCAGGAGTAGTAAAAAATTTAATCTCTGTAGCGGATTTAGTAGATAAAGATTATAGAGTCTCTTTTGATAAGCATGTGTGCATAGTACATAATAGAAGAAGAAGAAGAGATTTTAACGTCACGCAAAAAGAGTTGGAAATTGGTTTGAATTTTGCCCAAAGAGTGTAGACATGTTATTAAGTGGTGAAGTTGAAAATAATAAGTCAATAGAGTTATGGCACCAACGATTAGGCCATACAAACTTGAAAAATATAATCTTTATGAAGAAGCATAAGTTATTAGATGATTTAGACATTGCAGATAACATTGAGAAAAGTTTGGAATTACCTTGTCATGGTTGCATGTTAGGCAAGCAAAGTAGAAAGCTGTTTCCTAAGAAAGGTAAACGGATGGATGAGAAATTAGCCTTAGTACACTCTGATGTTTGTGGACCTATGAGAGTTAGAAGTGCAAGTGGGAAATATTATTTTGTATCATTTGTTGATGATTATTCAAGAAAATCCAAATGGTACTTTCTGACTCATAAAAGCTAGGTGTTCAATTCATTCAAAGTTTATCTTGCAGAGGTTGAACGAGAAACAGGGTGCAAGTTAAAATGTCTAAGGTCAGATCGAGGAGGAGAATACTTATCAAACGAGTTTAAGTATTTTTGTGCAAAAAAGGGAATCAAAAGACAGTTAACGTATAGTGGTACTCCTCAACAGATTGAAGTAGCTGAAAGGAAAAATCGGACTGTAATGGAAGCAGCTCGGGCAATGCTAAAGCATTCAGGTCTTCCAAACTTCTTATGGGCAGAAGCTGTAAATACAGCTTTCTATGTGCAAAACAAAATCTCGAGCAAAGCCTTAGGAGGTAAAAGTCCAGATCAACTTTGGACGGGTAAACGTCAATCTATCAAAGAATTTAAAGTTTTTGGGTGTTTAGCTTATGCAAAAATAATGGAAAATAATAGATCGAAGTTAGATGATAAAAGCAAAGAAACTTATTTTGTTGGATATGATAAATTGTCAAAAGGTTATAGACTTTACGATCCAAGTAAAAGAGCAGTAATCGTTAGTCGAGATGTCATTTTCTTTGAAAACATTTTATATAAGAACCGAGTGTCTGCTAATAAGCAAGACCACGATGCAGGTAAAGATACTAACTGGGAACCAATTGACTATGTTGATGATGGGGAAGAAGAAGAAACAGGGAATGTTGTTGATGCCAGTCAAATAGAAGAACAAACTGAACTTATAGACCAAACAGAGCATGGTGGTGCAGAAATAGAACCAGTTCCTGAAGTAACGCGACGTAGGAGACGAAGCAGAATTACTTAAAGAAGGGATATCTTTCGATACAACACAATATGGAAGGGATGAGACTGGAAGAAGTATGAGAAGAGATACAGCTGAGAGAAGCGCAGAACATGAAGAAATTGAAAGAAGCACAGGACATGAAGAAATAGAAGAAAGTGATCAGGTAATACCAGCTCTTATGACGTATTAGAATCAGAGATACCAACTAATTATAATGAAGCTATAGAAAGCATAGAATTCTTTCAATATGTCTTCAATATGTATCAATCTGTACACGACTTGATATTTCATATGGAGTAAATATGCTGAGTCAATTTTTGAACAATCCTGGTGAAGGACATTGGAAATGCGCAAAACGTATTCTCAGGTTTTTGAAGGGCACTCAAAATTATGGACTTGTCTTTAGACATGAACATGGTGTAAAATTGGAAAGCCTATTACTTGAAGGTTTTGCAGATGCAGATTGGGGAGGTGACGTGGATACATGCAGGTCAAGATCTGGATATGCATGTTTATGCTAGGCAAGACAGCCATCGCTTGGAAAAGTAAGAAACAATCCTATATTGCTCTTTCTACTGCAGAAGCAGAATTATGCGGCAGTGTCTCTTGCCTCTATAGAAATAATTTGGCTTAGACGATTACTAGCAGAATTAGGTATAATGCAGAAAGAGCCAACACCTTTATATTGTGATAGTACAAGTTGCATTGCCATGACTAAAAATCCAGTTCTACATGAAAGAACCAAACATATTGAGTTACATAATCATTTCATACGTGATCATGTAAAAAGTGGGGAAATAACTGTTCTATATAGACCTACAGACATGCAGTGTGCAGACATATTTACAAAAGCTTTGCCAGAGTTCAAATTTAAGATGTTTCAGAAAGAGTTAGGAGTAGAAAATGTTGAATCGGCTATCACATAGGCATGAGGGGGAGATTGTTGGATTTAACTATTTGGTTTGACATGTCTATGTGTTGGTGGACTACACATGGCATTCGCATGAAGAAACACATGGTATTATTGAACATATACATGTGCATGGGGTTAATATAAATAAAAGATAAGGAATCGAAAAGATACAGGAAAAAAAGAGCAGCATAGGGTTTTCTTCAAAAAAGTTTTGGCGAGTAAAAGCGGTTGTGGGACCGTGGTTTTTGTGCACGGTGGCATTGTTTTTCTGGATAAACTAATTTTGTAGCGGTGGGCCGAATGACGGCATCGGATAGGATTGGGTAGATGGATCAGCAACGATGATCCGGTTCTTGAAGTCACCGTGAGCTTTGTGCTTAATCGGTAATCTAAAAGGCGTGGTGCTTAATTTCCTTTTATCCTTTTGTGGATTCCCGCAAAGCTTTTTTGCTTAATTTCCTTCTATCCTTTGTGGATTCCATTGTGAGTCGAGTGTTGGAGACTGAGGTTGGATTCCTCCTGGGTTCAACTCCCGGACTCAAAGTCTTGGTTTTTAACAGTTTTTAACAGTTTCTATGGCCTGGAGAGATTCCCTCAACCTGTCGAATATTCAAATGGTTCATGACAACGGACAACCCGGTAGATGATAGATTTTTTCTGGAGACATGGGTAACAATAGATTAGCCTTAGTTAACATTTATGCTCATAATCAGCATGTTGATAGATGTAGCTTTTGGAATATAGTTAGAAACAACCTTAGTAATATTCCTTATGATGACTGTCTTCTGGCTAGAGACTTCAACATGGTTACTCATAGCTACATGAGGAACATTAATTTTAGACCTATGCCGAGTCAAGAACAAAACTCTTGGACTCACTTAATTTCTATGCATAATCTTAAGCTAGCTAGAACTCAACTTAATATCTTCAGCTGGTTTAATCACAGATTAAATGATCCTATTTATTGTCTTCATGACATATTCTATCTACGGGAGAAGCTTTGGAACCATAGCAACAAAGTCTGTAATTTAAGTGGCTTCACTTTGTCTGACCATTTCCCTCAGCTTGTGGAAATTAATGGCAATTCTATTCAGACTAAGAGAAAGTTTTTTTCCAAGCTTAATGTTAATCTTCTAGATCACGTTGACTTCATGCATGAGTTTGAACAGATATAGGACAGGATTCCTCAACCTACTAGCCAATTTGGTTGGATGGAATGGTGGATTAGGACTGCCAAGAATATCAAGAACTGGGTCAAGACTTGAAGAAGATAGATTCATTCTCAAGTAAAGCAGAACCTATGAGAACTCAGTTGCATCATACTCCTTGGACCAGAAAGTTCAGATTAAGCTTCCAATTGAGAGGGAAGAAATCAAGATTGTTAAAGGGTTGGCGACTAAAAGCTAAAATTAAAGAATTGAAAGAAGATGAAAGATCTAACTCCAAATATTTTTATATCAAAGTCAAAGGCAAAAGGAATTAGATTTACAGTATCCAAATGGATGGCTTTGACATTTCAGGAGGACAATGAGCTCAAAAAGCTGACTACAAGCGTTACTTCACTTAAATCATGTAGGCTGCTTCTAATGCCTTTGATCGGGGAAATAGATGACTTTATTAAAGTATAGGCCATGGTAACGGATCAACAAGATGAAGTATTGCAATTCCCTTTATTATGGAGGAGCTTGGGTCAATATCAAAGGCATGGACAATGCAAGACTCATAGTATGTTTTATAGAATGAATTCTTCAAGAAAACATGGGAGACTATTGATCCTGCGGGTTACTAATCTTTCTAGGAGTTTCTATTACTTTCGAGTGGGGTTCTTGATTTACCACGAGCTTCATCAGCTTATACCCGAGAATTGATGAACCTAATTCTTTTTCTTAGACTACGGTCATCCATCATCTCCTTACAAATGTGATCTATAAAAATCATCTTTGCCTCCATTCTTTGCTAGGCTTAAGCCTATCTTGGATCAAATCATCACCAACACTCAAACTACTTATCTAAAAGATAGATCTAATAATGTAGCTCTTAAAGCCATTTTAGGCATGCCATTGGGCCATAAATCCCACAAGGATATTGCCTTGTTTAAATTGGATATCACTAAGGCCTTTGATCTCTTGTTAGTTGGAGTTTCTTGGTTAGGAGATGTCAAAAAGTTGATTTCTCCAAGAGGTAATTAGTATATTTTTGGCTATTCTTCATAACTCCGACCCTCCGGCTTATTAATGGAAGTGTAGCTCCTTTTTTGTTATTAAGGGGTGAAGTTGGAGTTTTCTTGGTGGGGAGCTATCAAAGGTTGATTTCTCTCAGAGCATACTTAAAAGCACTATTTAAAGCTACAATGAGAAAAAGGAAAGGGTGCGGGGACACCTCTACTTCACTCCCCGCTTAATAGGAGCTACACTCTCACTAACAACACTTAGAGGATCTAGAGTTATGAAGAATAACCAAAACATACTAATTACCGGGCCAAAGGAGATGATCACTGGGGTTTGAAGTTCCCTCAATCTTAGGAGACCAATACTTTCTCAATGCTCACTGGGGGGCAATTTTATTTATTTATTTATTTATTTATTTATTTATTTATTTATTTATTTATTTATTTTTTTTTTATTTTTTATATTTTTGGTGAAAGTGGAAGCGGCAATCAATCATAAACACTTAAATTGTCTTAGAGAACTTTGGCATTTCTCTAGATGTAAGTTCAATCCTTCCCAAGTCTAAGCTCATTGCCGAGACACTGTATGGGGAGGTCATATTGCTTTGACCTTGGGATGCCTCCCAATTTCAAGTCTAAAATTCTAGGCATCCCTTTAAGCTTTAGAGTTAATGCTAGTGATCTTTGGAATTATTGTTGAAAATTTAGTAAGAGGGTAGATCTTCTAAACGACAAGTCTCTCTCTTAGAATGGGAAACCATAATTGCCACTATGTGATCTTCTCAAGATGTGTCCCACCTCCGTCCATTCCTTTGGCCTCTAGAAAATGTCATAGCTAAGCTCCAAAGCATTATTGATAGATTCATTGCAAGTAAAATGGCAGAGATGCTAGACCACTGCCTTCATGAAGGAATGATGTAAGAGAAGCGAAGCATGGACTTGGACTTTGGAGTCATTGAAAAAGCAAGAAGTTGCTTTGCCATGCCAAGTATATAAGATTGGACCGCCATCTAATCAATCATCCATCTCAAGTTTGATCAAACACTACCTATCTAAATAACATCCCTTGAATGGGAAAATGTAAGGATGTCCTTGCCTCATAGCCTTTCTTTGACTTCACCGTTCTATCAATACTCCTATCAATAAGAAATGGATCGGGGACATAGAAAAATTGTATGTAACATGTACTCTTGGAAGGAAGAGATCCTCAATAGACCAAACTCTTTTCCCCGAATCCCCTTGATTCTTAATGATCCTAACGTGTGCCTTGCTCTCCACATTCCATGTCGAGGAAAATGGGAGGATCTTAAAGTCCCTCACATTTCTCACCTTTCAATGATGAAGTTTTTTATTAGTTTCGAGTTCCATACCAATTCTGATTAGCATTCTACTAGGCATTGTTCCAGGTGTTATTGCCAGCTTTGCATGCGAGGGGCATAATGGTTACTTCATCTTTATACTTAGTAACAATGGTATTCAATTGAGGCTCTATGCACTACTTGCCAAATAAGTGAGCATACTCTTGGAGGAATGAACGGCCGAGGACCACCAATTTTCACATATTCTTAGTTTCCGAAATTGTTGCATGTTCCACTTGGGGTGCAAGAAAATGATACTAATAAACTTTAAAATTCTTGTAAGATGACTTTATAAATGGCCCCGACTGAAGGGATGGATGAGGAACCCAAAGCTTTGGTCCATGTACTATGCATATGAGTCAAATCCGGTTTGCTATTATAGTTCCACATCGATCTATCATAATGTTGGCGCCAGTTTGTCTTTGAACACATCCATCCTCTTAATTGATTATGCTTGTACCACATTGAGGCAATAATTTATACCACAACTGATCCATCTCCTTACCACTATAGCATCTGCTATTAATGCAAGAGGTCTATTCTTGTTATGAAAATTGATTGGAATCCTTACATTATAAGGTGGTAGTAGCATCGAGTATTGCCACTCTAAACAAATTTTTTACTTTGTTTTATGCGTGAAGTAAGCCCTTAAGAAAGGAGAGAAGCGTCAATGCTTGGTCTTAACCCCAGTGACCGATCTTTTATTATGTCTACATGACAATAGTAGGGCCGGACTTATGAGTTGTAAACTGTTGAATTCACCTTTTCCTCAAGGATAGTGCAAATAAATTTTGCAAACGAGAATCTCCTCCATAAGCCTATATCCATCATGCATGTACCTCTTTCTTCCTTTTCCCCTTTTGCATTTCCACCAGACAATTTTTACAAATGCTCCTTCTTCATTGCCTCCCCAAATGAAATTCCTAATTGTTACTTCCATTTCGTGCCTTATCTAGGGGAGCCATTAAAAGTGATCACATATATATGTGTGTTTTGCATAATACATGCTTTATACAACAAGCCTCGGCCTAATGATAACTTTGTAACCGCCCACCCGGTTTAAATGCTTTTGTACATTTAAGTATCATCTCATTCCATATCCTAATTGTATGGACATTAATACCACCAGAGATCCCTGTGGCTTAGCGATTCCCTCATGAATGATTTTCCATGGGAGGCGTTGAAGGCAATTAGGATTTGGGCCCTTTCCTCGCCTAACGTAATAACATTTCTTCCAGTTAATGAGGCACCCGATGCCAAGGAGAATTTGTCAAGCAATTGGCTTGCACTCCTAAGTTGTTTTCTTCGCTGAAGTAAAAATAGAAAGTATTTATTTGCATCATGATTACATATCTGGCTGTGATCCATCCCACATCTTAATCCTTCTATTAAACCATATAGAAATGGTGCGGTGATATTTTTTTTTAATGTCTGCCTCTTCTAATTTCAGAAGATGAAAGAGGATTCACTATAGAGTAAAATTGATGCATGTATTGAGTACAAATTTTTTGAACATTATTTGTGGCTTCACCACATCCCAGCCTTTTAACAACATTTTATCCAAGAAGCTTCATGATAATCTTGTCATGCCTTAATAACATCAACTTTATATAAACCACTTTTTTGTTCGTTTTCTTAGTCAATACGGTTCTTCAAAAGTCGCTACTAAAGTTATTTAGGATGCTCCTCCCAAGAAGAAATCCCAATTGCACATAGAAATATTTTACGCGCATTATAGACTTTATTTTCAAGATTTGGAGCACATTGGATGTTGTTTCCCATTAAAGTTGCGGTTTCAAGATTATATGAAAAGTGATTATAAACTAAAACATATGCCTAGGCGCCGCGAATGAAGAACACTATTAGAGGTCTTCGGGGCTGCCGCTTTGTCACCCACTCTCTTTAAATTGTATCTTGACGAGCTAAGTCTTTGGTCCAAACAATGCTCTTATATGGTGCTTTCTCGATTTGGGGTGCATCGCTATGCTCAAACATCAAATTTGATGATTTTCACTCTCTTTTATGTTCAAATTTCATGACTCTTAGTCACTTTTATCAAAAGCAAATAATCACATAGAACATTATTATTGAATCTAAAATCTTGATGTATTCTTCGGCTCCATGACCTTCAAAAAGTTGAAGTTATTTATTCTTTGTTGTTGTTGTTGTTGTTGTTGTTGTTGTTGTTGTAGTTGTTTTATTCTTTCTTTCGGCTTCTTCTTCTTCTTCGCCGGCTATTTGTTGTTATTCTTTATTCTTGTGGCGACTTTCTGTGCCGTTGTCTTCTTTGTGAAACGTTAAAATGAATGTGTATGAAAAAAGCCGCCCTTTGTAGATTTTGCAGAAGGTTAGGGTGATAGAACAACTTGCATACTAAAGTGATTGGCGTGGGCATATGATCGTTTGGGGGCTTATATACATGTGAACTGGGTGGGGAATTGATCATCCCTAAATCTCAATAAAGTTATAAGGTGTTCTTTGTGTGATTAACATTTATGTGATTGTCGATTTGTGTGACTAATAATTAAGCCTCAAGTTAAGGTAATGGTTTATCCACTTAGTCTTCCCTAGGACTAACCCCACCTTTCTCTTATCTCTTCTTCTGAGGATAAAAGTTGGTAGTCGAAAGGAGTTTCTTGAAAGAAAAAGTGGGATAATACGAGAGAAATGTCAAGGGATAGATTTTTTTGGTATTATTAGTTAGAAACTTCGGTTTCGGTGTTAAAGACCATTGAAAGTTCCAATACAACAAATATTTATTATTGACTTTCCATTATTACTCTCTATTTGATTTTCAAGTGTTAAATGCCCTAAGAACTTTTCATTTGTTATCGGAGGCTAGAGTTCCCCATCATCATTAACCATAGTTGGTTATTGGGCTATTGATATCGAGGAAATCATTACTATTTGAATTATGGAAAAGCAAGAAAGTTGGGACAATTCAATGGGAAAAGTTTCCTTGGGCATTACCTAACCCAAGTTAAATGGCATAGAGTTTTGGGCGACTTTATAAAGTGTGGCATGGACTTGATTGTTAATTCATCTTATGCAAGTGAACATTGATTAGTCAAAATGCCATAATTGTAAAACCCGGACCCTTACAGTTGCTTGAAAAACGTCCCTTGACCAAAAACCATATCACTACATTGAATCCGTGAATATTATGTTTTCTTTCTAGTTTTCTCAAGCTCGAGCCTTGCACACAATCAACCTATTTCTTAAGCTCTCGAGCCTTGCACAATAAACCTATTTCTTAGACCCATGGTCTTATTCTTTGAATCCAGCCATGGCTGATGGTTCCAAATAATTTGCAACCAATTTACCATGATACATTTCTTTTTAGTGAAGGCGGCGAAGGGAATCTTGACCTGAGTGAAACGGCTTCTTCTAGAAATATTCATCCTTGCCTTAGGTTGTCTTTTGAATTGGCAAATGTGGCAAAATGCAATTTGGGCAGGATCGTCTACCCCATCTTGTTTGTTTTCAGAATCCTTGGAATCTTGTTTCCTCGCACTACTACCAAATTGCTTGGGCTTCCTTTTGGAATGGAGATTTCAGCAACTCGGGCATGGAATCAGGTCATTCTCGGTCTTTAGGTGCTTCTTTATCAATGGCCAAAACAATAAAATACGTTAATGCGTGGTTTCAACGTTGCTAGTTCCTCCTCAAAATTTAAAAAGAAGATCATTTGTGCTAGTTTGGAACGGAACGTATTGGAGTGGCAATGAGACAGTGCATTTGTGAAAGTCACATGAAGGACATGCATTCGCCCTAAAAAGGATTGGTGGCCTAGGTATGTTTTGATCTCAAACTTTACAGCAAAGTTCTTTCCAAGTCCTTTAGCATATCCTGTTAGGACATGTAACGTCATGTGGAATGCGGCTGCTTCTTCAGTCTTTGGAGCATTGTGTTGTTTTGGCAAACCAGTAACCTCAACTGCCATGGACTCTCTTCTATCCTGTCAACTAATTCCCACATCCATCTCCCTTTCAGAAAGGTGCGTTGAATGTTTGGCAAACCATGAAGCCCTTGGTCGTCAATGCATTGCATGCAAGCGTCTTCCTTTTGTGGCTTCCTTTTGATCGCGTCTCTTGCTTGTGGCCTCTTTGCATCCAAGGTGGCATAACGCTCCCATGCTGGATGCATAGTACTACAATGAGCCCCTTCTCCTTGGCCAATATTTGGTGAAAAATACCATTTCCTTCAAAGGACTTTTTGTGTGCGAAATTGTCGAGAGAACATCCCTCTTATACCCTAACCATGAAGAGGAGCAGATTTGGAAAACTAATGGGGGGCTGGGTAAGAACTTGGTTCAGCATTGCTACAGATTCCTGACGTCTGCTCCCCCTGCCTCCATCTTCCCATTGGGCATTGGCAATGCATTCAAGGATCTTGAAAATATTCACAACTGAAATGTAGGGTCCCACAATATGTTGCTAACTATGTTGACACTAAGTTGAAATTTTGCTTATCAAATGAAGGGAGAGGATATAGCTACAAAGAACTCAACTCATAAGAACTTCTGGCAAATGCAAGGTTCTCGGCTCAGGCAAAAAAGAAATGCCTTTGGATGGTAAAATCGCCTACAAAGCTTTGAACTCAACAAAATGAAAAGGAAAATATTTCATCCGAAATTCTTTTGGCATGCATCCAATTTGTGTTAAGAAGAGTCATATGGTACATGTATGAAATCATCAACCTGGAAAACTGTCCCATTACCTGATCCAGGAGGCTTTCTAAGGCTCCCACCGTCTGTGATCTTGTCCTGGATTATAGTTATTGTCATTTTGCTGGTAATAAAATTAGATGGCCCGACATATCCTAATGTCTGTCTGTAGAGCTGGGGTCTGTTACCATTATAGTTAATTTGACCATGGATAATATCATGCCCAATGTAATTGCCTGTCTGTGACGTCATGGCATTATGAAACTGACCCTACAACAATATGTTGCTAACTATGTTGACACTAAGTTGAAAATTTGCTTATCAAATGAAGGGAGAGGATATATCTACAAAGGCATAAGAACTCAACTCATAAGAACTTATGCAAAGGTTTCGGCGCAGGAAAAAGAAAGGTACCTTTGGATGGTAAAATCCCCTACAAAGCTCTGAACTCAACAAAAATGAAAGGAAAAATATTCCATCCGAAATTCTTTTGGCATGTATCAATTTGTGTTAAGAAGAGTCATATGGTACATGTATGAAATCATCAACCTGGAAAACTGTCCCCCGTACCTGATCCAGGAGGCTTTCTGGGCTCCCACCGTCTGTGATCTTGTCCTGGATTATAGTTATTGTCATTTTGCTGGTAATGAAAATTAGATGGCCCAACATATCCTAATGTCTGTCTGTAAAGCTGGGGTCTGTTACCATTATAGTTAATTTGACCATGGATAATATCATGCCCAATGTAATTGCCTGTCTGTGACGTCATGGCATTATGAAACTGACTAAACCGCGCATTGAAAAAAGGATTTCCCATCACTGGAATGGTATTATGAGCTTGATATGAAATATCATGATAATGTTGATCAAAATGGTTAACTGCTTCATGCCTTTGCAAGCCTAGACCAGCTGTATCTTCTATCCTCGTATGCTTTGGCCTCCAGTTTGGATGTCTTCTTGTATCATTTTGGTAGTGTGACTGATTCTGTGGGATCCTTTGTTGAATCAAATGGTTTGAAGCACTCCCAGGAAATATTACTCCTGATGGAGCATGAACAGGTTCACCATGGTGCTGTGCCCTTGTTGCATGCGATTTCTGACTGGACCCTTGAGAGAAGGCGAAAGGGCGGCACTATTACTCCTGCTGCAGCATGAACAGATTCACTACGATTGTTGTGCCTTTGTTGCATGTGATTTCTGCCTGGACCCGTGGGAGGCGATAAAATTGGAGGCAAAAGGAAATATTTTCTCTCTCAAAGGTGCCTGAGACTGCTCAGAAAGGTTGGCCAAAATTTCAGCAGTCGTAGCAAAAGCTTTAGTAATATCTGTGAAACTGCGTTCATGAACAGACCTTGCACAATTTTCAGATCGATCAAATGGATCTTCCACCTGTCACAAGCACTTGCTTAGTCTGAATAAAAGAATAAAGCATATAATGATGCACCATTGATAAAACACATTTGTGGCAAAGTCTACTTCACAGCTTTATTGAATTCATAAATAATACTGATTTATCAACTCAAACTTAAAAAGAAAAAAAGCTACCAAGTAACACCTACCACCATCATATACTGTTTAGCTTTCCATGCCTGATCTGTTGTGCTTCTATCTCCCCATCTTCCTGAAAAAGGGCACACAGCCAATCCTTGTACCCAAAAATCTTGAATAGCAGAAAAACTGCAAACGTTTCCCACAAAGGGAAAACATCAGTAATCACCTGTGTTCTAGCATGATAAGTTTTAATTTTGCAATATTTTTCCAAAGACCAGAAATTAAAGCAGAAAGTTTCTGGCTAAAAGAGTGAAAAATATAAGCCCTAGCTTTCTACTTGTTATTGAAAGAAAAGCAGCTATACTTGCTGAAAGAAAGAGATGAAAAGCTCAGCCGAGTGAGCTTGTATTATTCGCATCAAAGCCTGCAGCTACAAATTGCTCAATTTTGTTTCTGGATTCACAAATGAGTTCCTCTTTAATTTCACCACCTACAATTCCAGCCAAGTGAATGTCTCATGAGAAATGCTGAAGTTGACTTGGCCAGCGGCAAGATATAACCACTCCAATAATTACCTTCCACCATTGACCCTCCAATAATAAGGCATAACGGGGGAAGCACTGGGGGTGCACGAGTCTGTGAAAGTTGACAAGCATATCAGCTCAGGAATATAAATAGAAACAATTAAGAGTACAGGACTTGCAGATGAAAGACAACAGGAGAAATAGCATAAGAGTTGAGTGTTCCAGTTTTCGGATCATTTATGCAATTCACCTTCGCCCAATGTTTTATCTGACAGAGAAAAGATAATAAGCTAGATGCACCTAATCTAATATAGCAGCCTATAACTGAAATCGTACCAGAAAGATCAGTTGCCGGCACCTTTTATCTATGTTGACAATCAAACCGAGGATGTGGGATTTAGTCACAGCTGCATCATTGTTAATGGAAAGATCGCGATGACACACTGCTTGCAGCATCATCAAACATGAGCAGTGGCTGCGTGGCGGAACAAGAGTTGCACCTTGCGGGCTCCACCTACAAATTTGCCTCAACGCCAGTAAGTTCTTGCAAAGGTACAGTAAGCTGCCAGGATGCTATACACTACAAATTTTCTGATTGCAAAGCTGCATGATGTTGTTCTAAACGCAGATAAAAGTTGCAGTACGACAGCACACTAAAAGTTGCAGTTAGACTATATCTTTGTTTCCAATACAATGGACACCAAAAGGACACACCTAAAGAAGGTCCAGATGACATGCCCATAATGTTACTGCAATGCAGTTAAGCTTAAAAAGCAGATAAAAGTCACAGTACGACAGCACACTAGAAGATATAAGAGGGTTATCTTTGTTTCCAATACAATGGACATCAAAAGGACACAATTACGAAAGGACCAGATGACATGCCCATAATGTTACAGCAATGCAGTTAAGCTTAGAGCAGATAAGGTCGCAGTACAACAGCACATTAAAAGAGATAAGAGGGTTATCTTTGTTTCCAATACAATGGACACCAAAAGGACACGCCTATGGAAGGACCAGATGACATGCCATAGTGTTACTGCAATGCAGTTACAGACTGCGAAATAAAGTTGCTGTTGTAGGAAGCCAATCAGGGTAATCTGACTTCATTACTTTGTCATGTCCCAATAAATGGTTTACTAACTAAGTTTAATCAGCTTCACCCATTTTAAAACTTATCAACAGGAAAAAAAGGTTAGTGGTTACAACCATTAAATAGTTTTAGATTACAAAAGTGTAGTCACCTTTGTTCCACAAGGCCTGTGCAACAGATCGAAGAACTTTCAACCTCCTTGTTTTAGATATCTTCAATGTATCATCAGGAAGCACCAAAGAAAGGTCCAAATCACTACGCGGTGTATACAGATTGGATGCGAATGAACCAAATGGTACAATAATAGCCCCTGCAAAAGCAACCACCATAATTGTTGAAATAATCTGGCACCGTAGGAAACACGTAAAGATGGCAAGTGTATTGGATGCGAAAAATGATACTCAAAAATTGACATTCACATTTGGGAACCTCCTCCAAGACACATGCTATTCATGAATAGTACTGATACTAATTTTGAGGCACGGTTAAATTAAGAGGACATATGACTTAGGGTTAAGGGTCAAATTTTGTCATACATCCTAAAACCAATCCTTTACATACAGAAACATCATAAGCCTTAAACAAATTTGGAAGATCGCCCAAAAGATTATAGCAATCTACAAATGGGCCCTACCCACTTCTTTCCTCTCTCCATATGTTTCTTCTGCCTAAGGCTTTCCAAACTGGCTGTTCTCCATCAAATACAGATTGTATCAGCCATGTGATAAGAGATTATCAGGCCTACACCTGGATTCATTGGATTTTAATGACTGAAGAACAAAAAGGTAACCTTAGAAGCCTTGGACATTAATTTACATACAAATTATGCTTCAGCTTTACCTATATTACTGGTTCCAGTATCCTCCAGAGGTTGTCGGCCCATTTTAACTTACCAGTATGTTCTGCATTAATAAAATAGATACAAAAGCATCAAAAACTTGATAATTTAATGCTCCGTAAGTCTTCCTTCGGCATTGCATCGATCTTATGCACACGGTTTCCCTAACAGAATTCTATTGTTATGAACTTAAACTTTCAAATATCCATAGAAAAAATTCCTATTCTACCTAATTCTAAGTTCTGATTCTTATATTGCCAATTGCATTTCCATTTATCCACTGGCAGCAGATGGTGGGTGTCACTGTTGCATAAGAAGAAGTTAAACTTTCTCTTTGCATGTGAATCTTAGTCTCCACATGATTATTGGTGCATTTTGCCAAGTTGTTTTGCTTTCTAAAGAATAGATAGTATACTTTGTCAGATTGCCGTGTTGCCTACCTTTGCAAATATCTATAGCATAAAGTAAGTTCGTAAGGCGATAAACAATGTTCATCCGTAATTCATGATCATTAACCGAAGGCTGCAGTTCATGAAAAATCTCGAGAAGTAGATGTTCTAGAACTTGCTCTGTGTCTTTCAACTTTAAGCATATTTCTTGGACTCTGCATTTTTCTTGTTCAGCTGCCATGTCAGCAATTGTGGATTTGGAACTACTAGCCACTATAAAAATAGAAAAACGGAATCAGCAACCAATAAGAGCAAGGCAAGCAATATGTTAGACAAGATTATGCATGCGCCTTACATAAATTTGCAGATGTAGAAATATATGTTTCTGTAAGAACCTTAGGCTTTCTCTTTGTAGTCTTCCTCTTCTGTTTGCGTTCCTTTGCATTCAGCATGCCAACGCCAACTGGTGATTGATTAGCAGCAACATGTTCAGGAGTAAAATCTTGCAATGTGTTAATACTTAAGTCTGAAAATGCTGCACATAAACCGAGGTTAACTCATACTATGCTGTGTCATGTGCCTCATGAGAATAACTACAATTGTTTTGTATTATTCCAAATTATATAATCCTGAATTGTTTTTATATGTGCGACGTAAAATCCAGCTTCATTCTAGTCCTAGTATAGAAATAGCAGGCTGAGGCACTTGTATATAATGTACTTTCACGCAGTCCAGCAAGCATTTACAGATTATGAAGTGATCATGCAAATTATTGATACAGGGAATTTCCAAATACTGATGATGGATTGTACCCCTTACCAGAAGTCTCCTCATTGACCCTAAATCCATGCATTTCAACGTGGCTTTTATCAGTTTCTTCTTTGGGCAGGTCGGATAAAGTGTCAATTTGTTCTTGCTCTTCAGAATTATGATATTGCGCATCTACGAGAGTCAGAGCCTATATATTTAGTTCCTCTTTATCTGCTTGAAAATTATTTTTCTGAAAGAAATTTTACCTGGAGAGTCCCTATCCATTTATTTGTATTTTAGGGCAAACGTCAAGGCCTAGGAGTTTAGGAAACAGCATTCAGTACTCTTGTCTTACAAATTTCACGAAATAGATCCCGCACCTCGCTGGATATATATGTATCTCAATGCTTATGAAATTAGCATTAATTTTACTGAAACCCATTCCTTCTTACCGTCTAGAAGAATGATAGCTTCCGAAGAGGCCGGCCATGTAGGTAGGTACGATTGGATGCAAATCTCAAAGCAGCTTTTCAAAACTAATGGTTTTACGTTCGAAAAATATCCAACATATTCTTAGGGTGATTTTCCACTACTTTTTAAGTGTCTTATTTTTTAGCCATTTTGTAATGTGTGCATTGTTATTTGGCACCATACTTTGGAAATTTCGAAAGAAAATCGTGAACCCAATAGTATATGCAATTATCTAAGTTTATACAATCAATATTTATTATTTTGTTGAATACAATTTCGGGGAGCATACAATAGGAACAACTGTTCAACGGGATAAGTTCAATGTATGTTGCTACATCTTCATTGGTTTCAGTAATTCATCATCAGGATGAACAGTTGTAGATGTAAAACGAAGTGTCTTCTATCGTGAGAGAGGTGCTAAAATGTGTTCAATGCTTCCTTATGTCATCGCTCAGGCATGTTTAGATATATTGACCAACTTTTTGTCAACCAAAATTTATATTGCAAGGCTAACAATAGATGCATGTCGAGTATAATTGCATGTCTTGATTTCTTTCTTGGGTACTTCCATATTAATTTCCTAAATCTGGCCAAAAGTAGATAATCTGTAGAATGCTCTTAATGCAACACAATTTAATGTCTAGTCTAGCTTGCATTCCATCCTATCTTGAAGAGTTCAATTGCATTCATCCTATATTATATTTTCTCTAATGAATATGTAACATGTCATGATTTTCATTTAGCTGGGGTTGGTTAATTTGGACTATTTGAAAAAGATGAAGACTGGCAGCCTTCAAAGGTATGAATATGGCAGATGATGGCGTTCTCCAGTATGCTCAAGGTAGTCTAATAAGTCTTATTATTGTTCTTCATTTGCCCCTCGTAAGAGGCGATTGATCTTTGAGGAGTTTTTGGATGTGCGCTCTTATGCATATGCAAGTTGCTTCATTCAGTGGGTTTCTCCCCGTCTAAGATCTTTACTTGTATTTGACTTTTGGTTAAATCAAGATTGACGTCCTTCAAATGTAAGTAATTAAAAAAGAAAAGAAAAAAAAAATAGACTTTATATTTAGTGGAAGATGCATTGGTCATGTTATCATATCACTCCAGGGCCTATTGACATCTAGACACACAAAGGAGCATATATTTACTAGGAATTCATTACTTTATCCAAGCTTACATCCAATCGATCTATTACAAAAAGCTAGATGTTTATACCCAAAAGTTGGAGACCCATATGTAGCCATCTAGATAAACTAACATGCTACTTAGGTAATCGATACATCTAACGAAACATCCACATGTTTTCGAGAGGAATTGGAATGTACGATTTGACCATCAAATGAGTTTTCAAGACTTAGAAGTACTTGGCAAATGGTCATTTACTTGGCAGGCAATAGTTTCTTTGAAGGAATTGATGTTCCAAAAATTCTTTACCTTGCTTGGTGTCATGTCAAATGCTTGAAAAGGAGCGCATGTTTCTGTTAACAAAAGCATATCTATTTGCAATTGTAGGAAAGTAATTTGGGATGCATCATACTACATCAATTTATTCTTCAATGCCAGAGGTAGACACATCTAGGTAAATCTGACGAATTTGCTCACATAAAGATGAATGCAAACTTATTATCCGTGCAACCTTGCAAATATGCATTTCATATCAGGTCTATCAAATCCTGCTATACTATTTCAAGATACTCCTCTCATGCACACCCCAGATTCAGTAGAAGACAGAAGTAATGTACAAGACAAAGGAGCCAATGATGTTTACGATCATTGTGGATATAGATTTTCGAGTCCAGTTTGAAGTTGCTTGACCTACAGGTCACTGTGTTGCCATTTAATAATTGCGAGCAAAGAAAGAAGCGGTTACAGCATTGTAAATGGGGTGTCGTCTTTGTCGAGAAGATCCTTAAAAGAAAGGGGCATGCATCTGCAGCCATAAAGAAAGCCAAAATATACATGGGCCAAGTGGTTTGCCCCTTAAAAGGGACCACAAATGATGCAGCACATCCCCACAAAGAGGCAAAGCTTGTTCAACCTGCAATGCATCTTTGGCATTTGATGACTTCTGGCGTGGCATGAGGGGCTAGTAGTTCACATTGGTCGTGGAGGCTTTCTGCGGTAATATATACATAAGACTTGTTTATAAAGAAAAACAAATAAAACTTACTTGGGCGTTTGGATCCTAAGCTCATCAGAAATGCTTTCCCCACTTACCGCATTTAGCATCTCAGAATTGATTTGGCTTGAAGCTTTCATGGACATAAAACAAAAGAGAGCGATCATGGAACAATATCATCAATATTCAAAGTTGCGGAATCGTAAACCGCCTTTTTTTATCTCCGCGACTTGCTATCATCTTTACTTTATAAGGCCTTTTGAGTACCTTTTTCGCAAAATCAACCATCAAAGACTACATTTCTAATTTACTTTGGATATTATTCATTAATTTTTATTTTTATTTTTTTTTTTTAGGGTAAGAATTTTTGATTAATATAAAAGGGTACAAGACCTTCTTGTGGGCTCCACAATAGGCCGATAGGAAGTATACAACGCTCTTGGTCACCGATAGAAAGAATTGTAACAATAAATGCATGCGACCAAGCTTGAAGGGACCCGACTATAAGATAACACTCATGTACTATGATCAAGGCATCCTCAACCTCTTCCTGGATTATTGCAAGAAGATTTGGACCCCTCCCTTTGATCCACCCAAGACTAAGGGCATAGCCCTCTTCCACCTCATGCGCATGTACTCAAGAAGGTAGCAACATTTGTGGGGTTCAATAAAGAAATGCTCCCCGAGACCCCTCGGGGTGCACCCTTCAATGTATACCGAGGGCATATCTCTATTACATTAGTAATGCTTTGCAAACATGTGGCGTTGAAAAGCAAACTTCTTCCCCTACTAGTGGTACTACACAAAAGCCGAGGTCTCTTTCCAAGTGCTCCCACCATCTTGAAGCTCAATCGAATGATGTAAGTGAGGAGGATGTCCGCATTCTTTGAGAGAACCGCCATTATCTTCCCTTCAGCAAAAGTACTATAGGATACATTTCAGCATAACTCCAACACTTGAGCATCCCACCACCCCTTTGTGCGGCTTCCCCTACCATTTCCGTGCAGCTAGAGTTACTATGGGTCATTCCCTTTTCATGTAGGACCAAGGGATGAAGATCCAAGCTTCCTAGCATCTTTACTATAGGAGAATGCCCATCACCTTCCAAGAGATTATCTTATTGAAATCCTCGGGCAAAATGTCGAGACCTCGTGCAATGTTGTGTGCCTTGATTTGTTTGCAAGCCCCGAGGAAGTGCTTTGAATATCTTCCCCGATGTTCTTGCATTTCCTTCCCATTCTCCATCCCACCGAGAGGAGATCAATGTTGGCTGGTGGCGCACCAAGGTGAGACACTTTTACATTATCGGACGGGAGGCCATGGCGCACTGCGCTCTTCCTTATTCATTAATACAATAAGGGACGTTGTTATATAACCCGGTAGGGGCAAGATTGAACTTACAGAGGATAAATGGTAGTTCCCCTACCCACTCCCTTTCAAATGATCCAACTCTTACGTCAATGCAACAATGTCGGTCAGATATGAGGGCCCTACTTGCGATAAAACTTTGCCATTGTACTATAACACCCAATTATTGGTGGGCAAAGAAAGGCATTGAAGATGCCTTCGAGAGTCGCTTGACCAACACTATATTCTCGTAATGCCCACCTCTAGCCCCGCGACATAATCCATCAAAGATTCCTTTGTTTAAGAAAAATGTACGAAAAGTGTAAAGAAGGGCAAAACATAATCTTTTCCTAGAAAATTTAGCTCCTCAGATAAGTAGAGAGTTTTTAATCTTTCTTCTACTTTTTAATCTTCTTTCTTGCTTTGCTCTTCTTTCCAGACATGGCCGAATTTGAACCTTATACCAGATGTCCCAATCAAGCTATTCCTCTTTCGTTCGACTTTCTAAAGGCATTGATGAGAATTCCTCTCCAGACATGCCAAGCATCCAACTGACACCTCTGCTTGTTCACTATCCCTATCGTGGCATCTTCACCGCCCAATTGTTTTGAGTAATGACTTTTAGGTGAAAAAGGAAGCATGGTCGTAAACCCAAGATTATTAAAATGCCCGTAGGAAATATTGGCGCTACCTGGAAGGATCATCGTGTAATTACAACTTATTCATCTTCATGGATAGATGCATGAAGAGTTTTGAATAAAAGCCGTAGACAAGGTGTTGATGCATGCAATTAGTGTCTAAGTGTCCTGACTTGGACAAGGATAGCGAGGCTTGCAAGAAGTAGTGGCAAGCAGTTTGTAAGGAGTACAAGGCCGATAAAAATTAGAGTAACATGTCTGGTTCCTCGAGGAGGAAACATGCGTGGTATGATCTTATAGATCAATATCGGACCCTCAACGAGCACATGTTATTGTGCTATGCTCATGAAAGTGCAAGTGATGCTAATACTCCCATGGCGAAGATCTAGATGAGATTGAAGAAATTGATGTGCTCGATTAGAAAAAATGAAAAGCACCAAGGACACACCAAATAGAAGTCGTGAATTTAGAAACCCAAAAAGAAAATAAAAACCCGCTGGCAAAGATAGGTAGCAAGAGTCGTGGAGTGCTATGATGCATATTCAGAAGAAGGCTCATGAAGAGAGAGCTTAGAATGGAGAAAAAAAAATGCAGCTACAAGGAGGAAAAAATCACCATGTTGAAGGAATTATCTCTCAACCTTACAGAATCTTTGAAAAGTTGACAAAGGATTAGTCTTTGAATTCTTGTGGATGATATATATGTCCTTGAAGTTGGATGACCCATTTCATATTTATTTCGTTTGTATTTTGAAGCAAAATTCAGTTTAATTGTTTTTCCGAGATGGGGGAGCCAATTCAACGATGGTACTTGTTTTTATGTTGTATTTCAATAGATAAAAGCCTGAGCTAAAATATATCGCTTTGTTTTTTACCTTCCTATATTTAAAACGTGTATTAGTTTCTAATTTAGAACTAGGTTGCAAACTAGTGTCGATTGCATCAATGCGACCGCGTACCATGTAAGTCTCTCAAATAGTTGGTCTAGTTGTAATGAACTTGGTACATATCGGGTAAAAGGGCATTTATGGCTAATGTCGGGTCGCAAAAGATGAGTCTAGAGCCATTTTAGGCAGATAAATGGCTTAATGTATAGTTTTGTATTGGAGTCAAATGATGCATTGTTATGAGATCCCTATCATACTTGGGAAGGAAAGGGTATGATTATTTGATCTCCCATATAAAATCCTGCATGTTGTAGCAACAACTCTTTAAAACAAGAGTAATCCATGTGAAACTCCTTGTTGAACATCCGGTGGTGATGTTTTTCTTTTAGTAGCTCACTTTGATTTTACTAGAGTGAGTTTGGGGAAATAACTACGGGCCAAAGAACCATCGCTACATTATTTAGTCTATGAGTATGTTTCTGCTTTTATTTCTAGAAGCTCTAATTTTAGAGAATGAGCTTTTGAGAACGTAGAATTGAAGATTCTGTTGAGATCCATGGATCTCGAAGCTACTTCCTACAAATGCAAAGATGGAGAATCTATATTCAAATCCATAGTACCTTTGTTCTCGCTAATTTAGTATAGTTATGATAGAAATATCCTATTTGGATTTATTTCTAGATTGTACATATCGGGTTTTCCATTAACGCTATTGCTATATCTCTTGTTTGTTTCCCATGTATGTGATAAGAAGAGTCTAACGCTAGCTAAAAGCAAATTTCTATCGAAAGTAAGGTTCAAAAGCAACAACATTTTACCATCTTCATGTGTTTTATGTTACAAACATGATTACAAAGTATCTGAGTGAAGTATGCACAATTGGGCACTATTTCAAAGAACATCTGCTTACACCAAATTTACCTTGGTCAAATGGGCAGTGCATATTAGATGATGACGGTTACAATGCTAGAGAATCGGTCGCTGACACCATATTTGAATGTAGGTCCGCACTTACCCCAATACAAAATGTTGGAATTTCATCCTACCTAGCACTGCAGGATGTTGTGAAGAGGGCATTTGGTATATATTAAAAAGCTCATTTTCGTATATTATTGAAGAAAATGAAGATGTGTTTGAAGCATATTTCCACTAGTTGTTTTAGCTTGTCTAGGTCTATATAACTTGAATAGAATAGAATAGAATAGTTTTTTAACGCCCAGAGACCAATAGGTCATGGGACCCGTACAATGGGCTAGTACAAATCATTACTACTAGGATTAAAAACCCACCGGGAAGGTTTTCAGGGGAAAACCTTGGCAAGAATGATGATACTAGGACAAGCGGAGATAATGACTCACCTGAGGGTTCGGTACATTGCGACGCGTTTATCTAGAACCTCAAAGTATGTATAATGCCAAGTTGTGGGAAGCGTGGAATGGAATGCTAAAAAGGTCAAAAAATGATTCCGGACTATCTCTAAAAAAGGGAACCTCGATATATGGCTCAACAATACAAGATATTCACAATGATGCATTTGATGAAATTTGGATTAGGGAAGCTCCAAGAGGAGTTAAAAGGAATGTAGGGATTGTCGCCAAAGATGCTTTTATGAGAATTAGGTGGTAACTTATGGGGTACGTAAATGCTTGGATTTGATATTCAAGAGGAAGTGGTTACACTCAATTATCAATATGTAGCATAATGACAGGGGATTTTTGTGTTTTTTTGCACGCTTTTCACAAAGGTTTTCCTAAGATTTCATGGACTGAATAATGGATGTACTAATGCGCACATCTAGAGTGCACATTTCTTTTTAGTCGTTGATTTAGCTTTTTTTTTTTTCAATGGTCCAACATCAAGGGCTCACAACAAAGCCCTCTTTTTTATTTTAGGGTCAACATGCAAGCCTCGTGGAATAGCATTTCGGGCATTTTTGCAAAAAATTAATGTTCTTGTGATCGTGAGTGGAAACCGCATTTTGATCCGGTTGTTAATTGCCATATGAATCTGTCCCGGGCATTTTTGGAGCCGCTGGATAGCATTCCTAAGAGTGGTAGGCTCTTGATCAAGTCGGTGATTGGCACTAAGATCTTCATTTGAAGATCGCCCACATATATTACGGCACATTTACCGCGATGGATTTTGGCCTAACCTCGGATGTTTTCCTCGATAATGCTTCAAGAACTCTTTTTCTGAGCTTATTTTGATCCGAAATTGTAGTCGGTTGGGAATGGTGGCTGGGATTGGCTATGGGCTCTTCACATGATGGATCGATCCAATATTCTTACGAAATCCTTCTCGATGGGTTCAAAGGGAGTTTGTTTGGATCTATCTTTCAATCGGGTTGCCCAGGATTGGGCCAATGTGAGCAACCGCTGAAGAAGAATCTAAGGATCGCTCATAGCGAGATTTCATTTGGGGATGTGCAAGCAGAGAGAACCATTCTTTTCTTGTGAATAAAGTTCGAGAGAACCGTGGAGCCCAATAGCCTACAAGGTTATTTGATGGAAGGTATGGTGAAGCGGCCATTTGGAATGGGAAAAGAAAAATTTCAAGTGATGAATCCGTCCACCCGATGGATGGAATAGAACAGCAAGGATTTTGCCCCTTTGGTGGACCGTGAGCCGCTTTTAAACCGAGCACCGGAGCAAAAGATGAATGTGATTGGATGCAGAGAGTCGTTTGTTTCTAGTCCGAAAAATGATCTCGCTACAAACTCATCCCGATCTTCGCAAAAGAGCTTTCGCAAAAGAATCAAAGCGCCTTCGATGTTTCAAATTTTAAAGATAGGGGGAGTTACTTCAACTAGATGAAGGTTCAAGATCCGATATTGTTCTAGGATCCGAAGGGGTAAGAATATAAAAGCTTCTAAACATGGCTATGTTAGGAGGTCCTTGTTCTAAAAGTAGGTGCAAAAAGTCCGGCAAAGAGCCGGATTCAAAAAGGCAAGCAAATCAACCCATCTCAGATAATTAAGGCAACTTCATGAAGAGGACCCGGGAGGGTCAGCTTAAAAGGACTAGTCTCGAAATAAAGTATAAAAAAGTAAGCGATGGCCATGGATAGCCCCTTCCCAATGTTTGACGTTGAGTTCCGGCCTGTGAGTTGGTTTAAATGGAAGAATCCAAGCACTTCCTACTCAAATTGAATTGAAGAAGCAACGCTGGCCAAGGGTTTTCGCTTTTGGCGTAGTCGCTTTTTTACCTTGTTCATTCTTCTACCTCTTGTACACGTAAACATCACTCTTGCACCACGTCTGTAATGAAGCATTTCCCGTAGATTTCAACCGCCTTTATTATATCTATCCCCAGAATCTTACCGCCTCGCAGTGGATAAAATGGTGGACAAATGGCAAGCCTTTACCCCACTGCGACCTTTAGAGTGTGCCACCACAACACACACAATTGTTTATGTTTATGCGGAAATGCTGCTCGCATCATTATTATTTACGTTGGTTTCTTCAAAGTCCTACTACAAAGAAAAGATTTCTATGAGATATGTTTTTCACATTCTATCATTGGGTTGAGCAAGAGAGTATATATGGTCTTTGAACTTGTAATAGTGTCAATGGATGTTTCTTCATTCCTCGCATGTTAGGTGGAAGATTTTTCCATTTCCTTTCTCATGAAGTTAGGCCCGGCGGGCTCCAAATTTTAATATAGAATAATCAACACAACTACCATTAATAAACCATTAACATAAACCTTGTATTTAACACATTTAAATTAAAATCCCCTTAAACCCTTTGGTTTGGGTGCATATTCACATCTAAGTTACGTAGGGCAAATGAGAGCCCCAAAATATATTTACAATACATGTACAGTAATCACCCCATTAAGTACATTTCTCTCAAACCTTATAGTATTTTGGTAAAACCTAATATACGATATAAAAAACTTGTACATGCATACCCCATACAAACGAGGATCGCTATGCACGGGTCCATCTTGGAATAAAGGGCAAATATACCATCCGGCGTACCAAGTTCTCGAAAGTAACACTCGTGAATATGCACCCAAACCAAAAAGGGGTTTAAGGGGATTTAACTAAATGTGTTAAATGCAATGGTTTGGTGTTAATGGTTTGCGTTATAGTTTATTAATGGTAGTTGTGTGTTGATTGTTAAGATTCAAAAAATTACCTGTGAGCTTTGTATGAAGTAAACAAATGCAATGGAATTGCAAACATGGAGGATTGATCCGAATTTAACTTGTGTTGTCTTTATCTAAAGTATTGCTACATTGAATTAAAAATTTAAAGGATATGTCTCATGTCACTTAGGCTGAAAATGTAAACTTTTAAAACGTGTGTCTTATATTATTGGGACATCATTTTATTTTTTAGAATGGGAAAAATGATAAAAATAAGACATGTCTTAAACATGATGGCATCATAAAATGGTGTCCTATAGTTTATAAGGAGTCCTAAAAATGTGCCTCAAGAAAAATACCCTAAGACAATAAAGGGCTTCCAAATTGGGAGGTTCTTTCTTCAAATTTTTGATTTGAAGTGAAAAATTAGATATGATAAATGCCGTGAATTCCCGGGGAAAAAATTTTATTAAAAAAGAAGCTAAAAATCCGTAAATTTTAGTGTTTTGCTCAAAAATCGATAAGTACAAGGAAAGACCACAATGAAAAATCTAGATTCAAGGCTTGATACGACCCAATCTTGCGTCCAAAATTAGAATTTTTTTTTTTGTGATGGAGAAGCTTGATTGCTAGTTCATCCAAAATCTACCACCTACGATATAAATAGAGCTTCAATCAACTAACTATCGAACATTGCAATGGAATGCTAGTTTAGAGCCCAAGGATTGGGACGCGATTCGCCATGTGCTAGCCTCAAAACCGACAGCAACCATTTTGTTGGGTGGTTAATGATATGCCATGATTCCCAATTTCTTTAGATGCCTTAACCTGAATTTCTAAATTAACATCCTGGATCGCCCTTTTTGAATTTCTTTGCTTCACTGATTGAAATCTTCTTAATTTGTCTTCTGCGCCATTTCTAAGTAGGAGTAGTGAACTCTTCAATGGCAACGCCCATGGTTTGAAGGCTTCTTTTTCCCTTGACATGGCATTGCCCAAACTCGTGCAACGCCTTCAATGGAGATATGCCCTAGCTCCATTTATGTTGTCAAAGACTTGGCATTTGTTCTGAAACAAGTACCTAAATCCTTTGTTATAGTAGTAGAATATATAACTTAGAGCATGGGATGAAGAAGAATCCATATCTATCTCGATGGTGGCCTTCGTGCCTTTGGGTTACTATCGCCCCGGCAGCTCACTAGGATTTAAAACCCACTCATATTGAATATTGGATATGAAAAGTGACGAGTGCTATATTCATCAAACTTGGTAGAGACTCGTGTTGCCTCCTCGCACTTCAATTGAATTACAATAAAGCCGCGGTACTGCAGTAATCTAGAATTTATGTTTTGGGATACGCATAGTTCTCACAAGGCGTTCATTTTCCTCAAAAGCATACTTTGCTCTTTACGATCAATATAAAGCTTTTCAATGGCGACGACTTTTGTCATAATTCATTTGAGTAAAAATTAAAGCAACACTTACCTTTGAAACCCGCTAATCGTCTAAACTCCGCAAATCATCATCTTCCAAGCTAACCCCTGGATTGGTTTCAATGCATATGAGATGAACATCTCTAAAATCGACTTATGTCTAGGTATACGCCAAAAATGCCTTTTTGTTTATGTTATAAAAATGACCATTAATGACACTTGGCGATTTTAGAACTATTGTTTTCTTTCATAGCTTTTTTGTGTTCGCAACAACATGCATGCATGTACCTTGGGGATAGAGAGGCTTCGACCTAATTTACTTTATACACGCAGATGTAATATTCTTTTTAGAATAAAGTGCTTCCTATGGGGAAAAAGAGAAACATGCTTTTGTCAATATGTCGTATACATTCATCAAGGGTCAACAATGACCAAAGAGCCAATGCAGTTCTAAAACTACAATATGCATGAACTCCGATGGGAAGTTTGAGAAAACTAACGACCAAAGTCATCCCATCAAACACCTTTGAGCATCCTCTAAATTGTTATTCTTTACATGGAAGTTGGCAAGGAGATTACCTAAATCCAAAGACCCATGCAAGTCAAAGATTTATGATATGATGATGAACACGCCTGTCCTCCAAAACGTGAGGTCTTGTACATACACGTAATAGTGAAAAATACTTTAAAGCACTTCCAGAACCAGAATTGAATTGGTTCTCCCATGATGGGTGCATTTGTGTCCCCTTCTTTCCATTATGTATTCCCTAGCAGCATATAATCTTTTTATTGCATTCTTGTGCATGCTCTACTGTTATCCTTAGTGTTACCAAAATGGTCCGTGGTCGAGTGCTCTGTTCAAGCCCATGTCCCTATGCTTTCGGCTTTCTAGTTTGCCTAATGTTTATTTATGATCTAGTACTTCACCAAACCACTTGGCAAAGACTAAGTCGACCATGATGGTTCTGTAGTTTTCGTTTCTTGGCTCTTCCCATGCCCCTCCCTTGTGTATTGGGATCGCTTTTGCTTGTATTGCCATTTCTCGTGCATCCCCGTGAGTACTATTTGGTTTAAAGATGTCTATGACTATTCCCCCATGATTGGCTCTACATTTTTTAATTGTATTTATTAACCCGCTTGGTAGTAGGTGCTTTGTTGTTTGCCATTTTCTTTATTGCCTCAAATATTTTATCATTCTCGTGGAAACCGGCATGCTTTCCTTCTAGGATCATTATTGGATCCGGCCCTCATTTATTTCTGATCTTTTCTAGATGCTTGGTCCATTTATAAATTCAAAGATCCCTTCTCACGACTTTTTAATCCTCACCCCGCTTTTCATGTTAAACCATAACCTTCTAAGGGTATTTTCTCATCTTGTCTACTTTTGATTGGCTTCTCTTATTCTTCAACATCTTTATGTATTTATGCGGCTCCATTTGGTATTGGTCGATGTCTTTGCATGTCTAATCCTCCTTCCTCCTTTGCTCTTCTTCATCGAACCATTGATGTCTTTCAACGCTTTGCCATCCTCTTCCTCTTAAGTTTAACAGAATCGACTGGTGGTGCGCGCACCATATTATATCATTTAGATTATTATCATTGTCCTTTTGGGTTTTAGTCTTCCCATTTCACAATCCAAGTAATTCCTTTTGATCTCATCCGCAAAATCGCGTACTTTATTTTCCTTGAATCAATCGTGTCTTTCGCGCCACTTCTACTTGTTATGTCGCCGAGCTCCAAACAAGTCCGGCACTTTTTATATGTATGGATTTTTGTCCTTCTCTTCCTATATGTTGCCCATTTTCCTAGTTCCATCGTCTTGAGATTTTTGATGGCATCTTCGTTTTTGCAATTACATAATCCACTATGCTATTACCATGCTTTGTTTTGCCTGTATACTTTCCTACTATGGTACCCTGCAATCCATGGATATGACAATGTTCGTGATTGTGCATAGCTTTATTAGTATCTCCCCTTTGGTCGTGATATTCATAATATCCGCCGTATTAACCGCCATATTCCGCCCTTTGGCATTGTGTCCATTGTCCATTCGGTCATCTATCCCTACTCTTATATGCTTGTTCTTGGCGTATTATCTTCGCATTCGGGTCCCCACCAAGATCGCCTTTGTCCCTATATTGCATAATAACTTCACCCATATTTAGTAGCCCCGGTTTATCACAGTGGGTGGGTGGTATGCAATTAGCATATAGAGGTCTTTATTACTATGCACCGTCATATGGAGAAGCATATATCTTTTTTATTAATATCATTCAACACCGTACATGCCTTACATTTCCTGCTTTAATATAGCAGGGCTTGACATCCTTCCCCGCTTTTGAAATTTTTCCTTCCAGATATAGCCGTGTTCTTAGATAATCTTTTCAAGTTATGCATGGTGTTCCGGGATTTCTTATGTACCTCCACTTTTTAGGAAGAGGGAAGACGCAGAGGAAAGGAGAAAAAAGGAGCACGCAGAGTATTTAGATTAAAATATCCCATATTTGAAAGAACTCACATTTATTGTGATAATCTTCTAAAAGTTATCTTGATATTCTTCACCTACCCGTAGTTCCTATTTTAAACTTTATATGATCCAACCGCCACGACCGACAGATCATGATAAACCGTAAGACCCATGATTTAAAAAATAAACAACCACTCTTCACTTGCAGAGAAGCGATGGACTATGCCCAAAATACATAGTAAGCTGGCATGGCAATAATAAATTAAAGGGCCGTGAGGAGTCATATCTAATGAATTCAACATAGGAAGGGAAGGGAAGGAAGGAAGGAAGGAAGGAAGGAAGGTCTTTTATCGTCCTACGAGGCCACCTACTATGGGACTTAAATTACACGGTGCCAGTTCGCTTCCCGGATTAAAAACCTCCCCTTAGGAGGGAAAACCGCCGCAAAGAACAAACCTCGCCGCAGTCAATAAATATACATATATACACATGAATTTCCTCAAGACTCGTAGGCGGCGAGGTGAATCCGCAGATCCAAAAATCTCCCCGAGGTAGGAGCTAAGGGATCGAACTGACGGCCAGACCGAAGCCTGCGGTGGGAAGACCAATTCAAGAGAATGTAGTGAGCCCGTGACCACTATAGGTTGGACAGCCCGAAGGCATGGCTTTCATCCTCAACAAATTCCCCTACGTAACATCGATAAAGCCCTGCCCGCTACGGGCTTCCAACCTAATCGGTAATCTGCCCCTGTCGGTTGGTGAGCCCTCGTCAATGGACGCTGATAATCCCGCCAGCTTCATGGGCAACCGAGAACGCAGTATAGTCAGGCCTCGAACTGTGGTGGGTTTTATGTTGTCAGGAGTGTGCCACCTTACTGCTCAGAGCATGGTGGTCCCAGAGTCTCCTCAGAAACAAGAGTCCAAGTACCCCCGCCCTATCCCTGGCCGGTTCCGGTAGGCACTTGACGCGACCTATAGGCGTTTACGTTCCAAATACGTACCTAATCGGGCTCTCTTGTCCTTCCAACAAGCTCCTGTCGCTATGGCCTTACGCCACAACAGAAGCTGGCGGCGGAGGCCGAAGTGTCACCATGTTGGGCTGCTACCTTCCGAAATGCATAATGTGCCTATCGAGGCCGCGATGTCGGGCATCGAGGGGCATGAATCTTACTCCCTCGCAACAAGATCCGGGATATGGAACTGGTGGGCTTCATGCCAAGTGCCCGCTCTTATTCTTATTCAGAGTAAGCCTTTTCTTAAATATTAGCCCGCCTCATCTTAATCAAGTGGTCCATCATTTGGCCTTCATGAAATTAGCATGCTATTTCTGAAGACCACAAAACCGCTGCATGATTGCAAAGTGAGAAACCGTTTATTTATGATTTTAGAGTTAGACTGGATTAAGCATTCAATCAAGTTCAACAATGAGAATGTAATGCCAACGAAGCCATGAAGTTCTTGTCCTAGAAAGACTGCGTGATTTTCTCTCTCACGTCTCCCATATACACAATAATGAATCGCACTTTTGAAATATATTTATAAAGAACTTGAGGTTATATTCCATTCAACTACTACTTGAAAAACAGAGGGTTCCTCTAGAATGGCAATGAGGGTGATATTCATCATGTCCATCCTAATATTAATACTTGTGTTAATTCATAAAATAGGCATGATTCAGATGATATATACATGACTTTATACCGCTAATTGCATAACTTAACATAATGAAATCATGCAAATTAAATAAAGACAAATTTCTCATCATCTTTTGATTACAAAACAAAACAAAACATGGTGGGCCGTCTTACTCAAGTAGACATTAATATCACTAAACTTCAAACCTTCAAATACATGTGCCTCTTCCCCGAGAGTACAACCCAATTATGATGTAATTCTTATAAGAAGGCTACCATACTTCCATTTACCTCCAAATCCATTATGTCATTCGAATCTATGGTATCATTCAATGAATTAAGAAAGCATGAAGACTAGGACACCCCTAGCCTACCAATTCCCATTTCCAGAATCGATATTTGAAATAGAGATCCAATAATAGATCATTGCTGTGCCTAGAACGTACTCAGCTTCTACAGATGTTAAAGGCAAATTGCATAACATTGCCGTGATTGAAGAGCCTATTTGAAGGTAAAGAGAGCAAAAATAGGAATGAATCATCAATTGCAAAAGTATTTAGACCATTCATATATCTCTATCTTTCTGAGGTAAGTAAAACATTCAAAGCTTTATGTCGCGGGGCTATATATCTTTGCCTCTGATGCAACCAAACATTCCAAAACTAGATATCTTTTCATTGATCATGCAACATGTCCACTAATATGTAGCATTATAACAGGGTTTTTGTGATTTTATACGCTTTTGGCATGGTTTTTATATGATTTCATGGGCGACAGACGAGGCATACTAATCAAAGATATCTAGAGTGCACATCAATTTCATATTTGAATAGCATTTTATCTATGGTTTACAATGGTTTTATTTGAATGTATCTATGGTTTTACAATGGTTTTGCTTGTATGTTTTGTTCCTTAAAAATTTAATTAATTTAATTTCTACAGCTATGCAAGCAACGCAGGCATTCAACTTTAGGGTTCGGGACTTTTAGGTTCGTGGGAAAGGGATTTAGGAGACCATTTCCTAGCTTTTCCTCGCTATCGCTTCTACAGCTTCTATGGTTTCGTGACCCATCGATTTGCTTCTACTGTGATGCACAAAATCCTTGACTCGCAGCTCTTTATATGATTCGCCTATCAATGGCTACAGACCATTTTGAGCGTAAACAAGTCCTGCCAAGATGGTGCTGCCCGCCTCAAGCCCGTAGATTTTTCTATAAGTGTGCACATTCGGCAAAGTTCGCCTTTTGCTTTTGTTCTGCTTTTTCCTTAAGTATGAGCCGACTATTGAAGACTAAGCTCTTTTGGCTTAAGGGAAAATACGTATGAGATATACGCCCCTGGCTTCCTAGCATCTCTTCTACACACCGGGCAGTAAGTGATTGCTTCTACCCTCCAAGGCAAATGATAATCCGAGATTCCATAAAGCTTCCAAATTTATATAACTAATGTAGGTGGAGCACTGTGAAGAAGAAAGTGATGCAAAATGCAGTATTCTACAAGAAGTCAAGCTCCCCAAGAACTCAGCCTTCTCGAAGCTTTGTAGCATGCCATCAATCCGCAGATAAAGACCTTGCTGATCGCATTGCTCGTTCTTTATTGACTCCTCGCTATCTCACGTACACCGACTTCATTTACAAGCTCGATTATGATTAGTTGTGCGTGCATATGTGTGTGTCATTTGTCGCTAGTCACGATTTTGCAACGCTTAGTCAATTCGCAATCGCTTGAATGGAAGTTTTCACCAGAAAACTTGAATAAATGTTTAACTCAACACTAAAGTCGATGTTGCTATTAGGAGCCATTTTTCCCAAGACAAGTCATCCTTGCCTTCTTAAAGCTAATAATCGTAGCATCTTCTTCTTTGGAATTTTGAGCTATTGCGCTTCTTTTGTTTCAGATGCTAATTTGACGATGTTACCAATTTGGTGTAGAAGTACATGCTCTATTTCTACACCGGGGCTTGAATCTTTCACTTTAATGTGTCGGTTTTCATCTTATATGATGATGCATTCATGGACTAGAATCCATCGCTCAACAACATTTTGTGCAACTTAAATCGATGGCGCAGGCATGGGTTCTCGAACTCTCTGGTAAATCATTTCGAGCAACAAAGGCTATATCTCTTTGCGTAAAGGATCTTTGTGCCCATATCAGGTTTTCTTGGTGTTGTGTTCTCTTTTTAGTACTTTGTATTTTTTATTGCTTTACTTGGGGTGAGAAGATATCCATACAGTCTATGCAACTTTCTGGAAGGGTTTTATTGATCTAATTTTTCCCTAACATGGGAGGCATTTATATCTATGTTACAAGACTTTAAGAATATCGTAAAAACTGAGTCGCTATATTATCCCCGACCATTCATTTTCCGTGCTTTTTGACCACCAAAACCGCGTATCCGAGACTGATTATTATGATACCATATCATGGTTATTTTATTACCATTTGATATATATGTTGTTTCACATTCTATTTGACGTGATTATTACAAAGATTTACCTACCAAACAATCAAGAATGCAGTTAAACGCTTCTCTCATAGATCGCTTGATAGGCAAATCAACCAAGATTTGTATCAGATCTAAAACTACTATCCACTTTAAGTGCTCCAAAACTATTATAATACCTTGCTTATTTTCAATAACTCAATAAATTTCTAAATAAAATGCTTTTATAGCATATATAATTATATTACATTATACGCTTTAATATTATAGTTACTCGTTTCATTTTAATATATTCCCTTTTTTTCTTAATGCCGCATATTACATAACACATATTGCTACATGTTTTAAATGTCTTTTATATTCTCATGTCTATTTTTATGGCCCAAGGGCCAAAATTTTTTAGTATAATAAAATACATAACTACTATTGGACATTAATAAATATAACCATTGATCCAAACACATTTAAATTAAATCCCCTTAAACCCCTTTGGTTTAGTGCATATTCACCTGGGTGACGAGGGCTTTCATAATTGTATTTTGCACGCATTTTAAATCAACACCATATAGTATTCCTGGGTTTGAAATCTTATAGTATTTTATAACCCTATTATACAAGATAGCAAATCTTGTACTTGCATACCCCACAAATGAGGAACTTTACGACGGTAGATTAAGGAATAAGGCTTAATATGCCAATCCGGACAAAATTCTCGATGCCCTGAGTCACCCCCGTGGTGAATATGCACCCAAACCAAAGGGGGTTTAAGGGGATTTTAATTAAATGTGTTGGATCCAATGGTTATATTTATGGCAGCAAGTTTATGGTATGATTTTCAATAAAATCAAAAAGCACTTTGATGAAGACGGAAAACAAACTACGGAGGAAGAATAAGATTAAAATATTCTAAAAAGCATCTTATCTATAAGAATTACATAGTTTAGATATAGTGAAATCACACTAGTGGTTGCCCGTAATAATTTTTTGGTTGCCCAAAGGCCAACCCTAGATATGGAGGAGGTGAAAAGGATATGCCCCATTTGTACCAAAAAGAAGGCCCGGGATTTGAGTAGAGACGTTTAAGAGGGCGATGATATTGAAAAATTGGCAACTTCCCATGAGAAAGCCAAGCATCAAGAGTAGAGGCAGTTCGGTATTTGCATGCAGAGTAAGAAGCAAATTTGTATGACATCTTAGTGGAAATTTCAGGGCCTCCGCCTCCATGAAGCTCCGCAGAATCAATGTGTGCGAGATCTCAACAGATTTTTGGATTTGTTTTCACCCTTGGTTTGTTATTTACTAGAGAGGATGGCACCCAAAGAGCTCACATAGGTTGTCGACAAATCCAACATGCCCAAGCTTATACATTATGTGTTATGAAATTCAATATTCCGAAGAGGTATTTCCAACTTCATCTTCAAAGAAAATAAAGTAATCTGGCCGCTAAGCTTGTCCCCTAAACATCCGAGCCTTTCTTTGCCGCTTCCCATGCTCCAACATAATTCAACAATTCAAATTATGTTATGCAAAAATCAACTATGGTTGCAGCAATTGTAAAAAAGGTGATCCATAAATGACCCATTCTAGCCTCTTCTCAAGGATTGTGTCTATCATAACACCCATGAACAAGAAATACATACCTATTGTACCATATATTTCAGATTTGATGCTATCTGCTCTCCTCTCAGGTTGATTGTATTGTATGCGGTGCATATCTTCACCATATATGCAATGTGATGCAACCTTTCCTTCATACCTAACTCTTTGAAATGCTAGGATTTTGGCGCATAATGTGCATAATTGCGCCTCGAATGGGTGTGCCCTTGATGGTCGTTGACGCATTCATGGTGGCCTCGTCATTGTTGTTCTACAAAATGGAAATGCATCCGCTCTTGTAGTAAGTTTTTCTTAAATATTAGCCTGCCCCATCTTAACCGGTGGTCCAATACCAAATCTTCACGAAATTACCATGCTATTTCATAAAGGTTACAAAAACCGTTGCATGATTGCAACAAGGAACCGTCTATTTATGATTTTTAAAGTTCGACTTTTTTTATTAAGCATTCATTGAAGTTCAGCAGTGAGAATTTATTGCCAACGAAGCCATCTGGAAGTCCTTATCCCGAAAGACCGTGATTTTCTCTGTGTCTCGCATATATACAGATCGACTACAATTTTTGAAAAATATTTATAAGCAACAACTTGAAGCTATATTCCATTCAACGCCCACTTGAAAAAATAGGGGTTCTCTAGAATGGCAACGATGGTAAACCAAATATTAATGGTGTTGACACCTAAAATAGCATGATTGAGATGGTATATACATGACTTTATACTACTAATTGCATAACTTAACATAATGAAAATCATGCAAATTAAATAAAACAAATTTCTCATGATCCTTGATTACAAAATAAAATATGGCAGAAGATCTTACTTTTAGTAGAACATTAATATCACTAAGCCAAACCTTCAAATACATGTACCTCTCCCTTGTGAGTACACCTCAATTATGATGAAATTTTTATAAGAAGGCTACATTCTACATTTCATTTACCTGACTTGTATAAAAGCTCGAAACTATTAAATCATATATTTTTTCGGGCTTCTCATACTTTTCTCTATAACTCATTGGCCATTTGTTACGTGTGAAGCCATTCATGTCTGTAGCGGCATCTTTATTTTCTTCCTTTTAACATGTAATTTCATACTTCTAAACATTTTTATCTTTTATTCTTTTTTTTATCTATTAGATTCATGACTACTATATTGCCTAATATATCTAGCATTTTAGACCCATCAACTTTACATCATTCTATTCGTCGACACTGCATAAATCTTCGCTTCTCTATGTCGCTTCGAGGGTAACCCTTTGTAGCGAGCATAGCATCTTGTTTTACGCCTTGGAGTGGGTTGCGATGCCCAAGAAAAAGCAAAGATCACACCTATGTTCAAGAAACGAACTACCAAAATCGTAAATTTCTAGTAAAAGAGATGAAACCCTAAATCATGCCTGCGGCCCTGCTCGCTTTAGAATCGTCTCAAATCCCCTCGAAATTGTCGCAAATAGTTGTTAGCCTCTAATTCAACTCGCTTTGCTTTCAACCACGATTTTGAGCCCGCTTAACAATGATTTTAGGGGCCATTGAGCTCCCATTTTAGGTTGATCCAAATCGATTTTGTTGTTCATGCATCATTGTAACTTCCTTTGCAAATCCAAACCATTGCACGCGAATCCAAAGTTTTAATCATTCTAGTTGGGGCATCTTTGAAGCACAAAAACCTTAATTTTCCTCTTTGAATTTTTTTTCTACAACATAGCTTTTGAGTTGGGGTGTCCAGGGATCTTAGATGGGATAACCCCCACCAAGAATATCCATCCTCTAGCTTTTATTGCATCTTGGGCACTTAATTCAATAGAGGGTGCACCCAAGAACCCAAAAAACAACCTATTTGATTGGTGGATTAGAATTTAGAATCGTGGGCGGCCACAACTGTGATTTCACCCTAAGGGTGCCCAAATTAAAGCTACAGGGGGCCCATATATATAGGCTAGTCCCTTTGGTTAAACGTAAATGTAGGTTAGGATCAATGCAGGCGCGTCAGCCAATCACGCCGTGTCACATGGCATCATTTCTTTTAAGGAATGCTAACAGATTTTTATGTCGTCACTCTCCTCCTGCTTTTTACTCAACATTCCTCCATTCTATGCAACATTCTTGGTTTTACCTCCCATTCTCGGGCATTTCACTCCACATTCTTGATTTTTTACCGCCGCACTGATACTAACCTCCATTCATTAGACGAATGTTGTTCATGTTGATTCCAGTGGAGTCCACCTGGGCCTCCGCCAATCGGTCGCCCCAACCCCCCCAATCAACAGAGGAGCAACATTCCTCTATACAAAGGTCTATTCTATACAAAGGTCTTCACGTTTTCTTTTTGTAATGACCCCTTCAAATATTTTTGTTTAGGGAAATTTACCAAAATAACCTTAATTGTTGGCTTAATTCTCAAAACCCCTTAGTATTTTTTAAAATTCTAAAATGCCCTTAATTTTTAAGTATTTTCCCAAATAGCCCTTTTGTATTTTAAAAATCACCAAAAAACATGTTTTTACATCATAGACGATCATTCTTTATAGTGTATAAAAATGTCATTCCAATGCTAGAAAATATTCGAAGACAACTAGCTCAACGCCTTTGCAAGAATTGTGTCGACGGAGAAGCTTTGTGCACATCTTGTGGAGAAGCTGCTACATACGCTCTAGTGAAAGATGATCAATGATATATTATAAACGTCACTGAACGAGCCAGAAGATACATAGTACAAAGTCCAGTGTGATTAGTTGTGGTTAATATTGAGTGTAAAAGATGTTCCGGCTTGGAGTGGCAAATGTTACAATTTTCTTGTGGTCATGCAAGCAAAGTATTCTTTTTCGGCGACGACGTTGTAGAAATCCTATTTGACATTTCCGTTGTATATTTTTGTCATAATGAGATGTTCTGAAATTTATTTTTCAAATTATTGTCATGTATGAGAAACACTTCACTTTTAAAGCATGATCGTCTATTGTAAAAACGTGTTTTTTGGTGATCTTTAAAATACAAAGGGCTATTTGGGAAAATACTTAAGAATTAAGGGCATTTTGAGAATTTCAAACATACCAAGGGCTTTTTGGGAATTAAGTGAACAATTAAGGTTATTTTGGTAAATTTCCCTAAAATCCATCTATGGCCACGCCCGCCCAACCCTTTCCCTAAACCCTAATTCTTTCATTTCCTGGTCCCCCTCTTGTTGATCTGTAGTAAAATGGCGTCGGAGACCTTGATCTGGGAGCTGGTAAAGAACTACAACAAGTTTTTAGTGAAAAGGAATGGAAACAGCAACGCCTCTGTCCAGTTTAGCAGCGAACCTAACAATCTTTACAATCTCAATACTTACAAGTATTCAGGTAAATCCTCTTTCTGATCCAGTTCTATTTCATTGTACACAAAAGAAAGTTTTCTTAAGTGGGCTACGATGTCTGAAATTTCAGGTCTTGCAAACAAAAAGACTGTGTCTATTGCTGCAGCAGGAGAAGGTTCTGCCGTAGTTCTGGGAACAACTAAAGCGAAAAAAAATGGAACAAGCCTGCTGTTTCTGTTCACAGGTCTACCCTGAAGCGTGATTTTCCCAGGACAGTGAAAGTTGTAAGGAATCAGGTTTGTTTCTCCAACTTTCTCGTCTTTCTGCCATTCTTTTACTTTGTTCATAATAGGATATGAGGTGTTCTGCTTTCTGTTGTTCTGCCTTTCCTTTGGCCTAGCAAATATTTCCTCCTCGCTATATGTGCTGCAACGTGGAGGCACTTCCTGTATCAGATGAAGAATGCTCTAAATGTCGTGCACGACAGCTATAGAAAATTTTTTTCCTCGTTTTATGTTTTCATGACTGTTTTGTTTTTTGTTTTTCTGCCTTACCTTTGGCCGAGTAAATGTTCCTCCCTTGCTCGACCCTGTCATTAAGGCAGCTAGTAATCTGTGCTGCAACGTGGAGCTACTTGCTGCAATATATGAAGTATGCTCTAAAGGTCATGCATTACAGTTAATAGAATTTGTTTCCATATGTCGTGTTTTCATGGGTCGTCTACACCAGTATTTATTCCGTTCTAGCAAAATGTTTTTTGAGTTCTCCACATCTGTTGAAATTGGTTTTATACTTATAATTCATTCTTTGGTTGTGGGAATAGGTAGTGCTGGTTCTGTATCTTATTCTTCTTCAATTGGTCTATCTTCAATTTGATGATTTGCCAATTGTGTGTGTGGTCTTACTGAATAAAAAAACCTGTTTAAGACACATGCATTGACCGTTTGTTTTCATCTAGGTGCTTGACAATAAATACAGGCCGGACTTAGAAAAAGCTGCTGTTGCTCGTCTAAGTGCCGTACGCAGGAGTTTATGTGTGAAAACAGGATCCAAGAAAAGGAAGGCATCTCAGAAAAAGTATTAAGCATTAACTCGTTAGAGACAGTCAGCATTCTGGGTATTGTTGAAATCCCTGTGGTTCTCATTAGAAACAATTAGCAGTTTCGTATCTTCTCATTATGTATCTTCTTGCATTCTATCAATTTTTGATAATCTTGTGCTGTTAGAGCGTTTTTAGTTGGATGGTAGGTGAAATGTTTATGTTTTAATGCCTTCTTTTGACTTTCCTGTTTCATTGGTCTAAAATGCATGGCATTATTTTAGACGATCTGCCTATAGCAATCGCGGAGCTACTGATTTCAAAATGCATTGAGAAGTTTTGGGTGGAGCAGTGTGCATCTACCAAGAAAGCTTTAGGCTCATTCCGAAGCCTCTAACTGTGCCTTTTATACGACTGTCAAGATTTTTAATCTCATCCATAGTAAATGCATTTGAAATATTTGTTGTTTACCTGAGAATTCAAGGCAAGAAACTAATCTATGAACCCTTCATTACTTAAGTCAACTCAAATGAAATCCATTATGGAAGTTTCTACAAAAGAATTGAACCCCTCGGCCCTGGATCTTCTTGATATTTGCGTAAGATTTATTTGTGCACTAAGTGAAGGCCCGAAATTGCCATTGCTTTCTATTATCCTGGCACACATTACATATAATTACATATGAGAAAGTATATGGTGTTGGAGTTCACCTTAGAAACTCTAAAATTTGATTAATTTGGAAGGGTTAGAGGGATTCGTTAAAACCCCCTATCTTTTAAATAGGTTTGAGGGATATTTAAAATCTCTAGTTAGATCTTCTTTGCGCCAAAAAGACCCAAATTTTTGTTTGGGGAAGATGTTGACCGGGTTTTTGGCACCATGTCAACACCAAGCTTGCCTAACTGGAGGTGCACCATTTCCTGCAATTCCAAGGTGTCCATGTTAGCACACCCACGTCACCACACCCACATCAACCCAATTTAGTTGCCTCTCTCCTCTCTAACCATGGCTATGGCAAAGCATTCCCCTCTCCGACCATGGCTATGCTTTGCTAGAAATTTTTCTCCAACAGCTGATCAAATATGTTAATATACGAGCCTTTGGTGTCTAGGGGCTAATGATATACAATATCCAACAAAATTCATATTCTATTTGCTTTTCTTCTTGCAACTTGAAGATTTAAATTTTGCCTACTCTTAGAATTTTGAAGGTTCCTAAACCTGTCAAAGGCCTGCGACAATTTATTGCTCTTGCATTAGGATTTTAAGGATCTAAAACTCGTGATTGTTTATCTTTATGGTTTGGGGTGGCTGTGAAGCAATCATGACGTCTATTCTCGAAATACCAATGTAAATGCACTACTACTCCCCTTATATTGATGCATAGATTATTTCCTCTGTTCGGGACGTGTGATATGGAGTAAGTTATTGATAGCCGAGGGGAATGGTCTAGTTGTTAATTTTGGTAAATTGGCATGAGGAACTAAGTGAAGGCAAATTAATAGCAAGGCGAGGCCATAAAGGCAACCTATGTTCTACAATAAATTATGATGCTAAAAAGGATTGCTAAATAAAAAAAGAGCTAAAGTCATAGGAGATATCTATAAATAGAAACTGAAGTTCAATTACTCATATCTCCGCAGCTAGAGATCGGATTGAAGCGATTTCTACTTTCCTAAAACCATCTCGTAGTCTAGTTTCCAAATTAGGGCATCATCTCCCGTAGTTGATCCGTCGAAGAGAGTAATGTCCGAAAACTTGATATTGCAAATATTGATTTTGATTTTTTTTAAAAAGGCATTATTTTTTCCAGAACCTTATAATATGATCATTTTATATATCCTATCACTGACCTTGAGGTTAATTCTTGGTGACTTGTGTTGAGAAAAACTAGCTGAAGGAGAGGAGTTGCAAGTTGGTTGGAGGGATGCAGCGTTCAGCAATTGCCTTGCTATGGTTTGTCGAAAGCTTGAGTCCTAAGACCCGATTCAGTGGTGAGCTATCCCTTTCTTAAAACCTAGATTTTTGAACTAGTTTTGGCAAACTAGGTCTTTGAGCTAGTTTTAGTATAGTGGAGACTATCAGATTATTGGTACAATCTGATGTTCATTTTTTTTTTATCTCTATCACTATCCTTTAAGCTAGAACTAACAATGGTTTTACCTTGCTGATCAGTGCAATATCATAATTGATTACGTAAAGAGTGGGAGGACATCTGGGATCACTCAGTGATTTTTCTAACCATTTTGAGTTAAAGTACATTGAATATGATGAGCATCTAGATAGCAGGCAAGCTAAAGAATGGTTTCCTACAAGAAAAGGAGACATGGTAAGAATAGCAACCTTGAACCTATTAGAAAAAATTCAAGGGTCCACAAAAAAAACTCTCTTTTATATGGATATTAATCTAAGATGTCTCCGTGGACGATAAAAACTTTATTCTATTCTATTCTATTCTTGGAACCTCTAAGGCATCAACTCGAATATCAAGCATTGACAGGGAAGGGTTGCCTTTCTTCTTTCTTCAAGAGCGTAAGCTTCAACACGATAACTTGAGAGATTGATTTCTAATGCTCTTCCTTTCAATTTTAAGCTTTGGGACGTTAAGGCAAATAATACTTCTGGAGGTGTTTCTGCTGGATTTAACTATTTGGTTTGACATGCCTATGTGTTGGTTGACTATACATGGCATTCGCATGAAGAAACACATGGTATTATTGACCCTATACATGTGCATGAGGTTAATATAAATAAAAGATAAGGAATCGAAAAGATACGTAATCTAAAAAAAAGGGTTGGCGAGGGTTTTCTTCCTCAAAAGGTTTGTAGTAAAGCGCCGCTATGGACTATGAAAGCGTCCGCCCTGGGCATTTTTTTTTTTTTATAGATAAACCGATTTGCGCTGGGATCTAATCGACAAAGATCGATCGCTTGGGTAGATGGATCAGCAGCAGTAGATCACTCGGTTCTTGAAGTCTATGATTGGGTAATCTAAAGCTGTGGCTTAATTTTCTTTTATCCTTTGTGGATTCTGCAAAGCTTTGTGCTTAATTTTTTCTTCTATCCTTTGTGGATTCTGTTGTGGGAGTGTCGGAGATTGAGCTTGGATTCCTCCGTGGTTCAACTCCCGGACTCAAAGACTTTGTTTTTAACAGTTTTTAACATCTGGTATCAGAGCAGAGTCCTAAAGGGAGATGGCTTCCAATAATAGCTTCAATACTAGCTGGCGTTGAAGTCTATAAAGGAGGCTCGGGATTTCAAGCATGGAAAGTGAAAGTGCAAAAGGCATTAGAAGCGTAAAGGCTTTGGGATTATTAAGACCTCTTTACTAAACCGAGAAGCAACTAAAGATCACCGTGGAAGACAAGGTGTGAGCAAGATTTCTGGGAGATATCGTAATCCTCTACCTCCTCTAAGGATCTAGCTCAAGCGAAAGGTATTATTATCTCTAAACTTGGTTATGGCATTATAGCTTCAATTCATCACAGGAATCCAAGAGAGATGTGGCAATATTTGCTAGATGAGTATGAAAAGCTAAGTGCTTCTCAGATACATAAACTAGAACAAGAATTAAGGATGCTTAAATATGTAAGAGGTAAGGATTTGATGGATTTGTTTGACAAAATGGAAGGTATATTTATGGATTTAGAAGGTGTCGCCCCTTTGTTCAAATAAAAAATATTGTACATATAAGATATGTTTGCTGAATATGATGAAAATATTGCCTCATTAATTCGCACCACTGCAAAAACAAAGGAAGAAGCAATAAGTACAGCAAGAACTGAAGTCACACATCAAGGGGGAGATAATATTCTGTATGCTGAAAGAGGGAGAGGAAGAAGTAAGGATATGAATGTGACGTGTTATGGATGTGGAGAGAGTGGTCATATTAAATCTAATTGCTCACGTATTAGAGGTCGTACATGTTATGTTTGTGGGGAGGGAGGACATTTTGCAAATATGTGTACAAGAAGAGGAAGAGGACGTGGAAGTTTTAGAGGATCTTCATCCTCTAGTAGAGGAACTTCTAGAAGAAGTGTTACCTTTTCAAAACCAACCATAGGGCGTGTGTCTGCTGAAGAAATTCCTGAAGAAGAGGTAAATTCTTTTGGTTTATCAAATTTCTCATGATGAAAAAGCTTTCTAATCGTGGTGGTTATAGATTCCGAGCCGAAAAAAAACCGCGGATGGTTCACAAATATTAAAAAATATGCAAACAAGTAAACTCAGATGTGTGCGCATGGCTAATGGTGAAGAACAAAAAGTAGAAGGCTGTGGTCTGTTAGAGCTTGAAGGAGAAGATGGAAATGTGATTTCTATTGATAATGTTTTGTGTGTTCCAGGAGTAGTAAAAAATTTAATCTCTGTAGCGGATTTAGTAGATAAAGATTATAGAGTCTCTTTTGACAAGCATGTGTGCATAGTACATAATAGAAGAAATGTTGTATTATATGCAAAAAGAGTTGGAAATCGGTTTGAATTTTGCCCAAAGAGTGTAGACATGTTATTAAGTGGTGAAGTTGAAAATAATAAGTCAATAGAGTTATGGCACCAACGATTAGGCCATACAAACTTGAAAAATATAATCTTTATGAAGAAGCATAAGTTATTAGATGATTTAGACATTGCAGATAACATTGAGAACAGTTTGGAATCACCTTGTCATGGTTGCATGTTAGGCAAGCAAAGTAGAAAGCCGTTTTCTAAGAAAAGTGAACGGATGGATGAGAAATTAGCCTTAGTACACTCTGATGTTTGTGGACCTATGAAAGTTAGAAGTGCGTGGGAAATATTATTTTGTATCATTTATTGATGATTATTCAAGAAAATCTAAATGGTACTTTCTGACTCATAAAAGCCAGGTGTTCAATTCATTCAAAGTTTACCTTGCAGAGGTTGAACAAGAAACAGGGTGCAAGTTAAAATGTCTAAGGTCAGATCGAGGAGGAGAATACTTATCAAATGAGTTTAAGTATTTTTGTGCAGGAAAGGGAATCAAAAGACAGGTACTCCTCAACAGAATGGAGTAGCTGAAAGAAAAAATCGGACTGTAATGGAAGCAGCTCGGGCAATGCTAAAGCATTCAGGTCTTCCAAACTTCTTATGGGCAGAAGCTGTAAACACAACTTTCTATGTGCAAAACAAAATCTCAAGCAAAGCCTTAGGAGGTAAAATTCCAGATCAACTTTGACTGGTAAACGTTAATCTGTCAAAGAATTTAAAGTTTTTGGGTGTTTAGCTTATGCAAAAATAATGGAAAATAATAGATCGAAGTTAGATGATAAAAGCAAAGAAACTTATTTCTTTGGATATGATAAATTGTCAAAAAGTTATAGATTTTACGATCCAAGTAAAAGAGCAGTAATCGTTAGTCGAGATGTCATTTTCTTTGAAAACATTTTATATAAGAACCGAGTGTCTGCTAATAAGCAAGATCAAGATGCAGGTAAAGATACTAACTGGGAACCCATTGACTATTTTGATGATGGGGAAGAAGAAGAAACAGGGAATGTTGTTGATGCCACCAAATAGAAGAACAAACTGAACTTATAACCAAACAGCATGGTGGTGCGTAAATAGAACCAGGCCTCGGTAACGCCGACGTAGGAGACGGCGTAATTACTTAAAGAAGGGATATCTTCGATACAACACAATATGGAAGGGATGAGACCGAAGAAGTATGAGAAGAGATACAAAACCGAGAAGAAGCAGAACATGAAGAAATTGAAAGAAGCACAGACATGAAGAAATAGAAGAAAGTGATCGTAATACCAAAATTTTATGACGATTAGAATCGAGATACCAACTAATTATAATGAAGCTATAGAAAGCATAGAATTCTTTCAATATGTCTTCAATATGTATCAATCATTACCCAATTTTGATATTTCATATGGAGTAAATATGTCGAAATCAATTTTTGAACAATCCCGTGAAGGACATTGAAATGCGCGAAAACGATTCTCGTGTTTTTGAAGGGCACTCAAAATTATGGACTTGTCTTTAGACATGAACATGGTGTAAAATTGGAAAGCCTATTACTTGAAGGTTTTGCAGATGCAGATTGGGGAGGTGACGTGGATACATGCAGGTCAAGATCTGGATATGCATGTTTATGCTAGGCAAGACAGCCATCGCTTGGAAAAGTAAGAAACAATCCTATATTGCTCTTTCTACCGCAAGCGTAATTAATATGCAAAGTTGTCTCTTTGCCTCTATAGAAATAATTTGGCTTAGACGACACTAAGCGTAATTAGGTATAATGCAGAAAGAGCCAACACCTTCATATTGTGATAGTACAAGTTGCATTGCCATGACTAAAAATCCAGTTCTACATGAAAGAACCAAACATATTGAGTTACATATCATTTCATATGTGATCATATAAAAAGTGGGGAAATAACTGTTCTTTATAGACCTAAAGACATGCAGTGTGAAGACATATTTACAAAAGCTTTGCCAGAGTTCAAATTTAAGATGTTTCAGAAAGAGTTAGGAGTAGAAAATGTTGAATCGGCTATCACATAGGCATGAGGGGGAGATTGTTGGATTTAACTATTTGGTTTGACATGTCTATATGTTGGTTGACTACACATGGCATTCGCATGAAGAAACACATGGTATTATTGAACATATACATGTGCATGAGGTTAATATAAATAAAAGATAAGGAATCGAAAAGATACAGAACGAAAAAAATGGCAGCGTAGGGTTTTCTTCTGAAAAAGGTTTGCAGGTAAAGCGGCCGGCTGTGGACTGTGAAAGCGGCTGTCTGTGGCATTGTTTTTTTTTACAGATAAACTAATTTGCAGTTGGGTGGACGAATCGGCAGCATCAGATCAGTTGGGTAGATGGATCAGCAACAGTAGATCAGTCGGTTCTTGAAGTCTGTGAGCTTTGTGCTTAATCAGTAATCTAAAGCTGTGTGCTTAATTTCCTTTTATCCTTTGTGGATTCTGCAAAGCTTTTTGCTTAATTTCCTTCTATCCTTTGTGGATTCTATTGTGAGAGTGTTGGAGACTGAGCTTGGATTCCTCCTGGGTTCAACTCCCGGACTCAAAGACTTTGTTTTTTAACAATTTTTAACAGTTTCTATGGCCTGGAGAGATTCCCTCAACCTGTCGAATATTCAAATGGTTCATGACAACGGACAACCCGGTAGATGATAGATTTTTTCTGGAGACATGGGTAACAGTAGATTAGCCTTAGTTAACATTTATGCTCATAATCAGCATGTTGATAGATGTAGCTTTTGGAATATAGTTAGAAACAACCTTAGTAATATTCCTTATGATGACTGTCTTCTGGCTAGAGACTTCAACATGGTTACTCATAGCTACATGAGGAACATTAATTTTAGACCTATGCCGAGTCAAGAACAAAACTCTTGGACTCACTTAATTTCTATGCATAATCTTAAGCTAGCTAGAACTCAACTTAATATCTTCAGCTGGTTTAATCACAGATTAAATGATCCTATTTATTGTCTTCATGACATATTCTATCTACGGGAGAAGCTTTGGAACCATAGCAACAAAGTCTGTAATTTAAGTGGCTTCACTTTGTCCCACCATTTCCCCTCGCCTTGTGGAAATTAATGGCAATTCTATTCAGACTAAGAGAAAGTTTTTTTCCAAGCTTAATGTTAATCTTCTAGATCACGTTGACTTCATGCATGAGTTTGAACAGATATAGGACAGGATTCCTCAACCTACTAGCCAATTTGGTTGGATGGAATGGTGGATTAGGACTGCCAAGAATATCAAGAACTGGGTCAAGACTTGAAGAAGATAGATTCATTCTCAAGTAAAGCAGAACCTATGAGAACTCAGTTGCATCATACTCCTTGGACCAGAAAGTTCAGATTAAGCTTCCAATTGAGAGGGAAGAAATCAAGATTGTTAAAGGGTTGGCGACTAAAAGCTAAAATTAAAGAATTGAAAGAAGATGAAAGATCTAACTCCAAATATTTTTATATCAAAGTCAAAGGCAAAAGGAATTAGATTTACAGTATCCAAATGGATGGCTTTGACATTTCAGAGGACAATGAGCTCAAAAGAGCAGCTACAACGTACTTCACTTAAATCATGTGAACTGCTTCTAATGCCTTTGATCAGGAAATAGATGACTTTATTAAAGTATAGGCCATGGTAACAGATCAACAAGATGAAGTATTGCAATTCCCTTTATTATGGAGGAGCTTGGGTCAATATCAAAGGCATGGACAATGCAAGACTCATAGTATGTTTTATAGAATGAATTCTTCAAGAAAACATGGGAGACTATTGATCCTGCAGTTACTAATCTTTCTACTGAGTTTCTATTACTCAGAATTCTGGGTTGCAGGATTAATACGAGCTTCATCACGCTTATACCCAGAATTGATGAACCTAATTCTTTCTTAGACTACAGGCCCATCTGCCCATCTCCCTTACAAATGTGATCTATAAAATCATCTTTGCCTCCATTGCTGCTAGGCTTAAGCCTATCTTGGATCAAATCATCACCAACACTCAAACTACTTATCTAAAAGATAGATCTAATAATGTAGCTCTAAAGCCATTTTAGGCATGCATTGGGCCCATAAATCCCACAAGGATATTGCCTTGTTTAAATTGGATATCACTAAGGCCTTTGATACTGTTAGTTGGAGTTTCTTGGTTAGGAGATGTCAAAAAGTTGATTTCTCTCAAGAGGTAATTAGTATATTTTTGGCTATTCTTCATAACTCCAGACCCTCCGTGCTTATTAATGGAGAGTGTAGCTCCTTTTTTGTTATTAAGAGGGGAGTGAAGTTGGAGTTTCTTGGTCAGGAGCTATCAAAAGGTTGATTTCTCTCAAGAGCATACTTAAAAGCACTATTTAAAGCTACAATGAGAAAAGGGAAAGGTGCAGGGACACCTCTACTTCACTCCCCGCTTAATAGGAGCTACACTCTCCACTAACAAGCACCGAGGATCTAGAGTTATGAAGAATAACCAAAAACATACTAATTACCAGGCCAAAGGAGTATGATCACAGGTTTGAAGTTCCCTCAATCTTAGGGAGACCAATACTTTCTCAATGCTCACTTTGCAGACGACAATTTTATTTATTTATTTATTTATTTATTTATTTATTTATTTATTTATTTATTTATTTATTTATTTTTTTTTTATTTTTTTTATATTTTGGTGAAAGTGGAGCAGCAATCAATCATAAACACTTAAATTGTCTTAGAGAACTTTGGCAATTTCTCTAGATGTAAGTTCAATCCTTCCAAGTCTAAGCTCATTGCTCGAGACTTGGTAACAGGAGGTCATATTGCTTTGACCTTGGGATGCCTCCCAATTTCAAGTCTAAAATTCTAGGCATCCCTTTCGCTTTAAGAGTTAATGCTAGTGATCTTTGGAATTATTGTTGGAAAATTTAGTAAGAGGGTAGATCTTCTAAACAGCAAGTCTCTCTCTTAGAATGGGAAAACCATAATTGCCAATTATGTGATCTTCTCGCATGTGTCCCACTCGTCCATTCCTTTGGCCTCTAGAAATGTCATAGCTAAGCTCCAAAGCATTATTGATAGATTCATTGCAAGTAGAAGTAACTGTAGATGCTAGACCGCTGTCTTCATGAAGGAATGATGTAAGAGAAGGAAGCATGGTGGACTTGGAGTCATTGACATTGAAAAGCAAGAAGTTGCTTTGCCATGCCAAGTATATATAAGATTGGACACGATCTAATCAATCATCCAGTCTCAAGTTTGATCAAACACTACCTATCTAAATAACATCCCTTCGAATGGAGAAATGTAAGGATGTCCTTGCCTCATAGCCTTTTCTTTGACTTCACTGTTCCTAATAATACTCCTATCAATAAGAAATGGATCAGGACATAGAAAATTGTATGTAACATGTACTCTTGGAAGGAAGAGATCTCAATAGACCAAACTCTTTTCTGGAATCCCCCCTTGATTCTTAATGATCCTAACGTGTGCCTTGCTCTCCACATTCCATGTGCAGTGCAGAAAATGGACGGATCTTAAAGTCCCTCACATTTCTCACCTTTTCAATGATGAAGTTTTTATTAGTTCCTGAGTTCCATACCAATTGCAGATTAGCGCATTCTACTAGGCATTGTTCCAGGGTGTTATTGCCCGCTTTGCATGCAGGGCATAATGGATTTACTTCATCTTTATACTTAGTAACAATGGTATTCACCTGGAGGGCTCTATGCACTACTTGCCAAATAAGTGAGCATACTCTTGGAGGAATGAACTTCGACCAGACCACCAATTTTCACATATTCTTAGTTTCCGAAATTGTAACTTGCATGTTCCACTTGGGGTGCAAGGAAATGATACTAATCGCTTTAAAATTCTTGTAAGATGACTTTATAAATGGCCCCGACTGAAGGGATGGATGAGGAACCCAAAGCTTAGTCCATGTACTATGCATATGATGCGACAAAATTGCTGCTATTATAGTTCCACATCGATCTATCATAATGTTAGCGCCCGAATTTGTCTTTGAACCCTGTCCATCCTCTTAATTGATTATGCTTGTACCACATTGAGCAATAATTTATACCACAACTGATCCATCTCCTTACCACTATAGCATCTGCTATTAATGCAAGAGGTCTATTCTTGTTATGAAAATTGATTGGAATCCACCACGATAAGGTGGTAGTAGCATCCAGAGCATTGCCACTCTAAACAAATTTTTTACTGTTTTCCATGCGGCGAGTAAGCCCTTAAGAAAGGGAGAAGCGTCAATGCTTGGTCTTAACCCATTGCACTGATCTTTTATTATGTCTACATGACAATAGTAGGGCCAGACTTATGAGTTGTAAACCTGTTGAATTCACCTTTTCCTCAAGGATAGTGCAAATAAATTTTGCAACCAGAATCTCACTCCATAAGCCTATATCCATCATGCATGTACCTCTTTCTTCCTTTTCCCTTTTGCATTTCCACCAGACAATTTTTACAAATGCTCCTTCTTCATTGCCTCCCCAAATGAAATTCCTAATTGTTACTTCCATTTCACGTGCCTTATCTAGGGGAGCCATTAAAAGTGATCACACATATATATGTGTGCTGCATAATACATGCTTTGCGACAACAAGCCTTTCAGCTAATGATAACTTTGCAACCGTCCACCAGTTTAAATGCTTTTGTAGCCCAAGTATCATCTCATTCCATATCCTAATTGTATGGACATTAATACCAACAGAGATCCCTAGAAGCTTAGCGCATTCCCCTCATGAATGATTTTCCATGGGAGACGTTGAAGACAGTTAGGATTTGGGCCCTTCCTCGCCCACTGTGCAGAACATTTCTTCCAGTTAATGAGGCACCCCGATGCCAAGGAGAATTTGTCAAGCAATTGGCTTGCACTCTAAGTTGTTTTCTTCTGCTAGTAAAAATAGAAAAGAGTCATTTGCATACTGATTACATATCTATTGTGATCCATCCCACATCTGTAATCCTTCTATTAAACCATATAGAAATGGTGCCAGCTGATATTTTTGCCTAATGCCTCTTCTAATTTCAAAGATAGAAGAGGATTCACTATAGAGTAAAATTGATGCATGTATTGAGTACAATAACTTTTGAACATTATTTGTGAAAGCTTCACCACATCCCAGCTTTAACAACATTTTATCCAAGAAGCTTCATGTGATACTGTCATATGCCTTAATAACATCCAACTTTATATAAACCACTTTTTGTTCTGTTTTCTTAGTCCAATACAGACCTTCAAAAGCTGCTACTACGTTATTTAGGATGCTCCTCCCAAGAAGAAATCCCAATTGCACATAAGAAATATTTTCTGCCAGTATAGACTTTATTTTTCAAGATTTGGAGCACATTCAGATGTTGTTTCCCATTAAAGCTGCAGTTTCAAGATTATATGAAAAAGTGATTGCTAAACTAAACATATGCCTAGGCGTCGCAATGAAGAACACTATTAGAGGTCTTCAGGGCTGCCCTTTGTCACCCACTCTCTTTAAATTGTATCTTGACGAGCTAAGTCTTTGGTCCAAACAATGCTCTTATATGGTGCTCTGATTTGGGGTGCATCGCTATGCTCAAACATCAAATTTGATGATTTTCACTCTCTTTTATGTTCAAATTTCATGACTCTTAGTCACTTTATCAAAACAGTCGAATCACATAGAACATTATTATTGAATCTAAAAACTTGATGTATTCTTTCGCTCCATGACCTTCAAGAAGTTGAAGTTGTTGTTGCTGTTGTTGTTGTTGTTGTTGTTGCTGCTGCTGCTGCTGCTGTTGCTGCTGCTGCTGCTGCTGCTGCTGTTGTTGCTGTTGCGGCGGTGGCGGCGGCTGCTGCTGTTGCTGCTGTTGAAACGTTTAAAAATGAATGTGTATGAAAAAACCCGCCCTTTTGTCGTTGCCGAAAGGTTGGGCAGTAGAACAACTTGCATACTAAGTGATTGGCACGTGGGCATATGATCGTGTTTGGGGCGATATACATGTGAACCCGGGTCAGGAATTGATCATCCCTAAATCTCAATAAGTTATAAGGTGTTCTTTGTGTGATTAACATTTATGTGATTGTCGATTTGTGTGACTAATAATTCGCCTCAAGTTAAGGTAATAGTTTATCCACTTAGTCTTCCCTAGGACTAACCCCACCTTTCTCTTATCTCTTCTTACAGATAAAGTTGGTAGCTGAGTGAGTTTTGCGCAGCAAAAAGCGTGGGATAATACCAGAAATGTCAAGGGATAGATTTTTTTTAGAGTATTATTAGTTAGAAACTCGGATTTCGAGTGTTAAAGACCATTGTATGGAAGTTCCAATACAACAAATATTTATTATTGACTTTCCATTATTACTCTCTATTTGATTTTCAAGTGTTAAATGCCCTAAGAACTTTTCATTTGTTATCAGAGCTAGAGTTCCCCATCATTAACCATAGTTGGTTATTGGACCAGAGAAAGTTGGTTATTGGGCTATTGATAACGAGAAATCATTACTATTTGAATTATGGAAAAGCAAGAAAGTTGGGACAATTCAATGGAAAAGTTTCCTTGGACGTACCTAACCCAAGTTACTGGCATAGAGTTTTGGAGCGACTTTATAAAGTGTGGCATGGACTTGATTGTTAATTCATCTTATGCAAGTGAACATTGATTAGTCCAAAATGCCATAATTGTAAAACTGGACCCTTACAGGTGCTTGAAAAAACGTCCCTTGACCAAAAACCATATCACTACATTGAATCCGTGAATATTATGTTTTCTTTCTAGTTTTTCTCAAGCTCGAGCCTTGCACAATCCAACCTATTTCTTAAGCTCGAGCCTTGCACAATCCAACCTATTTCTTAGACCCATGGTCTTATTGCTGGTCCAGCCATGGCTGATGGTTCCAAAATAATTTGCAACCAATTTACTGATGATACATTTCTTTTAGTGAAGGCGAGCGAAGGGGCTTCTTCTAGAAATATTCATCCTTGCCTTAGGTTGTCTTTTGAATTGGCAAATGTGTAATGCAATTTGGGTGCAGGATCGTCTACCCCCATCTTGTTTGTTTCAGAATCCTTGGAATCTTGTTTCCTGGCACTACTACCAAATTGCTTGGGCTTCCTTTTGGAATGGAGATTTCAGCAACTCAGGCATGGAATCAGGTCATTCTCGGTCTTTAGGTGCTTCTTTATCAATGGCCAAAAAAATACAAGTGTCTACGTGTACGTGGTTTCAACGTTGCTAGTTCCTCCTCAAAATTTAAAGAGATCATTGTGCTAGTTTGGAACTCTGTGTGGAGTGGCAATGAGACAGGTGCATTTGTGAAAGTCACATGAAGGACATGCATTCGCCCTAAAAAGGATTGGTGGCCTAGGTATGTTTGATCTCAAACTTTACAGCAAAGTTCTTTCCAAGTCCCTTTAGCATATCCTGTTAGGACATGTAACGTCATGTGGAATGCGGCTGCTTCTTCAGTCTTTGGAGCATTGTGTTGTTTTTGGCAAACCTGTAACCTCAACTGCCATGGACTCTCTTCTATCCTGTCAACTAATTCCCACATCCATCTCCCTTTCAGAAAGGTCTGTTGAATGTTTGGCAAACCATGAAGCCCTTGGTCGTCAATGCATTGCATGCAAACGTCTTCCCCCTTTTTGTGGCTTCCTTTTGATCGTCTCTTGCTTGTGGCCTCTTTGCATCCAAAGGTGGCATAACGCTCCCATGCTGGATGCATAGTACTACAATGAGCCCCTTCTCACTTGGCCAATATTTGGTGAAAAATACCATTTGACTTCAAAGGACTTTTGTGTGCGGAAATTGTCGCAGAGAACATCCCTCTTATACCTAACCATGAAGAGGAGCAGATTTGGAAAACTAATGGGGCTGGGTAAGAACTTGGTTCAGCATTGCTACAGATTCCTGACGTCTGCTCCCCCTGCCTCCATCTTCCCATTGGGCATTGGCAATGCATTCAAGGATCTTGAAAATATTCACAACTGAAATGTAGGGTCCCACAATATGTTGCTAACTATGTTGACACTAAGTTGAAATTTTGCTTATCAAATGAAGGGAGAGGATATAGCTACAAAGAACTCAACTCATAAGAACTTCTGGCAAATGCAAAGGTTCTCGGCTCAGGCAAAGAAGAAACGTGCCTTTGGATGGTAAAAATCGCCTACAAAGCTTTGAACTCAACAAAAATGAAAGGAAAATATTTCATCCGAAATTCTTTTGGCATGCATCCAATTTGTGTTAAGAAGAGTCATATGGTACATGTATGAAATCATCAACCTGGAAAACTGTCCCCGTACCTGATCCAGGAGGCTTTCTGGGCTCCCACCGTCTGTGATCTTGTCCTGGATTATAGTTATTGTCATTTTGCTGGTAATAAAAATTAGATGGCCCGACATATCCTAATGTCTGTCTGTAGAGCTGGGGTCTGTTACCATTATAGTTAATTTGACCATGGATAATATCATGCCCAATGTAATTGCCTGTCTGTGACGTCATGGCATTATGAAACTGACCCTACAATATGTTGCTAACTATGTTGACACTAAGTTGAAAATTTGCTTATCAAATGAAGGGAGAGGATATATCTACAAAGGCATAAGAACTCAACTCATAAGAACTTATGCAAAGGTTCTCGGCGCAGGCAAAGAAGAAAGGTACCTTTGGATGGTAAAAATCCCCTACAAAGCTCTGAACTCAACAAAAATGAAAGGAAAATATTCCATCCGAAATTCTTTTGGCATGTATCCAATTTGTGTTAAGAAGAGTCATATGGTACATGTATGAAATCATCAACCTGGAAAACTGTCCCCCGTACCTGATCCAGGAGGCTTTCTGGGCTCCCACCGTCTGTGATCTTGTCCTGGATTATAGTTATTGTCATTTTGCTGGTAATGAAAATTAGATGGCCCAACATATCCTAATGTCTGTCTGTAAAGCTGGGGTCTGTTACCATTATAGTTAATTTGACCATGGATAATATCATGCCCAATGTAATTGCCTGTCTGTGACGTCATGGCATTATGAAACTGACTAAACCGCGCATTGAAAAAAGGATTTCCCATCACTGGAATGGTATTATGAGCTTGATATGAAATATCATGATAATGTTGATCAAAATGGTTAACTGCTTCATGCCTTTGCAAGCCTAGACCAGCTGTATCTTCTATCCTCGTATGCTTTGGCCTCCAGTTTGGATGTCTTCTTGTATCATTTTGGTAGTGTGACTGATTCTGTGGGATCCTTTGTTGAATCAAATGGTTTGAAGCACTCCCAGGAAATATTACTCCTGATGGAGCATGAACAGGTTCACCATGGTGCTGTGCCCTTGTTGCATGCGATTTCTGACTGGACCCTTGAGAAGACGAAATTGGCGGCACTATTACTCCTGCTGCAGCATGAACAGATTCACTACGGTGTTGTGCCTTTGTTGCATGTGATTTCTGCCTGGACCCGTGAGACGATAAAATTGGAGGCAAAGGAAATATTTTCTCTCTCAAAGGTGCCTGAGACTGCTCAGAAAGGTTGGCCAAAATTTCAGCAGTCGTAGCAAAAGCTTTAGTAATATCTGTGAAACTGCGTTCATGAACAGACCTTGCACAATTTTCAGATCGATCAAATGGATCTTCCACCTGTCACAAGCACTTGCTTAGTCTGAATAAAAGAATAAAGCATATAATGATGCACCATTGATAAAACACATTGTGGCAAAGTCTACTTCACAGCTTTATTGAATTCATAAATAATACTGATTTATCAACTCAAACTTAAAAAGAAAAAAAGCTACCAAGTAACACCTACCACCATCATATACTGTTTAGCTTTCCATGCCTGATCTGTTGTGCTTCTATCTCCCCATCTTCCTGAAAAAGGGCACACAGCCAATCCTTGTACCCAAAAATCTTGAATAGCAGAAAACTGCAAACGTTTCCCACAAGGAAAACATCAGTAATCACCTGTGTTCTAGCATGATAAGTTTGCGAATTTTGCAATATTTTTCCAAAGACCAGAAATTAAAGCAGAAAGTTTCTGGCTAAAAGAGTGAAAAAATATAAGCCCTAGCTTTCTACTTGTTATTGAAAGAAAAGCAGCTATACTTGCTGAAAGAAAGAGATGAAAAGCTCAGCGAGTGAGCTTGTATTATTCGCTCCAAAGCCTGCAGCTACAAATTGCTCAATTTTGTTTCTGGATTCACAAATGAGTTCCTCTTTAATTTCACCACCTACAATTCCAGCCAAGTGAATGTCTCATGAGAAATGCTGAAAGCGACTTGACGCGGCAAGATATAACCACTCCAATAATTACCTTCCACCATTGACCCTCCAATAATAAGGCATAACGGGGGAAGCACTGGGGGTGCACGAGTCTGTGAAAGTTGACAAGCATATCAGCTCAGGAATATAAATAGAAACAATTAAGAGTACAGGACTTACTTGCAGATGAAAGACAACAAGGAGAGAAATAGCATAAGAGTTGAGTGTTCCAGTTTTCGGATCATTTATGCAATTCACCTTCGCCCAATGTTTTATCTGACAGAGAAAAGATAATAAGCTAGATGCACCTAATCTAATATAGCAGCCTATAACTGAAATCGTACCAGAAAGATCAGTTGCCGGCACCTTTTATCTATGTTGACAATCAAACCGAGGATGTGGGATTTAGTCACAGCTGCATCATTGTTAATGGAAAGATCGCATGACACACTGCTTGCAGCATCATCAAACATGAGCAGTGGCACACGTGGCCGGAACAAGAGTTGCACCTTGCGGGCTCCACCTACAAATTTGCCTCAACGCCAGTAAGTTCTTGCAAAGGTACAGTCGCTGCCCAGGATGCTATACACTACAAATTTTCTGATTGCAAAGCTGCATGATGTTGTTCTAAACGCAGATAAAAGTTGCAGTACGACAGCACACTAAAAGTTGCAGTTAGACTATATCTTTGTTTCCAATACAATGGACACCAAAAGGACACACCTAAAGAAGGTCCAGATGACATGCCCATAATGTTACTGCAATGCAGTTAAGCTTAAAGCAGATAAAAGTCACAGTACGACAGCACACTAGAAGATATAAGAGGGTTATCTTTGTTTCCAATACAATGGACATCAAAAGGACACAATTACGAAAGGACCAGATGACATGCCCATAATGTTACAGCAATGCAGTTAAGCTTAGAGCAGATAAGGTCGCAGTACAACAGCACATTAAAAGAGATAAGAGGGTTATCTTTGTTTCCAATACAATGGACACCAAAAGGACACACCTATGGAAGGACCAGATGACATGCCATAGTGTTACTGCAATGCAGTTACAGACTGCGAAATAAAGTTGCTGTTGTAGGAAGCCAATCAGGGTAATCTGACTTCATTACTTTGTCATGTCCCAATAAATGGTTTACTAACTAAGTTTAATCAGACAAGAGTTTTGGCCTTCACCCATTTTAAAACTTATCAACAGGAAAAAAAGGTTAGTGGTTACAACCATTAAATAGTTTTAGATTACAAAAGTGTAGTCACCTTTGTTCCACAAGGCCTGTGCAACAGATCGAAGAACTTTCAACCTCCTTGTTTTAGATATCTTCAATGTATCATCAGGAAGCACCAAAGAAAGGTCCAAATCACTACGCGGTGTATACAGATTGGATGCGAATGAACCAAATGGTACAATAATAGCCCCTGCAAAAGCAACCACCATAATTGTTGAAATAATCTGGCACCGTAGGAAACACGTAAAGATGGCAAGTGTATTGGATGCGAAAAATGATACTCAAAAATTGACATTCACATTTGGGAACCTCCTCCAAGACACATGCTATTCATGAATAGTACTGATACTAATTTTGAGGCACGGTTAAATTAAGAGGACATATGACTTAGGGTTAAGGGTCAAATTTTGTCATACATCCTAAAACCAATCCTTTACATACAGAAACATCATAAGCCTTAAACAAATTTGGAAGATCGCCCAAAAGATTATAGCAATCTACAAATGGGCCCTACCCACTTCTTTCCTCTCTCCATATGTTTCTTCTGCCTAAGGCTTTCCAAACTGGCTGTTCTCCATCAAATACAGATTGTATCAGCCATGTGATAAGAGATTATCAGGCCTACACCTGGATTCATTGGATTTTAATGACTGAAGAACAAAAAGGTAACCTTAGAAGCCTTGGACATTAATTTACATACAAATTATGCTTCAGCTTTACCTATATTACTGGTTCCAGTATCCTCCAGAGGTTGTCGGCCCATTTTAACTTACCAGTATGTTCTGCATTAATAAAATAGATACAAAAGCATCAAAAACTTGATAATTTAATGTTCGTAAGTCTTCCTTCGCATTGCATCGATCTTATGCACACGGTTTCCTAACAGAATTCTATTGTTATGAACTTAAACTTTCAAATATCCATAGAAAAAATTCCGATTCTACCTAATTCTAAGTTCTGATTCTTATATTGCCAATTGCATTTCCATTTATCCACTGGCAGCAGATGGTGGGTGTCACTGTTGCATAAGAAGAAGTTAAACTTTCTCTTTGCATGTGAATCTTAGTCTCCACATGATTATTGGTGCATTTTGCCAAGTTGTTTTGCTTTCTAAAGAATAGATAGTATACTTTGTCAGATTGCCGTGTTGCCTACCTTTGCAAATATCTATAGCATAAAAGTAAGTTCGTATAAGGCATAAACAATGTTCATCCGTAATTCATGATCATTAACCGAAGGCTGCAGTTCATGAAAAATCTCGAGAAGTAGATGTTCTAGAACTTGCTCTGTGTCTTTCAACTTTAAGCATATTTCTTGGACTCTGCATTTTTCTTGTTCAGCTGCCATGTCAGCAATTGTGGATTTGGAACTACTAGCCACTATAAAAATAGAAAAACGGAATCAGCAACCAATAAGAGCAAGGCAAGCAATATGTTAGACAAGATTATGCATGCGCCTTACATAAATTTGCAGATGTAGAAATATATGTTTCTGTAAGAACCTTAGGCTTTCTTTTTAGTCTTCCTCTTCTGTTTGCGTTCCTTTGCATTCAGCATGCCAACGCCAACTGGTGATTGATTAGCAGCAACATGTTCAGGAGTAAAATCTTGCAATGTGTTAATACTTAAGTCTGAAAATGCTGCACATAAACCGAGGTTAACTCATACTATGCTGTGTCATGTGCCTCATGAGAATAACTACAATTGTTTTGTATTATTCCAAATTATATAATCCTGAATTGTTTTTATATGTGCGACGTAAAATCCAGCTTCATTCTAGTCCTAGTATAGAAATAGCAGGCTGAGGCACTTGTATATAATGTACTTTCACGCAGTCCAGCAAGCATTTACAGATTATGAAGTGATCATGCAAATTATTGATACAGGGAATTTCCAAATACTGATGATGGATTGTACCCCTTACCAGAAGTCTCCTCATTGACCCTAAATCCATGCATTTCAACGTGGCTTTTATCAGTTTCTTCTTTGGGCAGGTCGGATAAAGTGTCAATTTGTTCTTGCTCTTCAGAATTATGATATTGCGCATCTACGAGAGTCAGAGCCTATATATTTAGTTCCTCTTTATCTGCTTGAAAATTATTTTTCTGAAAGAAATTTTACCTGGAGAGTCCCTATCCATTTATTTGTATTTTAGGGCAAACGTCAAGGCCTAGGAGTTTAGGAAACAGCATTCAGTACTCTTGTCTTACAAATTTCACGAAATAGATCCCGCACCTCGCTGGATATATATGTATCTCAATGCTTATGAAATTAGCATTAATTTTACTGAAACCCATTCCTTCTTACCGTCTAGAAGAATGATAGCTTCCGAAGAGGCCGGCCATGTAGGTAGGTACGATTGGATGCAAATCTCAAAGCAGCTTTTCAAAACTAATGGTTTTACGTTCGAAAAATATCCAACATATTCTTAGGGTGATTTTCCACTACTTTTTAAGTGTCTTATTTTTTAGCCATTTTGTAATGTGTGCATTGTTATTTGGCACCATACTTTGGAAATTTCGAAAGAAAATCGTGAACCCAATAGTATATGCAATTATCTAAGTTTATACAATCAATATTTATTATTTTGTTGAATACAACTCAGGAGCATACAATAGGAACAACTGTTCAACGGGATAAGTTCAATGTATGTTGCTACATCTTCATTGGTTTCAGTAATTCATCATCAGGATGAACAGTTGTAGATGTAAAACGAAGTGTCTTCTATCGTGAGAGAGGTGCTAAAATGTGTTCAATGCTTCCTTATGTCATCGCTCAGGCATGTTTAGATATATTGACCAACTTTTTGTCAACCAAAATTTATATTGCAAGGCTAACAATAGATGCATGTCGAGTATAATTGCATGTCTTGATTTCTTTCTTGGGTACTTCCATATTAATTTCCTAAATCTGGCCAAAAGTAGATAATCTGTAGAATGCTCTTAATGCAACACAATTTAATGTCTAGTCTAGCTTGCATTCCATCCTATCTTGAAGAGTTCAATTGCATTCATCCTATATTATATTTTCTCTAATGAATATGTAACATGTCATGATTTTCATTTAGCTGGGGTTGGTTAATTTGGACTATTTGAAAAAGATGAAGACTGGCAGCCTTCAAAGGTATGAATATGGCAGATGATGGCGTTCTCCAGTATGCTCAAGGTAGTCTAATAAGTCTTATTATTGTTCTTCATTTGCCCCTCGTAAGAGGCGATTGATCTTTGAGGAGTTTTTGGATGTGCGCTCTTATGCATATGCAAGTTGCTTCATTCAGTGGGTTTCTCCTGTCTCTGCATCTTTACTTGTATTTGACTTTTGGTTAAATCAAGATTGACGTCCTTCAAATGTAAGTAATTAAAAAAGAAAAGAAAAAAAAAATAGACTTTATATTTAGTGGAAGATGCATTGGTCATGTTATCATATCACTCCAGGGCCTATTGACATCTAGACACACAAAGGAGCATATATTTACTAGGAATTCATTACTTTATCCAAGCTTACATCCAATCGATCTATTACAAAAAGCTAGATGTTTATACCCAAAAGTTGGAGACCCATATGTAGCCATCTAGATAAACTAACATGCTACTTAGGTAATCGATACATCTAACGAAACATCCACATGTTTTCGAGAGGAATTGGAATGTACGATTTGACCATCAAATGAGTTTTCAAGACTTAGAAGTACTTGGCAAATGGTCATTTACTTGGCAGGCAATAGTTTCTTTGAAGGAATTGATGTTCCAAAAATTCTTTACCTTGCTTGGTGTCATGTCAAATGCTTGAAAAGGAGCGCATGTTTCTGTTAACAAAAGCATATCTATTTGCAATTGTAGGAAAGTAATTTGGGATGCATCATACTACATCAATTTATTCTTCAATGCCAGAGGTAGACACATCTAGGTAAATCTGACGAATTTGCTCACATAAAGATGAATGCAAACTTATTATCCGTGCAACCTTGCAAATATGCATTTCATATCAGGTCTATCAAATCCTGCTATACTATTTCAAGATACTCCTCTCATGCACACCCCAGATTCAGTAGAAGACAGAAGTAATGTACAAGACAAAGGAGCCAATGATGTTTACGATCATTGTGGATATAGATTTTCGAGTCCAGTTTGAAGTTGCTTGACCCACAGGTCACTGTGTTGCCATTTAATAATTGCAGGCAAAGAAGAGCAGTTGCAACAGATTGTAAATGGGGTGTCTGATGCTGTCAGAAGATCCTTAAAAGAAAGGGGCATGCATCTGCAGCCATAAAGAAAGCCAAAATATACATGGGCCAAGTGGTTTGCCCCTTAAAAGGGACCACAAATGATGCAGCACATCCCCACAAAGAGGCAAAGCTTGTTCAACCTGCAATGCATCTTTGGCATTTGATGACTCTGCTGTGGCATGAGGGCTAGTAGTTCACATTGGCTGTGGAGGCTTTGCTGTGTAATATATACATAAGACTTGTTTATAAAGAAAAACAAATAAAACTTACTTCAGACGTTTGGATCCTAAGCTCATCAGGAAATGCTTTCCCACTTACCAGACGAGTATCTGTAATTGATTTGGCTTGAAGCTTTTCATGGACATAAACAAAAGAGACGATCATGGAACAATATCATCAATATTCAAAGTTGCAGATACAGAAACTGTCTTTTTTATCTCTGCACTTGCTATCATCTTTACTTTATAAGGCCTTCAGAGTACCTTTTTCTGCAAAATCAACCATCAAAGACTACATTTCTAATTTACTTTGGATATTATTCATTAATTTTTTATTTTTATTTTTTTTAGGGTAAGAATTTTTTGATTAATATAAAAGGGGTACAAGACCTTCTTGTGGGCTCCACAATAGGCCAGATAGGAAGTATACAACGCTCTTGGTCACCAGATAGAAAGAATTGTAACAATAAATGCATGCAGCCATTAAGCTTGAAGGACGACTATAAGATAACACTCATGTACTATGATCAAGGCATCCTCAACCTCTTCCTCGTTATTGCAAGAAGATTTGGACCCCCTCCCTTTTGATCCACCCAGTACTAAGGGCATAGCCCTCTTCTCGCCCACTGCATGTACTCAAGAAGGTAGCAACATTTGTGGGGTTCAATAAAGAAATGCTCCCTGAGACCCTGAAGTGCACCCCGCAATGTATACCTGAAGGGCATATCTCTATTACAGTAGTAATGCTGCAAACATGTGAGCGTTGAAAAGCAAACTTCTTCCCCTACTAGTGGTACTACAAAAGCCGAGGTCTCTTTCCAAGTGCTCCCACCATCTTGAAGCTCAATCGAATGATGTAAGTGAGAGGATGTCCGTACTTGAGAGAACTGCCATTATCTTCCCTTCAGTAAAGTACTATAGGATACATTTCAGCATAACTCCAACACTTGGAGCATCCCACCACCCCCTTTGTGCAGCTTCCCCTACCATTTCCGTGCAGCAGAGTTACTATGGGTCATTCCCCTTTTCATGTAGGACCAAGGGATGAAGATCCAAGCTTCCGGCAGTAATCTTTACTATAGGAGAATGCCCATCACCTTTCCAAGAGATTATCTTATTGAAATCCTCAGGCAAAATGCTGAGACCTCAGGCAATGTTGTGTGCCTTGATTTGTTTGCAAGCCCGAGGAAGTGCTTGAATATCTTCCTGGATGTTCTTGCATTTCCTTCCCCATTCTCCATCCCAGCTGGAGAGGAGATCAATGTTGGCTATGGCAGACCAAGGTGAGACACTTTGCTATCGGACGGGAGGCCATGGCAGACCTGTCTTCCTTATTCATTAATACAATAAGGGGACGTTGTTATATAACCCCGGTAGGGGCAAGATTGAACTTACAGAGGATAAATGGTAGTTCCCCTACCCACTCCCTTTCAAATGATCCAACTCTTCTGTCAATGCAACAATGCTGTCGTATATGAGGGCCCTACTTGCGTATAAAACTTTTGCCATTGTACTATAACACCCAATTATTGGTGGGCAGCAAAGGCATTGAAGACAGCTTCGAGAGTCGCTTGACCAACACTATATTCTGTAATGCCCACCTCTAGCCTGCGACATAATCCACAGCATTCCTTTGTTTAAGAAAATGTACGAAAGTGTAAAGAAGGGCAAAACATAATCTTTTCCTAGAAAATTTAGCTCTGTATAAGTAGAGTTTTTAATCTTTCTTCTACTTTTTAATCTTCTTTCTTGCTTTGCTCTTCTTTCCAGACATGGCCGAATTTGAACCTTATACCAGATGTCCCAATCAAGCTATTCCTCTTTCGTTCGACTTTCTAAAGGCATTGATGAGAATTCCTCTCCAGACATGCCAAGCATCCAACTGACACCTCTGCTTGTTCACTATCCCTATCGTGGCATCTTCACCTGTCCACCTGTGTTTCAGAATGACGCACCCGGTGAAAAAAGGAAGCATGGTCGTAAACCCAAGATTATTAAAATGCCCGTAGGAAATATTGGCGCTACCTGGAAGGATCATCGGGTAATTACAACTTATTCATCTTCATGGATAGATGCATGAAGAGTTTCTGACTAAAGCTGGTAGACAAGGTGTTGATGCGTGCAATTAGTGTCTAAGTGTCCTGACTTGGACAAGGATAGCGAGGCTTGCAAGAAGTAGTGGCAAGCAGTTTGTAAGGAGTACAAGGCCGATAAAAATTAGAGTAACATGTCTGGTTCTGAGAGGAGTGAAACATGCAGGTGGTATGATCTTATAGATCAATACTGACCAACGAGCACATGTTGTGTGCTATGCTCATGAAAGTGCAAGTGATGCTAATACTCCCATGGCAGAAGATCTAGATGAGATTGAAGAAATTGATGTGCTCAGTGTAGAAAAATGAAAAGCACCGAAGGACACACCAAATAGAAGTCGTAACTTAGAAACCCAAGAAAATAAAAACTGCTGCAGCATAGGTAGCAAGAGTCGTGAGTGCTATGACAGAATTCAGCAAGAAGGCTCATGAAGAGAGCTTAGAATTGGAGAAAAAAAAATGCAACTACAAGGAGGAAAAAATCACCATGTTGAAGGAATTATCTCTCAACCTTACAGGAATCTTTGAAAAGTTGACAAAGGATTAGTCTTTTGAATTCTTGTGGATGATATATATGTCCTTGAAGTTGGATGACCCATTTCATATTTATTTCGTTTGTATTTTGAAGCAAAATTCAGTTTAATTGTTTTTCTGAGATAGGGAGCCAATTCAACGTGTACTTGTTTTTATGTTGTATTTCAATAGATAAAAGCCTGAGCTAAAATATATCGTTTGTTTTTACCTTCCTATATTTAAAACGTGTATACAGTTTCTAATTTAGAACTAGGTTGCAAACTAGTGCTGATTGCATCAGCTGCACTGCAGCCATGTAAGTCTCTCAAATAGTTGGTCTAGTTGTAATGAACTTGGTACATATCGGTTAAAAGGGTCTATGGCGAATTGCTGGTCGCAGTATGAGTCTAGAGCTATTTAGGGTAGATAATGGCTTAATGTATAGTTTTGTATTGGAGTCAAATGATGCATTGTTATGAGATCCCTATCATACTTGGGAAGGAAAGGGTATGATTATTTGATCTCCTATATAAAATCCCAGATGTTGTAGCAACAACTCTTTAAAAACAGTAGTAATCCATGTGAAACTCCTTGTTGAACATCCAGGTGGTGATGTTTCTTTAGTAGCTCACTTTGATTTTACTAGAGTGAGTTTGGGGAAATAACTACTCGCTGCAACCATCGTTACATTATTTAGTCTATGAGTATGTTTCTGTTTTTATTTCTAGAAGTCGAATTTAGAGAATGAGCTTTTTGAGAACTGTAGAATTGAAGATTCCCCGTTCAGATCCATGGATCTGAGCTACTTCTACAAATGCAGCATGGAGAATCTATATTCAAATCCATAGTACTTTTTGTTCTGCTAATTTAGTATAGTTATGATAGAAATATCCTGCTGGATTTATTTCTAGATTGTACATATCAGTTTCCATTACTGCTATTGCTATATCTCTTGTTTGTTTCCCATGGGCAGGATAAGAAGAGTCTAACGCTAGCTAAAAGCAAATTTACTGAGCAAGGTTCAAAAGCAACAACATTTTACCATCTTCATGTGTTTTATGTTACAAACATGATTACAAAGTATACAGGAAGTATGCACAATTGGGCACTATTTCAAAGAACATCTGCTTACACCAAATTTACCTCTGGTCAAATGGGCAATTACTGCATATTAGATGATGACGGTTACAATGCTAGGAATTGGCTGTTGACACCATATTTGAATGTAGGTCCAGAATTTACCCCAATACAAAAATGTTGGAATTTCATTCAGTCTAGCACTAGGATGTTCGTGAAGAGGGCATTTGGTATATTAAAAGCTCATTTTCGTATATTATTGAAGAAAATGAAGATGTGTTTGAAGCATATTTCCACTAGTTGTTTTAGCTTGTCTAGGTCTATATAACTTGAATAGAATAGAATAGAATAGTTTTTTTAACGTCCAGGAGACCAATAGGTCATGGGACCCGTACAATGGGCTAGTACAATCATTACTACTAGGATTAAAAAACCCCTGCCTCGAAAGGTTTTCAAGGGAAAAACCTTTGCAGTAATGATGATACTAGACAAGCGGAGATAATGACTACTGAGGGTTCAGTATTGCAGACGTTTATCTAGAACCTCAAGTATGTATAATGCCAAGTTGTGGAAGCGTGGAATGGAATGCTAAGGTCAAAAAATGATTCCGGACTATCTCAAAAGCAGGGCAACTCAGAAGAGTATGGCTTCACAATACAGTATTATTCACAATGATGCATTTGATGAAATTTGGATTAGGGAAGCCCAAGAGGAGTTAAAGGAATGTAGGGATTGCTGCTAAAGATGCTTTATGAGAATTAGGTGTGGCTTGCGAGGGTATTGCAAATGCTTCAGATTTTGATATTCAAGAGGAAGTGGTTACACTCAATTATCAATATGTAGCATAATGACAGGGGATTTTTTTGTGTTTTTGTACGCTTTTCACAAAGGTTTTCCTAAGATTTCATGGCGTATTCGAATGGATGTACTAATGCGTACATCTAGAGTGCACCATTTCTTAGTCGTTGATTTAGCTTTTTTTTTTTTTTCAATGGTCCAACATCCAAGGGCTCACAACAAAAGCCCTCTTTTTATTTTAGGGGCTGAACATGCAAGCCTCGTGAATAGCATTTCAGGGCATTCTTGCAAAAAATTAATGTTCTTGTGATCAGAGTGGAAACAGATTTGGATCTGTGTTGTTAATTGCCATACTGAATCTGTCTGGGCATTTTTGGAGCTGCTTGATAGCATTCCGGTGAGTGGTAGGCTCTTGATCAAGTCAGGTGATTGGCACTAAGATCTTCATTTGAAGACTGCCCACATATATTACGGCACATTTACACGATGGATTTTGGCCGAACTCAGATGTTTTCTGATAATGCTTCAAGAACTCTTTTTCTCGGAGCTTATTTTGATCTGAAATATTGTAGCTGGTTGGGAATGGTCGCCGGATTGGCTATGGGCTCTTCACATGATGGATCGATCCAATATTCTTACGGAAATCCTTTCTGGATCGGTTCAAAGGGAGTTTGTTTGGATCTATCTCTTTCAATTGGCTGCCCAGGATTGGGCCAATGTGAGCAACTGCTTGAAGAAGAATCGGAAGGATCTGCTCATAGCGAGATTTCATTTGGGGATGTGCAAGCAGAGAGAGAACCATTCTTTCTTGTGAATAAAGTTCAGAGAACCGTGGAGCCCAATAGCCTACAAGGTTATTTGATGGGAAGGGTAAGGGAAGCCAAGCAATTGAATGGGAAAAGAAAATTTCAAGTGATGAATCCGGCCCACCATGGATGGAATAGAACAGAGCAAGGGGATTTTGCCCCTTTGGTGGACCGTAGCCGCTTTTAAACCGATACGAGCAAAGATGAATGTGATTGGATGCAGAGAGTCGTTGTTTCTAGTCCCGAAAATGATCTCGCTATAAACTCATCCCGATCTTCGCAAAAAGAGCTTTCGCAAAAAGAATCAAGCCGCCTGATGTTTCAAATTTTAAAGATAGGAGTTACTTCAACTAGATGAAGGTTCAAGATCCGATATTGTTCTAGGATCCGGAAGGGGTAAGAATATAAAAGCTTCAAATGATGGCGTGTTAGGAGGTCCGTTGTTCTAAAAAAGTAGGTGCAAAAGTCCGGCAAGCAAATTCAAAAAGGCAAGCAAATCGTAACCCATCTCTCAGATTGAATAAGGCAACCATGAAGAGGACTCGAGGTCTGCAAAAGGACTAGTCTCGAGCTAAAGTATAAAAGTAAGCAGATGGCCATGGATAGCCCTTCCCAATGTTTGACGTTGAGTTCCGGTCCTGTAGTTGGTTTAAAGCGTGGAAGAATCCAAGCACTTCCTACTCAGCTTGAATTGAAGAAGCAACGCGTCAAGGGTTTTGCTTTAAGGTAGCTGCTTTTTTTTTACCTTGTTCATTCTTCTACTCCTTGTACACAGAAACATCACTCTTGCAATTTGATGTCTAGAATGAAGTATTTCCCTGTGATTTCAATCAGTTTATTATATCTATCCTGTAACGGCCATTGTCTTTAAGGTAGTGGAGCAAAATGGTGGACAATGGCAAGCTTCTACCTCGACCTGCACCTTTTAGAGTGTGCCACCACAACACACACAATTGTTTATGTTGCGTGGAAATGCTGTTCTGCATCATTATTATTTACGTTGGTTTCTTCAAAGTCCTACTACAGTAAAGATTTCTATGAGATATGTTTTTTCACATTCTATTGCTTGTTGAGCAAGAATTTATATATATGGTCTTTGAACTTGTAATAGTGCTGAATGGATGTTTCTTCATTCCTCGATGTTAGGTGGAAGATTTTTCCATTTCCTTTCTGCTTTAGTTAGGGCCCGAAGGGCCCAAAATTTTTTTTAATATAACAATCAACACAACTACCATTAATAAACCATTAACATAAACCTTGCATTTAACACATTTAAATTAAAATCCCCCTTAAACCCCCTTTGGTTTGGGTGCATATTCACACGGGGGGTTACGTAGGGCAGCGAGAGCCCCAAAAATATATTTACAATACATGTACAAAATTAACACCATTAAGTACATTCTCTCAAACCTTATAGTATTTTGCAAACCTTAATATACAGTATATAAAAACTTGTACATGCATACCCCACAAACGAGGATCGCTATGTACGGTCCAGATCTTGGAATAAAGGGCAAATATACCCATCCGACAGCTCTCGTTGCCCGGAGTAACACCCCGTGTGAATATGCACCCAAACCAAAAGGGGTTTAAGGGGGATTTTAACTTAAATGTGTTAAATGCAATGGTTTATGTTAATGGTTTATGTTATAGTTTATTAATGGTAGTTGTGTGTTGATTGTTATATTAAAAAAATTACCTAGAGCTTTGTATGAAGTAAACAAATGCAATGGAATTGCAAACATGGAGGATTGATCTGAATTTAACGTTGTGTTGTCTTTATCTAAAGTATTGCGACATTGAATTAAAATTTAAAGGATATGTCTCATGTCACTTAGTGGAAAATGTAAACTTTTTAAAACGTGTCTTATATTATTGGGACATGTTTTATTTTTTAGAATGGGAAAATGATAAAAATAAGACATGTCTTAAACATGATGTGGCATCATAAAATGGTGTCCTATAGTTATATGACAGTCCTAAAATGTGCCTGAAGTAGAAAATACCCTAAGACACAAAGGGTCGAAATTGGGAGGTTCTTTCTTCCAAATTTTTGGTTGAAGTGAAAAAATTAGATATGATAAGTAGATGCCAGGAAATTTGCGACAAAATTTTACAAAAAAGAAGCTAAAATCTGGTAAATTTTAGTGTTTTTGCTCAAAAATCGATAAGTACAAGTGAAAGACCACAATGAAAAATCTAGATTCAAGGCTTGATACGACCCAATCTTGCGTCCAAAATTAGAATTTTTTTTTTTTGTGATGGAGAAGCTTGATTGCTAGTTCATCCAAAATCTACCACCTACGATAAATAGAGCTTCAATCAACGAACTATCAGGGCTGCAATGGAATGCTAGTTAGAGCCCAAGGAGTTTTGGGGACGTTACTCTGCCATGTGCTAGCTCAAACCGACAAAGCAACCATTTTTGTTAGGGTTAATGATATGGCACAGATGATCCCAATTTCTTTAGATGCCTTAACTGAATTTCTAAATTAACATCTGGACTGTCCTTTTTTTAATTTCTTTTGTCTTCTACTGATTGAAATCTTCTTAATTTGTCTTCTTGCGTCATTTCTAGTTAGGAGTAGGAACCTTCAATGGCAATGCCCATGGTTTGAAGGCTTCTTTCTCCTTGACATGGCACAGTGCCCAAACTCAGGCAACGCCTTAATGGAGATATGCCCTTAGCTCCATTATGTTGTCAAAGACTTGGCATTTGTCGCAAACAAGTACCGAAACTCTTGTTATAGTAGAATATATAACTTAGAGCATGGATGAAGAGAAGAATCCATATCTATCTCGATGGTGGCCTTCAGGCCTTTGGGTTACGGTGTCGTCTGGCAGTTCACTAGGATTTAAAACCCACTATTGAATATTGGATATGAAAAGTAGACGAGTGCAGGCCTCACTATGTGGATGTAGACTATATTCATCAAACTTGGTAGAGACTCAGGTTGCCTCCTGGCACTTCAATTGAATTACAATAAAGCTGTGTACTTCTGTGCAACGGGAATTTGTTTTGGGATACGCATAGTTCTCACATGCGTTCATTTTCCTCAAAGTACATTGTTTGATGATCAATATAAAGCTTTTCAATGGCGATTTAGACTTGTCATAATTCATTTATAAAAAATTAAAGCAACACTTACCTTTTGAAACCTCAATCGTCTAAACTCCGCAAATCATCATCTTCCAAGCTAACTTGATTATTTCTGGTCGTGATATGAGATGAACATTCTAAAAATCGGTTTATGTCTAGGTATACGCCAAAAAATGCCTTTTTTTGTTTATGTTATAAAAAATGACCATTAATGACACTTGGCGATTTAGAACTATTGTTTTCTTTCATAGCTTTTTTTGTGTTCGCAACAACATGCATGCATGTACCTGGGGGATAGAGAGGCTTCTCGACCCACTTACTTTATACACGCAGATGTAATATTCTTTTTAGAATAAAGTGCTTTCCTATGGGGAAAAAGAGAAACATGCTTTTGTCAATATGTCGTATACATTCATCATGGGTCAACAATGACCAAAGAGCTAAATGCAGTTCAAAACCACAATATGCACAGTCTCCGATGTGGAAGTTTGAGAAACTAAATCCATCTGTGTCATCCCATCAAACACCTTTTGAGCATCCTCTAAATTGTTATTCTTTACATGGAAGTTGGCAAGGAGATTACCTAAATCCAAAGACCCATGCAAGTCAGCATTTATGATATGATGATGAACACGCTTTCCGTCCTCCAAAACGTGAGGTCTTGTACATACACGCAATAGTGAAAAATACTTTAAAGCACTTCCAGAACCAGAATTGAATTCCTCTTCCCCATGATGGGTGCATTTGTGTCCCCTTCTTTCTCCATTATGTATTCCTAGCAGCATATAATCTTTTTATTGCATTCTTGTGCATGCTCTACTGTTATCCTTAGTGTTACCAAATGGTCCGTGGTCGAGTGCTCTGTTCTGAAGCCCACATGTCCCTATGCTCGAAGCTTTCTAGTTTCTGCCCAATGTTTTAGTTTATGATCTAGTACTTCACCAAACCACTTGGCAAAGACTAAGCTGACCATGATGGTTCTGTAGTTGCTTGGCTCTTCCCATGCCCCTCCCTTGTGTATTGGGATCGCTTTGTTGTATTGCCATTTCTCAGGCATCCCTGTATGTACTATTTGGTTAAAGATGTCTATGACTATTCCCCCATGATTGGCTCTACACATTTTAACATCATTATTGTCAACCCGTATAGGTCTGGTGCTTTGTTGTTTGCCATTTTACTGTGCCTCCAATATTTCCATTCTCGTGAAACTGGGCATGTGCTTTCCTTCTAGGATCATTATTGGATCTGCCCCTATTTTATACAGTCTTTCTAGATAACGGGTCCAATTTATAAATTCAGCATCCCCTTCTGCTGACTTTTTAATCCTCACCCCGTTTTCATGTTAAACCATAACCTTCTAGGGTATTTTCTCATCTTGTCTACTTTCAGATTTCTGCTTCTCTTATTCTTCAACATCTTTATGTATTTATGCCGCTCCATTTGGTATTGGTCGATGTCTTTTGCATGTCTAATCCTCCTTTGCTCTCTGCAGTCTTCATCGAACCACATTGATGTCTTGAACGCTTGTGCCATCCTCTTCCTCTTCCGTTGCTCGAATACTGCCCCCGACTGTGTGCACCATTATATCATTTAGATTATTATCATTGTCCTTTGGGTTTTGGTCTTCCCATTTCCTGTCCTGCAGATTCCTTTGGATCTCATCTGCAAAAATCGCAGCTTTATTTTCCTTGAATCTGAATCGTGTCTTTGCTGCCACTTCTACTTGTTATGTCATAGAGCCTCCAAATGTCTGGCTTACCTTTATATGTATGGATTTTTGTCCTTCTCTTTCCCATGTTGGCCATTTTCCTAGTTCCATCGTCTTGAGATTTTTGATGGCATCTTCATTTGCAATTACATAATCCACTATGCTATTACCATGCTTGTTTTGGCTCGTATACTTTCCTAAGCCATGCCATCTCTGCAATCCGTTGGATATGACAATGTTTGTGATTGTGCATAGCTTTATTAGTATCTCCCCCTTGGTCGTGATATCTATAATATCCGTCGTGCTTAACTGCCATTCCGTTTCCCTTTGGCATTGTGTCCATTGTCCATTCCGGTCATCTATCCCTACTATATATGCTTGTTCTTGGCATATTCTGGCATTCAGGTCCCCACCAAGATCAGCGCCCCCTTGTCCCTATATTGCATAATAACTTCACCCATATTTAGTAGCTCCAGTTTATCACAATTCGGTGGGTAGTATGCAATTAGCATATAGAGGTCTTTATTACTATGCATTGTCATATGGAGAAGCATATATCTTTTATTAATATCATTCAACACCGTACATGCCTTACATTCCTACTTTTAATATAGCAGGCTAGGCTTGCACTGCCCCTTCCCCCGTTTTGAAATTCTTTTCCTTCCGGGGGGTATAGCCAGGTTCTTCCGATAATCTTTTCAAGTTATGCATGGTGTCCTGATTTCTTGCAGCCTCCAGCCTTAGGAAGAGTGGAAGACGCAGTAGAAAGGAGAAAAAAAGTGAGCACGCAGAGTGATTAGATTAAAATATCCCATATTTGAAAGAATCTCCTGAAGATTATTGTGATAATCTTCTAAAAAGTTATCTTGATATTCTTCACCTACCCGTAGTTCCCTATTTTAAACTTTATATGATCCAACCGCCACGACCGATAGATCATGATAAACTGCAAGACCCATGATTTAAAAATAAACAACCACTCTTCACGGTAGAAGCGCATGGACTATGCCCAAAATACATAGTAAGCCAAGCTACATGGCAATAATAAATTAAAGGCTGGAGGTGGAGGCCGCTATATCTAATGAATTCAACATAGGAAGGAAGGAAGGAAGGAAGGAAGGAAGGAAGGAAGGTTCTTTTATCGTCCGCGGAGGCCAATCGGCCTATGGGACCCAAATTACACGGGTGCAGCAAGCCCGTTGCTTCCCGGATTAAAAAACCCCCCCTTAGGAGGGAAAAACCGTCGCAGCAACAAACCTGCTGGCAGCTGTACAAATATACATATATACACATGAATTTCCGGCACCTCAGGTAGGCGCCCCGGGGCAGAGGTGAATCCGCAGATCCAAAATCTCCTGGAGGTAGGAGCCAAGGGATCGAACTGACGGCGTACTGAGTAGCTCGTGCAGGGGAAGACCCAGTCGCACCAAGAGAATGTAGTGAGCCCGAATCTGACTATAGGTTGGACAGCTCTGGAAGGCATGGCTTTCATCCTCAACAACCCCCGGCGGGCAACACTGACAAAGCCTGTCCTGGCGCGGCTCTCCAACCCACTGACCCGTCTCAAGCCGAAGATGGTGAGCCCCTGTTCGAATGGACGCGATAATCCTGCGCTTCTTCATGGGCAACTGAGAACGCAGGTATAGCTGTGGGCCTCGAACCAGGGTGGGGTTTATGTGTTGTTTGTAGTGTGCCACCTTTACCTGTTCCAGAGCATGGTGGTCCCAGAGCCTCCCCAGGAAACAAGAGTCCAAGTACCCCCTCAGCCTATCCCGGTCGGTGTCTGTGTGCACTTGGACGCACCTATGTGCGTCTACGTTCCAGCGCGCCAGCCACTGGGCTCTCTTGTCCTTCCAACAAGCCCTAAGTCGTTGCGGGCTCATCGCCACAGCGTAAGCCAAGTGCGGGAGCCGAGTGTCGCCCATGTTGGCCACCTTCTGGAAATAGACAATGTGCCTATCGAGGGCCGCATGCTGAAGTATCGAGGGGCATGAATCTTGTCTCCTGCAACAAGATCTGATATGGAACTGAGGGCTTCATGCCAAGTGCCCGCGTCAAAAATGCCTTCTGGACCTGCTCTAAGTCGTGCCAAATCGCCAAAGACACCACTGGGCCCCACACCTCGACCCCATACAAAAGAACTGGCTCGACCAGTGCCCGGAACAAATGTGACTGGTGGCCCCAGTCATACAGCTCTGCCCTGTGACTATTGTTTTGCTTCCAACCTGCGGCCACCTGAAGGCGAAAGGATGCATCCCAATACATTGAGGACGGGAATTCCACCCCCAGGTACTTGTAGCTGGGTGTGACCTCTATCATCTGCCCCTAATAAGTGAGCGCCGGAGGTGTCGGATGACGTGAGGAGGATATGAGAACCACTTTAGTCTTGACCAGGTTGACCCGCATGCCCGTTGCCTGCCAGAATGTGTCCAGGGCATCTAGGTGTGCCTGCATTCCCTCTGGTGTATGGGCCAAGAGGTCCACATCATCCGCATAGATGAGCTGCCGGATGACCTGGTGCAAGAGCTGTATACCATCCCCCCCATTGGCAGCTAGCCAGGCCTCCAACTGGTCAATGTAAAGTCCAAAGAGTGTGGGTGAGAGAGGACAACCTTGCCTAACTCCAATGCTACGGGCAAATGACCAGTCCTTCCGGTTGCATGCGGCTGTGCGGCTCTCTTATACCAGACCTGCTTTGCGTTACAGATCCATAGGGAGTCCCAAATGGTGCAATCTAAGCCCACAACTTTTCCTGGGGATCGTGGTCGAAAGCCTTTGCAAAGTCAACAAAACAAAGCAGAGTGTCCTCCTCGATGGTTCCTATGTCCTCGACCGTGGTCTTGAGTGTGAAGATGTGATCAATGGTCGAATGTCGGGGTCGGAAGCCTGCCTGGGTAAGTGCCCTGACTTCCGCTGCCTCTGCCCATCTGGTTACCTGCTGTTCGAGAATGCCCGCGACGCCTTGGCAAATACCGAAATGACCGTGATGGTTCGGTGGTGAATTGGCCGACGCTGTGGGTCCCCTCGCCTTGTAGATCGGAACAACCCGCTTGGTCCATGACCGGGGAAAACCCTCCCGCAGGCCGTTGAATCAAGGCCGGGATCAGGACACCATGGGGCGCCTTTGCCCACTTGAGCAACTCCGCCTACCCGGGCCATCCAAGTCCCGCCTTCCCATTAGCCAGTGCTGCAGCCCTCTTCGACATCTTCTTACGTGATCACCGGCGGTGATATGTCTTTGGGGAACATCCGTCCGTGTTCTCCGGGGATCATAAAGCTATTGCGCGGATATCGCCCCCCGCAACGCCGTAATGTTCCCCGTAGGTCGCGGCTGACCGCAGAGCATCCCCCTCGAAAGCTCTCGGTGAAGGCGCCCGAGTTAGTTTAACATTTCTCCCCGGTGCCTTGCCGGTACCTTGCCTTTGTTTCCTTGAGGAAGGCACGGTAATGGTCGGTGGCCCGAGCTTCACCGGTCCCCGATCCACGACGAGATTTTTATGCGCTGCGTTGCGTTCCTTACACTCAAATCAAACCATCTCGGCGGCGCGGGAAAATTGCGGTCTCTGATCTCTGGCGTGGGGGAGGTCTCCCAAAGCATATGTCTGCCCCTGCTCTGAGGAGCTCAACCAGTAGGCAAGTTTGGAGTATACCTTCCATCGACCTCCATATTTTTACAAAAAAAAGACTGACAATGAGAGGTCATCTCCTCCGTTGAGGATTATGGAAGGGCCCAAAGGTGGAGGCCCCCTGATTTTTTCATTGCATATGGCCAATCTTAGTCAAACCCCTATAAACAATCGGGCATTCTCCATATTCTAACAATCTCACCATTCCAATTTCACAACCTTATCCACTAGGTGTAACTAATTGGCCTCTACTGTTTGTCCTGCATTGAAATGAATTATTATGAATTGTTTAGTAGCACTTCATTGCCTATTTTCGGTGTTTTAGCTTATCGCTGCAACTAGCTGCTATTTCTAGATGCGGTGCTATTACCCATAAGTTCGCTTCTAACTATGTGTGTACATAAAAATGCAGTCCTTGATTTAGTTTGGCCATCTTGCCATACCTTGGAATGCAACATGGAATATGTTCCAAAGAATTCTTTCACTACTGTGAATTGCTCAATCGGTTAATTTACAACAGGCGTACACCAAACTTATGTTGGGATAGAAAAAATGACAAAATTTATATGCACACGACTTTCCTCAAGTCAGAGCAATCTATAACAAGGGCATCGGATTCGCTTTTAAACGAACAGCTTCAGTCTCGAGGACGCTGAGCTCTCTTTTCAATTTCGCTACTTGACCTTGTATCTGAAATGAAACAGAATTGTTCTAAAAGAACTCACAAGATTTTCCAAACAATGGGATCAAACAGTTCACCTGTTGCCTGGCTGACGTTATTGTAGCCAATTCATCTGCTTCGGAATGTTTCAAGAACCATTGGCCAAGACGGTGATCCTTTGTGTCCCCTCTCTTTTTATCATTTGCATTCTCATCACCCCCTAAAGGTCGTAACACATCAGAATGATAGACGGCCAAAACAATTAGTACAAAAAAGATATAGTCAGCAGCTAACCAGGAGGTGCAGGAAGAGCTAGATCATTGAGAGATCCAGTAACAGCAATGCTTGGGTGATTGTGAATACGCAGCAGAAGTGCTTCAGATGGTTCGCTAAAGACAATCTCATCGTAAGACTCTACAACAACTGGTTTCTTTGTAGTTTGTGGTCCCACTTCATCCTCTGGGTATAGTTTTAAGTGATGGAACCTGAAACATAGAGAATTGATCAAACTTTAGTTCTGTTTGCTGCCACAATTGATGAGAAAACAAATAGGAAATTATCCATCTTTATGACCCATCCTCAAGTAGTTACTTGCAGCACAGAATGATGAATAATTTGATGCTCCCGACCTTTCCATTTCCAAATGATTTGTTCAATCTATTTCTTAGATGGTCTCCTTTTTCCAAAAACAGACACTTATACTTGACTCCACACTTGATTTGATTTTAACCTACCTAGAAGCATCTTTGAAAAGGGATTGTTTGACGGACATATCAAGCCTAGAACATACTAAACCGAGAGCACACTTGCTTTGATTCAAACCTACCTAGAGGCATCTTTGAAAAGATTGTTTGGCAGAAATATCAAGCCTAGATCATACTTAACGAAACCACTTACATGTAACCAACTCCATTAGGACATTTCTTAAAAGAGCAAAGGCTTACAATTCTAGTGGCTTCTCTGAAGCATCGCTGGCAAAGAAAATTGTCATGCTAATTTCAAATTCACCCCATCCTGTCTCACTGAGCTCAAATGGTGCAGAATCTACCACCCTAGTTGGATTGTTAAAACTAGGATGCAGCTGGAACACCACCCTCTTAATCACTGCTCCGAGGTCCTCGTTATTTGCACTTCTAATGTAAGCCGTCCATTTATGAGAATGCAACCTGTTAAGAAACAATATATAAATATCCGTCGAACAAACTCCCCACATCCATGCAAGCTGAACTTACTCGTCTGCCTTTTTGCCAAGCCAAAAAGATATCGTCCCGTAAGCAATAGGTATTGAAATTTCTACATTCTTTACTCTTTTCACTGAGCTCTGAAATAAAAAGGACCCAGGTTAAATTCAACGAAATCCGTTGATGCGCATGTCTAGAAAGGTATCTTGCAAACCTTTTTCTCGTGGTCATCCCCAAGCCTAGCTGTTTTTGCTTTCTGAGAACGTTGAATTGCGCTAACTTCCGTCTGCTCAATGCCAAATCTTTTACCCACCACAGCTTGTGGCATTTTACCTCTCAGGGCAACAATCTCATCAATCTGCAGGGAACCAAAAATTAAAGCTTATTAAAAGCCTATCCAGACTACTATAATAAGCAGACCCAAAAGGCAAAAGAAAAAAAGGAAAAAAAAAATAACAAAAAACATTTTGACCTAGTTAAAAGAACCACAGAAGCAAAAACCCTAATCAATCCGACAGCCGACCTAAATAGAAACCAATCCCAAAATGGGCAAAGACCCAAAGGACCAAATGCAGAAATGCAGAAACAGGAATAGAAAGGGAGAGAAAACGGGCCTCTTCCGATGAAAGATCGGCAAGGCGGCGCTTTCGTTTTACAGAAGGGGTATTTGCTGGAGAATCTGAAAGATCTGAGGGAGCTGCGGCAGAGGCAGCAGCCATAGCGAAGCAGGTGGGATAAATAAATAGAAATTTGGGCTGCTATCGTGTCAACGGCAGAGTGGAGAATGGATCACGACTCCGCCATAGCCACACACGCACAAGCCTTTCCTCGACAGCGCCGTTGTTCTGTTCACATGTTTGTTACAGTTGTTCCCCTTTTTCTCGCCCACGTGTACCTCCTTGCCACTATGCTTCCACGTGGCGTAGTGTCGGCACTCCGCGCATCGCTGGTTTCCATCTTAAGCCTGAACCAAATGGATATCCCTATAACGTGAAGACCACTTAGTCGTCCGTTTTCATACCATATATAAAGCAGTAACATTTCTGTTCTTAAAAAATTAGGAAGTATTTTTTCTGGGCTGAGAGCAACTTTGCGCTTGACACGTACTTTTTTTCTTCATTTCTAAAATCTTAAAAAAAAAACAAATGTTGATGGTTGACACGTAGATTTCCCCTTTCTTGCTCTACAAGCAATACATGGCTATGGATCTCCTGTCTTGGTTTCTTGAGGAAAGCTCACCGATCTTCCCTGGCTATGGCGACATGCCATGGGCAATGTTAAGCCCATTCATATTTCCGGCCTTGCCGAATCTTTTATGCTTGATCTTTGCACAAGTTTTGCCCGCAAATAATGAGGATTCATTGAGAAAACATTTAGGTATGAAAGTGCATGAAAGGAAGAAGCCACAACTGGGCCGGAATGCCCCTTTGCTAATCCCGAGAGAAGGCAAGAGGGAGGTATCCAAGATGGGTTCCATATCCGGGCACCGCTTGCCGTGATTTAGAAAGGAAACCGCAAAACGCAGGCGATGGTTGTAAATATGCTTATGGGGTTTTTGAATCTTTGGCTTCATCCCCGCTTTCGCTCTGAGACTTCGCCCAATTCAAGGCGTATTTGCCGTGGCAGACATCGGGAAGATCTTCCGCCGCAAGATTGAGGCGATCTTCGATGAATGCAAGTTACGCATGGTGATTTTGGCTTCAAATTTTCCTAGCTTGTTGTGGTCGGGCCGTTCGACCGACCTCCGTTTTGCAAGGGTAGGGTTCTAACTTATGGGGTTTTTAGTCAAGCTCAACTTTGACATGGCTGCGCCTATTGAGATTCTCTCTTTTGAGAACACCTACCTTGGTAGAATATGGTGAGAGGAGCAGTGCGAACTTCAGAGCTTTCTGTTCTCTTCATATCTGTAGAGATTAACATGCATTTGAGCCCATTCTATGCAACATAACAGCATGTTTGAAGGGGTCATTCCAGAATTGCTTGGATTGACTTCAATAATGCATGCAACTTGAGGTGCCGGAACAGAATTCAAATTTATTGCACTGAGGTTTCTTGATGATGTTTGCCCCGTCCATCCTGTGTTTGCAGGAAAGACGCCATACATGTTTTGAAGAGGCCCCCCCATCATGTTTCCAGTTCTCGTTGGGAAGTGCATTACACCCATAGAAGGGCCTGCAGTATGAGCATTTGAGAATGCATTAGAGACGGCATTACTGGTTGTTTTTGGCACTGCTACCTTAAGGTATTCAAACGCCATAATTGTAACTATCACTATGCCGTGGCCCTATCTAAAGGCATTTTGGGAAGAGTGGAAAACAAGAGAAGCATTCATCCTATCAATTCCTTAGAACAGAACTATGGCGATGCTCCGACAGGCTGCACGAAGACTAGGAGGTGAGCTAGGCGCCTCCAGAAATGCTCCAGCTTTTAGGATTCGGCGAGCAAGTTTTAGCGGCGAGCGTGTCTTGAGCGAAGAAGAAAAAGCCGCTGAAAATGTCTATATCAAGGTTTGCTATGAAATCTACCTCTCCCCTTTTATTTTTCGAGTCCTTCTTCTTAGATTCTGGCATTATAATTTTCTAGAAACTTTTTGCAACTTCTTTCTTAAAATGTGCTCTGATTGCAACATTTCCTCTTTTACTTACATGGTTCCATTATCTTGTTATGGATTTTACTGTTTAACTGCAGATATTATGTTCCATGTTCAGATTTAATGTAGAGGGAGTTCTGTGTCTTAGTTTTGTTTCTATTATGTTGCAATTTGCCCTATTAAATGACGGTATCCTTTAGGTTTGATAACTTTCAAGTATATGCTGCTAAACCTCAAACAATGTTTTATTTGTATAGAAAATGGAAAGGGAGCGACCGGAAAAGCTTGCAAAACGAAAGGTATGCTATATTGCGCTTCTATCCTTGTGCGGGGCCGGTGTGTTTTCATGATTCAAAGGTTGACAGCGTTGATTGAGAAACTCAAGGGTTCTTTAATATTATATTAGATTCACATTAAGCATCCCATTTTGAAAGCCTTTCCTTAATATTCAAAGTAACAATCTAATATCAGCCAAGGTGGAACCTGATTGCACAGTAAGAACATTATTATTCTTTGATAAGCATTTCATTATTACAGTATGCAATCGGGTGATGACCATTGCAAGGATTTTTGAACCAATCGTAATGTAGTTGCTTGGAAGGCAAAACATCTATTGTGCACCACATTTTGCAGGTCAATGATTTCAACTACAGATATACTTAGGCTTCAAAGTAGTTGTGGATTAAGTCTGCTCTCTCATGCTTTGGTTTTATTTTCCTAGTGTTTTTGAATTTTAGGCCCGGTGTATTGCTAGTGAGGTCATCGAATCCACAAGCAAAGACTAAACCGGTGTCGGGAGGAGCCTCTTGGAGACCAATCACGTAATCTTGCAGTTGTTGCTTGGAATTGTAGCAATAGTAGCTGGTTATTTTTGGTGAGCTCGCCTAAGAAGGAGAAGAAGAGGAAGAGTCTAGTTAAGTATTCAACTTCCTGTTCTATGCATAACAATAATAACCGGTAATGGAGAAATGTGGTTAATGACTCAGTATTTTTAAATAACAATTAATCTCGGTCCATGGTTTTGGAATTTGTGCAAAGTAACGTTGTGGAATCAAGCATGTTAATGGAATGCCAATAAAAAGGCAACGAGTTTATCTCAATTATCTTTGTTCCGATTTACTTTCAATAAAAATTTTTGCAAAATTATCTAAAGTGCGTAGATTAAAGTTACGTTTTAGAAATGTGAAATGTCGATTTTGTTTACAATGGGGATCACGAGGATCCTACACGAGTATTGTAAATAGGCATGAAGGTAATGGCAAATAAAGTCCTCTTGGACTGCTCTAAAATGGTACATATTCTCAAGAAGAATATTACAAGGTAACATTAATCAAGTCTCCTCATAAATATTGTGCACTACCACTATGCCTTTGGTATTTTCTATAATGCTTTTGATTAGCTTTTCTAGTTCTGAAATGCTTTGGAATACCATTCACAAGACGTTGCCAAAGTGGCACTTGAATGAGCATGCCCTATTGGATTTGAATGAATTTGTCTGAGATCCAGGTAATTAGAATGTTATAATTACTCTTTTACAATTCGTTATTTTTGCAATTTTGCTATTTTTGCTAGATCCACATGCACGCTCTTAGATGGATATCCCATAGTCTACTTGTGCAATGCCTTCTCATATTATAGAAACATCAAGTATCACATTTTAAGAACTTTGGCACCATTCCAAAGTTACACAAATTTCCCCTGCATAGACGAGTTGGGGAAGAGAATGCGTTTCGTAAAGGCACGCCATAAAGTTTCTTGTATATATTAGATAGATAGATAGATAGATAGTAGTTTTAACGTCACGCCATTATGAAACATATTGCGCATCCAACGGCTAGAGCCTAGAATGATAGTAAAAAAAATTAGAATGCAAGTAAAACGCCAACTGCAAATAGGTGGAGATTCTTGGAAACAAAGCTTGCCACGTGGCATTATATCATTGAACAACGATATAGAATGGGGACTAAGTGGTTTTTACCTTTTTATCCCTCACATATGTAATTTACATTGGGTAGATTCTATTCTTCGATACTCTCTTCAAATATTGACACGTACGCGCATGTTGTGCAGTAGATTTCTATAGAAAATATTTCGACAAGTAGCAGGGTAGCAAAATATTTCGACAAGTAGCAAGGGTAGCAAGCTATTTGCGGCAGCTTATTGTCTGCAAGGAGAGACGATGTTAGCGAGCTCGGATGGCATCTAAACCTAAGTTTTCCTTCTCTTATTTTCTTTAAATCGAAGTTTGCTATTCTTCAACGCCTATTCTTTGGCATAAGGTATATTTTTTATTTCATTCTGGCGCTAAATATTAATCTGATCCACTCCAGAAATATGTAGTTTTCTCGCTTCTCTGGCTCTGCCTTGGCTGCATATAGATCCAGCAGAAGGCCTTCAGATTTTTTGCCAGACATTATTTTTTTGGTATAAATGCATCAAGCCAGGTAAAGGCTCCTTCTTAAGCAGATGAAACCAGGGTATTCCAAGCTATGGAGGTCTTAAGCAGATGAAACCAGGGTATTCCAGGCTGGGGTATTCCAAGCTGGGGTATGGAGGTTTGGTCCTTCCAAGCTATGTGCTAGGAAACCCACGGGTAGGAGAGGGTTTCCAGCGGGAAACTGGTAGGCGGCGGCGCCGCACACGCCCCTCGCGGCGGCGCCGCCTACTAGTTTCCCACCGGAAACCCTCAACTGCCCGTGGGTTACCGCACATGATCCTCCGGTAGGTGGAAGTTCCGGTCCTTTTTTTTTTTTTTTTTTTCTTCTTTCTTCCGCAGTTTGCATCGATGCCTTGCAGTTTGCATCGGTTTTGATTTATGCTCTGTTTTTAGTGGACTGTTCCATTCATAGCTAGACCAATAGAGAAGCAAAACAAGAAACCTGGCCCTTGAATCTTCCATCAAAGTATGCATCTAACAAGCGCAACAGAAGGAATTTTGAGGAGCTCAAATTTGTGTTCTTCACGTGTCAATGGTTTCTGATGCAGGTAAATCTTCCTCGATTCTTTCATAGGAGCGTGCATGTCTTTGCAAATGCTTGCACATCTATCACTTTAAAAACTTGTGTAAGAACTTTGATATAATTGGTGTCTCCATAATTTATCTCCGGCCTTCTGCTTTTCTTAAAGATATATTTTAAACTATCTTAAAAGTACAGACGAATTCAGAAATTGATCCACAAGTTCACGTTTTGTCCAAATATAATGAAATTGTGCTTAATGGAATAAATAGATATGTTTGCTCCAGATATTGGAGCAATGCGATATAGATTGCATATTTGACAAGGTGTTCTTCATTACACATTAAGCGCCTTCTTACTTGCTTAGGGCGAATTGGATGTCTTTGATCTCCCTGATGATTTAAGACGAGTCTTCCTTACCAATTCTTCTGGAAGTATGACTGCAGCTATTGCCTTGAGCCCTAACCGCATTCTAGACTGGTAACCTTTCGAGATAAGAAGCTCATTGATAATTTGCCTTTAGTTCTGTCCATGGTTCTAATGCAATGGCTCCTTGCTCAATCAAAAGGATATCCATGAAACAAAAGGAATAATATTTTTTACTTTTGCATCTAGCTTGAGATATGCTTGTATGACTTCTAGATCATCTTCCTCTTCTGCATGTTGTTCAGTTAGTATAACAATCATTTCCCGCAACTCTTTCTCAACTATATATGCACAGGTATATGCGCAGGTTTGGAAAGAGGATATGCAGGTACTTGCACAGGTATATGCGCAGGTACTTGCACAGGTTTGGAGTCCGATAATATCCCTTGCCACCTAGATTAACCTGGAGCAAGTACAAAAAGTCTTCTTAGCTCGTGCACTTAGGGGTAAAGTCCACAGTTCCTTATTAGATTCTACTGTAGGAAACATGTTTCTTGCCACTTCAACGGGCCAGATGAGACTGCCACATCACTTACTTTTAGAAAGTGGTCAGTCTGAGCGATGCTCGTTACCCCAGCCTTGCTTATGCCATGGCACTGGAACCACAATGCCTCAAAGCCTATTGGAAGGAGGAACAAGTTCAGTTATTTTCGTGATGGAACATGCAAGAGAGCAAAGGTAGATACAAGTCCAAACTGAAGAGGATCACCACCATTTGCAGTAGTACCTTGATGCTTGCTTCATTAATAAACTCTGGGATGCAGATGTCCTGAAACAGGTTAAAAGCAACAGACCAATCCTACGTTGACATGAGGCCCACAACTAGGGATAGGTTCAATACTGTATATGTTTTATATTCAATACTATTATTCAAATGATATGGCACAAATTTGAAGTATAATACGTCGAAAATATGGCAAAAAAAAACCCGGCGTCGGAAACTTTTCGCGTAAGCGAAATTTGGGTTACGCTTACTTCCCTTTTTTCTTTTTCTTTTTTTTTTTTTGAATTTTCGCATAAGAGAAATAGCTGTTTCGCTTACACAATACACGAATTTTTTTTTCAAGCCAGCGAGGGAAAAATATGGGAAATACGTATTTTTGGAATTCTGTACGTACAGAACCTAACCCTGCCCACAACGCTACATCCACATGATAGAAGTTGCTCTCGGCATGTGGGAAATAGCAGGCCACCACAAAGAGAGGGCTGCCTTTGCAGTTTTGCACGATCCACAAGTACCCCTTGTGCCTTTCCGTCTTGCACAGGGATATTGACTGTCCTAGGGTGGTCTGATACTAGCAGGTGACCCCCCCTCCCCCCCCTTCTGCGTGTCCCCGCTTTCCTGGGCAAGTCATTGAAGACTGAGCAGCACTGATATCCTTGCAAGTTGGGCAGCCTGTCTCCTGCATGCTCCCATGTTTCCATGAGGAAGATGAGGTCCATATCTGTGGCAACCGAGTTGGGACTATCTTCTTTCTGCCAGGGTACCCTGGCTTTGATGATTCCGCGACAAAGATATCCCTTCCGGCAGAATCACCAAAATCGCTAGATAGAATCGCTATCCAAATACTGATTATTCGCCCCTTATCCATTTTTTTTGCTCAGATCTTTGAGCTTGAATACCTCAGCCGATCGAGCTCCAAATCAATTCGGATCACTTCTATGTGGGTCGGAATGAGACGGATTAGAGGAGGTCATCCATGCAAACCAAAAATCAGATCGAGTGCCTCCGGATTCAGCCGATTTCAAAAGGGCAAAAAATTGCCTCAAAATGTGCAGTTATTGCATTACTGCAGAGTTTGGGCGAGTGATTCCAGAGGATGGAATTTTTTTGTGGTGATTCTACCAGAAGGGATATCTCTGCCGCAGAATCACCAAAACCGGGGTAACTTTATCTTCACCCGGAAAGAAGGGTCCAAGCAAAAAAAAATCAAAGAAATGTTCGTGGAGGCAATATATAGTCAATCTATGACTACTTCATACGATACAATACCGTCATGAAGCTCGCGTCCCACAAATCCATTGTCCTACTTAAAAATCCAACTTCATTTCTTTTGGCACTACCACTAGTTGCAAAATTTTGAAGATGGAGTACCTGTTGGGCCTATTGCTGGTAGTAAGCACAACACAAAGGCAATGGCCTTCTTCAGCGATGCTCCAATGACCCGATATTATTCACCAGGATATGTTGCAGGGAACAACGACACCCTCTATGATCTGGGCAACGAAATCACAGGCAGATTCACATCAATCCATTCCAACGGCGACGACGTTCTTTTTGGGCTCTGGTTTGTGAAAACATCTGAGAAATATCATCTGTGCCTGCTCGAGTACGCCAACATGACCACAGTTCTCAATCCTGCGCCGGCCCAGATTGTGTGGTGTGCCAACAGTAATGGCCTCATCCACACATCTGTAGGCACAGGCGCTATCTTGAACCTCCAAACAGATGGAAATTTGGTTCTGGCAGACCCCCAAGGCGCCTCTGTTTTCCAAACTAGAACTGCAGGAAGAGGCGTTACTTCACTTATCGGACTCTCTTGTGTAAAGTGAGAGTCCTATTTTTTTAGTTATCATTATGGAGGAGTACTGATAATTATTTTTCAGTACTGAAGGAGTACTAATAACTAATTATCAGTACTATTCCACCCATATAAGTTCGATAAGGTGGTTATCGGTCTTCGCCTCGGCCGATAACAAAAAATGTATGACCTCAGTTGTACGTTCGAGACCAGATATTTGGCACGTAAGGCCGAGGCCCGCTGGGCCTCGGCCTCTGCCCTTGGACATACAACCTCATTCACGCATTTTTGGTTATCGGCCTCGGCCAGACCGATAACCTTACCTTGCCATGGATTTTTATGTTAATGTCCAGCTCCTTTCATCCTGTCTGTGATTTGGAAGAGCCACATATCCCCCATCAACACTTTGATAGTCTTTCAAGGCTTCACAAACAAAATGAAACTGACTAGCTGGTCCAGTTCTACAAATAATTCGCAGGGCCCTCACACCATGGTGATGGAAACCGGCGGTGTTGCCCTTTATTTTGACGATTCTCCATACTGGGTCTTCTCCAATGATGGCATTCATACTATCCAATCTATAAAAAATGCCAACACCCAGCTCTATGCATATGTTTGCGCATGCAATGGGAAATGCAGGCTTGTATTTGAGCTCAAATTATGACAATCTATATGGCTCAGATGAAGTTTCTTGTGACACCCAAAGGTCGGAGAATAGATATTACTTTGGCTCAAAGGTAGTGCAAATCTACGCAGCCTCAACATTTCTCAAACTGGAGTCTGATGGAAATTTGGGTGCATACTACTTCAATTCTGATAGCTCCCAATGGTCTAGATTCTTCCTCTTGTTTGATTCTACATGTAATCTGCCATGGTCTTGTGGTGATTATGGCATTTGTGAGGATGGCAAATGTTCTTGTCCTTCTTCTTTTGTTGCTAAAAATTCCTCCTTGGGATGTGAATTAGGCCAGGATGCTACGGGTTTCCAGGTTTTGAAAGGCGGGACTTACTTCTCTAGTCAATACAATGCTCCAGATTATGAAGACCAAAATTCCTCAGCATGCAAGAGCTACTGTGACAAAGATGCTTCATGTGCAGCAACTTTTTACAACCTCACAAGTGGTTCTTGCTACTTAGTTCAAAAAGTAAGGACCACGAAATGGACATCTGATCAAAATTCTATGGCTTTTTTCAAGCTGTCCCAAGCATTAGCACCAGCAAGTCCTGTCTCAAAATCCTCCCATCATTTATTTCTATTGGCATTTTTGTAGGCTGCATCCTGTAATAATTATTGTAGTGGTTGTGGTGTTTAAGCTAAGGAGACAAGAAAAAGGAAAAGTAGGTACAAATTTGGAATTACAAATTCATGGAAGCATGTCTCCAATGCCAATTTTGATGCAAAAGCACAGCCAACAAGATCAGCTTGTTGGACCAGTAAGATACTCATATTCTTAAATTGAATAAATGAGTTCAGGATTTAGCACTTTGATTGGTAGGGGAGGATTTGCAAAAGTGTACAAAGGGGTTATTCCAAATTATGGTGATGTTGCAGTGAAGGTATTAGACGCCACTTGGGACTAAGAAAAGGACTTTGGCGAGATGTCTATACTTGAAAGAATTCATCATGTCAATCTTGTGGAGCTGATGGGGTATTGCTCACAAAAGTCGCATAGAGTTTTAGTCTATGAATACTTGCCTAATGGCTCTCTAGATAAATGGATCTTTGGATACTTTTCTAGTCTGTTAAGCTGGGACCTAAGGTTTAACATTGCACTAGGAGTTGCACAAGGCATGGCATATTTGCATGAAGGTTGCAGGGACAGAATATTGCATTTGGATTTGAAGCCACAAAATATCCTTATAGACTCAAACTTCCTTCCAAAGGTTGCAGATTTTGGACGGTCCAAATTGATGAATAAAGATCAGAGCATCATGATGACAAACACATTAAGAGGCACTCCAGGTTATTTAGCTTCAGATTTGCTAGTAGAAGGATGGATAACATACAAAAATGGATGTTTACAGTTATGATATAATGGTTTTGGAAATTATAAGTGGCCAAAAAAGTGGTGAGCTGTCTGAAAAGTTGAGCAAGGTACTCATGTATGATGATAATGATGCAAAGGAAGAAGAATCTCATTTGAAGGATCTAATTGATGTAACTATTCAAACATCGCTTGATAAAAAGCAGGCAAGTAGGCTAGTGCATGTAGCTTTGTTGTGTGTACAAAGGAATCCTACTTTACGTCCATCCATGGCAGAAGTTGTGCAAATGTTACAAGGACTTCTACCAATTCCTTTCCTCCCATTGGCTCAAAAAAGAGTGCTCAGCCTAGATTTCAATACTCGAAATACAAGCAAAACTAGCACTTCCACCAGCAGCAGTGGTGCAGTTGCCTCCACAACCATTACCTCTAGTCTTTTACAGCAGGGCAGATGATTGTCAAATTATTATTGTTTATATTGTAATCTATGTCAAAGCTATATTAGCTCGACAGGAATAATCGCCATCAGTTTATATTGGTGATTTAGACTAAGGCTTACTTTGGTTGTAGAAACTCTGGGGCTATTATGCAACTCTGCACAGAGTACCTATTCTTCTAGGTTTTAAACCTATAGCTCAACTCATATACTTCTTTTCATGATTTAATAATGAGTATATTTGTTGTCCTTAGAAAAAAAAAAAAAAAAACTATATGGCATGGAAATGTTAACACTAGAGTTGTCCCTTGATGGACCATAAATGGTTCATTTGTACAGTTCGCTTTAAAATTCATATAAATTCAATGGCATAAAATTCAGTTAAACCCTTTCTACACGTTTATATATGGCAGTCATGTTGCACAGAAAAAATAGTTAAAAATGCATATACCCTTAAAATTGAAAGTTATGCTTAGGTGAATCAAGGCGGGTCAAGTCCAGTTTGCTTCATGTTTACATAATGTAAAACTGTCTCAAGAAAAGGATTTTTTTGATTTTTTTTCATTATAATGGAATTTTTTTATACGAGATAAGGATGAATACACAAAAAACCTTGTTCCAATATGAAGTCTAGAAAGGAAGATATGGTCAGTCAAACATGACAGGGTCAAAATAGTTTTCTATCTTCTGTGAACCAATAATGGTTCCCAGAAGGCTGTTTCAATTAAAATTCTATAACTTTTGCATGAAAATGATTTTTTACTTTAAATTTAGTATGTAAGTAGTTGACTAATTGCTTCATGCATAAAAAATATTTGTTGGCCTACAATTTGAAGATTCAGCTTTGACTTATAATAACAATTTTAAATGACTTTTAATTAATGTTTATTTTGTTATATTTGAAGAAAATTTATTGAAATAGTATGTCATTGAAAAAACTATATATGATGAATGCTTGTATGGATATGAAACCAATGAAAAAACAAGTAAAGAAAAAGAGCAAAAGGCACGATCATGATAAATAAATAAAGATTACCATTACTGGTCTACAGGTTCATTTTAAATTAATAACTTCTTTACCTTAGTCGACCGCAAGCTGAATTTTAGGATATTAGTATTTCATGAGCTCCTCTATCAATAAAAAATATCTATTGCTAGGTTTGGGCTAAAACTTTTAGTATTAATTCCAAGTTATCATCAAATGTTTTCCATGTTTGATCTCTAGATTTGTGCCTTGAAAATGAACTTCAAACACCATATTTCAAAGCTTCCCAAAGTTAAGAAAGCAACGCAAGATGAACCAAGGAAAAATATGAAAAGGTATGACTAAAGAAGATCAAGATAGACTGCTATATCGATGACAATTATTGGTCCATATGACCTCTCATTTAAAAGTCAAGAACATCATCATCTGAAGTAATTTTCTAGAATATAGTTTATACCACATTATATATGATAACATTAATTGATTAGGGAGGATTGTCTATCTAAAAGGTGATATCGAAGCACAAAAACTAAGCAGTTAAGGGCGATAAAGTGCACTTACACCTTTCAAAGATTATCTTATAGACGATGAGAAATTATATTATCATTGTAGGGACAAAATGAATAGAGCCGGTGCAAATAAATAGAGAAATTTTCTCAATCTAGTTGGTTTAATCCTGGACCTATAAATAATCCATGCTTATTTATATTCAAATCTTGTATATAATATATTATTGTAACATAAACTTTGAGATATAAATTGTCTTCTTAATGTAATGTAAATTGTCTTCTGTTATTTGGTCGGGGTTTATGGCGATCGGGGGTGTATGGCGATCGGGGTATGGCGATTGTGAAAGATAGCGATACCAGGTAAGTACATTCATGGACATTGTATATTGTAGATTAGAAGAATAGAATAGAATAGAATAGGGTTTTTAGCGTCCACGGAGACCAATTGGCCTATGGGACCCAAACAAAAAGAGAGCAGCAAGCATATTACTGACAGGATTAAAAAACCCCCGCCCCGAAGGGCTTTCGAGGGAAAAACCTTAGCAGTACTAAGCCTGCTGGCATACTGTACAATTGCATAGGACAGTTCAATACCGTCCCGTAGGACACAAACGAGTCCGTGCATCCATAACCTCCTGGAGGTATGATCCCAACAAACCCACTGACGCCGTAGTCAATAACTGATGCAACGGCTGGCCAGGCACTAGTAATCGAACATATCGCTCTCAGATATGGGCAAATCTTTGGCGTGTCCGAGGGCATGACATTCATCCTCAATCGCGCCGGTGGCAACACCGGCAAAGCCTTTGCTCTCGTGCTTCCACGAGCCCAATGCCCTGCTTTCAATGCGGAGGCGATGTGTGCCCGTCATGAATGGAAGCTATAAGCCCAAGCGTTTCTTCATGGGTAGCCGGGTGTACAAGCACCGGTGTGGGCCTCTTGTGAGCCTAGGGTTGACTTGCTGCTCTGCACCTTTCGAGGTCATTCCGTGTTGAGGGATATCACCGGACCCCACACTTCGCCCCCATACAAAAGGGCCGCTCAACCAAGGCCCGAAACAAATGTGTGATCAGTGACCCCAGGCATACAACTCTGCCTTGTGGCTTGTTGTTACGATGGCATATAGTGCTTTCCGACCAAAGTGACCCGCAACCCGATAGCCGCATCCCAATGGGTGGTAGTTGAGAACTCAATCCCCAAGTACTTGTAGGTCGGAGCCACCTCTACCTCTTGCCCCCGGTAAGTGAATGTGGGAAGCCTTGGTCGACGGGATGATGCAACTAGCAAAGACACCCTAGTTTTGGCCAAGTTAACTTTCGCATGCCCGCTGAATTGGCAAAAAGTATCAAGAGCATCCAGTGACGCGTTGCATGTCCTCTGGAGTATAGGCCATGAGGTTGACATCGTCGGCATATATGAGCTTGCCGGATTGTGTGATGTATGATATGTGCGCCCGCACCCCCATGCTCGAGAGCCAATCTTCCAACCGATCAATGTACAGGCCAAAGAGTGTGGGGAGAGGGGCAACCCCGACGCACTCAATGCTACTTGGTCACCGGGTCTGGTGGCTTGATGTGATACGGCCCGAGCATGCCTCATACAGCCTATATAATGCATTCGCAAGTCCGGGGGTCCCATTTACGCTGATGCGTCCCATAGCTTATTGCGGGTATGCGTGGTCGAATGCCTTTGCAAAATCCACGAAACAACGATGCAGGTTCTGCGGCGATTCTGCTATCTTCAATCAATGTGCTAGAGTGAAGATATGATCAATGGTGGAATGTCCGGGCCGAAAGCCCCGCCTGTGTAAGAGCTTCGCACCTCCGTTTCCTCTCGCCCATATTGTCACCCCATTTGCTCAAGGATGCCGATATGTTTTGCAAAGAGAGAGCTGACCATAATAGTACGGTAGTTGGCGGACATTGAGGGTCCCCTGCTTTGTATATGGGCACTACTCTACTAGTGGTCCATTGCGTGGGAAGCCTTCTCGCAATGCTTTATTGAACAATGCCGCGAGAAGCGAGGCACCGTGGAGGCCCGACCCCATTTGAAGCTCACCGCATGCCATCTAAATCTGCCGCCTTCCCATTAGCTAGGCGCCAGAGGCCCATGATGACATCCCCCCGTGATAACCAGAGCCATGCCTATCTGTGGAGGGGACCGGTGCCCGCCCCGGCGGGTCATACAAATTGTTGCAAATCTTGTACCCATTGCTCCGGTGATGTTCCCCGTGGGTCGCCGGCTTGCTCAAGACCCTTCTCCGAATGTCACCGGGTGCCGGTCCGGAGACCAAACATCATTGTTGATGCTCGTGAGGTATCGGCCTTCTTGTTCTTGAGAAAGGAACGGTATTGACCGACGGCCTGTGGGCGAGATGGGATCGGTGACTTGCCGGGAGTGCGTTTGAGCTCCCCGACACTCATCATCAAACCATCTCGCTAAGGGGAAAGGTGGTGGTGCACGAGGCTTGCCGTGGCGGCCCCTCCCAAAGCATCTTTCCGCCGCCGTCGAAGCGGTGAGTCACCGGTGGCGCATTGTTCTTGAAGTGTGGGGAGTTGCGGCAGTCCCGCCGAGATCATGCTCAACCGGGCATAGGTCCCTCGCATACGGTCCAGTCCGTGCGTAGTCGGCACCCGGGTGTTGTGTTGAGGCAAGAGGTGCACGGGAGCCTCCCACTCGGAGATGCATGAGCAGGGGCGGTGGTGAGTCTACTTCCTCATCCCGAAAGTGTGCGTCCCGATGGAAAAATGAGTAACCAGTGTGGACCCCGTTCCTCAACCAGCCAGATAATCCACCACACCGGAGCCGCCCCTTGGTTCTCCACGTGTCTACAAGTGCCAGGCCCGGAAAGACGGCCATTGCACCAACCCATTACGGATAACGAGGTCAAAGATACTACCCGGAACGGCAATCGCACGCCATAGCGCGAAATATGGCTGTCATCCGATATCCTTGACCAAACCACCTCTGCGGGGTTCAATCGCAAGACATCCTCTGCCGGGGGCTCAAATTTTGGAACCTGCTTTGGTTCTCGTATGTGCATTAAAGTCGCCAAGCAACATAACCCCTTGCCTTAACCGTTTGTCTTCTTTGTATGTCATCATATAGATCGACATAAAGGCTCCAATCGATCCACATCCTAATGAGTGTTATAGAAGTTGCTCTCATGGCATGTGGAAAGTAGCATGCCGCTATGAGGAGAGTGTCGCCACCGTCATGTTGCACGCGCACCCCACAAGTAGCGATTGTACACAATGCCCTGCTTTGTGCAACAAGACCGAGTGCCTCAAGGTTGCACGCGGTAGTACGAGAACAACCCGCCATGCCCTCGCTTGCTGTGCACTCATTGAACACCGAAAATGCATAGCCCAGAGATCGGTAGTCTCATTGCCTGCATGCTCCCATGTTTCCATGAGGAAAATGAGATCCATATCCGGTGCAATAGAGTTGAGACTCTCGCCTTTCTGCCAGGGGAAGCCCCGACAGTTCCAAGACACCATCCGGAGGCACGCTCCTATTTGGCGGCATTCGATGTGGGCCTTCGATGATCTGCCACCGGTTGCTGAGGGGCGGTGTCGCGGCGCTGGCGGCGTGTCCGGGCGGCGGGGCGAGGAGGTGCGATAGAATGCAGCGCGGCGGCGATAGCGGCGAGTGGCGGCAGCGGCGCATTGCCTCGGCAACCTCAGCAGGCGCCGCCCTGAAAATGCGAAGCTTGCCCCGGACAAGGCCTGCAGCCCCCTCGCCCGAGCGTCCACGACTGGGCCAGGCGGTTTGCCCGGCCGGGACTCCTGTTTTATCGGGGGTGAGATCTGGGTCAACATGCTGTGCCGATCCCCTTGGTTGCCTACTACGGCCTTGGGATGGCCTCCCGTGCCTTTCGCATATACGCCCCGTGAAGGTGACAACCGCCTTGGCGATAAATGCGTTGAGCCCCAAAGGCGGCTTCGCTCTAGCAATGTGTACCACCGGTCGGGAATGCCATTTGAGATAGTATCTCATCACAGTAAACGGTGAGATCTTCTCCACGCCTCCTCGAGAGTCCACGCACCACCACATTATGGCGTCGGCGGGCTGCTCTAGCTTTGCTCAGCGAGTCGAGGGGCAACATTAGTCGGCCGGTGGCCTTTGTTAGGCTGGAGTGTGTGGGCTGCTCCGCGGCCCGGGCGGTGTGGTGTGCGAGATGGAGGAGGTGGCGGCATGCAATGCGCGTTTGGCGACACGGGGGCACGTGGGGCGATGTCGCTTGGCCCCACGTGTTGCGACCTCTGGCGCACGGAGTCGGGAGCCTAGCTCATGTTGGAATCTCTGCTGCTTGGCCAACTCATTTGTCGCGATTACGCCCGGTGTTCATGGACACGAGCACGGAGGCGGCGCCTTTGCTGGGCAATGGTTGCTTTGAGCTCACGGATCTCGATCTTGTGTCTCCGGCCCTACTCTGCGGGGTTCTTAGCTCACTTTGGTTGGCTTCGGCGATGGCTTTCGGGGCGTTCAGGTATCCGCGGTGGCATACCCTCGGCCGACTTGGGCGGGGAAATAGTTGCCAATCGTATCCTGCTCCAACACCGCAGCTTGTCGATGCCATAGTCTCCACGGTGGTGAGGAGGGAATCCACGCGAGCTCGCAAAGTCGGCAAGGCCACGCTTATCTGTTGTCTCTCAAAGTGGGCCAAGCGGCCTGCTCTTCTAACTTCTTTGCATCGCGGGTCTCCATGTCTGTAACCCGTTACCTTTCCACGCCAACCGCTTTTTGAGCACGTGGGATCTTGAGGGATCAGATATCTCTGCGTCCAATCCTGCAATCCGGGTTCTGTTATTCTCGATCCGTTCCTCCAACCTGTTTCATGGCCCTCGTCTGCGCTTTGTGGAAGCTTGAGCGCCCTTCATCCATCTCCCCCGCCAATCTCTGGTAGATTGGGCCTTCGCCCAGACTTCCCTCCTCATGGAAGAGGTTTCTCCCCGTCTTTGTTATCCGGCCGGGGCCGTTTTGGCCCCTCCCCCACAATTTCTCCTGGGAGGAGGCGATGGCGGCAAGAAAATGAGTGGGAGCATAGATTTTGTGCTAAATACCATGATTGACGTCTCCTTATATGAGTTATTTTGTGCTGAGAGTAAGGTTCTGTTTGTCTGGGGATGTAATTGTTTTTCGACTAAGGAAACAATAACTGGGGATACCACGATAATCCGAGAACGAAGATTGAATCAGGGAGTGGGACAGAAACTCGCAGACAGGGAAAACGACATAAAAAACTCGAAATTCTGGCATCGGCAATTTCAAATTAAAGATCCGTTGCGGAGTAAGGATAAAAAGGGTATATAACTTAAAATTGCTAAAGAAACAAACTTTCAAAATTATTTGAATTGTTAAGATAAATGGGCGACAAGGCAAATCGGGGGGAGAGCGTGAAAATCAGAAATTAAATATAAATTGCAGGGAATTAGCATTTACGATCGGTTCGACGTGTCGCCATAATCATTAGACCTAGGAAAATGGTAATAATGATAAATATAGATAAAGGGAGGATAGAGTACGGGTGTCAGTGTAGCCGGTAGCGGATATACGCATACGAAAGCCCCAAGGGCAGGATAAGACAAGACCGGCAATTAAGACAGACGGGCGTAATAAAGGAGTGGGAATTTAGATAAATTTCGTAACCCTAAAAGCTCTAACACATGTATAACAAGGAGAAGACGAAGAGTGGTGCTCCGCCCTCCAGATTTCTGGATTTTTGGATTTCTTGAGCTCCGGCATAGCAGTGCAGCACTCGACTCGATTCCGGCTCACAATTTAGAAGCATAATGGATAAGAGAAAGAAGGTTGTCGAAGATCATGTTGCGTATAAACAGACAGGCAAGAAGCGCCCAAGGGCCGGGGTTCCGGGCAATCTCACAGTGCCCTGGAACCCGGATCTGGAAGATCTTAATCCGTGGTGCATATGCGAGCAGGATTGTTTGTGCTTAGGCCGAGGTTTATCGTCTTGCATAAGATGCGGGAGAGTCCATTGCCTGTTCTGTGATCACATTCATCATGCGCAAGCAATGAGAGACGCAGGTTACAACCTCGGTCTGCTAGGAACGCTTGGAGTTTTGGCGGATAAGAACGATACAGTTCAGCGCCAAGACATGGACAGGGTAATGCAATGTTTTAACATGCTTCAGATACATGCAGCAATCCAGAAATCCTCCAGCTACCAACATGATCTTATGATAGGAGATTTCGGCAAGGTGTGCATATACTGTTGCAAGAGAAATCCAGATGATTATATATGCCAGGCATTCATGGCAAGAAATTTGGAAAAGGTCCAAAAGTTAGGAGAGCCTTCGACAGGCAAAAAACAAAGGAAGTAAATATCCGAGAGGAAGAAACGAGGGAGGAACGGGAGGAAGGGCCAAAGATGGAGGGGAATGAAGGGGATAGGATAGAATGTTCTGTTTTGTTTTATTTTTTCTTTTGAATCATTATCTTTTTAGCCTCTGATTTATAGATTATCTCTGTCAGCTGTCAAGATAATGCATTTGTATCAACCCATGGCTGAATATGGAATTTTTAGTTGATGTGAGTGAATCTAGAAAGAAAAGAAATGAACTATGTATGATGAATGGCATATACTTCAGTAATGGCTGAATTTGTCAAAGATATGTACCTGGGAAAAGCAACTTTTGAATACAAATATAGACTTTCGGATGTTACATGTAAAACAGCTTCTCTCTGTAACTTAGATCGTCTGCTTTTGTTGTGCTTTGCTTCTTGTTTAAAGCATTATAATTTAGTCCTAATGTAATCAATTGATTACGGAATTTTGGATACCTTCATAATTTCTGTGATGATTCTGCAAAATTTACCTCTGATGGTATACGATAATACGATGAAGAGACTCATGAATTATATTTTGAAACGTACCCATGGATACATAGACCTGGGAGAGTGGCATGGTAATTCTATTATAACATTATGACAAATGTATGGAATATGAAAGATCTGTTCCTTCTAGATTTATGTACTGGTAGTTAAACATCAGCGGGATTCATCCAACAACAAGGAAGGTGATAGCAGGCACGACAGTAAAAGAGATCAGTAAACAGAAGAGAGATCGCGGGATATAGGAACAGGGACACGCTGACCGAAAATGGCAAGAGGATATAAATACGGCAAGAAAACCAAACATGCAGTTAACTATGGAGTGCGATCCCCTAGAATCACGAATCAGTATTGTAAGCAGCAGTACAAATTAATCAAATCAGATATTTGGGACAGCAGACACAGTAGTAGAAGGATAAGTAAAAGCTGGAGAATCGCAGGATGTTGACACAGAGAAGAGTCGAATGAAGCAGCAAAAGGATCTAGATACGGTAAGGTATAAAACAACGGACAGCCATGGACTATGACACGGCGGGAACCAACACTGAACACAAAAAGGTGGCGAAGGTGGTAGGCTCGGGAGGAACTCATGACAAAAAGGTGACAGATAAGCAAATAGATGACAAAGCGGTGCCATGTCATACAGGCATACTGACAGAGGGAAATGGACGATATGTAGATGACAAAAAGATAAAATAGCAATGGGAACATACATTGGAACCACAGGGAAAGGTAAATCATGGAAGTGGACAGAATAAGTTGCGGGATAGAGAGGCCCAGCCTCCGCCGCGCACCAGTATAGCGAGGGCTAGACCCACCAACTGATAAATTGGACCACTGCAAATTCAGAACACAAAAAAAAGGTCACAAGATTATAAGAGTAAAAGGTGGACGGGACAAGCTACGGGACAGAGAGGCTAAGCCTCCGCCATACACCAGGATAGCGAGGGCTAGACCCACCAGCTGGTAACCTGGACCACTAAAATCTCGCTGAAACCAGGAGAATAAAATCTAACATCTATATGATATCGGGGTATGAAAAATACCCCGATTGTCAAAAAGGAGAATGGGGCAAATTATGGACTGAGGGGTATAACCCCCGCCATAGGCCAGGATAGCGTGGGCTCGACCCCCAACTGGTTCCCAGCTCACCAAAATGACAGAAATGCAGAAATGCTTAAACGCACGGTAGGCAGCTACTGAACTAATTGGCTCAGAGAGGGTCACCCCCGGCCAATCAACGAAGATGGAATATGACAGTATCGGGAGGGGAGGATCGAATAATAAAAGAAGACGGGCGGAATAATTAATGATTATGGGCAATTCAAAATTCAAAACTAAAACGGTGATTTCAAATAAAAGACCGTTTATAAGGATATAATATATACCCCTTAAGGAAGTATTACAGCTACCTTACCAGAGAGATTCTAGTACGATAGTCCAGTCAAGAGCCACCTCAGAATTTTTTTGTAATCAGAAGCTATGGCCGATAACACCAACAGCAGCCAGCAGAAGAGAGCAGATGCAGCGAAAGCGCCAGTGAGCCAACAGGACCTTAGGGATTTCCTGGCACAGATGGACAAGCAGTTAGAGTCGAGAATTCCGAGCATGGATGCACTCAACACACTGGCGGAAACATGTAATCGTAATAAATTAGCCATCTCCAATATGGACGTGAGGATAGGAGGGATCGAGAGGACGAATGAGGAGATGCAGCGCAGAATGGACGAGATTGAAGAAGAGAAAGCAAAAATTCTGCAGAGGTTGGTTGAATTAGAGAAATCAAATATTGAGTTAGATGCATGGGAGTCTTTTAATAGGATAAAGCCTCATATCATGGAATTTGAGGAGCAGAGTAGAATTAAGCATGACGTTAGGCTAATTGGAGTAGCGGAGAAATCTAATGAGGACATATATCGAGTGACTACAGAGATGATAGAGACAGTGTTCAAGGAACACAGGAGCATCATTGTCAAGGCATTACGGTCAGGCCAATGGAGAGGGCGGTCGAGATACATAAATCTGACATTGAGGGATCTGGCAACCAAAGAAAGGATATTGCAGATGGGATCCAGATTGAGGAGTGGGATCAAGGTACAGGAGGCTCTAACAGTCATGCAGCGACAAGGGCTGCACAGGGAGCTGGCCAAGGCCAGGGAGTTGAACCAAGCAGGAATACACACGGGTGTCGGGAACGGCAAAGTCTACCTTCACAAGGGTAAGGAAACAGGTTACCCTGACACAGGAACAGAATATGGGAGCACAGGGACAAGCAAAAACAACAGAATTGGAGAAGGAAAACATAAACCCCCTGATGACCATACAGCAGGGGCAGGAGAGCAGAGTTCTGGGGGGGCGCTAAGGGCGATAACGTTAGAAGGGAATCAGCACAGAGGAGCAGAAAGAAGCGGAAACGGGGGCGACGAAGACCGAACACCGCAAGCGGGGATCATGGGCCCAACCCCGACAATGAAGACCAGAGAAAAGCCAAAAAGAACAGGCAACGGGACAGAGTACACGGAGACCCCGAAGGAGCAACCTCGAGGGAAGAGACGCTGACAATATGGTACTGGAATTGTACCGGATATCCGTGGGATGACGGAGAGAGACTCGAGGGTGCCCACAGCTGCGACATAATATGTCTAGTAGAGACGTGGGAGCACAACATCAAGAGGCTGCCAGAGGAAGAGGGATATCAGCTATTCACGTGTTGGAAAGATAAGGATTTCAAGATAGAGAGGGGAAGTGCAGGCCTGGCCTGTTATGTAAAGAATAGTATAGCCAACAGCGCATGTATTTTACATTCAGATATCAATAAAAGATACGTGGTGTTGAATATTCAAGTCCAAAACAAACAAGACCTATTTCTGATCATAGCATACTATCCGCCAAACAGTGACAAGCTAGAGCTGTTAGACCTAGGTGAGAGTATGATGAAATGGAAAGAAGAGGGGCCAATGATTCTAGTAGGGGACTTAAATGCCAGAACTAGACAGGAACAAGCACAAAGCACGAACATTGATGAAACGGATGGTCAGATAATATACACAGCAAGAACACAGGAGTGGCAGAGAGATACAGAGGATAAGGCAGAGGTCAACGCTAAAGGCAAATTACAGCTTGAAGTTTGCACAGTGACGGGGGTAATCATAACTAATGGAGTGCAAAAATGGGGAGGATCAGGGAGCTTCACGAGCCAAAATGCACACGGGAAGAGCATAGTAGACTATGTAATTATGAATGGTCAAGCAGTGGAAATAGTTGTAGGGTTTATGCTACAAGAATGGCCGACTGGGAAAAGGGAAAGTCATAGACCGATCCAATTAACACTCAAAGGGGGTGGGACAACACAGGTCGATAACACAGGGGAAAAAAAAGAGGAAGAGAAAACGAGGATAAGAATCCAATTTCAGGAAAAATACATAGATACATTCATACAAGCGATCAGGGAAGAAATGGAAAAGTGGGAATGGGGAAAACACAAGGCAGATGACAATGGCAACGTCAGGTATTCGGGAAAAAGAAAAGACCCAGGAAGAACAAGGCTTTCAAGGCATCAGTATGGTATGATGACGAATGCAGGGAACAAAAAAGAAGAGCCAAAGAGCACATAGGGAAGGAGACATACCAGACAGAAAAAGCAGCATACCTAAGACTATTGAAGTTAAAACGGAATAAGAACTTGCTGCAGCATCAATGGGGTCTGGCAAAACTGTTGAAGAGGCAGCCCCGAAGGTTTTGGAGGGGATTCAAAAGGAAGGGAGGGGGGAATATGAAAACAGAGAATGAGCAGGACATTATTGGAGCAGCCGGATGGGAGAAGTAGCTGGAGAAATTGTATAAGACAGGGGCATCTCCAATATCAATACCGACTGTAGGATTCGGATAAACCATGCTTCAACATACAAGAGGTAATGGTAGCCTTAAACAGGATGGCTAACCATAAAGTCCCCGATCTCTACGGTCTGACAGTGGAATTACTAAAATGTGCTGAAACAGAAATAGGGAAACAGGTCACGGACATTTTCAATGGCATAATATACACAGGGCTTCCAGACAGGTGGACATACAATAGGGTCATACCTCTACATAAGGCAGGAAGCAGACAAGATCCAGGTAACTATAGGACAATAATGGTGAGTTCCATCTTTGCAAAATGGTTCAGAAAGGCACTGGACAACAAATTAAAGAAATGGGCAGAAGCGGGAAACCTGAGGGCACAAGGACAAGCAGGTTTCATGCCAGAACACTCAACCACAGACCATCTAGTAACTCTCCGGATACTAATAGAACAGAACAAAGCACAGGGAAGAAAGATAATTTGCTGTTTTGTAGATTTCAGGAAAGCATTCGACACAGTCCCGAGAGAGAAGCTATTACAAAGGTTGATAGACATGCAAGCCCCAAGAAGCATGGTAGGATCGATTGCAAGACTATAACATAGGGTATATGCGAAGATGGAGCAGGAAGGACAGCCAATAGACTGTGATAACGGGCGTCAAACAGGGGTGCCCGTTATCCCCGACTCTATTTGGGATATACATAGATGCTTTACAGGGTTACATAGCAGAACAGCAAGGGGAAGAATACGCCCCTACGTTAGGAGACACCAAGGTACCGATTATGATGTACGCTGACGATCTGAGCATGATGGCCACAACAAATAAGGGGATGCACAGACTACTAAAATTACTGGAAAATTTCTGTGAAAAAACTGGGCTAACAGTAAATCTAGCAAAGACCAAGATAGTCATCTTCGGCCATAAGAACAGGCATAGATCCTTCAGATATAGGGAAACAGAAATAGAGGAAGCAACAAAATATAGGTATCTGGGGTATGATGCACATGGCACAGGGAAGTGGGCTAAGGGTGCAGAACGAGGTTCCAAACAGCCATAGGGAGCTATTTCAATATGAAAAATTTCTGCAACAAAAGTAGAATAATTGACTGGGACATCAAATGCTACCTATTCAGTGCAGCAGTAGCCACTACACAATTATATGGGGCGGAAGCTTGGGGGCCAGGCCTAACAGACAAAAAATGGGAAAAACAGGAAGGAATTCTCAGGCAATGGCACAAACAGGAATTTAAGGTACGGACAAATACACCACTGACAATCATGATCCTCGAAACCGGGCAGAAACCAATGGAGGTGAGAGCATGGGAGAGGACCATAAGGTACTTAATTAAGGACAATGCAGAAGACCTTCAGGGGAAGTTGTCTAGTATTGCAATCATTGAGTCAGCAAAGTCACACATTCTCATAGGCAGTGGATGGTTTAAGGATGTGGCAAAATGGACCAGAGATGGGATTAAATCTGAGTGACCTACGTGGCCGGAATGTCTTGGGGCTTCTCGAATGATCTCGAGACGTCTTTTGTTTTGGTATAAAATTAAGGGAGGAGCGGCCGGTCGGTTTAACCCATAGCGACTTGTGACGGCTATAGGTTTGGGACACGGAGTTTCTGGAGAGAGACGATGGAAGTTGTGTTTGGGTTAAGTATCGCTTGCGTTTGAAACTTGCGGAGAGCTGGGTTGAATTTTGAGGATTGCGTTCCAACGTAGGGCGAGCTCCAATAGCATAGAATAGAGTTGATGTGGCCGACGTCTAAGGGCGCGTGTCTTTTCTTTTTGTTTGAGTTCCTGTGCTGTTGATGGCTAAGGGTTGCCGCCTTCGGCATCAGGGGTAGCATCAAGTGTGTGTAGCGATGCGGATTCAAGCAGATACCTGGCTGTTCACTTGCGTATAAATCAGGTAATTGTTTATTTCTTTGTCCAACCTGAATTACTGGGCATGTATATATCATCGCATTATTTAGATTGATGAAGATCCTACCTATGTAGTCGCTGTCTTGGCATAGAGTCTTACCATAGAATATGAGTTCAATGCAATGACGGATCCAAATATGGCACATATTTTGGTCGGCTCTGCGTTGCAGTTCTGGGATTCAGGTTTTTAATTCTCATCCATATTTTTCTGCACACATTAGCTTTTCCATCACTTCTTTGGGGGAACGTTTTTCCTCTTTGCTTGCAGTAGATCCAGAGAGAGAGTAATAACGGTCTGGAGCTTCAAGTAAAAAGGTTTGTGGAATCTCATCTCTTTTCTACAGTCCAATTTCGAATGTTGTTTGCAATTCAAATAGAGGCCTGGATTCTTTCTGCTGCCGCAGTTTTTGAATCATCTCTGGAGTGGAGATGGCAAGGAGTTTGTTTCAGTAACTGCAAAGGAATGTTTGTCGAAGACCAATAATGGCAGAATATTAAGAAGCTGCATATTAGAATCCATGGGCCAACATATTAACCAGGTTGTGGCAGGCAGGTAAGTAGCGAGTGTGAGACATGCCTTTGAGAGCTATTGACATGCCTTTAAGAGCTATTGAGACAACGTTTCGTTTCAAAGAGAAAAGCAAGATCTGTCGATGATGCTGCATCTGCAAGGCTCTTGAGCCTTCTGGGATTCAACTCAAATGGCGAGCTTGCATCTTTGCCAGGGCTTCGTCAAGTTAAGGGTGAAATCACATCTGCGCCATCCCAATCACTCAAAGAAACTTCAACCAATCAGATGCAAAAGTAATAGATATGCTGGTAAAGCCAGAAGGAACAAAGTGCTTATAATGTGATAAAATATTAGTAACAGTGTATCTGATATCTGGAGGTAACTCTGTATTTTGTCACATGAAAATAGATTTTATTAGTAAAGACAAATTTAAAATTACTGTTGTGCAAGATAGTGGACACAATTCTATGTCTAGAAATGCAGTCAATTCTTAACTATTTCTTAGCATGCTCATGTTCGTTATAGATGTCGTATTGCTATAATCTTCAAAGCGATAATTTGAATGCTAGAGTCATTTCTTTGAATTCTTACCATGCTCATCTTCTTCACACATGCTAGATCTTTCAGTTTTCTCATTTAAACCATTTCATGAATTTGGTCTTCCTTTATGTTCAAAGTCAACAATGAATTGGATTGCATACCTTTTGCAGGTATCCTTTGTAGACTTCAAATTTGCAAGGTCTTTAGAATGTATGAGGCAGTTTACACTATGTTTCAGTGTTGGCATAAACAAGTCATTCATGAGCCATGGAAAAATGTGAGCTATAAGAGAACTTTTAAGTATGTTTTCTTGAACTTCTGAATTGTTGAAGGACCTGATTCAAAGCTCTCACCTTGCTAGAATTAGATTTAACCTCACAATCTGGATTTGATGCATTCTTTCAAGAATATTGTTGGCAGGTGCCCATCATTGTAGCATTCCTCGGCATTATTTGCACTCTTCAATTTTTAGAAGTGTCTAGTCATGTTTACAAAATAACAAAGATTATCTTGTGAATGTGTATGGTGGGACCAACGCTAATGTAAATGACTACATAATCAGTAATCATATGGTCAGATTCCCTTATAAGATTTGATATCCAAACCTTTACAAATAAGCTCAAGACATTTGTTATGTATTCGTACAAAGAAATCAATACCTCCAGAATGAATGGTAATTGTATGTAAGAATTTATGAGTTTTTGAAGATGTTGTCAAGGCAAATTGAGTATTAACGTCAAGTAAAAAATTAATTGTTCACGTCTCCCAAGAAATCAATTGATCACATCCCCTTTAACAAAAGATTTTTGCACTTAATACCAACAAACATCCATTGCATAAGTAAATCAAAGTGTAAATCATGGTCTTCAATCGTCCAATGCATAAGTAAACATTGTCCAAAATCAAGGTGTGAATTATGGGTCTCCAATACTATAATGGATGTTACAAAGTGACATATAATGTAGACCAAAGAAGAAAAACGAATAAGTGCTAATGGTGTTACTAAGTGACACCTAATATAGACCCAAAACAATCACTTAGAATACTTTCATTGTAGTTGTATACACTATTTAGACCAAAGAAGAAAAAAGAATAATTGTAGTTGTACACACTATTTAGACCAAAGAAGAAAAAAGAATAAGTGGTAATGGATGTTAAGAAGTGACACGTAATATAGACCCAAAACAATCATTTAGAATTCTTTCATTGTAGTCGTATACACTATTTCGAGTTGAAAGGAAATCTTAAGAGATTTCTCCTCAAAATATGACAAAAATATGAGAGAACTTAAGGAATTTGAATAATTAGGTAGATTTCTTTTGGAATCTCATAGAACCTTGAGGAATCCGAGGGACTTCGGAAATCTAAGGGGATCTACACACAATTTGAGGAAATCTTGAGGACTTTGAGTGTGGGCAGATGGAATCAAACACCACTCCAACTTCACACAAATTTTTGAACCAGAAAATGACCAGTAAAGAGAAATGTTTGCGGCGGCCTTGGCCGCCGCGATAAATTTCTTGTAACATACAAACATATAAAAAATTCCTTGAACTATAGCTTATCTAGTTAAGGACTCATTGTCACAAAAATTAAGTCAAAACTTATAATAATAAGAGAGAAATAATTCTTGAACCCCATGCAGCATTTATAAGTAAAATAGGGTTTGGCGACTTCAATTGATATCAAATGATAGCGGCCAAACATAAAAACATGCAAATTGATATGTTTTATCATAATATATCAATTAATTTCATATTTAACAAGGTTTAGACACTTTTATACGAGAAGATTGAAGAATGCAGTTCTAGAGTGCTGTAAAAACTGCCAAATTCTCCAAAGTTTAAACAATCGTACCAATATAAAGGTGAATCCAGTGGCCATGAAATTCTCACAAATTGTTAAGAATCAAGTGAAGACTCAAATAGTGGTGGTATATTTCAAAATTAAAATTTCTCTTATGAGATATATGGGTTTAAGTGGCAGGGGTAATGGTGGACCATTTCTGGTCCATGGACCGGAAATGGTCCCCGAGACAACTCTAGTGTTAAGACAAATCAACCCTTTTAATTTGGGTTTTTCCGGTTTGGCCAAAAATATTTTTGGTATTTTCTTAAGGTGGATTTTCTAAGGTTTAATGGGTTTTGTCTGTCGGGAAAAAAAACCGATGACACAACAATTGAATGAAAAAAAAAAAAATAGTATGGCGAATAGAAATCTCTAAATGGGTTGTGCGAGATTTGGGCTTGAAGAACCCATGTCGGCATGCCTGCCATGAGGCGGAAAAGCTTGAGGATTTCAGTATCGATTTATCAGAGAGTTTGTATTTACAACCCCAATCCTTGCTTTTGCATGTAAATTTGAGTCCCAGAGGATCTATTGTCATAGTTATTGCATTTTTTTTGCAGTTTTCATCGAGGCGCCTTCTCATCGAGGTGCCACTGGAAGCATCTTGAGCCTCCATGCTTTCTGCTCTCTAGCGCCTAGCACATTCTCCCTCTAGCGCCTAGCACATTCTCATTCTCTCTCTAACCTTCTCTTACCTCACTTTCTCTCTCTAGCCCTCTCTTACCTTCTTCCTCTCTGCTCAATCTCTCTAGCCTTCTCCCTCTTCCTACATCCTATCTTCCTCCCCGCTCTATCTCTCTAGCCTTCGTTCCCTATCTTCCTTCCTGCTCTCTCTCAACACACTATCAGTCTCTCTAGGCCTGTATCTCTCTAGCCTTCGTTCCCTATCTTCCTTCTGCTCTCTCTCAACACACTATCCCGGTCTCTCTAGGCCTGGCATGACCCCATGGCCAGCCAATAAGGTGTTGCAGCGCCTTCTCTATGGCCAATAAGGTGTTAACGCCCTCTTCCTACATCCTATCTTCCTCCCGGCTTTAAGGTGTTCTTCCTCCCCTCTCTAAGGTGTTACAGTAAGCCCTCTTCCTACATCCTATCTTCCTCCCGCTCTATCTCTCTAGCCTTAGCTTTCCCTATTACCTTAGCCCCTCTTCCTACTTCCTACTTCCTATCTTCCTCCCCGCTCTATCTCTCTAGCCTTCGTTCCCTATCTTCCTTCCTGCTCTCTCTCAACACACTATCAGTCTCTCTAGGCCTGAAGGCGAGCCAATAAGGTGTTCTGTCGCCTTCTCTAGGTGTTCCGTCGCCTTCTCTCCTTGTGTTAGTCCTTTCCCATCTCAGCCTATTCCAAAAAGCTCATTCAAACCAAGCCCATACCAAAAATATTCCGACAGTAGCCAGAATCGAACCTCCCCCCCACAGGGTTGAACCCCCCCAAACCCCCCCGTGCCAACCACTGAGGGCGGGCATCGTTTGTGCTTTTAAACATCTTCCAATTCTTCATAAGCACTTTAGTTCTTTAAGCCCCCATTTGGAGGGAGACATTCCCAGCCCTGACCCGGCCCCCCACTGGGAGAACCAGGAGAGAGGGGGGCGCCAAAACGCCCCCACGGCCTGATAACAAAGACAGGGGAGAAACCTCTTCCATGAGGAGGGAAGCCCGGGCGAAGGCCCAATCTACGAGATTGGCTCGGGAGATGGATTGTGACGGTCCAAGGGAATATACGCCATAAATACGTATATTCCTGGATCCGTCACCATACAAGTCTATCTTTATAGCCTTGTATACCATTGTTTGTGGCACTAGGGGGCATGGCTAAGTTATTCTCATAACTTAGCCAACCATAGGTTAAGCCATTAGCCACGTGGCCTTAACCTATTGGGGCACCGCCACACAGGACTCACCCGACACAGCCAATGTGGCATCCTAGGTGGACCTAACTTATATAGGCATAAACCCTAACCCTAGGCCTCTTTCCAGCCCTAGCACCCGTGAGACTCACCTACTTGTTCGAACCCCCGCTTCAACATCGCTCGTTAGGCATAGGCTGGTGCAGCAGCCCCAGGTAGACCCGCTCTTGGAGTAGGAACAAAGCAGCCTTGTGAGTCAAGACCATGGAGGCGCCTGATCCGGAGGGAGAGCATCGAGGCAGGTATGTAGGATAGTAGTTGTGATAGCTCATCCGGGATTAGCATTCCAAGATGTGCCAGATTTTGTATCTAGAGTAGAGCCATCCTAGAACCCATATTCAACATCTTGAACCCTAATCAAGGAACCCTAACTATTAGTTAGTTGTATGATTAGGTTAAGATGTTCTTCTTACGATTATTCTCATGATGTGATGATTATGTGATGTTGGTTGATCATGTTTGCTCCTCTTGTATTGGGAAGGGGGGTAGAGACCTAGGGCCATATGTAGTATGTTCCTAGAATAGATCCCTTAGTTCCTATTAGTTGCGGCCTGTGCATAGGAGCCCACCAGGCTATCGAGGCTATGATATGACTCAGCACCACACAACGGGGCTAGAGGGAATGTGGAGGGAGGATCCCTGCCGAGTGGGGGCTTCGGGGGATCCCATAGCGGGCTAGGCTTATGGTCGGTCACTTCGTGTGGGCCGAGCATGGGTCCGACACCTCCTGGGGCAATGGTGTTGCCCTGCCTCTCGAGAGCTGCAAGTGTTGGCTTGGCTCTCGTTTTGGGGGTTCATCAGGGCACACGAATCGTGTGTCGCCACGGTTCTCTAGCCGCCCACGGCACCACTAGACCCTGGGAAGGGGAGATGCAACCCTTCCTGCCTCATCGGACCGGGGAGATGCAACCTGGAGCAGTCCCGATGGGTGATGCCATGGGATTGCGTATCCGAAGGCTAGAGTCATGCCGTAGCCTCGATTTAGCCCATCCGCAAAGTATGCAGGAGGGGGCGATGGAGTGGTCAACCCAGCCATTAGTTCTAAGCCAGCCCTCGCCATTGCCATGACTCGGTTCCGCTCTATCTTGAGGCCTAGCCCGGTCAGTCATCCTCCTTATGAGTCTGAGCCGGGGTAGGAGCTCTCCTGTTTTATGGTTTGTGATTATCATCTTTGCATTGGTATATGTGAGGTGCACTACCCTTTGAGGTAGTATTTGTATATGTTTTATTGCTAGTTCTCGACGCGTTATCGCCTCCCACAAGGTATAGGAGCCCATAGGGGGAAGGGCGCTTAAAGACACCTTTCAGAATTCCCCCCCATCTAAGGGTCACCTCGAGTGCGGGTAGACGAAAGGGCCCGCGGTTGTAGAGCCGGATGGGGGATTTCTGCCGAGTGTGCGGTGGCCGTATGTTTAGCGGGGCGCCACAATGGTATCAGAGCAATGTTCTTGGTTGACCAAGAACTAGCACTCGACCATAACCATGAAGTAGTCTAACAGGCCTATAGGGGTGTGAAATAAACATTTCCACCATCGAACCGCGAAAAATGGGGAAAAAATTTTCTCCTAGGTAGTGGGTCGGGGTTTAGGTTAAGTGTTAGACGAAGGTTTGAGTGAGTCAAACGCACCCTTCTAGTAAATTTGAGTGAAAATTATGCATCTGCATCAAATTTCACCTAAAATGGGTCAAGAATCATGCCAATCTGAGACCCGTGTGAAAAAGGGCGAATTCATAAATTGCACTTCAACCATTAGAAAAATTCGAAATTCAAGTATAATATCAATTAATATAGATTTAACATATACATTAATAATTAAATAATTACTAAATATCTTGTAATTAATAAGGGGGGCTAATAAATAGGGGTAATTATGGTAGGAGAATATTCTCAAGGACCCTCCTCTTTAAATATCTCTGACACCTCATTTTTCCCTCCAAACTTTCCTCCACCTTATCTCTCTTGATCAGCCTATCGCCACCCGCTTCCCTGCATCAAGTTAGATATGGCTCGCACCAAACAAACCTACAGAAGCTGGCACAGCCTGCCCCCTCACCCTCGATGGCTAACCTAGCAAATGGGCACCATGTGAAGAAGATCCCGAGCACCTCCCACCCAAGAAGGGGAAGAGGAGCTCTCACCAAAGCAAAGCAGCCGACAACACCTATCACGATGCCGAGCAGCCCCTCGCCGGCAGGAACGAAAGAACCGACGACTTCGCCACTTCGGGCCACGCATAATCGGGCGGAAGAGCAGGAGGAAGAGCGTGTCCAGCAGCAGGTGGACGGAGCGGGGCCTTCGGCGCCAAGGAAGAAGGGCAAGGAGAAGGTTGCGGAGTGGCTAGAAGAGAGGGCCGCGAGGAGGAAGAGGGAGCGCGAGGAGGAGCCGTGGGCGGCAGGAGCGAGGACGAAGAGAAGAAATCGACGGTCCTCGCCAACCGGCCGCGGATAGAGGAGCCTCCCGGGAGGAGGAGGAGCACGGGAAGAAGAAGAGCAGGAGGAAGCAAAGCAGAGGAAGGGCGGACCCAAGACCACCTTACCCAAGCAGGGCCTGAGCCACCTAAGGTGGTGAAGAAGCGTATATGGGCGAAGCTGGCCTTCGCCTTTGAAGGAGGACCGCCTCTACCAAATACCAAGGTATACCAAGAATACCTTCACGGGTGGACGAGGTATAATGATTGGTACTGCCGGCAAAACGTCCACCGCACCGTGGAGGGAGGCCGGCCGCCAAAGAACCAGCCCAAGCCGCCGCCGCCACAGCCCGAGAAGCCCAAGAAGGTCCACCATGGACCTAATTCCCCGCACTGAAGTTTTTCGGGAGATTAAGCACTTTCAACAAAGGCACTAATCTCCTGATTAGGGAAGGCACCATTCGAAATGCCATGCGGGAGGTGATGGCGAGTTCGCCACCGACTACAGAGTGACGCCGCCACAACTCTGTGTTGCAAGTGGCCGCAGAGGCGAGTTCACCCGCTTGTTTGAGGAAGGGAACCTCCTCATCCACGCCAAGAGGGTGACCCTCATGCCCAAGGATATCCACTTGGCGCGTCGCATCCGCAAGGAATACCCTTGAAGATGCAATTTTGTCAAACTAATGTAATTGTTAAGTTCTATAAATATAAAATTTTGTGTAAAACTGGCCATTAATTCGAGTATGGAAACATGTTTAGGTATAAAAACATGTTTAAGTAGCTAAATAGGAAAAAAAAAAAGAAAATTGCAAAAGGAACCCAAATCGGTCCCGTCACAACCAATTACGCCTCAAGGCCAGACGACGCTAGACCCGATCCGCGACGACGCCACAATTCGATTTCGCCATTTTGTACCTAATCCATGTCCAAATTAAGTAAGAAAAGTTGCTAATTAAATTAGAATCATGCTAGAAAATCATATTAGGATCTTCTAACACCCTAAAATTTTTCCTAAAAGGTTGAAATAACCCGAAACCGGTCCCGTCACAAGGCTAATTACGTCAAGGCCAAGACGCTAGACCCGATCCGCGCGACGCCACCCGATTTCGCCTGGATTTGCCTAAACTTGACCAAATTTTAACCAACAAACTGCCATGTAGTGTTTCTTGCTTTGTTTTGTTTAGAATTGCACTTCATGGTAGCTCATTTGGACACCCAAGGCCATAGATTTGGAGTCTTCCCCATCAAGAACCTTTGTGCACGGAACCCGAGGCACCCCTAGTCTATAAAAAGGGCCCTCATTTGTCATTTTCTCCCCATCAAAAGTGCTCTCAGCTCTTTGGCGATTTTCTAGCTCCTTACTTGTTTCCATCAGCCATTTTTCATAGCCATCTCTGCTCAATGGCACCATCAAACTTTGTTAGATGGTACAACGACTCCAATCACATCCGTGAATTTCCTGCTGAACAAGCCTTTCATGTCTTTGATCATCTCTTTGATCTCCATGCCACCCTAACTAAACTCCTTACTACACCCACATAATCTGGCAATATGATCAAGACATTCTACCCGGGAGGTTAGCTTGCCACCTAGGGGGGAATGGGTCTCTTAGACACCCTTGCCCAAGCCATAGGTGGGGATCCAGGGCAAGAGTAGATTGTGGGATAGAACCGAAACATGCCGCACTACATGACCTCAGAAGCATCATAGGCATAGGTACGCCTCAAACCCAGGCAGCTTTTAGCCTTGTTCATGCAAAGATGCAGCAACCAACCAACCAGCGAGCCGTCATTCAACCCTTGGATTTAGCCCCCCCACACCTCAAGGCAGCAGATAGGTATCCACGAGATCGAAACGGGCGAATACGAATACCATGGCTCCACATCGAAAACACCTAGGCTGCAGATTGAGCAGACTATGAGGAGGAAGAGGAAGAGAACCCAAGCCGGGAGATAAGCGAGGCAAGAAGGATGGAGAGGCGCCTAGCTCAGCAGCCAGGGAGGTGCTAAGGCGAGACCGAGCCACCAATAGGTATCACGCCCCTCACCCCAAAGATCATCGACGGTGAAGAGTATATATTCGCCACCGACGCCCTTAACCTCCCCCTATTGCCAAGAGGAGAACCTCGTGATAGACGAGCTCCTAGGCCTAATTGCATAGGAACAGGGTAGCTTAACTTCATCGACTATTCCTACCAGAGATCCCAAGGGAGGTAGCCGAAGACACACTCCTATGCGGGGAAACCATGTCGGATATCCAAGCATACCAACAGATAAGGCAGATGTTTCAACAATAGCAACCCGACATTCCGCAGGAGGAATTCCGTGAGATCCGCAGCGTTGTACAAGCCGGAAGACGCCCAAGCTCGAGCCGACCAGTCCGCCCCGTGAGCATGCGCGAGGCATCTAGCAAAGATTAACTGGAAAACGCAAAGAACAATGTGGAGGGACCACCAAGATCTTACAAAGAATAGATATCTTCGGGTCGAGGCACCGGCAGAAAGGCACGGAGCCACGGGGCCACATAGGGTAAATCACTAAGGTACTATCTTCCGCCCCCTCACCAAGGACGACGATGATAGTCTTTCACAAGGAGTTCAGCCCAAGGGGTGAAGAATCGCTGGCCCCTTATAGCACTTACAGGTTTGGGCAAAGACGCCAAGATAGATGTCCTGAATGGACCATGTTATACTCTTTAAGAGAGCAGTAGCCCTTCACGGCCTCGACTTCGCAAGGGGCCACCTCAGAGATGCGCACTTGTCAGTGGTAGCGGCAACTGCACCAGAATTACCAGCACCACAGGTGGCAAGAGCATTAGAGGGAGGATCGGCGGCCAGAATACTGCAGAACATGGGCAAGGGCACAACATTCAAGAAAATCAAGAACTTCTTCAAGCGACATCACGGATAGAAGATTTGTTTGTTAAGTTAATTAAAGTACATTGTAACTCTTCTTAAGTATTATTATGTAGTTCATTAAGTGTACCCCTATACGCTAATTAAATATTACCATGATTTTGACTTGTAAATAAAGCTTTCATATTATTTCTTTTGTACCTAACAACAATTTAATTGTAAACAAAAATGATCATTGCCTAACTTAATAACATGTATTAATGATCAATCCTTGCAGCAAGGAACTCAAGTGCAGGATCTCAAGATCAGCACCGACCACGCAATTGGGTACCAAGGAATCTATTTTAAGGTGGAACAAGAGGATGTTGAGCAAGGATATGTCACCGTGAGGCAAATCAACGCAAGGTTGGTGCGTATGAGGAATCGATGCAACACCTCATCAACTGGGCGACACCTCTCATGAATGCACAGGAAGATGGTCACCCACCTCCACCTTGTTTTCCGGGTGGTGACGAAGTCCCTCAGCAGGAAGGGGAGGGCAACTAGGGGAACGCCAGGGATAGAAGAAGGAAGAGGAGAACCAGGAGCCCATCATCATCTAGCTCCAAATCATCGGATAGTTCTTCCAAAGGAGGACAGCTCTAGTCTCGACAAAGACTCGCACACCTAAGGCAAGGAAAAGGGCAAGAAAGACAGATGATTACCAAAAAAGGTGGATAGTGCTATGAGCAATGTGTGGAAGACAAGGAAGCCGGGCCACCGTGGAAAGACAGATCGTGCATGGAAGCTGAAGCATGGCTTGATGAAATGGAAGAATTTGGTAACTCTTACGGTATGAAAGACAAGGATATAGGGAAAGTTGCTACAGCTAACCTTATTGGACCGGCAAGGATCTGGTGGAAGGGATATGCTAAGTCTAACAAGCTGAAGAGGAACAATTGCAGATTTAAGACTTTTAGCAAGGCTTTCCGTAAGCACTATGTACCAAGGTCCCATACTAGTAGACATCCAAAGAGTTTTACAAAGTTGAATCGGTAGCTTATCGCTGGCTAAGTATACCAAGAATTTATGAGGCTCAGCCGAATGTTCCCCGAATCTCGTGAGAGGCAAGCCGTGGATACTTACATTGAGGGGTTGAACAAAGAATATCAAGAGGCTTGTTAGAGCAATCAACCCGGTCACAAGCAGTCAAGATAAAGCTATAAGTTTGGAGGAGGCACCAAAGAACTCCAGCAGAGAAGCAAATAACCTTCGTGGGTAAGAGTTCAGGGCAAAGATCGTGGACAATATCGGTAAGCAATCAGCAGCCTACACCATCGTGAGTCAGCAGCAAAGGTAAGGGTCGAGCAAAGCTTTTGGGGACCGTAAAGCCACGTAACGCATCGGGGGCAGCCTTTAAGCCGCCTCCTAGACACCGGGCCAAGGAAAAGAGACAGAATGCATTGAGAAGAAGTTATGCTTCAGTGTGCTTCCAGCCAGTAGCACCGACACATGATTGCCCATTCGCCATGCAAATCAGCTTTGGCGTAACTCTTGGATTGGGACTCCCCAACGTTTTTAACGAGGACGATGACCAGCCAGGAGGGCCAATGACTTCATAGATGGTGAGTGTCACATATGTGCAAACATTGAGTCGGATGATATAGAGAATCACGACCGGCCATTGCACCGATGGGATCATAGATAGTAAGCCATATGTAGTCCCTCATAGATACGTAGCTCTCATAATTTTGCATCTCCTAGATTGGCTGCTCTAATGAAGAACAAGGTATTGAAGTCTAAGCCAAGGCCAAGAGCTATGGCAAATGGCCATTCGACACACTAAGGGGAGGAGGATCACCTTTGACATAGACCTTAGTGGGGCTAAGTGGCCGATGGGAGCAGAAGTCATGGATATTGGAAGGTATGATCTTATTGTGGGAATGGAATTCTTGAAGCCAGCTAAAGCAGTAATTGATTGTGACCGGAACGAAGTCACCATGACGGCACCGACGGCAACAAGTTGATAGTCAAAGGTAAGAAGCTAGATTCTCCCATGCAAAGGTATTTCTTTGAAGCAGCTAAGGAAGAGCATAGAAAGGAATAAGGTGGATTACATCTTGAGGTTGGAATCAGTTGGGCCAGGCAAGCAGGAGGGAAGTGACCCAAAGGGGGATCAGTTGCCCAGCCAGATAGCAAGGCTTATTTCAGAGTTCAAGGATGTATTCCCGATGAAATCCGGCAAATGCCACCCTATAGGGGTGTAGAATGTGAGATCACATTGGCTCCGCATGCAAGCCTACCAAAGAAGGCACCATATAGAATGAGCACCCCTGCATTGATTGAGCTCAAGAAGCAGCTTCAAGAATTGCTAGACCTTGATTCATAAGGGCAAGTGTGTCCCCTTTGAGCACCTATACTCTTCGTCAGAAAGAAGAAAGACGGGAGCTTAAGAATGTGTGATAGACTATCGCCACCAATAAGCGCATTTATAAAGAATAAGTATGCATTGCCGAGGGCAGATGACCTAATGGATCAGCTACAAGGAGCAAAGGTATTCTCTAAGATTGATTTGAGATCGGGATACCATCGATAAGAATAAAAGAAGAGGACATCCATAAGACCGCCGTAACGCCAGCATGGTCATTTTGAGTTTACAAGAATGCCCTTTGATTGTCGAACGCCCCCAACGCTTATGCGCCTCATGAACGACGCCTTCGAGAGACTTCTTGGATGAGTTTGTTATTGTCTTCTTCGACGACATCCTAATCTACAAAGAAGTCCCTTGAAGAGCATTGTCAAGACCTCGTGAAAGTGTTGGAGAAGTTGAGACGCCATCGGTTGTATGGGAAGCTCTCCAAGTGCCACTTTGCAACAGGTCGGGTGGAGTACTTGGGGCATGTAGTAACATCCGAGGGAATCTCCACAGATCCATCTAAGATTGAGGCAATAGTTGATTGGCCAGCTCCAAGGAATGTGGCGTAAGTAAGAAGCTTTCGGGTTGGCGGGATACTACGTAAAGTTCGTGGAAGGACTTTGCTAAGTGGGCGCCCCTCCGCCGGACCTCACTAAGGCCAAGAAGATTAAGGATTGGGCTAGCCATTGGTTAGAGAAAGTCCAAGCTTCTTTGAGAAGCTTAAAGAGGCCTTTAACAACAAAGACCAAAGCTTGTTCTCCGGATCCGAAAGTAAGGATAAGTTGGTAGCAAATGATGCAAGCAAGATAGCAAATAAAAGGTCTTGATGCAAGAAGGAAGGGTAGTCGCCACGACTGAAGAAGATGAACGACGCCGAGCAACGCTTACCCAACCCATGATCGAGCTGCTAGCCATTGTCGAGCATTGAGGATATGGAGGCATTATTTGGCCGGGAAGGAAGTTTCAGCTTAGATACCCATCACCGTGAGCCTTCAAGATCTTTTTCACCCAGCCACTCCCTCAACTTAAGGCAAAGGAGGTGGATGGAATTCCTTGAGGAGTATGATTTTGATATTATATATAAGCCCGGTAAGCTTAATGTTGTAGCAGATGCCCTCTAGGAGGCCATTTCGCACAAGGACGATTGTAATGCGATTTCCACTCTTTTTCGAAAGTGAGTTTGGCAAGAAGATTGAGGAGTCCTTGCCAACCCGATGTGGACTTCAAGGAGGTGTGGGAAAGCCTCTCCAAGGAAGCCGTAATGATAAAGGAGCGGGAAGCCTTCAAGCATTTTAAGAAGGAAGGCAACCTGTTGTACCACAAGCATAAGTTGTGTGTGCCCGAATCATCAGGGGTAAGGAAGCTAATTCTTCATGATACACATAACAGCCCAATAGCGGGGCATGCTGGCTTCATGAAGACCTATTTCAAGATTCAAGTAGTTACTTCGCCCAGAATGAAGAGGCGATAGCTGCATATATTCGGGATTGCCGCTATGTCGCTGTACCAAATGCGGAGCAACTTCGGATTCCGGGTGCTTTAGAGCCATTGGGGGTGCCAAATGCAAAGTGGGAGGTCATAAGCATGGATTTCATCACAGGACTCCCTAGAACTTTTCGAGGCAAGGATGCATTGATGGTTGTCGTAGATAAGTTATCTAAGATGGCACATTTCGCGGCCTTGCAAGACGACACGCATTAACCGCATTAGACACTGCCAAGTTATTTGTAAGGGAGATTTTTAGACTCCATGGCATGCCTCGGGAGATAATATCTGATAGGGATTCTAAGTTCATGAGTGCCTTTTGGCAGGATCTCTTCAGCACCATCCAGACGAAGCTCTCCATGAGTACGGCGTATCATCCCCAAACAGATGGCCAGACGGAAAGGACCAATCGGATCATTGAAGACATGCTTCGAAGCTATGTGTGGAACAAGCAGTCCAAGTGGGATGAGTACATTCACTTGGTGGAATTCGCCTACAACAGTGCCAAGCAGGAGTCATCGCAGATGTCTCCTTTCATGATAAATTACGGGTACCAGTGCTTAACCCCGGATACCTGGCACAATCCTGTGTCCAAGGTGGAAGTGTCCCAGCAGATGTTAGGGGATATGCAGCAGCTAGTAGAGGAAGTAAGGGGTTATTTATTGGCAGCAAGAAGTCGGCAGAAGAGTGTAGCCGACAAGCACAGAACCGTAAGGGAGTTTAAGGTGGGCGATACCGTTTGGTTGAAGATCAAGGTGAAGCAAGCCAAGCTGCGGATTGGGAGCTGCAAGAAGCTCGCCCCTAGGTGGGCTGGCCCGTTCATGATTTTGGAGAGAGTGGGCTCTCAAGCCTACAAGTTGGATCTTCCAGCCCATCTTAAGGTCCACAAGGTCTTCCACGTAAGTTTATTAAAGAGGCACAATCCTAACCCTGAGGAGGTTTTGGATACTCCAACCTTGTTGGAAATGACGGAAGAGCAAGTAGAAATAGTGCCTGAGTTACTTCTTGATAAGTCATTCAAGAAGACTAGGAGGTCTCAATTCCTCCAATATTTGGTTAAGTGGAAGCACTTACCCGTGGAAGATGCGACATGGGTATTGAAGCAAGAATTGGAGAAGCAATACCCAGAGTTTATGAAGGAGTTTGATGGGCGAAGTCGCCTCCGACTTGGTCGACCCCGACTTGCCGTGGGTTAGCTAGTATGTCGTTAGTTAGCTTTGAGCCCGGCGCATGCATTCCAGCTTAGGAGGGTGCATGTGCCGAACCTTGGATCGTGTGTGTGCGATGATGGGATACGCCTATAGGGCATTCTTCTAGGCCACACGCACTAAGAGGTGCGCATGACCATTAGGGTCATGTGAGTGAGGAATGAGGCATGGTGGGCGATGATGGGACATCGATCGGATGATCTCTATGCCACGATCGCGGTACGCACACCCGGGCCGTAGGAGGGTCATGGTGAGGCTTAAGTGATCATGCGCGCGATGATGGGATCGTGAGACGCCCCTAGCTCAAACCCTAGGGGCATGATGCATCAGGGGTACTCGATCCGGGTGGATCGTGTACAAGGTAGCACTCGATCATGGGCAATGATGGGAGCATCTTAAATGATCCCTAAGCTCAAATCCGAAAGGGCCATGATCTTGGGCAAGGTAGTAGGACAACCTTGAGCCAGTAGTTCGGCTCAAGGAGGTAAGGGGGGTGGTCCCCTAAAACCACAAATTATTAACTAAACTAACGTAATGTGCTCCTTTGCGGCAAGTGTAGAAGGAGGACTTCAACGAGGCCGCTGCTACGGGAAGATACGGGGAGCCATAATTAGATTATGAACCCTAATAACTCTTATAATAGTAGTTTGAATTATTATAAGAAATAACGGTGTTAAGGCTATATAATTTTGTATAAGTACAAATATAGCCTAAAATTTTGACTTGAACTAATAAAACTTGATTGCTAAACTAAACTAAAGATTATGACATGTTGTTGATATGTTGCGCATAAGGTAGGTTCGCGTCACCTTTAGCGCAATGCCGAGGACAAAGATTGTCCTAAGGGAGAATGTGACGGTCCAAGGGAATATACGCCATAAATACGTATATTCCTGGATCCGTCACCATACAAGTCTATCTTTATAGCCTTGTATACCATTGTTTGTGGCACTAGGGGGCATGGCTAAGTTATTCTCATAACTTAGCCAACCATAGGTTAAGCCATTAGCCACGTGGCCTTAACCTATTGGGGCACCGCCACACAGGACTCACCCGATTGGTGCCACGTGGCATCCTAGGTGGACCTAACTTATATAGGCATAAACCCTAACCCTAGGCCTCTTTCCAGCCCTAGCACCCGTGAGACTCACCTACTTGTTCGAAACCCCGCTTTCAACATCGCTCGTTAATGGCATAGGGTGGTGCAAAGAGCCCCAAAGCAGGTAGACCCGCTTCTTGGAGTAGGAACAAAGCTTGTGTGAGTCAAGACCATGGAGGCGGATCCGGAGGGAGAGCATCAGGAGCAGGTATGTAGGATAGTAGTTGTGATAGCTCATCTGGGATTAGCATTCCAAGATGTGCCAGTATTTTGTATCTAGAGTAGAGCCATCCTAGAACCCATATTCAACATCTTGAACCCTAATCAAGGAACCCTAACTATTAGTTAGTTGTATGATTAGGTTAAGATGTTCTTCTTTACGATTATTCTCATGATGTGATGATTATGTGATGTTGGTTGATCATGTTTGCTCCTCTTGTATTGGGAAGGGGGGTAGAGACCTAGGGCCATATGTAGTATGTTCCTAGAATAGATCCCTTAGTTCCTATTAGTTGCGGCCTGTGCATAGGAGCCCACCAGGCTATCGAGGCTATGATATGACTCAGCACCACACAACGGGGCTAGAGGGAATGTGGAGGGAGGATCCCCGCCGAAAGGGGGCCGGGGGATCCCATAGCGGGCTAGGCTTATGGTCGGTCACTTGTGGGGCGAGGCATGGGTCCGACACCTCCCCGGGCAATGGTGTTGCCCGCCTCTCGAGAGCTGCAAGTGTTGGCTTGGCTCTCGCTTTGGGGGTTCAGGTCGGGTAATGCGAATGTCGTCGCCATCGTTCTCTAGCCGCCCACGGCACCACTAGACCCTGGGAAGGGGAGATGCAACCCTTCCTGCCTCATCGGACCGGGGAGATGCAACCTGGAGCAGTCCCGATGGGTGATGCCATGGGATTGCGTATCCGGAAGGCTAGAGTCATGCCAGAGCCTGATTTAGCCCATCTGCAAAGTATGCACAGGAGGGGCGGATGGAGTGGTCAACCCTAGCCATTGTTCTAAGCCAGCCCTCGCCATTGCCATGACTCGGTCTGCCCTTCTATCTTGAGGCCTAGCCGGTCAGTCATCCTCCTTATGAGTCTGAGCCGGGGTAGGAGCTCTCCTGTTTTATGGTTTGTGATTATCATCTTTGCATTGGTATATGTGAGGTGCACTACCCTTTGAGGTAGTATTTGTATATGTTTTATTGCTAGTTCTGACGTGTTATCGCTTCCGCTGTTATAGGAGCCCATAGGGGAAGGGCGCAAGACACCTTTCAGTGTTCCCTCCCCGCACTAAGGGTCACCTCGAGTCGTGGGGGTAGACGAAAGGGCCCGCGCGGTTGTAGAGCCGGATGGGGATTTCTGCCGAGTGTACGGCTGGGCGCCGTATGTTTAGCAGGGAGCGTCACATGGATGAAGGCTGCTCAAGCTCGACACAGGCGCAGACGAGGGCCATGAAACAGCTGGAGGAACAGATCGAGAATAACAGAACCCGGATTGCGGGATTGACAGCAGAGATACATCCTCAAAGATCCCATGTGCTCAAAAGACATTGGTTAGTGGAAAGGCAACGGGTTACGACATGGAGACCGCATGCTTGGCAGTTAGAAGACGGGCTTGGCCCACTTTGAGAGACAACAGGATAAGGGGGCCTTGCCGACTTGGCGAAGCTTCAGCGTGGATTCCCTCCTCACCACCGCGGAGAACTATGGCATCACAAAGCGTGGTGTTGAGGATACAGTGGCAACTATTTCCCGCCTCAAGTCGGAAGCTGAGGGGTATGCCACCGTGATACGGAACGTCCGAGCCATCGTCGAAGCCAACCAGGCAGAGCTAAGAACCCTGCAGAGTAGGGCTGAGACACAAGATCAGGAGATCCAGGAGCTCAAAGCAACCATTGCCCAGCAAGGCAGCGGCCTCCGTGCTCAGGTCCATGAACACCTGCGGCACTGCACAAATGAGTTGGCCAGGCAGCAGAGATTCCAACAGGAGCTAGGCTCCCACTCCAGCGTTAGGGCTGCAACACGGGGACAGCCAAGCGACGCGTCCCACAGCCCCCACGTGTCGCCAAACAGCGCATTGACGCCGCCACCTCCTCCATCTCGCACACCACACCGCCCTCGCTGTGAGCAGCCCACACACTCCAGCCAACAGGCGTCACCTGCTGGGACAGCTAATGTTGCCCCTCGACTCAGTGAGCAGCAGGAGCAGGGCCGCCGACGCCATAATGTGGTGGTGCGTGGACTCTCAGAGGAGGCAGGAGAAGATCTCACCAAGCGCATTCAGGATGAGATCCTATCTCGAATGGCATTCCCGACTGCGGTACACATTGCTAGAGCGAGCCGCCTTGGGGCTCAACGCACAGATCGCCCGCGTGTTGTCACCTTCACGGTTGGCGGATATGCTGAGTACGGAGGCCATCCCCAAGGCCGAGTAGGCAACCGGCCCGGGACTGGCTACCAGTATGTTGACCGGGATCTCACCCCGATGCAACAGTGAGTCCCGGCCGCGCCAGCCCGGCCCCCGTCGTGGATGTCCGGCGAGGGGGGCTGCGGGCCTTGTCCGGGGGCAAGCCACGCATTTTCGGGCCGGCGCTGGCGAGGTTGCCGAGGGCACGCGTCGCCGCCGCCACTCCGCCGCTATCGCCGCCGCTGGCCCGGCACCCCCTCGCACCTCCTGCTCCGGCCGCTCCGGATCGCGCTCCGGCATCAATCGCCCCCCGCAACCGGGCAGATCATCGAAGGCCCACATCGAATGCCAACAAATAGGAACTGTGCCTCGGATGGTGTCTTGGAACTGCGGGGCTTCCCTCAAGCGTAAAAGGGCGAGTCTCAACTCTATTGCACGGATATGGATCTCATTTTCCTCATGGAAACATGGGAGCATGCAGAGGTACGCATCACTACGAGATCTCCCAGGCTATCCGCATTTCGGTGTTCAATGAGTGCACAAAAGCGAGGGCATGGCGGGGTTGCTGCTACTACCGCGGTAACCTTTGAGGCACTTTCGGTCTTGTTGCACAAAAAATGGCCAGTACAATCGCTACTTGTGGGTGCGCGTGCAACATGACAGTGGCGACACTCTCCTCATAGCAGCATGCTACTTTCCACATGCCGAGAGCAACTTCTATAACACTCATTCAGATGTGGATCGATTGGAGCCTTATGTCGATCTATATGATGACATACAGCAGCACAAACAGTTGGGCAGGGTTATGTTGCTTGGCGACTTTAATGCACGCCCTTGTGAGCCGAAAGCGTGTTTCAAAAATTTGAGCCCCCCGCGGAGAGGATGTCTTGCGCTGAACCCCGCAGAGGTGGCTTGGTCAAGGATATCAGATGACAGCCATATTTCGCGCTATGGCAGGCAGTTGCTGTTGCTGGGTAGTATCTTTGACCTCGTTATCTGTAATGGGTTGGTGCAATGGCCGTCTTCCAGCGGCTGCACTTGTAGACAGGAGAACCAAGGGGGCGGCTCCAGTGTGGTGGATTATCTGCTGGTTGAGGAACGGGGTCTGCACCTGGTTACTCATTTTTCCATCGGGACAGACACTCGGGACGAGGAAGTAGACTCCGACCACCGGCCCCTGTTCATGCATCTCCAGTGGGAAGCTCCCGGAGCACCCTCACCCTCAACACACGGTGCCCCAATTGCGCTGGACTCACGGCCGTCGCGGGGACCTATGCCCAAATTTGCTTGAGCATGATCCAAGGGACTGCCGCAACTCCCCACACTTCAAGAACAATCTGCTCGGTGACTCACCTGCTTCGGCGGTACTGCAGAAAAGATGCTTTGGGAGGGGGCGCCCACGGCAAGCCTCGAGGCACCACCACCTTTCCACCTTCCAATGGATGGTTTGATGATGAGTGTCGGGGAGCTCAAACGCACTCCGCAAGTCAGCGATCCCATCTCTGCCCCAGGCCGTCCCGGTCAATACCGTTCCTTTCTCAAGAACAAGAAGGCCGATACCTCATGAGCATCAGCAAATGATGTTTGGTCTCTGGACCCGGCGCCCAGGACATTACGGAGAAGGGTCTTGAGCAAGCTTTCTAGCCTGACCCACGAGGGAACATCACCTCGGAGCAATGGGTACGCGTATTGCAACAGTTTGTATGACCCGCTCGGGGGCGGGCACCATCCCTCCACGGATAGGCATGGCTCACGGTTATCCGGAGGGGATGTCATCATGGGCCTCTGGTGACGCCTAGCTAATGGGAAGGCGTGATTTAGATGGCATGCGTGGTGAGCTTAAATGGGCTGGGCCTCCACCGGTGCCATTCTCCAAATTAAAGCATTGCGAAAGGCTTCCCTATGCAATGGACCACTAGTAGAGTAGTGCCCATATACAAAGCGGGGGACCCTCAATGTCCGACCAACCACCGCGTACTATTATGGTCACTCTCTCTTTGCAAAATGTTGGTGGCATCCTTGAGCAAAATGGTGACAATATGGGCGGAGGAAACGGAGGTCGCGAGCTCTTACACGTGCCGGGCTTCGGCCCCGGACATTCCACCATTGATCATATCTTCACTATCGCGCACATTGATTGAAGATAGCGAGGAATCGCCCGCGAGAACTTGTATCTTGTTGTTTAAAGTGGATTTTGCAAAGGCATTCGCACGGTTACCCGCAATAAGCTATGGGGACAGGGCTGCGGCGGTTAGGGACCCCCGGACTTGCGAGAATGCACGATTATATAGGTCGGCTGTATGAGGCATGCTCGGGGCCGTATCACATCAGCAGCACACCCGGTGACCAGGTAGCATTGGGTCGTCGGGGGTTGCCCCTCTCCCCACACTCTTTGGCTTGTACATTGATCGGTTGGAAGATTGGCTCTCTGAGCATGGGGTGCGGCGCACATATCATGCATCACACAATCCGGCAACTCATATATCTTTGGCGATGTCAACCTCATGGCCTATACTCGGAGGACATGCAACGTCACCTGGATGCTCTTGACACTTTTGCCAATTCAGCGGCATGCGAGTTAACTTGGCCAAAACTAGGGTGCTTTGCTAGTTGCATCATCCCGTCGACCAAGGCTTCCCACATTCACTTACCGGGGGCAAGAGGTAGAGGTGGCTCAGACCTACAAGTACTTGGGGATTGAGTTCTCAACTACCACCCATTGGGATCGCGGCTATCGGGGTTGCGGGTCATCGCTGGGTGGAAAGCACTATATGCCATGCGGAACAACGACCCCACAAGGCAGTTGTATGCCCGGGGTCACCAAATACATTTGTTTTGGGGCCTTGGTTGAGCCGCCCTTTTGTATGGGGCAGAAGTGTGGGGTCCGTGATATCCCTCAACACTGGAATGACATCGGCGGTGCGTAAGGCCTTCTTGGCACGGGCCCCGGGGTGAAGTCCACGATTCCGCACAGATCCTACTCCGTGAGACAGGCTTTTACCCCTTCAACGGGTCGCATTGGAACGCCATATCGTTTACTTCCAAAAAGGTGGTCGCTATGGCTGATACACGCTTGCCCGGGCCTTTGCTTTGGCCACGGCAATGGGTCCCCAACGAAATCCCTGGCCGACGGAAAGACAAGCAGGCCTCGGTTCTTCTCCTTACGCCTGGGTGTGCGAAAAGCAGTCGCGCCCAAGTCGACAAAGAAAGATCAGCGAGGCACATAAACTATACCTTGATGCTACTTTCCTTCGCAAGCTGTGGGATCGCGAGGCTCGACGGCATGTTAAGGGGCACACTATCGCCAAAGTCAACCCTAGGCTCACAAGAGGCCCACACCGGTACTTGTACACCCGGCTACCCATGAAGAAACGCAGTTTATAGCTTCCATTCGCGCGGGGGCACATCGCCTCGCGATTGTGACGTTCGGCCGCGATTATCGCTCCCGGGGCGTATTATGTATCGCCACGTCCACGCGACACGCCACCCGTTGGCGTTTACGCCAACGTATAGCCAAGTGGGTAGCCCCTAGGGGGCAACTTGCTAAGAATGTGCATTAGTATTAATGTGCACATTTTCCAATGTACACATTAATGTGGGCACACATTTCCATGTGGCCACTTGATGCCAAGTGGGCCATACCCATAGGTGCAATTAATGTGCACATTTTCCAATGTACACATTCATTAATGTGCACACATTTCCATGTGGGCACATTTGGCCACCTAGCCCTTAAAGGCAAGTGGGCCCATTACCAATTATCCCACATGCCAAAAGGGGATAATTGGAAACCCTAGCCACCCCCCTTGTCTATATAGGGTTGGAAACCCTAACTAACCTAATTTTCGATTTTAGGGCTTTAGAACTCTGTTTTGGCTGCCTCAACAGCCAAAACCGCATCCCAGACTCTGCCTGGGAGAATTGCATCCTTAGTTCCTCGAGATTCGAGCGTTTCAGCAGGATGGTCGAGCTCAGGTCAGGAGGAGCCCCTCAAGGATCAGGTATTTGGCCAATTAGATAGTCTAAACCCTATTTTAGGCATTGAATGATGTAGGTTTAGCCTATTAGATTGCCCATAGCAGCCCTCTAGAACTCTAGATAGCGATTCTAACTAAAGAACCTAACTCTATGATATAGATTAGATCTTGTTCTTTAGTTCTTACCGTGATGTATATGGATGATGTATCTCTGTGAACTCCTTGTATTGGGAAGGGGGTAGAGACCTAAAGCTTGGTAGTTGATGCTCCTAGAGTAGCCTCTCTAGCACACCGTAGATCGCGGCCACATTGCACAAGAGCCACACACGGTTTGTGGGTGAAGGGGCGGGCGGCTTATAAGGAGGTTCATGTTCTCGACTCTTGAACGACCCCTATGGTGTGTTAGTAACGCCGGGGTCCTTTGTGACTAGGTCTAATGGCTTGCCACCGCTGGCGTGTGGGGCAAGGCATGGGCTCACACCGTGAGGTGGGTGGTGAATATGACCTTCCATTGAGTTCAAGTCGAATATGCAAAGGTGGCCCTCTAGTCACCTTGAGTCAACATTGTAGATCTCTCGGAGGGAGAGATCCCTACCGCCCCATCGGAATCGGGAGATGTAACCCCGGGATATAGCCCCTCGGCTATGCATCCGGGCTGGCTACGGTCGAGTCCCAACACTTTTCAGCCTACTCGCAAAGTGTGCACGGGGAGGGGCGGATGGAGTGGACAACCCTAGGCCATGTTCTTATGCCGGCCAAATCCATTGCCATGAACTGCATGCGCAATGAACTCTACGGAGACCCAAGCTTGTCGGTCCATCCCCGTATTATTCCAGCCTTGGGTAGGATTCCCTATGTGATGTGCTGATCTTCGTCTACATGCAGATATGTGGAGGACCATCCTTCGCGATGGTCATATGATGTTGATGTATGTGCTACCACATGTATGTTTACGCTTCCGCAGCTTCGGTAGGCCCCGAGGGAGAGGGTGCAATGACCCTTCCACTCTTCCCACTTTGGAACCCGCTACGGTTTGCGGTGTCATGTGGAGGGCCCAGACATTGTACTTGGTGGGTATGGGGGATGAACTCACGGTTGTATCACGGTGAGTGCACCGTATACCACGTAGGGGACGCCACAAAGGGTATCGAGCTATGTTCTTGGAGACCAAGAGCAAAAGCAGCCCATGTTCCCAAAGCACTAACTTGATAGGATCCTCAAAACCTCGAAAAATGAGAAAATTTTTTCTCATTTTTGTAGTTCATGCTAAGCTAGTAACAGTTAAAATGAATAGAAACGTAAAAAGACTAAAAATTGATGAGCCAACATCCAAAAAGTAGGGTGGTCTCACACGTCGGCCGGACGATTTCTACATTTTAGAAATGGGGCTGGCGCAACGTCTTGAACATTCGGCTGACACCAAAAAGTTGTAAATTACGATAAAAATCTTGATAATTCTAAATTTAAGCTAAAATTAGTAGATTTAGCATGTTACATGTTAATTTAATAGTGGGCCCCACCATGTCTCACCGCGTCGGCGCCGGGGCGGTTTCTAGATTCTAGGAATGGGGTTGGGCTTAGCGTGTGAACCTGCTTAATTAGGTGTTTTAGATGCCTTAGACAACCCAAAAAGGTAGTTTAAAAGTTGACCTAAAATTGGCCCTATAAATAGAACTGGACCCCTCCCATTTTTCCCGTCCTTCCTGAGAACTTCGCTCGTATTGTCAAGGCGATCTTACGCCAGAGTCAATCGACGAATCGAAAGATGATGGCCATACGAGCCGGCACGCAAGGAAGCCTGGCAGTCGGATCCTCGGCGCCGGTATCACCGCCCCTTTTCACAGATTCGCCGAACGCGCCTTCTCCACGCCGGCGGATCTTCGCCGGTGGAATCGGGGGCCGGACGGAGGCGACCGCCACGTAGATCTTAGAGGACGACCGGACGCACGCCATGGACGGGATCCTCAAATCTAAATTGCACCCGGCAGAGGGCAGAAGGGAGCAGCAGGAGCAACACCGTGGGGACGCCAACCCACGTGGAGGGCAGGAGGAACAACCAGCAGGAGGAGCGTGGAAGAGAGGAGGAGCAGCCGCCGGAACTCACCCCCTGAAGAAGAGGCCGACCTCGCCCACCACAAGGGCACGAAGTCAAAGAGCCGCCCGAGCAGAGATCAAAGGGTCAGGAAGACGCCGGCGGATCCAAGAAGAGGAGGGCCAAGGCCATCAAGGCAGGCAAGAGGAAGCTGGTCAAGGTTGGGAAGAGGGCAGAGAACCTTGTCATCAACGAGCCGTCGGGAGGGAGACCCCGCCCACTACCGACGGTCCGACCAAGACTACGCGTCGCGCAGACGGGGCAAGCTCTTCAAAGCCCCCGTTGTAGAGGAAGAGGTACACGAAAGCGCGCCCAAGAGCAGGAGGAGGCCGGGCAGGTGGCGAAGCCCCCACCATTTCCGACGTGGGATAGAGTCAAGACCCCACGGCCGCAGCGGGAAGCCTATGTGATAGACCCCTTAAAGGTCTATCAGAAGAGGATCAGGGAGCACGACGCATATATGGCGAAGTGGGAGGCCTACAACACCTATTACCGGGGAGCACCGTGAGAACGATTGAAGGCGGGCACCCGGTGAAGAGCCGACACTAAAGCCATCTCCACCAAAGCCCAAGCCCCCACGAAGCACCCGGGAAGAAGCGAGCAAGAAGAAACAGAGGAAGACAGGGGCACTCAAGGAGATCCGCCACTTCGGGAAAAGAGTTCACGGACTCCTCGATTCCCGGCCGCTCCAAATCCGGTCGTCCGCGAAGTCATTCAAGAATACAACACGGACATGCGCAGCGTGATGTACGAGATGTTCTTTGTGTTTGCAAGAGGCGGCGAAGCCCACTTAGTGAAACATTTTGAAGATTCAACGGCCTGCACGGTGCACGCGAAGAGGGTTACCCTCATGAGGCGGGATATGTATCTTGCCGAGGCACATCAAGGGCTTAAACGACCTTGAGTTTTGTAAATAAGCTGGAAAAATTTTGTTAATATAAAAGAAATTTTTGTGTAAATAAAGTGTTAAACCTTGTTTAAATAGGTCAAGATATCGATCCCTAGCTTTTGTTTCAATTAAATTGGAGTTTTGAGCAAAATTGAGGCGATGTCTCACACGTCGCCGGGACGATTTCTACATTTTAGAAATCTGGGCCGACGCGATGTGAGACCATGCCCAAAAATGCCCAAAACAGCTCCAAATCGACCAAGTAAGGGGTCAATTCTGCCTAACTTTCGATGAGTTTAGTAGAATTACAGCCTTAGATCACCTAAATTGAGTAATCCTAGCCCAATTAGGACCCATGTCTCACACGTCAGACGAATGATTTCTACATTTTAGGAATCGGGCCGGGCGAACGTGTGACCCCCGTCTCATTTCTTCACTAAATGATCTCCAAATTGCACAATAAGTTCAAGAGCTCTCCTTAGCATGCTCAAGCCCTAGAAATATACTTCAAACTTGCAATTGCATCACTTAATAGGTTAGAATTGCCTAATCCCAAAGAAATTCTAAGTCTTCCAAAAATTAGGGTTTTCCCTTTCCTATAAATAAGTTCCCCATTTCTCAATTGGTACCACCAAATTCGCTCCCCCACCCGCTTAGGCGATCTTTCACTCCACGGCGCTTCGCATCCGTTTGATACTCCCTTCCTTGCTAGATCAATGGCCAGCTGCTGATTTGGGCGATGAGTGCAGTCCCGCCGGTGCCCATGCTGCTTGGTATGATGTCAACGACATCTTCCAAGTCTTTGTGAAAAGAAATTGACATCCAAGCTCTTTTGAATGCAACCCCAAAGATATAGGGTGCTATTGAATTTCGGGCTAGGGTAGGACCCTCCCTTGTCCAAGTCCCCTTGCATAGGATACTTTCGTTCCCAGCCCATCCCTTCCAAGCGGCCTTGGGCGATGTCCCCAACATCGCCAAGTACTTGACTAATAAGGCCAGAGGCTACCCGATTACATGGTCCCGACGAAGCAACAGACCAAGTACTTCTCTTACAATCCGCCCTAGCCATCTTCTTATCCCACCGCCCGAGAACCCGATGGGGGCAACCTCTATCCCTCAGATGGAGGTAGACCCCATAGCTGAGCAGGAGGAAGAGCAAATGCTGCTGCGGTATCAACAAGAACAGGAAGCAAGAGAGGATGAAGAAGAGTCTGGACGGCGAAGGATACACTGAGCTCGACTTCGGAACGGCGCCAAGGAGAGAGGTGAGCTGATCAATTTCGAAAGCAGTGAGGGCATCGGCATTGCTCCCCCACTCGGGCTAGGCATCACAAGCCTAGCCCCTATCATCATCGGCGGAGAGGAGTATCTACTCCTCGGCGACATCCAACCTCCCGAATGCGGGGAGAGGGAGCTCAGTTGGACGGCAATCCACCCACCAATCAAGCCGGACCCGACACGGGCGACTTCATCGTCCGGGAGCATCGGTTTCCCGCTTTCAAGTGAGGGAGTCCGACACCTACGGGGAGACGACCTCCGATATCCGGCCTACAAAGGCATAAGGCAATTGATGGACGAAATGGAGCTTTTGCCAAATGAGGAGGAGTTCCTCGCCTCCAAGAGCGAGATGGGGATCCGTGGAAGACCACGAGTATCCTAATGCCGGGTCCTTCAATATCACCCTTGCCAAAAGGAGAAGGAATCGACCTCGGGGAGGCTCGACCGCACAATTGAAGACTACTGGGAGCTCATCAAGTAGAGGTCGGCGAGCACGCCGGTTGGCAGTAGCCGAGGCCAAACAAGCGGAGAAGCTTGGCGACACACAACGACGAATTCGCTCAGGTACTACCTACCACTGCTGATGGATGGGAGAATAGCGGTAATTCACCGCAAGTTCAGTCCTGTGAAAGAAGGAGTGTTTATGCGATTGCACTCTGGGGCTTCGGCAAGCATGCTCGAATAGCGACAAATGTCGACTATCTTTGTCTTAGTCAAGAGGGCAATGGCACTTGACCTCTTCGACCATGCCATCCCCCACCGGCGTCGGGGAGATTAGCGGTGGCTCATGGCCCCTTACATCCGACCCAGAGTAGAAGACCGGTGAGAGCCATCCGGGGAGGCTTCGCCGGCAAGCATCATCGGGGAACTTGGGTCACTTTCGGTGGGGCGGCCCAAGTTAAGAAGTTTCTTGAAGACAACCCGTCTTCTTACCGTGATTTCAAGACTAGTTAGACTCTTGATCCCTGAGACTTTTTGTATCTAAAATATTACATGATATATAAATACAATTCTGCTGCACTTTAAATGTTTTGTTGATGTATTTTGCCCCACAATTATACCAACAAACATAAACAATGCAAGAAAACAAATGGAACTAACCATATAGCCATTAATCACTTGTGGATGCAGCTAGAGGGCTAAAAGCGCGGGGAACGACAAGCTGCGAGACCTTATAGAAGAGCAAACCCATGCACCACCCCGCAAAGGAACCTATTTGAAGATAGGGAACCCATGACCCCAGGCGGAGAGATAGCCCAGATGAGGGCGGATCTGGAGCGGATAAAGGCATTACTTGTCCGTGCAAGCAGGAGTGGGTTCGGTGGGCAATGCTCGGGCCACACGCAAGCATCGGCTTCCGGGGAAGGAAGGGACAAGAAGAGGAGCAAGAGAAGGAGATCCCCCAAATCCGGAATCTTCCCGACTCAAGTTCGAACTCGGAACTCCGACTCGAGGAAGAGGAAGAGCGTGCTCAGAACGCAACGAGAGGAAAGGGCAGAGGAACGCCCCGTGAGGGACGACAAAGAGATACCGGGGCCTCCGACTACCGAAAGAAGGTAGATTCCGCGACCGGCAATGTATGGAAGGCCCTGAATCGGAACAGCCTCGTGGGAGAAACAGTCGCTTGGAAGCAGAGGCATGGTCGGACGAGATGAGCGAGTACCTGAAATGCTTATGGCATGAAGGATAAGGACAAAGGCGAGTTGCAAAATAGCCAACTTGAAAGGAGCCGCCCGGATTTGGTGGAAGGGGTATGCAAAGGCACACCGGCTTAAGCAGGATGCTTGTAAGTTCGTAAAAGTTTGCTAAAGCCTTCAAGCCATTACGCCCAAGGGAACATAAGTCCAAAGATGATGCAAAATAGCTTTTACCTGGCAAAGAAGGCAACAAATCGGCCAGAAATATACGAGGAATTCATGAGGCTAAGGTCAGAGCAAAAGTTGGGAGAGAAGCATGCAAGAGAAAGCTATATCGAGGGGTCGAATGAGGAGATCCGCAAGCTTGTGAGAGCAATAAACCCTAGGACAAGATCGTAGCGTAATCCAAGGCTATAAGCTTGCAGGGGTCAGACCTCGTAATAGCGGGCAATACAAGCACTACTTCGGTGAGAAAGGCAAGGCGACAGAAGCTATAGCCCTGGCAGCCAGTCCAGGTCCAAATAGAACCCAATATGGTGGGAACCAGGGCAAGCAGGGAGAAGAAGCAGTGTCCTTCAAGGACAAGCAGAGAAGTCGAACTACTCCAAAGCGAAGGCAATCCTTTTTGCAAGCGATGCCCAAGGAAAAGAGGCAGGAGTGCATAGAAAAGCAGCTTGTGCTTCAGTGCTTCCAGCCGGCCATAGGACAACAAACCGCCCCTACGTCATGAGTGCAGCTCTAGCGGAGTTGGGAGATTGGGACGCCCACGGACGATGACTGGCGAAGAGGCCCGCGACTACATTCAGGGGTGAGTGTCACATCTTTGCCGCAATAGATCTGAAAGCAAGCGAGAGAGCCAGTATAAGGTAATTTCCACAGTAGGGAAGGCTAAAGCTAAGTCCTTCATAGTCTTGATAGACTCAGGAAGTAGCCATAACTTTGCATCCCCCAGAATGGTTCAGATGTTGAAGTTGAAGCCGCTAAAGTCAAAACCAAGACCCGTTGTTTTAGCAAGTGGTTTTTCCATATGGTGTAAAATGATTCCATGTCAAGGCCATGACTTAAAGTGTACCTGTTTTTTGTCTTGGGCTGCTAATTGATGCTAAGTACTTTCTTGCAAAAAGGCGTACATGGTTAAAGGTCCGAATTTTGGACAAAGACAGGTCTTAAAGGTTTTTTTTCCTTAATTCAGTTATATGGTTTTACCATATACCTTGATGTGGTATCTTACATTTTCAGGTACTTTTGTCATATTACTAAATTGTAATCATTCTCTTTTTAGGATTGTGAAGATGCTGACATATACAATCATTGGATCAAGGAATTATTGGCATTGGAGTATGATAAGTGCAAAATCATTAGTCCAAATTATGCAGTGCAAACTATCCTTGGGTGCATAAGGAACAAAGGTATCCACTCTTTTATCACATTTAAGGAGGTAAACATGTTTGATAAGAATCTATCCCCTGTCTCATACCTCGGATTTAGCGGATGGTTTAAGATTTTCCAGCAGATGAAGAAAGTCAATTTTGAATACAATAAGTGCAAGGATTTGCTGAATAACCTTTATAATGAGATGAGCAGCATTATGTATCAGAGAACGTGTCAAGAAGATGAAGCTGCTATTAAATTTGTCACGGGTATTATTGCCTTGGAAAAGGCAAATGATATTAAACCATTATCTTTTGATAAGGAGCTGGGTAACTGCAATGACAAAATCAGCAATATTACTGATAATCAGCAGGAATGCTTGTTTTCTGACCTTGATCTCACTGAAGAAGATCTAGGATCCACCAACTATAAGAAGGACTGCCTAGTAATCAATAAGGGGACATCAGACTTTAACTACAGCAATGAAGATAGTGTCCCTGAATTAACCTTATCAAATTCTACCTGTTTTCCAGTTATAATCGAGCAAACTGTTGAAGGTTATGCAGCAGTCCATGATAATGCAATATGGAGAAGTCAGAACTTCGGAGCTCTTGCTCCTATTGATTTAGAAACATGGATGGCCCTTGCTGGCATAACTAAGGAAGATATTTTGGCTGCAAAAAGTTCAGCTCTCAAGCTTGAGAAGACTTGCAGTATACTGGATCCTGAGCTTCCATTCAATATGGAGTTTTTTGGTCAAACATGTATCAAAAGTGGACAGGCACTAGTTGGGCAGAAAGGGCACATGGCCTTCACAAACATTGAAAGGAATGACTATTACCTAAAGAGGATATGGAGGACTCACTGCCCTTACTTCAGATGTCCATGTGAAAAAACCAAATTTACAAACAAGAAAAATGCAGAAGACAAGTGCAATTGTGGTATTATTTGGTTCGATCAGGGAATTTGGTTCCTTATCAATCACATGGAGATGATACATCCAGGAGCATCTCCTATGCTGAGAATGGTCATTCTTACAAAGTTATTGAATAATGTCTTAAAACCTGCTGTGATTGCGTATGCTTCATACCTGGAAGTCAGGGAAAACATGTTCAAAATGACTCTGGCATATGCCAATAATCCTGATTGCAGCCTAAAAATGTTGTTTGGAAACAACAAAATGGCGGATGTGGCGGAAAAAATGATTAAACCAGTCAAATTTTTGAAGAACAGTAATTCTGCAAACAAGAAAATGTTCTGGGAGAAGTCGTATGCTGGCAAATACTCACAGAAATCAATTTCAGGCAGCATGATCTCCCCTAGGTTGCCACCTAGGATCACTATGGATCCCAAAAATGCTGAAAGTACAAGCATGAATACTGGTACACTTTCTGCTTGCAATAATATGAAATGCAATGATGAGAACAGCATAACTAAAGGAGGCAACAAAGAAGTTTCTCTTGATGATAGCACTCCAAAAATACTGGACTATGTGGAAGATTCTACATAGAATTCTGACATATTATTTGTCAGTTCTATCTTAAGCATAATATGCTTACTAGTTATGTTCTTTTGAACAAGAAATCTGACATATTTCTGGTCAGAACTATTTTGAGCAGAATATGCTTACTAAAGTAATTGGACACATATCATGTCCTTAGCCATTTGGCAAAAACATTTCATCTTAATATACATCTTTTTTTTGAAATTAGTGTTGCTTTGTGCAATTGAACAAAGTCTAACTAGAAATATTTTTGTAGGTTAAGAGCTCGAAGAGCAGAACCATAACAAAGGATATTAACAAAAATAGACATCTATGCAAATGAATGGAACGGATGAGGACAATAAAGTTGTCCATATGAAATTCTTATCCAAAGCTTTGGATAAATTTAGCATCAAAAAAATCTTTCATACGGTAATGTATGAGATTTTCCAAGAAAGAGGAGAAATAATGGTTGCAAACACCACGTTTGCATGGAAATATATTGATCATATTAGAGATAAAGTCTACAAACCATACTCGGTATTTGCCAGTGGGATTCCTAATAAATGCCCATGCAGTAATCCAAATCTCAAGAGATTTATTGATCATAGGATTGGGCACATCCGTACTACCGATCTAGAAATAATACATTGTCCTAAGTTAAGAAATGCATTTTCATATGGACTAAACCATATTCCAGACCACAATTTTAGCATACAGCAATTCATGGAAAATTTTGAAGCATTATGCCAGCAATTTTTTATGGTGCACAAGTATGATTTACTTGACCTCACTGAAGAAGACATACAGAACATTTGTCTACTGTTACAAAAGATGGCATATTCAGAAATTGTAGACTTCAAAAACCAGCTACCACAAAGGAGATTCTTATGGCTCGATAAAGAGGTTATTAAAAATATTACTTGGCTAAATGACAATCTTTATGTTGTTTGGTCTAGACAAAGCGAAGAATAATCTTTGTTTTCATTTGTCCCTAAGCACATTGAGGAAATGGCAAAAAAAGCAGGGCTTGCTAGCCCCTCGATTTTCGGTCAGTCGGACTCCCACAAGCTATTAAAGATAAATGTCTACAGGATATTTCTTCACTCTTAGGGGATGAGCAGATAATGTGTAAGAACCTACCATATTTGATGGCCACTTTCAAAGCACACAAAGGGGAATACAGATGGCTTACAAATGCACATAACACACTATTTACAGAAATAGCCTCTTTGGTGACGAGTGTCTTGAACAATTTCATTGATATCTGGCCCAATTTATGCTTTAAAATGACAGCTAGATACAGATTCTGGAACCCCAAGAAGATCAATGCATGCTGGCTGGTTAATTCAGCTTATGATGTTATTTTGAATCTACCCAACCACATCTATGATGTGTACTCTGCGGACATAACAAAATGTTATGAAAACATTCCCATACATGGTGATGAAGGCATAATTGAGGTCACTAATGATATTGCAGACATGATCTGGACGTATATGATTGAAGAGAACACTTGCTTTGACTTATTGGTTAAAAATAAAGGAGGAAAGATCCTAGTCAAATGGGCCAGAAATGGTAAGGATAAAGAATACATTAGTTGGAAGCTGATTTCTAGAACAAACTTTAAAAGCATGAATGCATGGCTTTTAAGTAACTGTTATTTACAAATGGGAAAGGACATATGGAAACAAGTTAGGGGAATTCCAATGGGATTTGCTTGCAGCCCTGCATGGTGTAATCTCTATTTAGCATGGTTTGAGCTAAGATTCATTCTTAAACTTGCGTACTCTGGAAGAATGAAAGATGTTTACAGGTTTCAAAATGCAGCTAGATACATAGATGATTTAAACATTATTAATGCTGGAGATGTCAGGGAATTTCTTACCGTAGGTGGTGAGTATTCAATTTACAACCTTACATATCTCAGCATCAAAGATGAAACTGTATATGGGCATAGTAAAGATGGGGAGATTCCTAGGGGTGTTGAATGCAATTTTTTAAACATTTCCATCAAAGTAATGGATTCAAATAGAGGGCTATTCCTCATGTACAGGTATGATAAAAGGAAAAAGCTGCCCTTTAAAATTAACCAATTCATCTGTGCAGATAGCTGCAGACCATATGGACAGGCATCTAAAGTGATAATATCGCAAATACTTCCGTATGTATATGCACATTCTGATGCATACAATGCAGCAACAGATATTTGTGACCTAATTGAAGCATTCATTGCTAATGGCTTTGGCAGGATAAAAATATCCAATATGGTATTAAATACCTTACAGCAGGAGACTTATCCAGGTATACTATATTCCATAAATGACATGATTAGATTTCTCAAGGGAATGATTGATTACAAGTTCCTTTAAATATGATGTAAGAGTAGAATAATATAGGAGGGGTAGGGCCTTGATGGTACAACAAGGCCCTACTCTCCTTGTTGATACCATGCATTTTTACATGAAGCAAGTCTTGGTCCCCCTGACCTAAGGTAGGAGGCAGGATTTTTTATTATAGTACCTTAAGACATTTTTGGTTTTTTATAAGGATATGCTCACAGTCTAGGTGGCAGGGCAGCTTAACTCATGGGCCATGAATAAATATCATGCTATGTACACTGTATTAAACCTAATGGTTGGAATACAAACTAGTATATGTAATTGACAATAAAGAGTTAAAGCATTATTGGTCTTTTTTGGGCAGAAAATTGGAAATAGGGCTTTTTGACGACCATCAGGGAGATGGGTGTGATTTCGAGCATAGGCCATGGACTTACTTACGCCTTTAGCAAAGAGATATGATACCGACCCCATGCATGACGGTAATAGGTACACCTACTTTATCGGATTATATAAGGGGCTTGCCTCAATTTGAAGCAGATGCATGCGGCCTTGGGCTGCTCCCTGATCCAGACATGACAAGGAAGAAGGGGGATTTGAATATGGCCACTAGAAAAAGGATGGCTGAGGAAAAGAATGAGAGCAGCTTCAAAAAGATTTATCAATTTAGAAGCTCTGTTGTTAAGGATAGCTTTGTTCTGAATGCCAAGAATGATGCTCTGAATTGCAGCAACAATGCAGATGGAGATGCTACTGGGTTGAAGGATAAAGGCAAATCACATGTTGTGATACCAGGAGAAGTGATGGTGACGAATCCAATTGCAGACATATGTGGGAACAATAATACCACTGGACAATCTGCCCATGATGGTGCAAGCATTGAAATTCCCATCAACACATCTGGAGCTATTGTATCAACGGCACGTCAAACTAAGGTTTGCAATGGTATTTGTGTTGATTTGTTATTATATGATGAGATTGGCAGCCACCAGATCTGATAGTTGGGCTAAGAATGCAAGGATATTAATCTGAATATTATGGGTAATTACATTCTAACAACAGATCTGGACTATTTCTCTTCTTGATTGAATAGATTGCTATGAATACAATAATGGAGATTTACATTCTAACAACAGATCTTGATATTTACTTGATTTAATAGGTTGCTATGAATATGATAATGTAGATTTAAAATCTTTACAGATATGGTATGAGCATTTGCAGATGTAGTTTGCTGCCTATGTTGTAGATCTAAGTGGATCTGCCCGGTTTGGCAGTAGAGTAAATATTTGACTATAGATGCAGGCATCTTAAATCTAAATTATGATAGCAATGGCATTTAGTAATAATGCTATCAGATTTAGGAAGCTTACTTTAATGTTAATTTGTTTCTGCAATTGAATAATAGCAAGGTGATGGGGGATAACCTCAAGGAAGCCCATGACACCTGCTATCCCATTCAATTACAACCATTCTAATGCTTGTCTCTTGTTTGTGGATGCAGGTAACAGGCTTCCTTGCTACTTGTTATGTATTCTACCTAAGAAAATCTGATATGAAGGATTATTTGGTGGATATATTGAAGATTATGATATGAAATATCCAGATCTGTTTTTCTGCATGGAAATAAACCTAAATCGACAGTGATTGTAGGCAATTTAACATGAATATATTCAGTTTGTTGTTATGGACAAAGGTAAAATTCGGTTATGAACCTATTTGTGGATTATTGCATACATATGTACTAAAGTAAGTATTAATGATTAATTCCATATGGTGTAAAATGATTCCATGTCAAGGCCATGACTTAAAGTGTACCTGTTTTTTGTCTTGGGCTGCTAATTGATGCTAAGTACTTTCTTGCAAAGATTGTACATGGTTAAAGGTCTGGACTGTTGGACAGTACAGGTCTTAAAGGTTTTTTTTTTTTTGGCTAAAAGAATCCGTTACATCCAACACTTTTAAATTAAAACCCCCCTGAAACCCCCTTTGATTTGGGTGCATATTCACACGGGGGTGACTCCGGGCATCGAGAGCTATTGGATGGGCATATTTGCCCTTTATTCCCCGATCTAGACCGTAGATAGCGATCCTCGTTTATGAGATATGCTTGTACAAGTTTTAATATATCGTATATCGAGGTTTGCAAAATACTATAAGGTTTGAGGCAATATATTGAATGGTGTTGATTTTGTATATGTATTATACAATTTTAGGGCTCTCGCTGCCCTACGTGTGAATATGCACCCAAACCAAAGGGGGTTTCAGGGGGGTTTTAATTTAAAAGTGTTGGATGTAATGGTTTGTTTTAGCGATAAAAAAAAACTTAGACCCCTTCGGGGCCTTAAGAACCTTATACGAATGGACGAAGTAAATAAGTAATATGTGTATTACTATGATAGGAAATCAAGAGCATTACCTTTACATTTTTATTTAATAAAATGCATTTTTAGCAAGAATAGGTAGTTGCCAATAAAACTTTGCATTTGAATTGAGGTAACCATGAAATATAAGATTATATCTAGTGCCCTTGCTATTTATCCAGATACTTGGAATAAATTGTGGAGCCAAGCATTTTCATTTAGCATCAGGATGGTTGTTGTGGTCCATCTGGAAGCACAGGTTTGGATATTCCTACTGCAGTTGTCCTTCAGGACGCACAAGCTAGAATTGCTAAGGCCTATCATTGCTCTTCGCTTGCTCCTGCCAAGCGACAGTTGATATTTGAGTTCCATTTGAGTGTGTTGTGGCTGGTGGTTCTATTCAGTGGATCATGATTATCCTCTGAGATTTTATTCCCTCCTGTGCATTTGTATCTGGCTTTTGGCTTGGAGTTTTAATAAAGTTTGTCGTCCATCAAAAGAAAAAAAATAACATTATATCTAGCACAATATACTTTGTTTCTAGCACTTGCTCTAATTAGTGGACATTGACTTGGAAGAATACTCAACAGTGTCTACGAATCACTCTCCATTGGGATCCTTATATATGCCCAGTAAGAAGTCCTTATATATAACCCTCCATTGAACTTTGTAGCTCTGTCAATTGTCAAAACGAAAAACCCTCCATTTGGAATCCTTTTATAATCCCAATAAGAAGTTGTGGCTATGTGAATTGCCAATATGAAAATGAACTCAATAATAATTTGGTCTATTGCACCAATGAAAATGAACTTAATTCACAATAAAAGGATGCTTTGCTGGATATAGCATAGGCCAGTATTTTGTCCATGAAAATTGAAAAAGTTTTGAAAAAATCAAATGAAAACTAGATTTAAAGTATAATATTCAAAAGCGAACTCACCTCAACTTTTGAGAATCACATAGATTTGGGTGAACAAAGTAGCGACATCGCCATAAAACTAGAGCCTCAATATCTCAAGATTGGAGCTGGATTCAGATACAAATGCAAATGAAAAAGGGAAATTATGGAAAATGCAAAATAAGAATTGAGATGATGACAATCCATAAAAAGATGGTAATAAAGCTTTGGATTACGTTGTAGAATGACTAAAATGTATCTTCTAAAACCATAACATAATTCAGCCTTACAACAAGGAATTTGTTTTATATGGGATTTGAACTATTAATAATTAAATAAATACTTTATTTTTACAAAAGAAATTAGGCAGTCAAAATTTCTTATATTTCTATACAAAATGGTACAAGGAAATGCTTGACAAGCAAGCTAGTTATGGTCTTCCCATATCCTTCGGGCGAGAGTCAGATCCTTGGTCATGATGGTCGCCCTTTTGGCATGAATAGCACAGAGATTGCATCCCCAAAAAGGACTACAAGGTAATCTTCGGCGGCCTCCTGTAGGGCGAGCATAGCGAAAGTCTGGAACTGAAGATCGGTTCGATACTCCTATGCAATTTCTTGGACCAGGTGCTGGAAGGGGAGCTTCCGTAGCAGAAGCTCGGTCGTCTTCTGGTACTTTCAAATCTTCCTCAAGGCCACGGTATCGCAACTGTACCAGTGCGGCTTCTTGGGCTGCACCGACTTCTGGGGCTGCGTCGGCTTCTTGGGCAAGGTCTTGCCCCCTGATACTGGCCAACGTCGGGCTGCATCCACTCGGTCTCGCCTTCCAATGCCCTCAACGGTCTTGAGCTTCTCCTTATAGGCACTTCCCGACTTATGGGCGGTGGACTTTCGCCTTTGCTTCACAACAGGGGTCTCAGTTTGGTCGGGAGCTCGCTGGGTGGTCTGCTCTGGGTTTGGTTGCGGTTGCTGCTCTTGGTCCTGATTCTACTTGGCAAGCTCTTCGGCGTGCTCTATCTCTTGTTGTGCGGGCATGGGCAGCTGCCATGCGCTCTTCCACCTCTGCGAGGTGACGAGCAGTAATCCTTTGCAGCAGCTCAACATGATACTGGTCTGCCTAGTCTGCATATCCAGCTGGATAGCTATCAAGTGATCCACTGTAAGGTATAACAGAACCTCACCTCAAGCAAAGCTTTGGGTGGCCTCGTCGTACTGGTAGGGGGGAAGGCCGAATGGGTTCCCATTTATGATGGCTCACCCATCTCCCAGGTAGACATCGGACCTTCGGCTCTCCCCTTTCCATCTCTCGGGTATCGTCTCCTCGGGCAAGCTCTCGAATTCTCTCGGCTTCTATTCGGATAGTTTCTTCCTCGGGAACTTCTACACACGAGGGTGGATAGAACTTGACTAGCATCAGGAGTTGGTCAGGCTGTTCGAGAGGTTAAGTTTCAATAGAAAGTGCTCGGACAAGTGGAGAATAGGGTAAGGGACCTTATGTCCGGTGACGAAGTATTGCACGAGCTCAATCAAGAGTAGCTCCACCTTAGCAGGGTCGCGAGCAAGTTGTTCACCAAGCTCAACAAATATTTGGGGCACACTGAGGTTACCATAGCTAAGGGTACCGCGGGTACGAGCCATGTTCATGGGGGATGGAAGAAGGTTGGAAACGAGGCGCTGGTAGAGCGGTAGTGGCGGAGTTCAAACGCAGAGTCAAGGGGGGCGAGCTTCTCTCCAGCGGCTATGGCGGACGGGCGGGGCGAAGGCGCTAGGCGAAAAGATAAAACAAAAAAATAACCGTCACTTTATTTTAAAATTCAAAATTTTTCAAAACTTAAAAAAAAAAGTACGATAGAAATACGCATTTGTATACAGATGCGCCGCTAGGAAAATACAGGTTTCTTTTTTAATTCTAAGACTCCAAAATGACAGCGGCACACTCTAAGCTCCTGGGTCCTGCTGTTGCCATTTTCCTGTTGGATATTGATGCCCTAGGGTAATTGGACTGTGCCCGACACATTGATGTAAAAATCTCGTCCATCCGAGCTACCTGGAGAAAGTTATGGCCCTTGAAACACACGACCCATTTGCTCTACAACCTAACATACTTGCCATACTAGTTTACACCTTCCTACTCAACTAATTTAGCCCTCCCATAATTAGGTCAACCCACATGCTAACTATAGAGTTGGAATAGTTTACCCTAAGACGAAGTCCTCCCAAACTAACGAGTTAGACTATGGCCAGTGCAATGATTTGGTCTACCAAAATCATGCTCTGATACCACTGTGATGCTCCCAGAATCTATACGATGCTCCCATTGTACAAATACGAGAATTCCCCTCCCATGGGTTACACTGCTTCGAGGGGATGTTAGGATATTGTCTGAAAGACACAGGGAAGCTGCATTTCAGAAGCCACATGAAAGATGTGACTGCAGACCAACTGGAGCGTGGAAAGAATCTGTACGCAATGTATGGTGCCCGAGAGATTAAGCATTTGTGTAGTGTTAAATAACAAGAATCTTCTTAGTCGTGCTGGACGGTAGGCGCCAGAAAACTCCGAGCTTATGCTACAAGATCGCTCGCATGCTTCGAACTGGCAAATTTTTCGTTTCCAGTGCGTGGGTGCTTCCTTGGAATCCTGCCTGCATTAGTTATTATAGAGTGGAGGCTGCTTGGAGATTAACTCTAGATCTAAATCACGCTTCTATCAAGGATGTTCGATGCTTGATTTATGGCCTGCCTTCAGGGGAAGAACCCATAGAGAAGGTTGGGAAGAGACGCCACAGATTCTGGGACGATGCGTTAGCTTGTAAGGAATTAGACAGGCTTGACGCAATGCCAGAAGAGGAAAGTAGCAATGGAGAAGGAGACGATGCAGTTGATATAGTAGATTACCCCACTGATGAAGAATACCATGAAGAGACGCCAGCTTTTATTCCTCCCATAGATCCCAACCAACCTTGCTTTGAAGATTACATTCTTTTAAACATACAGGATCATGGATTCCAGATTGGATAGTATGATTTTTGCAATTATTATTCTCTCTCTTCCATGGATTGACTAACTGAATGGGCTCCTTCTTGCAGGTCCCAGTAGGATTGGAGAGCGATCAGGGCATCATCCTCGGACAAAGCACATTCCAATTCATTATCATTATGTCCGCGATCTAGTAGAGAAAACAATCATTTCATTGATCTATTTGCCGACTGGTGCAATGGTTGCAGATATCTTTACTAAGCCACTGGGTACACAAAAATTTGTACAGTTTAGATCAGCACTTGGTGTTATACCATTGCAGTAGCTTCAGATTGTCCAGCCTGAAAGCGGAGTATAATAATTCAAGTTGTATATTATAGTATATTAGATATATTGCCGCGATACATTAGAGTACATTTATATATATTAGAGTACAGATGTCCTCCACTGCCATTCTCCACTTTCATTTCTTTGGACGCTGATTTGGATGAGGCAGGCGCTGCTGGGGAAGATAATCCTCGACATGAAGGTCCTTTTTTTTATGTTGATTGGTTGAAGGCATAGACTTGGAGATCTGTACGCATGCTTTCCCTTGGCTTAAGCAATGTAGTTAATATGATGGAAGAGGCCTTGACAGCCATGGATGATCCAGAAATTGTTGTCGGACAGCCCAGAAGAGTTTTTAAAGCATTGGTGAACCATGTGCGGTCTATGCGCCTGTCCAAACTCCGCCAACTGCAGCAGTTTGCTTCAAAGCATCCCAATATCATGAGGGCCTGATTAGAGAAGAGCGAGCTTTGTTCTCATGGCTTTGTATATATGTACAACAGAAGATCTTGTGTAGCTTCCATGAATAGCGAAGTTGGTATTTGAACTTATGGCTTATCTGCCCATGTACAGTTCAGGTTTCTTGCATATGGAGTAGCGTTGCTGCTTCCTGTGTGCTCATGTGCAGTTGACGCCACTTCTATGTAAAGCAGTATTGTTGCTTCTTATACTGTTGTAATGAAGATGCCTTTGGGCATAAATTATGTTGATGTAAAGCAGCATTGCTGCTTTTTATGTTGTTGTAATGATGCGTTTGGGCATAAGTCATGTTGCTTTTTTCCTGGTTGACACTTGTACATAGGATGTGTGGATAGGATTTCTTTTTTAGCAGGGTTGCCTAACCCCCCCCTCCCCGATTTTCTGCATTCCTAGCTATGCCACGTGTCATGCCACGTCAGCTGTTTTTAATCTCAACCATTAGATTTCTTAATTTTGCATCGGACGGCCATGAAAATTAGAAAGTCCTTGAAAATCACTTCTCCTCTTCTCCGACCATCCTGATTCCCTCCTCTGTTCCAGTTTTATTTCTATTTCAGAGTTTGCTGATTAATATTTTTTGTACAGGATGCTTTGTTTGGGTTTCTAAATGTCAGCAGATATTGTTGTGAACTTTGACAGTAATCTGGAGGCAACGAACGTGTTTGAGAGAATGGTTAGTGGGGATCTTTCTTTTATCTGATAGCTTTTTGAAACATGCCATGAACAAGGCTGGCAGAGCAAAGTGCTTTCTCTTACGGTACGAAATAGCATATCGTCATTATTATGAGGCGTTTGCAAGTAGATCTTACCTTTAAAGGATTAAAATAAGATTTGTTTTCATATTTTAATTTCTGCCCAGCTTGCAGCGACCTTTTCCGTGGCTTTTTCTTTTGGCAAGGAGTTGGGCACACTTGACTCAGGAGCACACACTTGATGCATGTGTTGTAGCTTCAATAAATCTGCTCCATTTTCCATTTCATGTGGGACACGCATCATCTTTCTGAACCAATGCCAGCTCTCCTGTTGATACCAATGCACAATTACCAGCTCTTCCAGGTATCAACTCATTAACCCTTAAGATTGTATTAGCAAAGCAGCAAGGGAAAAAATGATGAGAAAATGTACTCCAATATTTCTCACATTATTTTCCTTCATAATCACCTTCTCCTGCTTCAATTCGGCAGGTAAAACTAGCATGGCGTGTTTACATGGTTATATGGGTAGCGAGATTGGCAGTGATCCAGAGGCAGACCTTTGTGTGTATAAAGAGGAGCAGGTGTCTACAATATTATGTAGAATATGAGGAGCTTACAGTAAGTTTTACTCAGTTGAATTCAATCTATTTTGACTTTCATGACAGTTGATATCCAGCCGTATTCTTTCACGAATCATGCATATAGGGTCTATGAATAGGCTGCTCCAACTAACATATTATTTTTAGCCTTCTCAAATCCCTGTGTACTTAAAAAAACTTAGTTGTTTTCAAGCTTTCATGTGTCATGAACTCTCACTTAGGAACGGTGCTTCAATATGCAATATGCTTCCTATCTAGAGGAAAATTCAGCTTATTGTATAGATCTAGGATGAGAGAAGATCCTATTGTCAGTTCAGATTCTTCTATAGTTTCAAGTCCTTCCAATTTCTTTTTTGTCCCTTAGGGGGAGAGTAATTTTAAACATGTTATCTGCTTTTGAGCCAGACATCAAGAGGAAGGTACTCAGACAGAGCAAAGCAGGGTTGGTGATTCATGCATCAAGATTTGTCATATCAAATGAATCTATGAATTGGAAGGCTTGTACAACCCATATGGTGCAGAGTCCAAACACCTTTATTTGTCCAGAATGGTCCAGCATGGCACTTGTTTTGGCAAGAAGATATGGAAGGAATTCAAACGGAAGGGTGTCAAACATTATGTTCTTGAATTTCTTGAATTGTTTTGGTTTGTTTGTGAAGCTGGACTACTGGAGATAAAATTGGAATACTACAAGTGAAGGCAAGCTGCTTGCATGTGAAGCTGTGGTATGTTTTTTTAATACTGTCAACAAATTTCTTCTCTGCTTTGCTGGATAGAATGCATTACTTGGAGAGTGCAACATGCTTCAAAGGAGTGTTGCGCTAATACAGTTCATCAACTACTTGGTTCTTTTTGCAGGAAGCCCAGTTGACTTCACAATGAGATACGAACTTTAAGTGCTATGGAACCTACGGGTTATTTTCTAAGCCAGGTAGGTACTTGCATTTGAAGATGGAAGTACAACATCATACTAAACACGATTTCAACATGTACCCTTTCTATGTGATTCCGTGGTGGATAAATTATACAGCTAAAATGTGGTTAACTTGCATTTGCCAGGGCCCTAAAGGAGAGTAACTAAAGCTATAGGGCTTATTGATGGCATGATAAACTATTCAACTGCCAATGCTCTTTCGCAAAGGGAGCTTCAAGCAGGTAGGCCTTCACCTTATGAATTATAAATGAGAAACATACGTAAGGAATTTAAAAAAATTTATTTATAAAGTGCAGATGTAGGGCATGCATCATATTTTCTATCCTCTTCATTGGGGTCTGCAATCACATGAACAGACCCCAATGAGCCTTTTATTACTGGTGGCTATTTAGATGTTGACCTCCCAAACAACATGAAGTTCTTTCCCACCAGCTGGAGATTGGTTGAATTAAGCTGGAGGCTAATCTGAAACATAGGAAATGAAAGAAAGCCTTCTAGTACTTGCAGTCAGTATATGGCGGGCTGTGGAAATGAGGATGAAATGAGGTTCATTGGATCAAACTTGCCAGAATCTTATATTGCAGTTTGCTATTTCTTACCAAAGAAATCCAAATATACTAATCTGGATTGTGCCCATGGCATTGCGGATTTCTTAGGAACAAGAGATAAACATGTTTAATTCAATAATGCTATTTCTGGTACGATTTTGATTCCAGTGCCGCTGTGGATATAAGGGGACAAAAGCCCCAGTTAACAGGCTAAGAAGAACTTGGACGGATTCATAGCTTAATAATTTAAATAAGCTTCAGAAGTGGACAGAATCTGTAAAATACATGTGCCTCCGGCACCAAGGGGGCAATTCTTATTGGTTCATCCTAGTTCTCTCAAGTGGAGACGAGGAAATACCCATTCTGACCTGATATGATTGAGTCGGAAGAACATTGGCAAATAGAGCACCTCTACAAATTGAGGACCTTTGAGGCAATTTTTAGCATTAATATTTATTGTTATGCATTTCTTCTCATAAATGTTTGCAATAACTTTTATTAAACATCTAGGAAGCACATGCCTCCTAGATCTTTAATAAAATAACTATTAAGACTCTTTGTAACAACTTACCACTGATTGAAATCTTGGATTATAAGTTCGTTATGGCATTACGTTCTTTAACAGTATCATTGAAAAGGAGATTCAGCAGAATATTGAAGATGCCCTAAAAGAGATGCCATGGGAAAGTGAGAAAAAATCTATTGCCCTTTCCAAATCCATCAAACTAGCCTTCTTCCCAACCCAGCAGTTCTGCTAGTTTATTTCTTAAAAAGCGAGTAGGATGGGTAGCGAGGGCAAGACTTCAACACGATAACCGAGGGCAGCATGAAGTCTGCCGCTCCAAACCCATAACTCGATAACCGAGGGCAACATGATGAACAAGAACCTACGAAGCTCGCAAATAGAAAGAAAGTGGGAGAACTGCAATTCAGGTTTCCTTAGCTCCATCCTTAATCCAGACCTTCAAAACAAAACCTTAGTTCCATCCTTAATCCAGACCTTCAAAACAAAACCCAGCCGACATCTCCACCGTTGCATAGGGATATTCAGGGCATATCCCACAGCCACAACCTCCAGCCCTAGCCCATAAGTAAAACATTTGCCATTTGATGCAAGCACGTGCATTTAAAATCTGTGCACTTCTTGCAATCTATGCTAAATAGGTGCAATTATGCTAAATGTAAGTGTTTTGACACATCTGACCAAGCTAAGAATGCTTCATGGCTTTTGTAGGTCAATGATAAGCAAGAGAGAAACAATGTACAAGTTATCTTTGCGGAAGGCTTTCAGTTTTTAACAAGTCGCAACTTGCCTCGTCTTGATGAAGTCAAGAATTTCACCGCATAAAGGAGGATGCAAAATGTAATCTGACACAAGTGCATCTGAGTGGTGATGCACTGACATGGGAAACATGCTGACATCACAGCACGTTGACATGGAAATTCAGCTGACCTCTACTTGGACATTCTTCTTGGTTTCTTAGCCCTAGCAATTCCTCCCATAACTTTGATATAACGCATCCATCAACTAAGCACATGTGTGAGACGAGGAACACCAAGGTCTTGGAAGGACTTAAAATACCTCCTCCTTCAAGTGCATAGTGGGCCATTTTCCTGTTTAGATGCTAGACAATGACATTTCTTGGTAGAATCCAGAATCCAAAGCTGTGTCTACCTTGCAAAAACCATCATTATGTGCTCTACGGTCACCCAAGCTTTGCCAGTGCCACAAGCTAAACATAGTTGTTGGATCCCTTATTATCTGAGCTGCATTTTCATGCAACACTTTTATGCCCATGCGCTGCTGACAACTTTTCCTCTGACAAGTTAAGCACGGGAGCCTGTCATTACTTGCCTCTAAGAATGCTTGAACCTGCACTTTGTATCATGTTCATGTCCAGGAATATCAGAAATTTCCAAAACTGGCAGTCTAAGTCTAAGAGGCTTTATACAGTCTAAGTCTAAGAGCCTTCCTGGTCAAACCATACAGGTATCTCCAAATTTTATAAATGTTTGGACCAACCTTGTCAATACTCAAAAAGGAGCTGAACTTGTTAATTTACCAGAGAAAACCTTGAAAACTATATGTACGGATCAGCATAAATATTTGACATGAGTATATATCCTGCGCCGCAATAAGAATCAAGATCAACAATTTCTTTAAAGCATCGTGTTCCTACCTCCATGTTACCATGCATTTTGCTTGCATTAAGCAGAGCCTTCCAGCCAGGAATATTGGGTTCTTCATTAGCTTCAAGTAAAACTTCTGCTTCTTTGAAAAGCCCAGCACGACCCAAAAGATCAACCATGCAAGTTGAATGAAATATATTAGGAATTATCCCATGATATTGTATCATGGACCTGAAACATTCAAGACCCTCATCCACCAGACCTGCATGACTGCATACAATGAGGAGACTAATAAATGTTACATCATTAGGTTCAATCCAGCTATCCTGCATGCCCTTAAAACATTGCGCTGCATCTCCAGCATTGCCGAGTTGCGCATGCCCAGAAATTATTGAACTCCATGCAATAACATTTTTATTTGGTAACTTCTCAAACAAAATTTGGGCATCCTGCATGTTCCCACATTTAGCATACATATCAATGAGAGCATTCCCAATAGGGATGTCAAACTGAATGCTACTCTGCACAATCTGCTTATGTATACCCTTGCCTCGCTCTATTGCACCAATTCTACCACAAGCTTTCAAGATACTCAAAAATGTGAACTTGTCTGGATTTACACCATATTGCTGCATTTCATCATAGCATTTTAAAGCGAGGAGCCCTTCGTCATATTGAGCATATCCTGCAATGATTATACTCCAAGACACTACATTTCGGGTTGGCAGTTTATCAAAGACATTGCGAGCTTCCTCTAACTTTCCACACTTAGCATACATATCAACAAGAGTATTCCATCCAACAATATCTAATTGGAAACCACTTTTGATGATCTCCTCGTGAATTTGCTTTCCTTGATCTATAAAACCAGCATTCCCACATGCTTTTAAGACACTCGATAATATGGCATTGTTTGGCTTTATGCCCTCATTCCTCATATTCTGAAAGCACTCTAGGGAAAGGAGGATCTCACCATGCTGCCCATATCCAGAAATCATAGCACCCCATGATACAATGTCTCGCATCCGTAATCCATCAAAGACATCTCGTGCTTCATTCAACTTCCCACATTTGCAATACATATCAATGAGGGCACTACCAATAAAAGCATTAGACTGCAATCCACTTATGGTAACTTGGTCATGAATTTGTCTCCCCTCCTTAATAGCACAAACACTACCACACGCTTTCAATATGCTGGAAAATATGACCGCATTTGGCTTTATGCCCTCGTGCTTCATGTTTTCAAAACATGTGAGGGCAAGGTGGCCTTCAGCAAATTGAGCATATCCAACAATCATTACACCCCATGAAACCACATCTCGAGTGGGCATTTCATCAAAGATCTTGCGTGCCTGTTCCAAGCTACCACATTTTATGTACATATCAGCAATAGTGTTCCAAACAACTATATCAAATTTGAGCCCACTCCGTACAATTTGCTGATGAACACGCATTCCCCGCTTTAAAATTCTAATGCTACTACATGCTTGTAGAACCGCAACATAAATGTGCTTGTCGCATTTTGTACCTGATTGTAACATTCTCTCATACAATTGAAGGGCCTCCTCACCTTGACTAAGTTTAGCATGAGCCGCAATGATTGCACTCCATGTATAAACAGTTGGTTTGACAACCTTGCTAAAAGCTTGCCTTGCTTCATCCAAACATCCACAAGAAGCAAACAGACGAATGAGATGGTCACTCAAAACCGGAATTGATTCTAGTTTAGCATGGACCATGAGGGCTTGTATTTTCCTACCACATTCCAGGTTTTTCTCTATCAGGCATTCCCTAAGCAGCCGGTAAGCAAACTCCCTGGATATAGGAATTCCCTGCTGTTGTTGCAAAATCTCTGTTTGATGAAGTAAATCGAGCAAACGCTTTCCCTTAAACAGATTTCCTAATCTTAAAAAAAAGCGAAATAACGTCAGAAATACGAATCCGCAGTAACTTTGTACTTCCAAAATTCAAATGTTACCTTGACGAATCTTTTTCCTGAAGATTACGAGTGATCTGAAAAATATGATCTTCATTAGCTATGCACATTTAGAAAGACATAAAAAGACATGAAAAAAAAACCTACCTCGGAACCAGATGAAAAACACCCCAGAGAATGCCATCTGAATAGCAATGCCTCCTTTTTTCTTGCAATGACCCATGCCATCAAGGCTTCTGAATACTAACGCGCTCATTTTTGTAGATCATATAACCAGTCGCAAAATGTTCCTTCTCATAATTTTCTTAGCACAACATTTAGGTTTTTCTTTAAGGCCCATCTTTACTTACGATTACCAGATTTTGACGAGAAAATCAATTTGTGCATGCGTTGATCGTTTGAAACGAGGAAAATCGTGGAGTTAGCGCGGCACTACTTCAAAATGGCAGTATCTCATATGAGATGTTCTTAAGGCGGATAAGCAGCGCAATATTTCCCTGTTTTGTCATGTGCTTCTGATGCAAATGAGCAGGCGATTCCATTGTGGATGTAATCGATGATTGCAGACTGTCTAAGGAATCGAATGCTCAACTCATGACCAGCGGATCGATAGATATCAGGTTTGAATGAATGTTCTATTCTGTTCCTTTTTTAAAAAATGGCTGTGTGTTACAGTCTGCAAAAAAAAGGTTAATTTAAAGAGAAATGAAAAATAGAATGCCGCAGGACTATTGATAGCTGTAGGGGATTCAAGTTGGGTTCCCGACCTAGAAGCCGTAGGACCTAAGAATGATTGGTTTTATGAAAGGGTAAATCCAAGGCCTTGGATTGGGGTGACCCCCAAGATTCAAAACCCACTAGCTACCATCGGGTGGGAGACGCAGGTGGGTGCAAGTCCCACCAATCTTGCCTTCAAAGAAAGAAAAAAAAATAAAAATAAAAATAAAAATAAAAATAAAAAACTAGTTGATGGTTTATTTCGGTTGTTGACAGTTTATTTCGTTTGCATGCAACAGCTAACTAACTTAGTTTCTATTTCGGTTGCTCATGGCATCTCATTTTTTTAACTTGAGCTCACAATGCTGGGTAATTATTGAGAGGCAAAACAATTTGCTTGGTTACAAAGTAGTCCTTAGCAATGCTTTGTACAGACTTTTGGTTCCCTCGTGATTTTTTGCCGGTTGTTGTTCTTATACTTTGATGTAAAGAATCTCGCAGTAGCTACCCCTCTACAAGGGCAGCAATTGTTATGCACGAATTCTGCTTCAAATCACAGAAAAAATGCTTTTTCCCCCTTTTTTTTTGGCAAGAAAATGCTTCAACGGAAAAAGTGGGATAAAGACAAAAGTTCCAAGAAAATAGGCGCACTTCATTTTTTTCACCTTCATCTCTATTTCATCAGGCCTTACTTATGTGTGGTCCTTTTGCATCAGATAATAACCCAGTTTGTTGAGGTGACCAAATTGGTAATGGTATAATAAGTAAGCTTCTTATAGGTAAGGCCTTTAGCTCTATTTCTGCTGGAAGATACCATAACTATAGCATTTTTAAGGAAAAAGAGCATGTGGAAGAAGTCCCGATGCTGAAACAATAGGAAATCATATTCTTTCTTCTTTGGAAAGAGGAAAGTTTCAGAATATTTTCGGCTACTCATACAACTAGATGATGACGAATGGGATGACATTGAGCATGATTTTATGGACGAGGGTTTGATGTCTGGTGAATAACAAACAAAGTTTCATCTTATATTAGATGCATTTTGATGATTTAAAGAATACTCTAATGTGTTCTCCATATGTATATGGTTCATGCTTTGATTAAAATAGTGCATGTTCTCTTTTCTTTCATTATACTTTTGTGCCATTTATCTTAGGAGCTTGAATATTTATTTACTTGATTGGATATGTACGTGATCATTGAAATATTAGTAAATTTCCAATTTACAAGAATTTTAATCACAGAGAGTTCAGTCCAACCCATATGCTAGAGATAATGAACTTAATGGTAGATCATCCTTTGACGGATCCAATGCCAGCCGATGCGATTGCTTTCAACAAGAAAAGCAATGAATTATTTAGTTGGAGCATGAAAAAGGAACTGAAGAGTAAAGACATGAGATTCTGGATTGTAGATGGTCAGCATTCAGTGAGATGAGAGTAGCACAGGTGCTGCAGACAGAGGATCAAGGAGTTGTATTGGAAGCGGGAGTGCAAGGTGTTATCAGCGGACACTCTACCCATCGAGCTAACCAGCATCAGTCACTTCCAGAATACTATCGCTACAAGTGAACGTTACGTTAGGTACTGATTATCACCATCTTCTAAACTTAGATCTCAAAGTCCTTTTGCAAACCAGAGGGTACTTTCTCGAAGTCCTCGTCTATCCCTCTGTGATCCAGATGGCCCTTTCTCGACTTGCGAGTCGAGAAAGTGCCCTCTGATCTAGTCTTTTATAACCCAGAGACTTTGTAGAGTCAGTCAACTAACTTGAATCTTATATCTACAGCCCCTATCCTGTACAAATAATATATGCAAGACAGCAATGGAAGGCATTGGAATGTCCACCTTCAAAAAAATGGAAGATTTTTGAGAGGCTGTGCAGGTTTGTACTTACAGAGGGCCACCAACCCAATGATGAAGATGGAAAAAAAAAAAGAAAACCTACAAAAAAGGTCAAAAAATCGCTATCAGATCAGTAGACCTGATACTGTGCAATGAAGAAATCTGGTAAAAGTGGACTGAGATCTGGGCATTGTGGCAAAGACGTATGCTGAAGGACAGTAATGGAGAGTTGCCACAAAGACCAGATCTAAAACTCTTTGACAAGAAGTTCATGAAGAGGATACAGGAAGGGCTGACGGAGCTAAATTTGCAAAGAAAAATACTGGACGACTCAATATTATGAGGAAAACAAGTCCCAGAAAGGAACTTCATGAGAAATCGGATCCATTATTGGCTTTTGATGGAGCAGATTATCAAAACTTCCAAACAGAATAGTATCTTCAGGCTTTTCTTGAAAAGATTGCAACTTCTGCAGCAAAGAAGAGCGGTCTGGGGCCGAAAGATTGACGAAGGAGTGAAGGAATGCCAAATGTCTAGGGTGTTTCGGACAATTAGAGTCCATTGCATAAAGTTCAGAGGAAAACAACAAAAGCACATGCGAGAATTGAACAATAAAAAGGAGGGGGAAGGAAAATGGGGGAGAAGAAGCCTTTAATTAGAATCAAAATTAACCAACAGAGATCGGATTGCCATTCCAATTATACAGATCAATTCTCCCGGACTGATAATTCTAGTTCAAAGAGAAGTAAGGCGAATTTCCCTCGAATTGGGTTGAATCTAGTTGTGAGTATACTTCAACAAAGATTTTGTGATCTAACCAATCATAATGCACTCGATATTCTTGCAAGAGCAATGGCACTAGATCCAACAAATTCTTCCAGCCAAGAATTAGTAATTTCGACTTCAAACTCAACTGTACTGGGAACAAAGATGTATTCTGATGAGAAGAGATTATCAGGAAAGAATTGCTGAATGATCCAAAGAGTTCCAGAGTTCTATAGCAGAGCCTTTCAAAAAATCACACGTAATTCTAGATTTCACTCTGATAATTGCAAAAACTACCATCTCCATGAGGAAGTCGACCGTGATTAAATTTAAATGCGAACTTCGATCTCTGCTAAAAGATCTCTTCAGGGTTGTTCTTCGACCTCTGCAAATGGGAAGTTCGCACCGGTTCTTCTTCGAGCTTTGCAAGCAAGATCTTCGAGCAGTTCTCCAAGCAGATGCGATTAGTTCTTCAAGCTTTCAAGCAAGATCTTCGAGCTCTGCGGTCAGTTCTTCAAGCAGATGCGAGCTCAATAGTTCTGGAGCTCTGCAGTTCTTTGCAGTTTGTTGTTTCCATTGTTGTTTGCTCTGCAGGCCATATAAGATAGCAAGCCAGAAGTAGAGGCTCAGGCAAAAATCTCCAAAATCTTGCTCAGAAAACTTCCCCATCTGCAAAATCTTGCTTAAATCTTGTTGAAAAGCCTCTCAGAAACTCTGCAATCTCTTGCTGATCTTGTAAAACTCTGTTTTTCCCCTTGAAACGACTCCCCCATTTCTATTTTGTAGGGGAATGAAAACTGGTCCAGCATTCCCAGTTTGCCGGTGACCCACTCCCGGCTACCGCCGGTCGCGGGACCCCACCGGCAAACTGGGAATGCTGTTCCAGTTTCCATTCCCCTATACATTGTGCTGTTTGGAGGCTTTATTGTAAGGTACAATGATGTTTACATATTGACAACAGGGGACCTTTCACAAAGGAATCAATTTCGTTCCCTTAAATGTGCAGTGCAAAGGCAACAAGCTGCAAAATGATGATTGCATGCCAGGTTTTTTAGTTGGTCTGGAATTAGGAATTGGGGCCATGTTTTGGCCCTATATTTTTTCGAGATAAAGTATATGCAAGTGACTGAGTATTCAAGTTATATCTTATATTTTTGCCAATGCTTTGCATTTTGAATTGGTGTTCTTTTGTGCATATTAGAGCAAAAGAGTTTAGAGGAGGTAGCTCACCACCCAACCGGGTCCTTCAGGAAACCGTTATCCTGAGCCTGGAAATCGTTATCCAGGGAACTGAGAAATCGTTATCTCAGCCTGATATGCACTCCAGAGGGAGGGTTTAAGGATGAAGGCAAGGTTTATGAAAGCAACAAGAGTTCAGGAGGCAAGAACAGGAATCTTGGGTGTGCAGTCTAGTCTGATATCTCATGATCCACAAGGAGTTAGCGAATGGGCGACCCCAATCCGGAAACTAGACTCTGAGTGCTTTCCAATGAGCCCTGGATCGCAATAATCCCACTTATATTCGCTGAGATATGACCTTTTTAAGTTGGCCTTTTAGAAACTGCTATTTTTGGACTGGGATATTATCAAGGAGATTAGCTTGGCTTAATACAAGGATAATTTTCTTAGGGTATCAAATAAAGGTTAAGACTCCATAATAAGGTTATTTTGAGTGCATAACAGTGGACCACACCCCCGAGCTACTAGGGAAAAGCCATCATATCAAGGTCCTCCCCTTTTAAAGATGCTTGACCTCAAGCATTAGTGTTGGCAACCTCGGTTTGTCAGAGGACCATTTTACACCTGGCAACCTCAATCGTTAGAGGACCATTTTACACCATATGGAAACCATGGTTTGTCAGTGGACTTTTACTCCCAAGGGAACCTCAACCGTTAGAGGATCTTTTACCCCAAACACTTATCAATCGTTAGATAAGTGATCTCAGTCATTAGGTATATAGGTAAGGTAAAGGTTAGGTTTTTAAGCGGTATAAAAGTTTATCTCAAAAGAATTTCAATTATAAGGTAAAGCAAGCAATTGACAATTAACTGTTGTTAACTTGCTCTTCCTGGTGAAGAGAAGTTTCATCACTCTGTAAAATATTTGGATACTCAAGAAGCTGTTGTGCACTGAACCAAACTGCATCACTGGCTGGGTGAAACTTAAACTTCACTAGATACCTGCGGTATGTTGACCTTCTTGTCTAATGATCCTGGTGAGCTAGTATTTTCTCTGGCTCTAAAATTTCTTCCTCCCCCTTAATAATTGGAGGATCAGAATTCTCCATTTGTTGCAATACTTCAGGTGCAATTTCCTTGCCCTTGTAAGGCTTAAGCAAAATCACAATAAAAACAGGATGCAAAGAAGTCCATTTCCCATATAAGTGCAATTTATAAGCATTTTCTCCAACTTTAGTTTCTACTTGGAATGGTCCATAGTATCTTAAAGCCTATTTGAGATACTTAAGTCCCATTTTTCTCAATCTCTTCTTATGCAAATGTATCCACACCCAATCTCCAGGTTTAAATTCAACTTTTCTCATGCCCTTGCTTAATCTTGACTTTAAAGCCAGATGACTTCTTTGAATTCTTTCCTTTACCTGTTCAAGCATTGTAGACATGTCCTGTGTCAATGCATCTGAGGCAGGAACTTGATTAGTAAGCTTTGCAATTGGGGTTTCCAAATACCCACAATAAACAATCTCAAAAGGAGTTTTCTGTTAACTGAATGCACAGTATTATTATAAGCAAATTCCAACAAATAAAGATAATCTTCCCACTGTGTCTTCCGATCGGCCACATATGCTCTCAGCATATCCTCAATAGTCCTATTCACAACTTCTGGTTGGCCATCTGTCTGAGGATGGTAGGGTAAAAGCATGTTAGGGTGTCCCTTAAAAAGTATTATTTAGTGACAAAAAAAGTACCTAAAAAGATACCCAGGACTGGGTACTGGGTACCTGTGTAATATCTCAATAAAAGGTACATTCTAGAACTTTTATATATATTTTGGTCTCCAGTAGCATTATCTTTATCTTAACTTTGAATATTAATGCGTCCTTGACTTTTATTTTGGACTTTTGTACTAGTTTTAATGAAAATAAAAATGAGAAAGTACCTAGTTCTGAAGTACCTAGTGTATGTACTTTTGCAGGTTCCAAAAGTGGTACACCCTAACATGCTTTTACCCGGTAAGCAGTAGAGAACTTGAGAGTGGTTCCCAAATTCTTCATCAATGCTGACCAGAATTTACTACAAAACAGTTTATCTCTATCAGAAATAATAACATCAGGAAGTCCATGCAACCTCAATATTTCTTTAAGAAATATCTTAGCAGCTTGAGAAGCTGTCATTGTTGCTCTACAAGGAATGAAATGTGCTTGCTTAGAAAGTACTGTCCAAATCTGATTATTCTTCTGAGTGGAAGTAGGCAATGGTATAGGCAAAACAGGCTATAGCTTCTTGGAATCATGTTGCAGGGCAGATGCAAATGCCTTCCTTGCCTACTGAGCCTTATCCAGAGCAGCCGCCGCCGCCGCCGCCGGAAGAAGCATTACCTGTAACTCCTGTGCAAGATGCCGCAGAGAGATACCCTAGGCTGGCAAAGTGGTTGGAGAAGGCGGATTTGCCTTTCTTTAAGGGAGGTGTGAATGTGAAACCTTCCAAGGTCATCAGTTTTCTTAGCATCTTTGAAAGGCACTTTGAACGAGTTAATGCGACAGAACAGGAAAAGATGCATGCCATGTACGTATGGTTGGATGAGGAAGCTCAGAATTGGTGGCATGGAAGAAGAACTATGGTGCCGAGGATAGAGACTTGGTCTACTTTCAGACGAGCTTTTGAAGCCAAGTATTTACCTTCTAACTATTTTAAAGCAATCTGACCAAGAGACTGTAAGTAAATACACTACGAAGTTCAATTTCTTGGCATCACAAGTCACTAACTTGGGAGTTCAGACTGTGGATGAGAAAGAATTGCTTCGAAAGTATATTAGTGGCTTGAAAGAAGATATCTTTGCAAAGTTGGTTTTTGTAGAACCTGCAGATCTGGAGGATTCGCAAGGCCAATGCAGGAGAGCGAAGATTAAATCCTAAGCTTCGCAAGTACAATATATGGGATAGTTTGTATGTATCCAGGGATGAAGAAAGTAAATCATCTCGGAAGAGATTCAAGCCTGATGACAGGGAGCGTAAGTTTGGAAAAAGGGGGAAATCGAATTGGAAGGAAAATGGTAGATCAGGTCAACAAAGAAGCAGAACCCCTAGAAGACCATGTAAACCTGATGAGAAGAATGTAAAGTCAGAAAAGCCTCAACAAGGTTGCTTTATTTATGGAGGACCTCATTTTAAATCTCAATGCCCACAGGTTGACAGGTCAAGAGAGCAATCTAATGCGAAGCCTGCAATTAAGAGTACTCCTTCTAGACCAAACCCAAGGGCACATGTTGCTTTTGTTGATGAACAACCAGAATGTTCTAAAGCCAGTGAGGAACGAGCTAAGAAGGCAGCTGAAGAAAAGGGGAAATGTGTGGTTGTGTTCTTTAATGATATTCTTGTGTATATAGCATGAATATTGAAGAGCATAAGCAGCATTTACAAGCAGTGTTTGAATTATTGAGAGAGAATCACTTGTATGTTAATGAATCCAAAAGCAGGTTTTTCATGAATGAAGTGGTTTATCTTGGACATGTAATTTCCAAGAATGGTATTCGGATGGATCCTGAAAAGGTCAAAGCAGTTCTCTAGTGGCTTAGACCAACTAATCTTAAAGGCTTAAGATCCTTTGTACAGTTGTGTAGTTATTACAGAAGATTTGTAGAACACTTTGCAAGAATTACGTTGCCATTAAATAGGTTCTTGAGGAAAAATGTTACATTTGTTTGGGATGAACGAGCGGAAAAAGCTTTTCAAGATTTGAAGGCCATAATGGCTAGTGAGCCAGTTCTAGCTTTGCCTGATTGGAATAAACCTTTTGTTGTATGTTCTGATGCAAGTGGAGATGCTAAAGGTGATGTGCTTATGCAAGATGGTCATCCTATTGCTTATGTCAGTAGAATGTTGAAGGATAATGAAAGGAAGTATAGTGTTTATGAAAAAGAGCTTATTGCTCTAGTGCATGCGTTGAAGCGCTGGAGACGTTATCTTATGGGAACAAAGTTCATTGCCAGGTTTGATCAGCAAAGTTTGAAATATATTGAGACCCAGGATATCATAAATACTCGGCAGTTGAAGTTAATTGATACAATTAAAGACTTTGAAGGTATTCAGCTTGAATATAGGCCTGGAAAAGAGAACAGAGTAGCTGATGTTCTTAGTAGAGCCTTTGTGAATGCAATCTTCATTGCTCGTACAGCTGATTTGGATCCAATGAAGGAACAGTATTTTGCCGATAATACTTTTAGAGCACCTTATGCAGCTCTTATGCATGGAGATAACTATCAATTTCCTGATTATCAATTGGTAGGTGGCTTCCTTTATTATAAGCATCGCCTATATGTGACTCAGGGATTTAGGCAGCAGATGCTTCAAGAATCTCATGAACCTCCCTATAGTGGACATAGAGGGGTGCAAGCTACACTAGCCAATGTAAAAAGAAGATTCTTTTGGCCTAAGTTGGATAGAGATGTTCGAAAGTTTGTGGAGCAATGTACAGTTTGTCAACAGGTTAAGTCATCCACAGGTAAATCTGCAGGAATGCCTCAGCCATTGCCCATACCATTGGAACCATGGAAGCATATTATTATGGATTTTATACAGGGCTTGCCTACTTCCACTCAGAAGAATAATCAGATTTGGACAGTTGTTGATAGACTTTCTAAGCAAGCACATTTCATTCCTTGTAGAGCAACAATGACAGCTCCTCAAGCTGCTAAGATATTTCTTAAAGAAATATTTAGGTTGCATGGACTTCCTGATGTTATTATTTCTGATAGAGATAAACTGTTTTGTAGTAAATTCTGGTCAGCATTGATGAAAAATTTGGGAACCACTCTCAAGTTCTCTACTGCTTACCATCCTCAGACAGATGGCCAATCAGAAGTTGTGAATAGGACTATTGAGGATATGCTGAGAGCATATGTGGCCGATCGGAAGACACAGTGGGAAGATTATCTTTATTTGTTGGAATTTGCTTATAATAATACTGTGCATTCAGTTACACAGAAAACTCCTTTTGAGATTGTTTATCGTGGGTCTTTGGAAACCCCAATTGCAAAGCTTACTAATCAAGTTCCTGCCTCAGATGCATTGACACAGGACATGTCTGCAATGCTCATTAGGGATTTTTTTGAGATTATAAAAGGGCCTTCTAAGAACTGCTGACTAAGCTATATGAACTACCAATCAGAAAACAAAAGTGGTAATCCAATCAGCAAAACAGTTATAACTAATTCACTGGATCACATTTTTTAGCATAAGTGTTGATAGAAAAGTCCAAATGAGTCTTTGTTTGGTGCAATAGATAGATCTCATTGAGATTTTTCCAACCTTAGGTGGTTTGCATATCTTTTAGCCCCGTAGGATACTAAAAATTGGTAAAAACCATATTTTTTGGAGTTTTGACAATCATAAGTGATTAAAATATTGCAAGCACCTAAGATTGGAAAGATCTCAATGAGATCTATCTATTGCACTAAACGAAAGATCACTTGGACTTTTCTATCAACAGTTATGCTAGAAAATGTGATCCAGTGTTTAGTTATAACAGTTTTGCTGACTGGACCCGTCAGGCTCTGATTTTTTATTGGTAGTTCATTTATTTTCATTTCGCTTACTTGGCATGTTTTGAAGGCCCTTTTTTAATCTAGAAAAAAAACCCTAATGTGAACAGGTAAAGGAAAGAATTCAAAGAAGTCATCTGGCTTTAAAGTCAAGATTAAGCAAGCGCATGAGAAAAGTTGAATTTAAACCTGGAGCTTGGGTGTGGATACATTTGCATAAGAAGAGATTGAGAAAAATGGGACTTAAGTATCTCAAATTGGCTTTAAGATACTATGGACCATTCCAATGGACCATTCCAAGTGGAAACTAAAGTTGGAGAAAATGCTTATAAATTGCGCTTAAATGGGAAATGGACTTCTTTGCATCATGTTTTTAATGTGGTTTTGCTTAAGCCTTACAAGGGCAAGGAAATTGCACCTGAAGTATTGCAACAAATGGAGAATTCTGATCCTCCAATTATTAAGGGGGAGGAAGAAATTTTAGAGCCAGAGAAAATACTAGCTCACCAGGATCATCAGACAAGAAGGTCAACATACCGCAGGTATCTAGTGAAGTTTAAGTTTCATCCAGCCAGTGATGCAGTTTGGTTCAGTGCACATCAGTTTCTTGAGTATCCAGATATTTTACAGAGTTATGAAACTTCTCTTCACCAGGAAGAGCAAGTTAACAACAGTTAATTGTCCATTGCTTGCTTTCACAACATATATAATGCTAATACATTTTTCTATTTTCTTTCATTTCCTTTTTCGACGTTTCCGAGCCGTTATCAGCCAGGGCAAAAAAATCTTGGATTTCTTGCCTCTGAAGAAATCGTCGCCATTCAGCCAGGGCAAAAGCCTTTGATTTCTTCCCTCTGAAGAAATTGCCTTATAAATAGCTGATAGAACTCTGCCATCCTTGACTAGCTGCTCCGGCATACAGTGATGGAGGCGATTTGATTGGGCCCTGAAACCATTGTAAACAAGGTAATTCTTTTGTTGAGTTTAATTCGAAGCTTCAATTTAAGAGTTAGTTCTGTCGGAACACACAGATCTGGCACACTTGACTATCCGCCTGATTCAATGGCTTCACCTCTAGATTCAAAAGGGCTTATAAGTGACTAACACTTAGAAAACGAAGGGGGGGTTTAAAAGCAGCTCCAGTTCTAGCAATGCCTTAACGAAACAATGGTAAAGACTACTCCATCTCCTCGAATCACTACAAGCTCGTTTCTGTTATGAGATCCAGCTATGAGCCCAGGTCCGGCTTCCGTCCTTGCAAATCGCACTAAAAATACTCTTTAGGTGCTTCCAATTTCACGCAGAGTCCCTTTTTCCATCACATCTGACAACCCATTGTCCGATTCAGCCAATTTCTGGTCTCATTATCCGTTCTAGATTGGTATCAATTCGCCCACATCGGAAACCTGAAGAATAAGCTTTCAATCTAACCTTACTAAAATCGACATCATCTGCCAGAGGAAACATCAAAAATTCTTAAGTATCCGCTCCCGTTCATTAGGAAAGCCAATATATATTTCCCGGTCAATTCGACCAGGCTGAAAAACCTTTCATGGAGTATACCCTTCCTGTTTGTTGCACAAATCAGGATAACTGCCTGCCGGAGAGAAAAATGATCAACTGCAGTATCCAATAGACTGCATAAGACTCGGCATCAGTCTTGAATGTCATAGAAAAAATAGACAAAAAAAAATTGCACAGCTATCTGTCAAATGCTTTAAATTCAATATATATTACTGTTTAGCATCCATATTGAACGAGTCATCAAATCTTGTGAAATGTCATATTGGATGCTGATGGTATCTGAGGATGCCATCTTAGAGACAAAGTATTTGAAGCACATAGGTGCGGGCAGGCAAATAACACGCTACAGGTTTGCAAAGAATTGAATAAGGGGCTTAAGCACTAGTTTGAGACTAGGTTCTGCCTGCTTAGTCCCACCCAATTCTATAGGCTCCTTTCTATCATGGAAAAAGTTGAGGACCAGTTACCATGCCCGAGCGCGATAAATAAGAGGGGGTATAATTTAGTAGGGTTACATTTGTCTTGCTGTTTTCTTCTACCAGCTTAGATTTTAAATTTTATTAATCTATCAACTTTGGTCTCCAATAAGTTGCCTCAGCCCAAATGTAAAACGTGCAGCATGAGCGATCAAGATATCTAAGGATCCAAATGTTGCGATGTAGAGCACATAATTACTTATACGTTATTCTACATCGATATAGTTGCAAAAGGGGAGCTAAATTTGGTATAGCACCTCGGTTCATATTTGTGAAATTGTAAACATATTTTTCCTGACTATTATATATGATTTTAGTAATGGCCTATCAATTAACACAACCAAAGTCCCAATTCTAAGTTCTTGAAGATATAAGTAATGATGTTGTAATCAAGTTTAAAAAAACATACGATCCATCAAGTTCCTCTAGAAGTTGTTCAAAAGTTCTTTCGCGAGCACCATCCTTAACAACATGCTTCCCAGCCAGTGCATTGACTTCGTCAATGAAAACTAGTGCTGGTGCCTCTAACATAATCCAAAACCTATATTGACACACGTGCACGAATACAACTTATGCAAAGTTTTGCTAACCTTCAACAATATCACTTTGATTATTGTGCCTAGCGTATATGGAATTATGTTCTTCTAAGAAATTGCTTAATTATTGTGCCTCAGATATGTGCTTATAAAAAAACTCTCTTCGAGCATTTCAATTGAGATTGCATCATATTCATGTTTAGGTTTAATAGTGTATTATTGATGAAATTTTGAGTGTAACTTTGGTTCTACTTATTGTTCCATGCCCGAGTTCTAATATACTTGCGTTTTATTATTAGTGAAAGAGGCATCCGACTATTGTTTTAAGATTGGAGGAAAACATTGACAAATGAAGAAAACCAAGTAAGTTCTTTTTCCATTTCAAAGTATTAGATATGTGAATGTTTGTTGTAGTGCATATTGTACTGGATGGGTGTTGGCATTTAAGTGTCAAGGTGTTGGGTAGAAATCACGAGAATAATAGAGGATCATGGAAAATAGTGCTAGGAGTGTGGGAACAAACTTGATTGAGGAATATAGAGAGAGAAAACGACAAAGAGACAGGGAGCGCTATAAGAATTTAACTAAGGAAGAGAGGGATCGGATGCGAGAAAGAGCTAGAGAGCGTGGAAAACAACGTCAATTTAGAGCAACAATAGATGGAGATGTTGAGGAAGTTCGAGAACAACTCCGGCAACGAAGAAGAGATCGCTATGCAAACTTGGTAGAAGAAGATAGAGAAAGGATATGCCAGGTAGTGCGTGATCGCTATGCGAATCTATCAGATGAAAATAGAGAGCATATACGTCAGAGACAACGAGAGCAATATGCAAGATTGGGCACGCAAGACGAGGATAATAGAGAGACTGGAGGAGAGGAGACAGATGTAATACTTGCAGACATGGATGACCAACTTGCTTCATCCAGCCAGTCTCAAATGCTAGGATGGGACGTAGCATGCGAAGCAGTGGTAGGTCCTATTACACATTGGAAGTATCGTGCACAACGTATGAACTTAGCAATAAATCGTAGATATGCCATGTGTATAACGATGTACGTACTGTCAAATACCATTGCTAAATATTGAGAGAAACGGTTTTTGCTGCAACGAAGGAAGATGGTTATTGCCATCGTTACCCAATCTTCCTGCAGCATTGAATAATCTGTACAACATACCTGAATTTGCGAGGCTAGCCAGAAAGGTAAACAGATTATTTTGCTTCAGTGTCCTTGGTGTAAGTGGCGGATTTGTTGATTTAGACTTTCCTTCATCCGTAACCATAACAGGCCGAACGTATCATCGACTACGACCTAGTGGGGAAACAGGACATCCAATCCATTGGTATATATACGACGAATCAGAGAGGTACACACAGGCTCGAGACCAGAGCGTGCCATTTCAATGGGTCAGTATCGTAGGTTCTGTTCTTGATCGAGTAAATCCCTTTGTTCGGAATCTTCGAACCATGGGAAGCATAGGCATGCCATCGGCATATATAACTGTGCAAGGAGCAACTGCAAGTGATGACATTGCAGCTATTGTGGATGTTAATAATACGACCGATTGCACCTCGAGTTGCTGGCTTTTGGGTTCGAAATGAAGGTGAACCAACCTTTGTGAATATACTTGATCCCATGTATGAGCACTGCAATACCCTCTCATATTCCCATGTGGCACGATTGGTTGGGGCCTTAGGAACGAACATGGTCTCACACAGTTACAGTGGTATAGGTCTAGGCTCCTACATGAAGACCGATTTGTCCAACTTGGTCGACTTTGCGGAGAGTACCTGGTGGATATGTATTCAAGGGTTGAGGATGCCCGATTGAATTACTTCAGAACACCGGCATTTCGCAATAGAAGAATACAATATGATGAGGATTATTCAGATCGAGAAAATGACGATCAAGTTGATGTTATATTGCCTTCATCCTTTTTAGGAAGTCAAAGATGGTGTTCTGTTCAAGTTGCTGATGCATTGGCACTGTCTAGGGCAAAAGGTCGTCCCACTTTATTTATAACGATGACCACAAATACAGATTGGCCAGAAATAAAGGCCACTCTTAGGCCTGGACAAAACGCATTTGATATTCCTATGTTTGTCGTCCGGTGTTTTCATGGAAGATTACAAAAGTTAAAGGAGCTTCTTCATAAGTTTTTTCAGCAGATATCATATGTAATAACTGTCATAGAATTTCAAAAGCGCGGATTGCCACACGCTCATCTCGTCTTGCGGACTGAACCTGATATACCTTTTGAGTGCATTGATGAAATTATCTCTGCCGAATTGCCCGCGGATCCAATCCTTCGCGGGCAAGTTCATAAATTCATGATGCATAGACATACACAGAGATGCTCCCCAAATGGCGCGGCCTGTTGTTATAAATATCCAAAGGATGTCAACCCGACGACGCATCTCGATTCAAAAGGTTATGTTCAGTACAGAAGAAGAAGTATAGATGATGTATGGGTGGTGCCATATAATTCCTTCCTGCTACATGAATTGGATTGCCATATTATGGTAGATGTGGCATCTACAGTACACGTATTTTCTTATCTTTATGGTTATATCTACAAAGGATTCGACAGCGCCAATTTTTTAGTTACCCAAGAAAGACATGCATCCTGCATACCATCATCATTGAGTAGCCAACATGGAGAAACCACAGAGAGTTCATTCAGTAACAGTGATGCAAGACAGCATGGCACAGATCAACTATCTGCGAGGGAGAATACAATGAGTCAGTCAATAGAGAACATGTCGTCTGATCAAGCACCTGGGAGACGTCCCAGAGATGAAATACAGGACTACTTGAGGGCGAGATATTTATCGGCAACAGAAGCAGCGTGGAGGACAATGTCCTATGATATAACTACTAAGTCTCCTGCAGTCAAATGCCTACCATTACATCTACCAATGTCGAGCACACGATCATTATTGGATCGGTACTTTTTGCGTCCTCTAGATTCTGGATTTGATGCTTTCACATACATTCAGTACTACGAACAATACACATTCATCCCATTTAGTTCTGCATTAAGAGCCGAGCCTGGCAACCATATGGAACAAGAACGAGAGGGATTCTCGACGAACATAGTGAGGAAAAGAGTGAGGCAGCCAATAGTGTGTAGAATAAGATTACTATTGCCTCGAGTCGGTGAAGCATTTTATCTTAGACAGATATTGCTTCATCGCGCCGCAAGAACTTGGGATGAACTAAAAATTGTCAATGGTGAACATTATGAGACATATCAACAAGCTGCAGAGGCGGGAGGGTTGCTCGCAGCACACGATGAAGCATTACAAGTAATGGAAGAGGCAGTTTCATTATCATTAGGACCAACACAATTGCGATTTCTTTTTGCCATGCTTCTACTTGACCAAGGTCCAGCAATTGAGCTATGGGCTAGGTTTCAAATTCTGATGAGTGTCGACCTACTAGATGAATATCCAAACGATGAGACAACTGCCTTCAATGAATCCCTTCATTTAGTCAACAACATTCTAACACAACATAGTACTAACATCATGGCATTCGGTCTCCAACTGCAACCTCGTCTTGGAAGAGATGTCATGCATGAGTTGCAAAAATTTTCCGATCGTGGGACATACTTGGACGCTGTGATGCAAATGACGAGTGTAATGAAAAAGGACCAACATGAGATATATACCTTTATTCAAGAATGGTTGGAATTACAACAAAGCAACCAACCTATATTCATTGACGGAAAAGCTGGCAGAGGAAAAACATTCTTGCTAAATTGTGTATGTTTATTTATACGAGGCAATCGAAGTATAGTGCTTCCATGCGGTACGACAGCATTAGCAGGTCGTCAATATCCAGGAGGACGAACAGCTCACTCGCTGTTCCAAATTCCCGTGAATGAGAATAATGTAGGGCTTCGATCGATGATAGAAAATGATTCCGGACTGGGATGAATTTCCAATGGCCAACAAAGCTGTCATTGAAAGTGTTCATCATTTGTTGCAACGGATATGCAGGAGTAATCTTCCCTTTGGAGGCAAACATTTTATTGCTTCTGGAGACTTCAGACAGGTCGCGCCTGTCGTAAAGGGAGGTGGAAGAAATGCAGCATACAACGCATCCATTAAGTCATCATCGTTGTGGAAGAGCTTTCGCGTGATGAGATTGGAAGAACCGATACGTAATGCAGATGATCTCGAACTAATGCGATTTGTCGATCACATAGGAGAGGATTCGGAGAATTCCACGGTCTCGTTGGAGATCTTCAATATAACAACTAACATAGCAGCTGCCACTGAATTTTTGTATCCCTCCAGTGTTCTTCGAGATCCAACAACGTGCAAGAAACACAATTTTTTGTCGCCAATCAATAAGAGTGTTGATAATGTCAATGATGATGTTCTTAATAGGATTCCGAGCCAGGATAAATCATATTATAGCTATACCCACATTACCGAACAGGATGAAATTATACATGACCACGTCTACGCAACATCAGACTTCCTTAATAACTTCACACATTCTGGAATACCTAACCACGAACTCAAACTTAAGGTAGGGGCTATATGTCACATTATGAAACGGCTACACATGGAAAAAGGCCTGGTGAAAAATGCGAGAGTTATGATCGTATCAATGCATGCAAAGTTCGTAATAGTGAAAGTATTGGATGAAGCATCCCAGGATGATGAATGCACATACCCGATCTCTAGAACCGACTTCTTCTATCAATCAGAGAATCGACCATGGACCATTCATAGGCGACAATTGCCCCTTCGACTATCTTATTCAACTACTTTCAATAGCTGCCAAGGACTTACACGATCGCCTCGTCATTGACTTACGTACCAATGTATTTGCACATGGCCAGTAGTTATACACGGCGCTTACTCGCATGCGAAAGAGAGTGGATGCGCTCATTCTCCTCTCACCGGAAAACACTACGAGACGGACGGCAAATGTCGTCTACAAGGAACTGCTTTGCTGATGAGATATGCTTTCCTCTACCTTGGTCACATAAAAATTGTAGCGTGTACCGTATGAAGAATTTGACTTCAAATAAGGTACATTCTTTCTGCCATCTTCAATAGTTGCCAGGGACTGAAGAAGTTAATAAGGTACGTCCACTCCATCTTTCATATCTTTTGTACGGGCTACAATTTTGCTCAATGAAGTGTCCTATGCCCGAATTCAAAAGTTATTTCGATAAGGTACGCCACTAAAAAAAAAAAGAAAACTCCCTCCTTTGCCGGTATAATAGATGACGTGCTATCTGATTACCATGGATTTCCCTAACTCATTCTTTTTTTCTTTGAGAAATTGAAAAGAGAAGTAACAAAAGAATGTAATAAATAGCATCGCGATGCCAGCCTAGTGGTCAAGCTATTGGTAATGGGCGACTCCCGTCCAAAGCCTAAAACCCACTGGCTGTCATTGGATGCAAAAAATAAAATGAGTATAAATAAAAAGAACATCCATCGCGGTAACAGCCTAGTGGTCAAGCTACTGGTAGTGGGTGACCCCCATCCAAAGCCCAAAACCCGCTGGCTGTCCATCGGATGCAAAGATAAAATGAAAAAAAAAAATGAAGAGAATATACATTGCGGTTACAGCCTAGTGGTCAAGCCGTCGGTAATGGGCAATCCCCATCCAGGCCCAAAACCCACTGGTTGTCATCGGATGCCAAAAGAAGAGGGCATAGACATTAATGGAAATCCCATGGTGGCCGGTTATAGCATCTATCTATCCTACGGGCACAAAACAGATGGCAATAGTGCAGGTTCAACTCCTGCATGTTCTCTCACATCTCAAGCATGTCCAGATCTTAGCACAAGACTTCTTTTGCAGCGGGTTGGACAAAAGAAATGTTCACGGCGGCCTTGGCCGCCGCGATAAATTTCTTGTACCTTATAATTGAAATTCGTTTGAGATAAACTTTTATACCTTCTTTATACCTTAAGCTTAAAAACCTAACCTTTACCTTACCTATATACCTAATGACTGAGATCACTTATCTAACAATTGATAAGTGTTTGGAGTAAAAGATCCTCTAACGGTTGAGGTTCCCTTGGGAGTAAAAGTCCACTGATAAACCGTGGTTTCCATATGGTGTAAAATGGTCCTCTAACGATTGAGGTTGCCAGGCGTAAAATGGTCCTCTGACAAACCGAGGTTGCCAACACTAATGCTTGAGGTCAAGCATCTTTAAAAGGGGAGGACCTTGATATGATGGTTTTTCCACTGTTATGCACTCAAAATAACCTTATTATGGAGTCTTAACTTTTATTTGATACCCTAAGAAAATTATCCTTGTATTAAGCCAAGCTAATCTCCTTGATAATATCCTAGTCCAAAAATAGCAGTTTCTAAAAGGCCAACTTAAAAAGGTCATATCTTTGCCTTCATCCTTAAACCCTCCCTCTGGAGTGCATATCAGGCTGAGATAACGATTTCTCAGTTCCCTGGATAACGATTTCCAGGCTAAGGATAACGGTTTCCTGAAGGACCCGGTTGGGTGGTGAGCTATCTCCTCTAATCTAGTCATTAGAGCAAAAAGAGATTAGAGGAGGTAGCTCACCACCCAAATCGGGTCCTTCAGAAAACCGCTTATCCCGAGCCCGAAATCGTTATCCAAGGAACTGAGAAATCGTTATCTCAACCTGATATGCACTCCAGAGGGAGGGTTTAAGGATGAAGGCAAGGTCTATAAAAGCAACAGGGGTTCAAGAGGCAGGAACAGGAATCTTGGCTGTGCAGTCCAGTCTGACCCATGGCCACTCTTTTGGCGATATCTCACGATCCACAAGGAGTTAGGGATTGTACAACCCCAATCCGGAAACTAGACTCTGAGTGCTTTCCAATGAGCCCTGGATCGCAATAATCCCACTTATATTCGATGAGATATGACCTTTTTAAGTTGGCCTTTTAGAAACTGCTATTTTTGGACTGGGATATTATCAAGGAGATTAGCTTGGCTTAATACAAGGATAATGTTTTTAGGGTATCAAACAAAGGTTAAGACTCCATAATAAGGTTATTTTGAGTGCATAACAGTGGACCACACCCCCGAACTACTAGGGAAAAACCATCATATCAAGGTCCTCCCCTTTTAAAGATGCTTGACCTCAAGCATTAGTGTTGGCAACCTCGGTTTGTCAGAGGACCATTTTACGCCTGGCAACCTCAATCGTTAGAGGACCATTTTACACCATATGGAAACCACGGTTTGTCAGTGGACTTTTACTCCCAAGGGAACCTCAACCGTTAGAGGATCTTTTACCCCAAACACTTATCAATCGTTAGATAAGTGATCTCAGTCATTAGGTATATAGGTAAGGTAAAGGTTAGGTTTTTAAGCTTAAGGTATAAAGAAGGTATAAAAGTTTATCTCAAAAGAATTTCAATTATAAGGTAAAGCAAGCAATGGACAATTAACTGTTGTTAACTTGCTCTTCCTGGTGAAGAGAAGTTTCATAACTCTGTAAAATATCTGGATACTCAAGAAGCTGCTGTGCACTGAACCAAACTGCATCACTGGCTGGGTGAAACTTAAACTTCACTAGATACCTGCGGTATGTTGACCTTCTTGTCTGATGATCCTGGTGAGCTAGTATTTTCTCTGGCTCTAAAATTTCTTCCTCCCCCTTAATAATTGGAGGATCAGAATTCTCCATTTGTTGCAATACTTCAGGTGCAATTTCCTTGCCCTTGTAAGGCTTAAGCAAAGCCACAATAAAAATAGGATGCAAAGAAGTCCATTTCCCATATAAGTGCAATTTATAAGCATTTTCTCCAACTTTAGTTTCCACTTGGAATGGTCCATAGTATCTTAAAGCCAATTTGAGATACTTAAGCCCCATTTTTCTCAATCTCTTCTTATGCAAATGTATCCACACCCAATCTCCAGGTTCAAATTCAACTTTTCTCATACGCTTGCTTAATCTTGACTTTAAAGCCAGATGACTTCTTTGAATTATTTCCTTTACCTGTTCAAGCATTGTAGACATGTCCTGTGTCAATGCATCTGAGGCAGGAACTTGATTAGTAAGCTTTGTAATTGGGGTTTCCAAAGACCCACGATAAACAATCTAAAAAGGAGTTTTCTGTGTAACTGAATGCACAGTATTATTATAAGCAAATTCCAACAAATAAAGTTAATCTTCCCACTGTGTCTTCCGATCGGCCACATATGCTCTCATCATATCCTCAATAGTCCTATTCACAACTTCTGATTGGCCATCTGTCTGAGGATGGTAAGCAGTAGAGAACTTGAGAGTGGTTCCCAAATTCTTCATCAATGCTGACCAGAATTTACTACAAAACAGTTTATCTCTATCAGAAATAATAACATCAGGAAGATCAAACCCTAGGCGAGGTTGTGATGTTTACTAAATATGTTATGAATATACTTAATGAATGGCGTAGATAGTGTAGAGAAAGGAATAAGAGAAGAATATGCCAATTGGAAGACCAAAGATAATAGCAAAAAAAAGGATGTTATCGATGCTCTGTCTAGCACCTACTCTAGTTTTATGGGATCCTTAGGTTTTTGCTATTTCAACAAAGGCTATATTATTTTGCTTATAATTTGAAGTGATCTAGAAAATTTTCTCTTTGCTTAGGTCAAATCAGGAAAACGGCTTCTTTTGTTTTTCCATCGAAAGGGTGCAAGGGTCAATGTTGGTTTATAAAAGGTTTTTTCATGGAAGGGCAGCTTTTTCTGCCAAAACTTGTTTGTTCTGGAGTGGGTTGGATGTGAACGAGTCTTTGATCAATCATATGAAACGTATGACGTATTCTGTTTATAGACGATGGGAGTTCAGTAACTGGTGTTGTGCATACCAGGATTTAGCCTTGTGGAATTTAATTTTACTATGGTTTAGAGGGCAACTGTTAGAGCGTAAACTCTAACCTCGCAAGAAAGATGAAAACCAATAATCCAAGCTTCACTCTACCACATCTATGCAATGCACAATATAAAGACTCATAATCTCTATAGCTAAATCAAGATAATCTTTCTCTCATACATTGACTCGGTTTTCTCTCTCTGTTCAGATAACACAGTGATGGATAATGGATTCCCACACCATAATGTGTACGTGCATATATCCTTCATGCGTGCATATGCATATATACTACTCCCTATACGACCATGTATATGGTCTCATATACCACCCCAACAATAGCGACCACAGTAGAAAAATGTGCCACTCTGTGGCGGAGAACCCACACCACAATATACTTGTATGGTCCTTGAGACATGTCCTTAAATGACACATTTATACGTATGTTGATAAAAGAAACTTAGCCTTTTAATGACCCAAATAATTGGTAAAAAAAAACTGGCACAACCTGACTGTGACGAAATAGAAACCTCTATAAGTGTGGCATACTTTAAAAGCTGATATCTTGAGTTCCAGAGCTCTGTTTGACCTGCACCATGGTTTTTTGGATTTGTATCGCCGAAATAGATCTTTTGATATAGGATAGATCCTGCATTATTGAATTGTCACCATCTGCTTTTATAAAAAAATGACCTGTTGTAGCTCCAAAATTTGCTACCAATTTCCTGTAATTAGAGCTATGTCAAAGCTGGATCCCTTAGAATAGCACTTCTCTTTCAAAACAAGGCCTAATATTTCTGGGATTAGGCAACAATTGCTCTTCTGAAGTCATCAAGTAGAAAGCCCCACCTAGTACCTCTTTATCAATCAGAAATTCCATGGGCTTCGAAATTTGGATAGATGCTTCTTAATAATTGCCCTTCCTCCAATGGATTGACAACTAATTTGGCACCGTGATCGCCAAATTGTTAGAGCGTAAACTCCAACCTCGTAAGAAAGATGAAAAACCAGTAATCCAAGCTTCACTCTACTAGATCTATGCAATGCACAACATAAAAACTCATAATCTCCATAGCTAAAGCAAGATGATCTCTCTCTCATACCGTCTCTGTTTCTCTCCCTGATGAAATTGAAAGAGACATTTTCCTAATGATGCTACTAGAAGTGCCATAGCCACACAGACCCATTTTATCTAGTAGTCAATACACATCCTCAAACTTCTGTCCTTCTTCTTAATGAAGAGATAGGTGCCCCAAAGGGTGATACATTTGCCCTAATGAATCTGTGCTCTAACAACTCCTGCAATTGCTTCTTGAGCTCTACTAGCTCTGGGGTGCTCATCCTATAAGGAGCCTTACTGATAGGCTTAGCACCTGGTGCTAGTATAATCTCACATTCCATGCCTCTATAGGGTGGCAACTCACGGATTTCATCCAGGAAAATATCATAGAACTCTTAATTAGCCTCACAAGTCTCTAGCCTATGAATGTACTTAACCTTATCCTTCATTATGCATTTGTGTAACTCCTTCAAGGACATGCATTGCAATATAGAAGGGACTTCCTTACCTTTGACCACAAAACGGTTGTCGTTGGGTGCCATGATTGAAATCTAATGCTTGTCGCAGTCAAACATTGCTTTTCCTGGCTTCAAGAACTCCATGTTGACTATAAGGTCATATTTACCAATGTCCATGACCTATGCCCCCGTAGTCAACTTGGTTCCTCTTAGATCTATGTCAAAATTGACTCTTCTTCATTTGGTATGGCAGATTGCCCCACTTGTCATATTGATTGGCCTTGGCTTCGATTTGAGGGTCTTGGATTTCAACAATGCTGCTAACCTGGGCGAAGCAAAACTGTGCGAGCTACCTGTGTCTATGAGGACTACATAGGGCTTATCATCTATGATGCTCTCCGCTGAGATAACTGTGGACTAACCTTCAGCATTACCTGATTCAATTGTTGCACATATTCTACACTCACCATCAATGTCGTCTTGTGCCTCCTGTTGGTCGTCCTCGTCGTCGTCATCCAGCTCTGTCGGGGACTCCCAATCTATAATTTCTGCTAGGGCTGCTTGCATAACAAACGGGCAATCATGCATACGGTGTCCGGGCTGGAAACATCTGAAACATAACTTCTTTTTGATGCACTCTTTCCTCTTTTCCTTAGAGATGCTATCCAGGAAGTACTTTACTGATTTTCCTGGTGGTCCACCTTCTGCTTGTTGATCCCTCCTGCTGATGTGGCGGACGTCTGCCTAGGGTGATAAGACCCTGCTGCTTTTCCTTTATAGATGGATTGCTTCTGTCATGGGGTTGGGGGTGCTTCTTCTAGGCTCAACGCTTTGTCTTCTGCCTCCTTTACTGTCCTCGGGTTGATGGCTCAGGCAAGCATTTCGATATCGCCATTCTACCCCTCAATGTACCCATCCATCGCTTATCTTTCCGTTATCCTTGGTACATTTAACCTTAGTCTCATGAACTCTTCTGTATACTTAGCCACTAATAAGCTTGTGATAGGTCTCATCCATGGAGTCTGACTTGCTGGGTTCGTCTCCCTCGCCCTGCTGCGGCTTCAAATGCTCATGAATCTTTTTGCACTGCCGGCAGCTAACTCTGCCATGTTGGGCCCCTTCCTAGGGCTCCTAACTTTCCTCTCAGTGCACTTATGGTTAGGGAAACTGATTGACTTAAGCTGGAGATCAAGAGAGAGGGTTGAGGGCGAAATTAGAGGAGAGAGGCTAAAATGGTATTTAAGAAGGGAAAGATGCTCTCCACGCCACAGAATATTTCTTTGCCATTATTATTCCTATTAATTAGCTGCTTTTATCAATGTTTATTCCATTTATATTATTATTATATATTTTTTTGAATTTCCAATTTTTTTTTCTAATGGTTTGGGGTTTTAATTATAAATTTGCACCATTTTTCACCCGGGTCTCGGATTGGGATGATTCTTTGACCCATTTAGCGTGAGATTTCATTTGATGCCCATGCATAATTTCTGCTCCAATTCTACTAGAATGTTCATTTGACTCATTCTTTTCCCCTGAATCTATGATTTAACCTAACTCTATGATCCTGCTACTTGGGAGAAAAAATTTTCTCCCACTTTCGAGGTTCAATGTTGGAATTCTCATTCCACACTCTACTTGGCCAGTTAATCTATTCAGTCAGGGTTATGGCCAATGCTAGCACTTGGTCAACTAAGAACATTGCTCTGATACCACTGTGATGCTTCCCACCAAATATACGATGCCCCGTCGTACATCTCGCGGGAAATCCCTTATCCAGCACACCTGCCACATGGGCCCTCCATCTATCCCGCACCTAGGATGGCGCTGGTGCTGGAAGGGGACACAAAGATGTCTTGCGCGCCCTTCCCTTATGGGCTCCTATAACAGCGGAAGCATAAACATAAACATCAGCATTAGCAATAACAATACAACCAACTACCTCGAAGGGTAGTACCATCTATCCATCCATAGATACATCAAAAATAACAACATATCGTAAAATATATGAGCTTCTACCCAGGTTCAGAGTCATAAAAGGTAAAATAAACTGACGACTGGGCCTCAAGATAGAGCAGACGGAGATATAGCAATGGCAGGGTTGGCTATAGACAATGGCTAGGGTTGACCACTCCATCTGCCCCTCCTGTGCATACTTACTTTGCAGATGGGCTAAAATCGGGCTCTGGCATGACTATAATCTGCCGGAGACATAGTCTTATGGTATCATCCATTGGGACTATTCCGGATTGCATCTCCCCGGTCCGATGAGGTGGAAAGGGTTGCATCTTCCCTTCTTGGAGAATAGTGGCTCCATGGGTAGCTAGAGGATCGTGGCGACACACGTACCCGACTGATCTCCCAAAATAAGAGTCAGGCCGACACCTGCAACTCTTAAGAGTCAGGGTGACACCATTGACCCAGGAAGTGTCGGACCCATACCCAACCCACACGAAGTGACCGACTATAGGCCTAGCCCGCTATGGGTCCCCAGTAGCCGCGCTCAGCAGGAATCTCCCTCCACTTTGCTACTAACCCCGTTATGTGGTGCTAAATCCCTCCATAGCCCCCGTAGTTGGGTGGGCCTATGCACAGGCCGAAACTAATAGGGACTATGGGGTCTAAACTAGGAGCATCATCTAAACAATGGCTACTGGGTCTCTATCCCCCTTCCCAATACAAGAAGGGCAAACATAATCAACCATCCTCATATCTCCATATAACATGATAACAAAAGAGAATAACATCTAATCCTAATCACATTACAGTTAGGGATCATTGATTAGGGTTCAAGATCTAGACTGAGGGTTCTAGAATAGCTCTACTAGAGATACGAAATGCTAACTCATCAGGGTTGCCATGTCATGCCATATGGCTCTAATTGAGTGTGTTTGTGTGGCGGGTGCCCTATAGGATGGGGCCATGTGGAAACTGGTGCCATCCCTAAGGTTGGCTAAGTTATGTAAATAGCTTAGCCATGCTCCCCTATCTGCACTCTACGGTATATAAGGCTACTAAGGTAGGCTTATATGGTGATGCGCCTAGAAATATATGTATTTATACCATATATTTTAGGGGAACGTCACAGATAGCCTCACTATTTAATGTACTAAAGGACCTTAGCAGAGGGGTTAATTTGAAGAAGGTTGCAAGAAAAAAAGTCAACTACAAGTTCATGTCACAGGGATGGATAATAGATCCGCACACCATAATGCATACTTACATGCGCGTATATGCTACTCCATATACGACCATGTATATGATCTCATATACCACTCCAACAGCAACCCTCTGTTTGCGTCAGTAACTTGTTTTATAAAAGAACTTGTTTTACTTATTTTTTTACAAAATTTTATTGAATCAACATTTACTTTGAGAAAGCAGATTTTTCTAACTTTGACTGAAAATTCTAGGAAGAATTCTGCCAATTTCACCTATGATTTTAGTATTGGGGTGCACCAATAGTGGGCCAGCTAAGACAATGGGAACTACTAATGAGCGATCACAAGTGGGACTGATTTTCAACTGATCCAACGTTGAACGAAGATCTTTTTTAACTCATTTTGGAGTTTCAGCTGGTACGATGTTGAAGACGTGTTGCAGGACCTTTGTTGATAAGCTGGAGTTCTGTTATTAAGTTGTGTGCTTGGCATTCACCAAAAACATATCCATGTGAGAAAACTCATCATCTTGGACTGCCTACAGGTGCATCTCCATTACTCATTGTCTTAGTTTACCATGTCATAAAAATTGAGATTTGATAGAAACTGAGATACAAATCTGGCACATTCCTATTAGCGCTTAAGCTGAAAGCAATGATGAAGAGAAGAAGACAAATAAAATTTTTTCATTAGCACTTCAGTTAGAAGCAATGATGAAGCGAAGAAGACTATTAAATTTGAAAGCTTACTAAAGGACAGCCAAGGCAAACTAGAGGACAAAGCTAGCCACTGCTCAGGTTTTTCGAAAGTAGGCTAGGAGAAAATCAGCTAAAGCAATGCAAAAGATCGTTTTTCTATCCCACATTGCCATAGCAAATTGAGACATTTAACGTATTCTTTGTATATTTCTTGCATAAATTTCCATGTATTTTTTTGTTTTCAAGTAGGTTCATAACATTTTGAACCGCGTCCTTTATCGATTCTTATCTGCTCAATATTTGGTGTTTTCTATCTCTATGGAGAAGATTTTGTCCTTATTACAGCAGGTTCAACACTTGTTCAAGTATATCAGTAGTTGCAGTCGGACAATAGAGAACTTGGAGAATGGGTTGCTGAATCTACCTCTAGCTCCAGAATGAGGCTTATCAGAGCCTAAAATTAGCTTGCCCCAGAAGTTTAATAGCACTCGGTCTAGGCTTTGTGTTTTTTTTAATCATATTTGGCTTGTGATTCAACTCCATTCTCATAGATATCCCATGGCCCAGGAACAAGTTGGATTGATTGTTCTCTCATTGTGCAGCCAGCTCTAAGTTTATTTGTTCCTTTCCTAGAGAGAGGAGTGCCCCAGAGTTGCAGAATTTCACTGTTTTCACTACTAGGCCCGAAGCATTTTTGGCGATATAGATCATACACAACAATTACAAAACTCAACAATCTCAGGCAAGGATCTCGTCTAGCATCAGTTTATGCATCTAAATTTTGCCAAATTGCAGTTGATACTCTCTGGGATGATGCTCCTCTCTGTGATTATTTTCAGAGAGGACTTCATGAAGATGTGAAGGATATATTGCTGACTAGGAAGAATCTCAGAACCTTGTATGAGGCTATAAAATTTGCAATTCATTGTGATAATCGTCTCCTTGAGCGAAGGCAAAAAAGGTGGAATCAGTTTATCTCTCCGATTTTGCAAACACCAATAGTTACAATAGCTTTAGTGCCGCCAATGCCCTCTACATCGAATGGCCATGTATCTGTGCAGATTGATCATGTGGTTTGGGAGTCTTTGTCTACAATAGAAAAGCAACATCGAAGAGAAGCCAATCTATGTCTTTATTATGGTGGGGCCATATCTATTGCTCGTGGATGTCTAATGAAGTGCTCAAATCAGTTGGAAAACTTCAGGGCCGGTCCAAGTAATGTGGTTCAGCACCAAATAACATACACAACTGGTGAAGGGGGCGGAGTCTTGCTGAGCGTGGCTACTGGGGCTCCTACAGTGTGCTAGACTTATAGTCGGTCACTACGTGTAGGCCGGGTATGGGTCTGACACCCCCTGGGTCGCAGGATGCATGCCTATATGGACGTCCTGGACTTTGTGTAGATTTAAGGGGGTAAGTCGAGTACGGATGCGGATGCTGCAGATGTGGCATGTATCCTCTAGCACACCCATGGTTCCATTGTGATACAGGAGGGGATTTATTCCTCTCCTACCTCATCCGACCCGGGGAGATGCAACTCGAAATAGTCTCATAGGGTGAACCCATGGGATTGCATCTCCGGAAGGCTACAACCACGCCATAGCATGTTTCAGCCTATCTGCAAAGTGTGCACAGGAGGGGCGGATGGAGTGGACTACCCTAGCCATTGTTCTATGCCAGCCAACACCATGTTATACTTCCGTCTGCTGATATCTTGCGGCCCTGACCGTTAGTTTACCCCCAAAGTCTGATCTCAGGTTAGAGCCTCGTTTATGATGTATTACTTATGTTATCTTGTACTTGTATTACCCTGTAGGTCATGTTGATGGATGGACCACCCTTCGTGGTGGTATATTATTTGAGCATCATTGTTGTGTGCTAATATGTATGTACGCTTCCGCTGTATAGGCCATTGAGGATGTGGGACGAATGACACCTCCGTGTTCCGCGCCCAGACGCTTGGCCATCCCAAGTGGTCCGCCATGTTGACATAGTCGCCATGGGATAGATTCTGGGAGCGTCACATGTTGGAAAAGGGAAATGCTCGCAACAGTATGTCGAAGGAGACTTTTGCGCAAGTTTGGCCTTGCAACTGTAATTTGGGGAAGAGAATAAATTTCTTGTACATGTTTAAGTATTTCTTGCACACCATTCCAAAAGAAAGCATTGAATCTCCAGTTAAATGCTTCTGCACAGTTTGGGGCCACTTTTTGGCCAAATTGAGTCCCCTCATCATGGAGGGCGCTCGCTTTGCTTCCTCCTTCGCTCCTATCTGCACCCAATTTTGACTTGCATGGAAGTGATTCCATTCGATTCGATGGAGGAACAAGGGAGAAAAACACATCGGAAAAGCCCTCAAAATCCCTATAAGGGTCGAAATTCTTGCACAGTCATTCTGCAGTAAGTATGGATCCCGAAGTTCGAGGAAACACCTCCATGATCCCCAAGACCAGGTAAAGGTATCATGGACACAACCATGTGCTAATCATATGTGATATGAACGAATTGATGAGAGAAAACTTTGGAGAGCCTAGGGCCCACTAACAATTGAATAAGATTTCCATTAGCTTTCATGCTATTTTATGATTTGACAACTTGCAAATAAGATTTCCAATAGCTTTCATGCTATTTTATGGGTGTTTCCATTATTTCTGAGCATACTCAGACTCACTCAATGCATTCTTCATTTTTTCATGTCTTCGCTATCCATTACAAAGTCTCAAATCTTGAGAGAGGCTAGTCATTCTGATTCATGTGCTTTCATTGTTGATTCCCTTGCTATTGTCATGGTATGGCATTGTTCTGGAAAATGAAGAATACCTAGCTTCCCGTATTGTTCCAAAGGCCCTTACCAAAGTGGTGGTAATTCTTGTTAAGAAGGTCCATTACTACTAAAAATTTCTCCCATGTTATTGCAGAGTATAAAGAATGCAAAAAAAGAAAGAAAGAAAGTATTTATTTAGCATTATATATCCATCGAAACCTTAAATCCAGTCTTTTAATGTCTGCTCAATAACTTCACGTTCCCTAGGCCGACAGCAAGCTTCTCAACCTTAGCAGAAAGGTTTAGCTATCTGCGACTGATAAATTTGCTCACAAAGTCAAATTACAAATGCCAGCAATATTTACAAATGTAGCTCAAAAAAATTATGTAGGTAGACTGCTTTATCCTCCTCAACTATGCCCCGTATCGTTTCTTTCCAAATGACTGCAGTCATATAAAAATTCATCGCATACCAGACCAGATTGAAATTTTGTAGTTACTACTCGAAAACTTTTTTACAGTAAATACATGGATGGGTGTCTCTACAATCTCTTTGGCAAATTGTAAGTTCTCTTGAGAAAGGTTGAGGCAGCCGCATCTGCACGGTGACACAATATTCTCAGCAACGTGTCTGGATTCGTTGGGGACCAAGACTTAGGTGTCACATTAAGAGCTTTATTTCTTGGGGCTCCAGTAGTGCATTGAAAATTCTTTATCAAGTCTTCAGTTGACAAAGAGAATAAAGGTAAAATCTGTGAAATGGTGGTTGCAGATGATTCCACATCATTCTTAGCGACCCCGTCACCATCAGCATGAAACAAATCTTTTAGCATTATAAAGTCTTCATCCAATATATCACTATCGTTAACATGGAATCCACGATAAGGACCCCCTGCAAGCAGCACTAGCAAGTAACCTTCAAAACAAGTTCTCATAAGTGCAGTCACAACCTGATTACGTAGCCTTCCAGACAGATTGCTTGAAATTGCCTCTAGCTGCAAATCAAGATGCTCTAACACTTTATCAATTCTAGAATTTTCTACACCAGAAACGTATAAGCCTTCCCAAAATACACTACGCATATCTGTAAAAACAGCTCTATATACTGCCGCTTCAGCAAGCCGATGAATGCCCTGTTTGCTATTTTCTTTGGCACGTTCAAATGAGACTTGTATAGTATCTTTGCTGGCCACGGCTGAACATTTAGGATTTGCATTTGACTGTTGTCTGTTCCAACCATTCGAAATCCGTTTCTCCATATCCTCAAGTGCTGTCTCTAAATGACTCAAAGTATTTATCCTGATGCAAATTCTCTGTAACTCAGATGTTTCAACTTGGAAACCATTCCTGGGCTCCACTTGCCTCTTTTTCTGAGCTCCTGGTCCTTTATCTTTTTTGAACCAACCTAAACTAGATTTTGAACCTTGTGTTTTGAAGTACTCTTTATTCCATCGTGTCAATGGTGGCAGAGTAGGAACAATTTTTTCTTTGGGTTCTGCAGCATTAGATTAAATCTAAGTTTTGTATTTAAAAAAGAACTTGCAACTTCAAATGTCCTTACCATAATTTGATACTGCATGAATGACATATCTATAAAGTGAACGATCAGCTCCTCCTATTAGGTTCGTGAGCAATTCTTGGTGCTGATGAGAATTTGGAAGAGCAAAAAAGACATCAAGAATCTCTTCAACAATTCTCAGCACTTCAACTGCAGAAGGTGCAATATGCCCTCTTTTGCCTTGTGGATTCCAATCCTGCACAATGCAACCATCTGAATAAAATGCTTGGCGTGCTGCAAAACAAGACAGACTGCCCCTAGCATGATGTCACCAAAGTTATTATACTAGTGAAATGTCTTTACCAGGACTGGCCAATATCTCAGAGAAGGCTGCCTACAAGGGCTTGGTAAGTTCCAACTCTATACCTAAGCCATGCATTGGGACCGGGCATGAAAAAACCACAATATACACATGGCAGAGACCCAAGAGAAGATGCATGCAGACTTGGTTTTCTGGTATCTAAGGGGTAATATTTCACAAGAAACATGACTCGTTTAAGCTTATGTTAACAACAAAAATAAGGCGGTTGTCCCATAAACCTGTTATTCCACTAGATTTATATTGGCTGTCGTATCATGCCTAAGGGTCCAAAAGGGGCACAATTAATTCGTTTTCATTTCATTTCAATGATTATGCGTGCCAGGTTCATTTGGAATTAAGATAAACTTTGTGAAACCTTACCTCTTTTTGAATATTCCTGTCAACCCATTCACCAAGCCGTGCTAATCTCTCGTCCACCCAATGCTTTGCAAGAGATGCTATTGTAGACTCTGCCTCAAATGGTGGCATTTGCCGAATTATTCCCTTACCACCATCTTCTGAGTCAACGGCATCTTCTACAGCTGTTTGCACCAGCTCCTTTTCCAAAGCATCAGCAGACTTCAGAACTTCTGCTGCCTCAATTGTCAACACCTTCACGCCTGACAAGTACTGTTTTAATTCTGTGTGGTAACAGGTATGTAAAGTAGCCGCTGCCACACCAGCTGCATATGGATGCCAGCGTTTAAGGATAGGGCTGTAAATTTTTTTTTCATCCAACAAAATATTGCTGGTGGCTTTAGCCAAAGCCACCATAATTGGTTCAACTGTAGTTTTCCCATTGGCTGGCCGCCTTTTAGAACCTCCTCCTTCCATCATCTGTTGATGCCAGGCTTCGTGTAAATTTATATTAAGAGTAAAAAAATTTCATTAAAGAAAAGTCAAATGAGACTGATGAGTCTGAAACATTTGTAAGAATTACCTGGGCAAATGCAGTTTTCAAAGAAGATCGAATATAGGAGTCGACCTTTACATTGGCAACATTGACCTGTTCTTTCCGCCTGCGACGATATTCTTGGGAGATATCATCATGAAGTACCTGAGCAGCTGAGATTGCAAATGGAAGCAACCTTTCCATGAAACTTGTATCTCCGGCTGGAAAAGTAACACGATAAGCAAAAAGTTGTTTATCAGCCCAGCCTTGAATAGCCGAAAGTGTTGAGCTTAAAAGTTGTATATACAGAGGATCTTGTTCCATTTTAGCATCCTTTGCTACTTCTTCAAGTTGAGTTTCAGTCGCCCCAAGCAATTCAAGTTCACTTTGACCAGTTATTACAAATTGGTGGAATAAAACCCATAAGAAGCACACATTGTGCAATACCTGATTGAGACCAAGCATTGTCCAAGTGTTTTTGAAAATGTCCATTAGTTCATCCATCTCATCTATCACAGCGCCTTCCTCTTGACTATCAAAACAAGACTGGAGGAGCATGTGATACAGATGTATGTTTAAAGGAAATCCATCTGCCCAATGACAGACATCATCTACCTTCTCGTCATTTATATCTCGGCTAGTTAAAGCCATGCAAGCACTTCTAAGGCTCTGCAGTGCTTCATTGTTTCTTCCTGTCTCTAAATTGCCCTTCCTGATTTCATAAAGGACTTGTTTCAAACGTTGGGCCATGAGATCTGAGCTATTAAGCTTCACCTTGGGATGACAAAGTAACCCAGCCTCCAGAACATTCAGCAAACGTGTCTTCCACTTCTGGCATTCAGCTGAATCTGCAAAATCCAAAGAGCTAATATTTTGAAGGAGCTCCACTGGCACAAGCAAGCTCTCTCCACCCCTCCCAACCTGTGTAGTAAATCAAATGCTCAAGCCTGTCAGACACGGAAATATGTCAATTTTACTGATTCCTAATAACGTTATCAGGACTTGCCGAAATCATGATACCTTCCCTGCAGCTGCTCTGGATAACGCCTTTCGTGTACGTGCATCACTCTTTTCCGAGATACCCATTTGAATTCTGGCTAGTTCTAAAGGAGTTAGCTGTTTCTTTGACCTGAACGTTGGAGCATTCGAAAGTTCAGGATCAACATGCTTCTTAGATCTTAACCCTAAAGCCTTCTTCATACGGCTTGCCGCAGCAGACGAGATGGACCTCTCCCTCTCTCTTTCTGGAGGACGTGGTAGGCTTGCTGTCTTCTTTATTCCTGTATATCCAATTCTCGAAGGTGGAGGCCCGCACGCAGCTACTAAAATTTCGAAAGCCGTTTCTCTCAGATCATCTTTTGACAGCTCCATATCTATGGAAGGAAAAGGAGGATCAAGGTCCTCGGAGCTTCTAACTTTTGATGATGAACGGGGTGCCATTTTCCTGCCCGTTCCTAAGCTTCTAATGGGGTGCTTTGACTCAACCCAAGCTCGAAGATTGACAACGAAAACAATCGATCGGGAGGGTTTTAGAGCTAGAAAACAACCAAATCTTACCTGCAGTAGCTGACTAAAACTCGAACTGCATTCGCATTCCAGACAAAAAAAAAGTAAGCGGACCTCAATTGCAATGGAAATTGGCTACAGAATGAGGAAGGAGATGGCCGAATCTCTGCATCGGGGATGAAATGGCCGGAAAAAAACGCTCGTTCTTGATTGAAAACATAAGAAGAAGACGGATTTGAGGGGATCAAAGTCCTGGGCAGAAGTACGAGGAAAAAACCCCGTCCAGTTTCTAAGATACAGATGGCCTGGCCCCAGAAATGGAGCTTCATCCGCCATAGCCGACGTCAAAACACCCCTGCTTTTCTGTGCGAATCACAAGGAGCCCACGCCCGTGTCAGAAACGGTCAATAATATGCCACGTAGCACAGCACGACTGCCCGGCTGGCTGGAAGGTGGAGAACCGTCGGTTCCACGAGCGCAGAGCTGGCACGATTTGTGGGTAGCCGGAAAAGTTGTAAAGGTGCCGAAATTTATTTTCATTCTTTTCCTTTTTTTATCTATCTATCTTATTTTTTTAATGTTGTTAATCATCCATGCCATGCACTCCCTAATCATTCAACCAAATATTGCCTTTCTTTTGCTTACATGATATATAAATTTGTCCTTTTATACATCCCTCAGAATTCGAACGACACAGAGAAGTTTAGCATAGCCCCTATGCGAACATGACAATGCTATATAATCTCCGATCTCAGTCTCTCATGAACATAAGCAATACTCATGGCCCCTATGTAAGGATAACAATGCTATATAGTCTACAATTTGAGTATGAAGATATACAAATGTGCAGTCACAATCACAGTCACAGTGGTTATGCGTAGACCCTAACACATAATGTTGTTCTCATGTAAGCGTCTCACAAATCCAACCTCTTAGTTTCTTGCCAGAACATTCCAAAGGCTATTTCTACCCTTTTCCTTCAGACATGTTTTATTCTTTCGGTTTATCTGCACGCAACTATATAGCACGATCATTTACCTAACATTGAGACACGCAACCTTGCATGCCAACAGTTTAATATTGCCTAACAGTAAGACATGCAACTTTGCATGCCAGCAGTTTCCTGCTAACACCTTCTTTAGGAAATGGACCTTCCTTGTTCTGTCGCCACCAACTCTAAACCTTTGTGCCTGACATTTACTGCCATGTAATTGCCTCCTATCCATGATCTTAGTCAATATCTTTTGCCCCACCATTCTAAATGGTTGACAATACCTTGTCCCCACCATCTTTGACAAGTATAAATGTCCAAGATTAAGTACACTGAGATGATTCCAATATATCATCCTTTAGTTACTGCTTTTTTACTCGAAGTTACAATAACCCTAGACAAGATCTAAATTTGTTCCCAACATGTTTATCGCATCACATCGGTTGTTTGATATTTATACTCAATAATATCAAGTAGTTACATTTCATTAATGGTAGATGAGTAATAGGAAACAAAAGAAGAAAAAGTTCAAGGAGTAAAACAAAATGAGCTTATACAAACTTCATTATTTTATTTGCTAATAATAAGTCAATTATATTGACTTCGTACTTTATTTTATTTATACTAAGCTTTTCTTTCGTGCAAAATTTGCTACTAAGAGCAAATCCTTAACATTATGCTCAAAGTAGGCAATTCATGGGCGTTAAAGACTTTTGGAAATAAGGTAAGAGTCGTATAGAAATGTATTTGCAACTTGTTATTATGCAATGGTTGGTTATTACATGGACTGAGAAAATGACATGCCATCTTCATAAAATTTGGTGTGTCTGCACTTCGTGATTGCTTTTGATAGTGCCATTGTGGTGGGACATCTCATGGTGGTGGTAAGGTAACTATATTTCATATCAATCCTGCTCACTTTGTTTTACTCTTAGTTGATGCTTGCTAGTTCTCCACTCTTTGATTTTCTAAAGACTTTATGGCCAAGGTTTTTCCTGATTTTAGTGTAACTGTGATTCTAGCTCAATTCTATGATTCCCGTGACCAATTGGTGTTCAAATTGGGTGATGTCTAGCTCATTTCTAAAGTTGTAAGATAACACTTTGTTGTTTGATCACCCTTGCACCATTAGAATTGAATTGATTCGATTTGTATCGTCCTCAAAGACCAATTGGTCTATGTGATCCAAACAAAGAATACAGCAAATGTATTACTGCTAGGATTAAAAAACCCCTGCCCTGAAGGGTTTTCAAGGGAGAACCTTGGCAGTAATAGATATGAGAGACTGTACAATGATAATGTATGATACATTTTATGCTAGTGCCATGTTTGAGGACATAACTGAGTGTGTGCATCCATGACATAACTGAGTGTGTGCATCCATGATGTCTTGGAGAAAAGATCCTATCAGACTCACTAAAGTCGTCTCCAGCAACGCATGAAGCAAGTGCTTAGGTAGAACAAGCTCAGCATAGCGGGCTCTGATGTGATTGAATGCTGAACATTGCTGCAATACGTGTGGCACCTTGCTCGCAACACTAACAGAGTCTATATGTGTGCCTGTGCGAATGGACGCTTTTAATGTACATTTTTTCAGTGACAAATGTGAATGTAGATAGCGATGTGAACCCCATGTAACTATGGGGTTGGATTTAGGGTTTAGGGTTTAGTTGATCTAAAACAACTTGAAAAGTTATAAAATTTAAAAAAATAGCTTGGTAATTCGAATCTTAGCCTAGGATCTAGCTAGACTAGTCTAGTTTTTCAATCTCTTTGAACCTCATCTTAAAAGGATTCCCGCGGTAGCGAGAATTGAACCTCCCACCCACAGGGTTGTACCCCCCCAAACCCCCCCGTGCCAACCACTGAGGGCGGGCATCGTTTGCGTTTGAATTATAATTCTTAATTAGATTTAAGCTTTAATAATGTTAGATAATATTAATGGCTAAGCCTTTAGATTTAGAACCAAGGCCCTTAAGCTAGATAGAGACAAAGATCTCGATAGACACCAGACTCCGTCGACATGATGCGCACCAAAAGAACATCAAGCTCGACTTTCTCGACAAGGCGAAATGAAAGTGAGGCCAAGGAGGCCGAAGGAAACAAGAAGAGGAGAGGACAGAATCTAGAGCGGGAGGCCAAGGCTCAAAAAGCAAGCAGAGCGCGTAAGGCTGGTCCAACATTTGAAGACTCAACACTGCTTGTTCATGCGCAGCGAGTAACCCTCATGAGGGAAGGCATGTAATTAGCTAGTTTAATTAAGGAGATCCCCATTGAAGATATGTTGTAAATAATCAATAATTTTGTTAATACATGATAATTTTGAGTAGTTTATGTGTCAAATCTTGTTAATTAGGACGAGTTAGCAAGTAGTAGTTTTTATTTTAGTAAAATAGGATACTCTCACCAAAAAGTGTGATGTCTCCACATTTCCGCTGGTTCAATAACTAAACTTTAGTTTTATGACGAGGCGCAACCCGTGAGACCTTCATACCTAGACCATGTCCAAACTAGACCAAAACACCTCCAAATTGACCAAGTAAGGGGTCCATTCTCGCTTAACTCGATGAGACTAGCATGATTTGACCCTTAGATCACCCAAATTGGACCGTTTAACCCAATTTACAGCCAATGTCTCACGGCTCGCTACCGTCAAAGAACTAAACTTTAGTTTTTGAGCGGGCGCAACCTCGTGAGACCTCCAAACTTTGAACCTCCATAACTTGAGCTCTGTGAGCTCCAAATCGTCCGAAAATTGTTGCAATAGGACCTTAGATAGCCTAGAATCCATTTATGACCTCAAATTAGGCTAGAAATGTCAAACCCTAGCCCAAATTGACCAAAATTGCCCAAACCCTTGAATTGTTTTTCCAAATTGCAGTTTGTTTGTAGATAGAAGCCTACCCCATTAGTAGCTCGCAAGTATTGCTCTCAGCTCGAAGCTGATACCTTACTCCTAGATAGAAGTGCCCAAGAACACCCCTTTGTTATAATCATCTAGACCTCAGCATAGCAACCCAAGTCCAACTGTCGGTACATCACCTCTGCTCATGCCAAAGGCATAAACCTTGACCTAATTCTGTGTCCTTCTAATAGAGTTTGACTTATATAGCCGCCACATTGACACTCCCTATTGCCAGGATACCTAGAAAGAAGCTAGAGTCTAGAACCGCCCAAGCCGCTCCATGTGTAGAGATTGGACTCCCCCAAACCAACTTTGTTAGGACCTTAGGGTATGCCTCAAACATCATGGAGGTTTTGCAAAACAACCCTCATTTCATGCCATACCACACGTCCTAATATCCATAGACTTGTAGATTATAGATATGTCTCCAGTAATTCTGCTCGAGCCACCTTGCTTGCTTATAGAGCCCAGAATGTTGTAGGAGAGCCCTTCAAGTAGACCTTAGACTCTAGGAAATCACGGCGTTGCTTTTCAAGCACGGGGCGAGAGCCACGAGAAGAGCTTGAGGCAACTCCTTGAAGACATCAAGGTCCCACCGATGTACGCATTGGATAAGGAGAGGAGACCGAAAAGGCAGACCCAAGAGAGGGAAGCACAACGACAAACACCTCAACCGACAAACGAGTAGAACAGGACACCACCGGCCTATCATCAATCTTCATCAAATGGGAAGAATAATTGGTAACCAACGGCATCAAGAATTTTCTAGGTGTCAACCTCCCTACTACCACGACGAGGGTCACATCAGGGAAGAGGATCTCGACGCCTTCACCAACTTCGGCGCCCACGAGTTTCAAATGGAAGAATGCAAGGCAAAGAAAATACGGTGCGAGGAACACGTTAGACATCGATGCCGCGTTAGCATCACGAGCTAGGGTCAAAGGCATAATCTTACGTCGAGGGAGAAGTCATGGCAACACAGAGCGTATAAAAACCGGGAGGGAAGACAACCCGCGACATTGCAGCCCAAAGAGCTCAAGCGAATGTCATGCAACGTCAACGAAAGGAGTAACCAAGCTAGGCAACCACAAAGCACCTAGTAAGGCTGACCAAGATGAGCTTCTAGCTCCCTTGCACCAGCCAGGAGACCACGAGGGAGGAGACGATATCGTGGAACATCTCCAACTTGAAGGCCTATATCAGCATTAGGGGCAAGATCAAGGAGGAGAATATTCTGTCGCGAACAAAGAATTCGGGACCCGTAAAACACCTAGAAACCAAAGGAAGGGCGACCTTACTACGTCGCCAAGGAGTGCGAGATTGAATGGATAGGACCCAAAGGACGGAGGAGACGACCTAGCCAGCCAGATACAAATCATGCAAAGGCAACCTGGAAGGAGCCATGGTAGGGACAATAGAGATGACCACACTTCCGAGCCACGGGAGAGGCACCTCGGAATGAAGCAAAGCCCAAACAACGGAGTCGCGACTCGGAAATTCAACTGCGGAGGAATGCCAATGCCCGCCTACCGACCATGATCTCGAGCTTGAAGACATCCAAGAATGCCCAACCGCAAATAAAATAGGTGATCCTACTCAAGCGACCAATGGCACCGCGACATCCGGCAACCCCCGCAATGACACACTTTGCATGTAGGGGCGTTGAGCGGTCACCGCATTCCTCACGGCGAATATACACATTAAGGAGGAGCATCTTTCTCAAGGGATCACATCAACGAACACTCTTCGCGAATCGGGCGTGGCGAGCTCGGATCGTACATGAAGCTCAACAATAGTAGCAAAGATCTCAAAGGAATCCACGGAGTCAACCGTAACAAAGAAGATCACGGCAAAACCAAAGGATCAAATGCGATAGGAGGAGGGGAAACCCTAAAGGAGTATAAACAATTAAGTAGATCTTCGTAGTTGTTTTGAAAAAGTCGATGAATTAAAATCCCAATGTAAATGCGTATATGTCTATTGTATATCTCGGGTGCTCACAGATACAGTGGAGAAACATGAGTTTAGAGTCATGTTTTACGGATTTAGCGCTTAGATCAGGAAGCTCCTTCACTTCGACTACCAAAAGAGGAAGCATAGAAGCACAACTATAGCCCAAGATCAAAATGGAAGAGCAAGTACGAGGGAGAAACGACCGGAGGCCAAGCAAACCTTCGACTCCAAACACTTCCTGAAGTGGCCTGAAGTAGAAGACAACTCGTCCACCCAATGTCGAATAAGAGATAATACCGGTCATGTCAAGATCATCGTGGCACGCACGGGACATCGTCCGGGGCGCAACACTACATCTTGTGGCGGCGGCAACACTTGACGAACTTATGACACGAGTGGCCTCAACAATAGAAGGAGGAACGCCCCGACATCAACGAGCCAACTAAGAAGACAACATCTCGACGACCATAATTCCACCTTGTGGTAATATAGGGGAATGCGCTATGACACGTGGATTAGATGGAGATGCACTTACAAAAAAGCACCGACGAGGAGATATGCCTTCAACAACTAGGTGATGGCTTCGTCAGGTACTCCTACCAAGAATTAGAAGAGAAGAAGCCGATCATATCTCCGACATGTGGCACGCCAAACGCCCAAGGTAGAAGCATTCACACCTTAACGACAAGGATAGCAACTAAAAGCACCTTCGGCAAAAGAGAGTTCAAGATAATAGCGGGCTATTCAACGACAAGAGCATATCTAAAGGCGGTACTTCTTCAACTCAAGGGTCAAGGCACTTGATATATAAGGATCCATCATCCCGACAACATCGCCCGGGAGAAAGAGCCATGAAGCCTTACTTGCCGGAGAGGCCGACATGCATAGAGACAAAGGTCAAGAACTGAAAGCCGGAGAAGTGCTAGCAACCGACTTCTTCCACGAGCTCCCTAGAGGCAACAGGAGGATCAAAACCGACGAGCACAATCAAAGTCACCGAGGGTACCTCAAGACAAGAAGACGGCATAGCAACTGCAAGCGTGACATCCAAGCCATGTGATTGAGGGATCAAACAAGGAAGATTGGAAGCTCGATGGAGAAGCAATTAGGTGAGGCGAGTCGATGACTTGCACACGGACTTGCATGCAACTTGGTGAACCCAAGGATGGACGATTCAAAGAACAAGCTGAGAAGAGAACAACTCCGGAGGAGTATAGCCAAAGGAATCGCGCCGACGACCTCAAGAGACGCCTCAAATAGCTCCAAGTATCATGAAGGAAGAACAATTACCGCCGAGAACGGGGATCGAGAAGCGGTGAAATGTCGAAGCATCAACGACAAGCACACCTTTAGTTGGAATGTGATGCAAAGCGTGTTGTGCCATAGCCGAACAAACATCGGAGGGCCCAAGCATATCAACAAGTTACCCCGAGTATGAGCCGACGTACAAATAGAAGGATATAGATCATCAACACCATTGCGGGAGGAACACACGATGACATTGCCAAGGAGTAGGTGTGCAACTTGAAGGGAGGCACAAGGGAGACATAATAGCTCTAGTAGTAATTCTAACTATGTAAGCTATATGTTTTGCATGTATAGTTCCCTTGTTATTCCTTCCCTCCCATAGCGTAACGTATCAAAGGAAGAGATGTCATGCAAGTTGCGGGGGTGAAGCAATCAACACGATAACGACAAAGAGGACTCGACATATGAGACATCGATGGAGTCGAAGACATCGGCAGTGAGTCTTTTTAGCTGCCAAGACAAAAAAAAGTTCAAGATGAAAGATCTTTTTTCAACGGCGCCACCTTCGGGCTTTTGAAAAGCGGCATGGAAGATTTCAAGTGATCAACTACACCATCAAGCAATGCGAGGCTTCTAACGAACAAAGTCAACCTCTACATCAAAGAGGAGCCACCGTCAAGGAGAGACCAAGTATCGGCGACTTCGGAACGTTACCTTGCTACTTCAAGCGGGGCAACGAGTGGATGAGCTTCTAGCAAGCTCAAGCATCTAAGGCCATGGGGCCTAGTAGGTTAATGTATGGACGGTAACATCCATATTGGGATTAGAAGGCATTCCGGATATTACGGCTAAAGGATTGCCCCAATATTGAGCTAAGCGTCAAGGATTGGGAAGGAAATGCATAGGAGTAACTATAATTATACACGATTATTAATGACATCTAACGTATTGAAACCACTTGGTGAGATTGATCTCCTCGCTAAGAAGGAATCATTACTAGGATAATTGTTAACCATGTATAAATCTAGTACCTCCAAAGAATAATCCAACCGAAAGAAAAGAAGTAATCTAACAAGTCCGGCCAACTTGTTACGATGACATCAATTCGATTGGTAGGAATATTCCAAGAGCTAAATAACTAAGAAAGGGGGAATCTCTAGAATATAAAAGAATAATACATGTAAGGTACATCTAAAATAAGAATTATAGTAATCAAATAGTCTTTTGAGACAAAAGGAATTGTCATGATGACAAAACCTTGTGGTTTAGAATCGTTCTAACTAAGTAGGTAACCCATAGCTATATTGAAATAAATAATAACATAATATGTGTATCCATCTTAGATGGTTATATATGTTAGCTAAGGCTAGTAAATTAATGTGCTAAGTAAGAAGCATATAACCTCTTAAGGGGAGAGAATAGATATGACGTTGTGTACAACGTCATTGAAGGGGTGCAGGACCATTTTCTTTTTGAAGAAAGTGGGAGGGCTCAATCTTATGATTGAACGTACTTGCATCGAATTGATTGACCCGTAGAATAGAGTTCACTCCGGCAATGGCCGAAGCGAATAGAGCGCAAGATAGATAGATAGATAGCTCAGGAGGTCTTCAACGTGCGAGATTGACGCAGTAGCTATCTACACCAATGAAGTGGAGCAAAAACTATGGGAGCAATGCAACGACCAAGTCATCTCCAAATTACTCGACGCCGGCTCAATGGGTGGATGCATTCTAGCCTAGGTAAAAATGCGCATGCATTATAAGCTTTAATGTGTCTTATAAATAAGTTAAATATAGATCCTAATAATTGCATGGAATTACTGTACGTATATGTATCATACGGAAATAAGTTAAATAACAACGATAATGTGAGGTAGCATGTTAATTAATCCTTCGCAAGGATGCAATTCCTTCCAAGGATAGCCATATGACCTTGGGGTCCTTATAAAAATAGATAGAGAATAGAATTCAAATATACTTAAGTGCATCTTAGGGATATACTTCCAAGGGTAATGCAGAACCCAAGGAAGAGAATAAGCACATCTAATTCTTGTGTATGATAATTAAAACCTTGTCTATGTAACAATAGGTCTAAATCAGGGTTATTATTCAAATAATCGCGATCTAAAAGTCGTTAAATATTGCAAAGCTTAGAGTAAATATAATTGTACTATCTAAGTAATGTATCCGATACTATGATAATGTTAATTCATAAATATTACCGTAGGGTAATTATGTTAATCACATGCATTAACCTGAGCCAAAAAAATCGGCTCAGGCATGTCGTTTTGTGTGTAGATTAAATGCTTGTATAGTTAAGATTAATCTACGCATGCAACCTATGCTAGGTAGGGGTTGCATGCGTTGTTACCGATGATGAGACCACTACAGTGATCTCTAGGGCGTGGTGTAATGTCAATGTAGGCATGACCGCGTTTCCGCTTGGACGAGTGGAAGGTAGATTAGAAAGTCTACTTCTATCCCACGGAAGTAGGCGACCTCGAGAAGAAAGGAGGTCATTCAGGGAATGCATTGATAGGAAAGGCACCTTTAGCCCCATATATGCTTTGATAGGAGGAAGCTATCCTTCCGCCCCACGGGAAGGATATCCTCCACGCCAAGGGCAACTAGAGGTGTAGGCATGAGCGGCATATAGGCATATAGGCACATCTCCACGGGCCATAATGGAAGATTCACCCTCTTCCCTCTTGAGGAGATTAGCCATGCATCCATGTAGATAGGTGGGGTGGTCACCATATAACCAAAATTTTATTAATAATTAAAATAGTAATAACGTGGGGTCGACACTGCAGGCCAATAGAGCTCTGGAGGGCAAGGAGGTCGAAATTCACGAAAACTTGCAACACAAATTTAGTCATAATGTGTTGCAAGGGATGAAGAGTACCTTAGAAGTGTAAATTTTGTATGAAATTGATAAACTTTGATAAACTTAAATGTTGTGTTAAGTAAGGTTAATAATTACCTTGCGTAGATTAAGTTATGAAGAGATAAGTTAATTGGGTAATAAAATAGTACAAAGAATGTCTTAAACATTACCTTAGAGTAATTCTAATAATTAAGATAGTAAGTATGTAATTATAGATATTGTAAAATTAATGCAGGATTTTAAGGTGCGAGGACTTGCAACACAAATTTTGTTGGAATGTGTTGCAAGGAATGAAGAGTACCTTAAATAATAATTGTATATGAAAGTGTTAAATTGTGATAAACTAAATGTTATAATAACGAGGACTAATAAATACCCTGTTTAATAGAAATTCTGAATTGACAAGTTATTTGATAATGTAATGGCGTAATAATAATTTAAAAATATTACCTTAAGGTAATCTTAATAAATGTGTAAGTATAATAGTAGTATATATCGTATGCATCGGGTTGATTGCGAGGTTAGGAAGATTCCAAGGTGGGGAGACCCACGATCTTTGCGAGACGACATCATTTCAAGGTGGGGAGAATGTGGCGTTCCGGCCGCGATTATCACGGTCCCGGGGCGTATCTTTGTCTTTCGCTAAATCACGTACCGCCACTCAACCCCAACGTGTCTGTAGAAGCGTGTAGCCAGTGAGTAGCCCTAGGGGCAACTTGCTAGGTATGTGCATTTCTTATTAATGTGCACATGCACATTTATTAAGGTGCACACATTTCCATGTGGGCACATTTAGGTGCACACATTTCCATGTAGGCACATTTGACCACCTAGCCATTAAAGGCAAGTGGGCCCATTTCCAATTATCCCACATGCCTTAAGGGATAATTGGAAACCCTAAGCCCCAACCCTTGCCTATTTAAGTAGAAGAACCCTAACTTGCCCATTTTCGTTCCTAGGGTTTTTAGAGCTCATTTTTGGCTGCTCTATGAGTCAAAACCGCCTCCCAGACTCTGTCTGAGAGAATGGCACCATTAGTTTCCCTTGATTCGAGCAGTTCAGTAGGATGGTCGAACTCAGGTCAGGAGGAGCAACTCATGGATCAGGTATGTAGTCGATTTAATGGTCTAAACCGTTTTCCAGTCATTGTATCAAAGGTTTAGCCTATTAAATCGCCTTTTTAGCGACTATCTAGATCTCTAGATGAGTAGATACCAGGACTCTAACTAAAGAACCTAACTCTATGATATAGATTAGATCTATGTTCTTTAGTTCTTCTGTGATGTATATGGATGATGTATCTCTGTGAACTCCTTGTATTGGGAAGGGGGGTAGAGACTTCAAGCTTGGTAGTAGATGCTCCTAGATTAGCCTCTCTAGCACACCATAGATTCGGCCTGTGTACAAGAACCACACACAGTTGTGGGTGAAGGGGCGAGGGCCCGGCTAAGAAGGAGGTTAGTGTTCTCGACTCTTGAGCGATCCCTCTGGTGTGTAAGGCCTCTCCGGGATCATTGTGACTAGGTCTAATGGCTTACCACCGAGTGTGGGTAAGGCATGGGCTCGACACCCGTGAAGTGGTGTTCATGACTTTCCGATGGGTTCAATCGAATACGGGCGGGGCCCTCTAGTCACCTTGAGTCGGCATGTAGATCTCTGGAGGGAGTGATCCCTACACCTGCCCCATCGGGCTGGGATGATGACCCCGGGAGTAGCCCTTTTGGCTATGCATCCGGCCGGCTACGGTCGAGGTCAGACACTTTTCAGCCTACTGCGCAAAGTGTGCACGGGAGGGGCGGATGGAGTGGACAACCCTATGCCATGTTCTTATGCCAGGCCAAATCCATTGCCATGAATTACATGCGCAATGAACTCGGAGACCCAAGCCGTCACGTCATCCCTTTGAGTCCCCGAGCCTTGGGTAGGATTCCCTATGTGATGTCTTGATCTTTGTCTATGCAGATATGTGGAGGACCATCCTTACGTGATGGTCATATGATGTTGATGTATGTACTCTTACGACATGTATGTTTACGCTTCGCTGACTAGGTAGGCCACGAGGGAGGCGGGTAAAGGACCCCTTCATTCTTCCCACTGGAACTCTTCAAGGTTGCAGTGATACGTGGAGGGCCCTATATTAGCATGGAGCTGGTATGGGGGATGAACTCCTGTTTGTATACGGTGAGTGCACCGTATATGAGTAGGGGACGTCACAGTAGTCCTCTTCAATTTTCACCTTTATGTACATGTGCTCTTGCACATTCCATCGGGAGAACCACTGAGCTTGCCTCTACTTCCAACAGGCTTTGAGGCATTGTGGACCCATGGCCACTGTGTAAGCCAGGTTGGGGAGACGATCATTGCCCATACAGACTATCTTCTATAAATAGATAATGTGGCAGTCGAGTGCTACCCATTGTTATGTTAAGAAACTTGTCTTCTACAAAAGAATCTGGTAGGGAAATGTGGATTTTACCCCATGTGCCTCAGCTAGAAAGGCTTTTTGCACCTGCTTCAGTTCATTTCAGTGACTGGACCCCAAACTTCAACCCCATACAAAAGAACATGTTCCACTAAGGCCCTGAACAAGTGTGACAGATGAGCTAAGTCATATAGCTCTGACGTGTAACTATTGTTCTGCATTGCATACAATGCCTTCCAACCCGTTATCACCCATAATCGGATAGAAGTACCTCAGTATGTGTGATAGTGAAAAACTCTATACCAAGGTGCTTGTAGATAGGTGCTACATCCACATTTTGCCCCTGATACTTAAAGGAGGGAAACCTCGTTTGACATGAAGATGACATCATCGGTGTATATGAGCTGCTTAATAATCTGGTGCACAAAATGAGCTCCATCAACCCTGTGTTTTTTAAGCCACCCTTCCAATTGGTCAATGTAGAGGCCAAACAATGTTGGAGAGAGTGGGCATCCCTATCGATTGTTGACAGGTTGTCTTGTCAGTATCAGCCAACTTGAGCAAGTCTCATACAGCCTGTACACCGCATTTTGCAAGCCCATAGGGGCTCCCCTTGGTCGTGCGTTGTTTGGCATCGTTTATCTTCTTGGAGTCATAGGCGAGTGAAAGCATGCTATAGTGTACCACTTTTGGAACTCTCAAAAGTATCTGCACTAGGTACTTTTAAAACTGGTACTTTCTGTTTTTTCTTTCCGTTAAAATCAATAAAAATTTCTCAAAATAAAAGCCAATAACATGTCAATCTAAAGTATTAAGAGGATAACAATACTATTAGAGGCTAAAATGCATGGATCAACTCTTAGATTAGTAGTTATTGAGTCATTTATGCAAGTTTCCAGTACCCTATGCTGGGTACTTTTCTGGGTAGTTCTGCACTCCCTAAAAAGCACTTTAGATGGTACACCCTAGCATGCTTTCACCCAGGCCACTATTCTTCCTTCTTGCATGAGGACTCTTTCCATTGCTATCTTGCTTGCATCCATTGCTACCAACTTGTCCTTGCTTGGGTCGATAGGGTCAGCACTGGTGTAGTGGTCAAGGCCTTCTTGAGCTCATCGAAGGAAGCTTAGGCATTCTAAATCCAATGTGCAATCCAATTCTTGACATTCTTGTGCTTAGTGAGGTTCGAAAGAGGCGCTGCTCACTTAGCAAAGTCCTTGACAAATTCCCTATAATATCTTGCAAGGCCCAAGAAGCTCGTTACTTTCCCACAATTTTTCTCGAGGCACAATGTCAAAAGCCTTTTGCGACATCAACGAAGCAGCATTAGAGGTCCTGCCGGCAATTCCTATTATCCTCAACCAAGGTCCGCAGTATGAAAATGTGGTCAATGGTGGAGTGTCAGAGACCGAATCCTGCTTGTTTGTGGGCTTGCACTTCTGTTCCTTCCACCCACATCGCCAGTTGTTGCTCAAGAATGTTGGCCATCAATTTTCGAAAGAGCGAGCTGACCATAATGGCATGGCTATGTGGATCGCCTGCCTTATATAAGGCCCCTGAAATTGAATTGATATGATATTTCTTTAATGGTTTACTAATGAATACCATATAATTGAGTCAATACATGTTAGTCCAGATTCAAAAGTTTACAAACCGTATCTAGTTATTCAACGTGGCTGTTAAGGTGATTTAATAATGTAAGTCCAGTTAGTTCTATTACTGCTTAGATTTGATGATGTGTAGTAATGCTCAATGCGTCAACTTTAGTGATATGGTGTATGATTACACCTATCTTGTTTGATATACTCACATAATAATTTTACATGGACAATTTATTAATGTTTTATAGTGATTATTTATCGATACTACGTATTTAATGTGTTTGGTTTATAACACATGCTCATACGACTTTCTTCCATGATGTTTTGGTTGGTTATGTCTATGTTTTCCAAACATTGACATTGTACTATAGTTTTTCTACGTTGGTTAATATCTCTTGTTTTTGTGATTGACTTGCAAATTGTTTTTTCAATGTGGTTTATGTGGAAGATATTGTTTTTTTGGTTTGAAAAAAAATAAAAATTCAGAAAATTTTGGCAGTTCATGAATAATATATAAACCATTGAATATACCACAAGTTCCACAACACAGCGAAACAAAAAATTTCAACGTTCAACAAATTAATTATGTTCAAAATTCAACAATTACGTTCAACATTTGATAGCCCCCTTAACTTCAACAAATTCAACAATTACATTCAACATTTGATAGCCCCTTTTAACTTCAACAAATTCAACAATTACATTCAACATTTGATAGTCCCTTTAACTTCAATGCATAGTTATAAAACATGTTGCCTCTGACAATTTTCTGTGGTATTTGTGTTGTATTCCAATGATAACGCAATTGGCAGATTTAAATCTTATAAAAAAATTGAAGCAAAGGCCGCGGATTGAATGTATAATCAAGTAGTTACACACATGTAAACATGCTTGTGGCTAAGGATTCAATGTACAATCAAGTAGTTACAAGCATATAAACATGCTTATTTACAATTCATACTGAAAAACTTCAATATTAGCCACTAAACATGCTTGTTTACGGGCGCCTGAAGCTCGGGTTCTGACGGCGAAACTTTGATAGGCGATATCTCTCTTATCTGGTATCAGATTTTGGCGTGCTTGGGCTCTTTGGAAAGCTTGCTCCGAGAACTTTCCGCAAATGTATAGCATGAGCTGTTTTGCATGTGGCTTGTTGCCTCAAATAGCTGATTTCCGGACTGGTTCGGATGTCATGGCTCCTGCCAGACATGCTGATGGGGGGGGGATCGATTGAGCCTCATGGCTTGGAGCTGAAGCCAAGGGAGATGGCAAGGAGAAAGAATCCTCCAGTAAAGGGGAAGGGCGCGGGTCTCGGCATGCATGAAGAGGCGCAGACTGTAGAGAGTGGCATGCAATTGGTGGCAGAGATGAGGGAGCTCTTGGAATCCCCTTCGGTTGAGAGGTATATGGATTGCTCCTTCTCTCAGTATAATTCTGAGACCCCAGTAGATTGTGTTTTTGAGACTCCGGTCTTGATTCCATCAAGCATGCCCCCTTTAGAAACTGGATCTGTGATGCCCTCTTCCCCTGTGCTTGGGAAGGGATCACTTGCTAGTGATGCGCCCTCTTCTAGGGTGCGGCATGGTGTGCATATAGATGATGTGCCTCCTAGGGTGCCCCTGGATACCTCTCAGGGTGCGAGCGGTAACTCCAACTCTGTCTTGCCCGGCTTTGGCGGGACAATGACAAACTGTTGCTTTCGCATCACTTTCGACCGGGATTTTCAAATTGGATCAAAGCGCAAGGCTCGGGTGTAGGACTGCCTGTTCAAGGCATACGAAATTTGTGGAGGATCATCACTCATTTGACTGCGAGGCTGACTCTTCCAGGGACTCCATGGATAGATATTGATCATATCAGACATGTTCAGACCATTGAGAATTTAGTTTCCTTTGCGGTATTGGGCTACTTCACGGGCTACATATTGGACACGAGGAGGTTTAGCTCTTGGCTTGCCGGACATCTGAGGCGGATTGGTTTGCCTTGGTATCAGTCTCTGAAATTCCTACCAAATAATTTCTTCATATAAACATGTTTGAGGCTGAGCCTTCCGTGCGGCAGTTGGTTAGTCGGGGGGTGGATACTTTGGGTGAATCATATGTGTTGTATCAGTATTATACTCCGATAATGTCCACCAGTTCTTTGACAGCGGTTAAAATCCCATGTTGGTTCCAGATTCAGGATCTTCCTCCTGATCTGATGGGGCCTGATTTCTTGGTTTCTATGGCTAATGGCCTGGGTGTATATTTGGCTCATTCTATTGTGCAGGTCCCCAAGATCTGTATTGCTCTGCCTGCTTTGCAGCCTGTGCCCACTTCTCTTCCAGTTCGTAGTGGTCCCTGGCATTTTCTCTTCCGATTGGAGCTTTTGAATGGCTCTGAGATCCGGCAGATGTTTCCATCTATTGTGCTACCATCTGACCATGTTTTTTATCCTATTGGTGCTTCTGATGTGGTAGGGGTTGGGGGTGCTTATCACTGGGGGCCAGATTCCTCTGTTCACAGGGCAACAGCGGAGGGACTTCGTGGTCTTGATGAGTGGAGTTGGACCCAGGTGGTGTGGTTGGGAGAGGTGGTGTGGGGCCGAGGGCGGGCCGGGCTTCTTCTTGGCTGCCCATTGGATGGCGGGGCTAGGGGACGTGGTGGCTCAGGGGAGGGCTCAGATGATGATTTGGTTGTGGCTCAGTGTTGTTTTCGTAGGCGTACGTAACATATATGGACGTACTGTATCTTGTATTCCATACTGTACATCTCGTACTTTACGAAAATAAGGTAAAAAGATTTTTATGTATATTTGTAAATGGTTAGAAACCCTAAGGAGATTTTTCTCCTTCTCATATTGTCTCGTGACCTAATAGCCGCCAAGTCGAAGTCGTTCATGCTCTTACAGATCGGAGCAGGTTACAGGGGTCGAAGAGCAGCTTAGGGATACTTACAGGAGTCGCGGAGAAGTTTAGGGTCGAAAAGACATCTTAGGGCTTCTCCTTCCTTGCTCTTTGGATGGATTTAGCAGCCTGTAAGAGTTTAAGGAAGAGGTAAAAGTAATATTTTCGATCTTTTCTTCCAGGTAGTTATCTTTTGAAACTGAAATCATCCTTGTATACCTCCTAGATGTTTTGAGCATGCCATATTAGCAGGTAAGAGTGTTTGAACCTGCTTTTTTCTTTCATTTTGGATCTAATATCAATTTCGGCCATTCACTAGATGTTTGCAGCTCGGTACACAGTTCGATCAGACTCTTTAAGCAAGTAAGAGTAATAATACTTAGTTTTTGCTTTCATTGTCTTGAACTAAAGTATGGCCCACTTACAAGGTTTGTTTATCTGTTGCAGAGTGCCAATCGAACTACATGATTTGTTTTGTGCTTCTACAACTAAGAGAAATGCAGTCTCCACCAGCTCAGATAATAGGAAGAGGCGATGGCTGCAACTTCTCAAACTGGTAATTGCTATGCTCCAAAGGTCCTCTTACTGGTACTCTTCTAGTAGCTATATGCTAAAAAAGCAAAATGCATGTTTAAAGGTTTTTCTAAGGCAACATACATATTAGATGTTATGCTCAAGTTAAACAGGCATTTTTCTTACTATAAATAAAGAGCATTTAGCTCTAGTTCTTGCATGATTATAGAACTAGAACTATAAGTCTTCGTTGCGCGATTTTTTGATGTTAATTCTCATTTTAATGCATAGTAATAATGCAGCAGCAGACTTGTGATTATTATACATCTGTAAGTTTCTTATATAATGTCTTGTTTCATGTTTACTTACTCAAAGACCATTTCCTCCTGCACAGGATGGTTCTACGAGCGTGTGAGCAGCAGCTGTTGCAAAATGAGAATACTCCTGGTATAAGAAATGAAAAGCTTGAAATTAATTATTATTATTATTGATTTTTGAAATCTCTGATGTTAATTTTTGAAATTTTTGCAGACCAAATGTGCAACATTAGATGCCAAATCTATTAGGTGCCGAATGTTTCTAGTTAGACTGATAGATTGACCAGAAATTTTGAGTAAAAACTATTGCAATGACTATTAACTATTCAAGTTTTTCAATTGCCCATTATAATAATTTTGTTTTAAGCTCCAATCATTCGGCTTAGATTTTTATAATGATCTGTTTCTTCAAATATTGTGGTTCTACAAAAAACTGGAAATACAAAATGAAATGAAAAGTATTTGATGTAGTGTACGTATATAACGTACTTTACGTATTGTACGCCAAATATAACAACTCATGAAAAATGTACACAAAATACGTAAAACCTCGAAGGTACGAAAAAGGTACCGTACGTTAGAAGTCGTATTATCTGCAGTGCGGTCTACTCTGGACGTGACTACACCGGGCTAGGTCCGAGGGGCGGGGGCTGGGGAGGGGGCTGGTGATCCCGGCCGGGATGTCCCGGTAGCGGTATGTGCTGAGCATGAGGTGGCTGGAGCAGCCCGGTTGGAGGTAGAGACTAGCGTGGCCCATGACTCTATGGAGGTGCTTGGGGGACTTCCAACACGTGTTGGAAGTGGAGTGTCACGAGAGGGGCCGTGGGGTCACTTTGCCAAGATTAATCCTCTGGCTCTAGATGATGACTCTGCGGAGTTGGCTGATGGCCTGGTGGGTAGGCATGTGGGGCTTGCCACTTCTCATACGGATGAATAGGTTCGATCCTCGGTTGGAATGTGCGGGGGTGCGGTCCTCTAGTAGTAAGAGGGCCCGTGTTTCTTTGGCACTTGGCGATTCGGCCCCGATATTGTTTGCATTCGGGGAGCATAAGTGTCCACCGGTGATATGTCGAGGGCTCATGAATATGGTTGGTAGGCAGTTTGTCTCTATTGCTTCTTCTTACAAGCGGACCATAGTGGGGGGTACTCTTATTGCTTGGAGGATGGATGTGCAGTCACATACTCAGCGTGATGACGAGGTTTGGTCGGTGGGCAATAATTAAGTGGTTGGAGGGAGGGCAAGAGTGGGGGATTGTTAATGTTTATGCCCCTAATCAGCCTTCTCGGTGGTGCTTTTTTAGGGCCACATCCGGAAATAAGTTCGCGAGCCCTTGGCGGGTTGCGTCGCTTAGTTCTTTGTTAGGGGGACTTCAATATGGTAGAGCGAGTAGAGGATCGCTCTGGTTCGGAACCCCAGGTTGTGCATGGGTTTGAGAGGATCGATGGTCTCGTTTGTTGCGAGGATTTGGCCTTGGTTGAGGTCCCAAAGGGACTTGTCTTTCACCTATTGTAATAGGCGATTAGTGCGGGCGGCGTATGCTAGGCATGACCGGGTGCTATGCTTCCCCATGCGCCTTTGGATGGTGTGCCCTCTTTTTAGCCCGGAGTAACATTCATCTACCTCCATTTCTGATCATTACCCTCGGGTTTTGTCGGTCGAGGTGCGGTTGCCTCTCGGCCCTCTAGGGCCGGTGTTCCGTTTGAACACCCGGCCGCCTTCGGGTGATCTTGGTTTCTCGCCCGATGCGGGGAGTTGTGTCTTGATACCTTTTCATCTCTGAAGGGTATGCCCGGTATGGTGACTGCGTTGGCCAGGGTGAAGCATTTTGCCAAGCTCTTTGGTAGGCAGCATGTGCAGCAGGAGCGGCAGGAGTTGCATGGTCTCTATCAGGAGTTGGAGAAGATTCGGGCGCGGCCTTCATGGCATTAGGGAGAATGCGGTGTTGCGGCATATTGTTGCTCTTGAGCGAGGTTAAAGTCTGTGAGGCGCGTGTGAAGGCGGCCCTTACTGGTTGAAGGAGGGGACACAAGTTGCTCGGTGTTCTTGAGCAGCTAAGCGTGGCGATATCGGCATCTATGGCGTCCTTGCTTTGCCTGATGGCCGGACTTTGGAGGATCCCGCTGATTTGCAGCGGTATGTGCATGCTCATTTCTCAGGGTTTTTCATACAACGCTCATGAGCAGGAGATGCAGGAGCTTGTTTTGGGGGTTGTTAAGCCATCTATTCTGCCTCACCAGCGTGAGAGCTTGGGCGAGGAGCTCTCGGAGGATTTAAGCGGAGGCATGTATGTGCATAGCCAACCCGGGCTGGATGGCATCCCCGTGGAGTTCTTTCACTTATTGGGAGTGGGCTGGTGAGTCATTGTTACCAGTGTATCTTGAGTTCTTTGCGGTCTTCTCTAATGGATAGGATCTTGAATACCGCATGCATTTCCTTGATTCCTAAGGTTAAGCAGCCTTCTACCATTAATAATTGGAGGCCTATCTCCTTGTTGTCCTCTGTGTACAAGATTATTGCGAAAGCCATGGCAGAGAAGTTGAAGCCAGTGTTGACTTCTTCCATTAGTAAGGTGCAGTCTGGGTTTGTTCCTGGGAGGAACATTTTGACTAATGTTGCCGCAGCTTATGAGGGCCTTATTGGGCCAGGAGAACAGGTCAAGGCATCGCCTATCTTAAGCTTGACTTTGCCAAAGCTTACGATAGTGTCCGTTGGGAGTTCTTGTCTGCCATGATGTTAGCGTTGGGCTGTGGTCCACGCTTTATAGAGACAGTCATGAAGCTGCATAGGTCAGCACGGGCTACGGTGGTATGCCAGGGTGAACCCTCCGCCTTTTTCTCCTTAGGCAGAGGGGTGCATCAGGGGTGCCCTTTGGCGCCATTTTTGTTTACGATTGTGGCGGAGGCACTGTCTCAGTTGTTTTTAGCTGCAATGGAGGAGGGGGTGGTGGATGGGCTTCGGATGCAGGATGGTAGCCAGTAGATTATTAACCAGTTCGCCGATGACACTTTCCTCTTCTTGGTGGCAGAATAGAATAGAATAGAATAGAATAGAATAGAATAGAATTGTTTTTATCGTCCACGGAGACCAATCGGCCTATGGGACCCAATACAAAAAGCGTGGCCGATCACATTCTTGCCGGATTAAAAACCCCCGCCAGGGTTTTCGAGGGAAAAACCGTGGCAGCAATAAGACTGCTGACAATGATTAAATGGTTGACTAGGGGCATATCTGAGCCCTCAAGTCCAGTACTTCCTGAATGTATGATCCGAGTGAGCGCACCGAAGTCGTGCCCAGTCACATGTGTAGCGGCTCATCAGGTCTAATCAACTGAGCATAGCGTGTCCGAATCTGATCATATGCCGGGCAGCTCTGGAAAGTGTGACACTCATTCTCAACTTGGCTCCGGCAAAGACCGACAAACCCTATCTGCCGGTGGCTCCCCAATCCATCGACTGCCTCAATGCGGAGATGGTGGGCACCTGTCTTGAATGGAGGCGATATGCTGCGCTTTTTCATGGGCAGATGTGAACGTAGGTAGCGCTGTGGGCCTCGTTCTAATGTGGGATTTATGTGCTGCTTGTAATGTGCTGTTTTGACTTGCTCCAGGGCCTTGGAATCCCAAAGCTTGCTGGAGAAACAAGCATCAAGGTAACATCTCAGCCGATCGCCTCTGTTTCTACCGGATGCACATGTGCTCTGGACATTCCATCGAGTTAGCCACTTTGCCTCTTTTATCCTTCCAACAATTCTTGAGTCGTTGTGGTCCCATTGCCACCGTGCATAAGCCAAGTCGCGGTGAGCGATCATCATCCATATTTACCACCTTCGGAAATAGACGATGTGTCTATCAAGGGCCGCTAAATGAAGTGGCGAAAACCTATCTCCCCGCAACAAAATCGATATGGGACTGTGGATTTCACTCAGAGTGCCCGTGCTAAGAAGGCCTTTCACTTTGTTCCAAGTCGCTCCAAGTAGCAAGGGACACCACCGGGCCCCAGACTTCAACCTCGCATTAAAAAGAACAGCTCTACCAATACCCTAAGCGGATGTGCCCGATGTCCCCAATCATATAATTACGCTCTGTGGTTATTGTTCTCAGATTGCATAAAGTGCTTTCCATTTCTTTGCTACACGCAATCTTATGGAAGTATCCCAAAGATAGTGTAGAAGGAAACTCCACTCCCATATACTTGTAGGTGGGTGTCACCTCCACTTGTTGCCCTCGATAAGTGAATGAAGGGGGTCTTGAATGGCGCGAGGATGAGATTAGGATCACCTTAGTCTTGGCCAGATTGACGTTCATGTTTGTGGCCTGGCAGAATGTATCTAGAGCATCTAGGTGAGACTGCATATCCTCTGGAGTGTGAGCTAAGAGGTCAACATTGACTGCATAGATGAGTTGCCTGAGGACCTGATGCAAAAGTTGGGTCCCGCCACCCCCATTGTCCATGAGCCAGGGTTCCAACTGGTCAATGTACAGACCAAACAATGTTGGGGAAAGAGGACATCCCTGGCGAACCCCAATACTGCTAGTGAATGGTTGTCCCGGCCATCCGCATCTGGCCTGAACAACTCTCGCACAACCCGTGATAATTGCATTTTGCATATCCACGAACCTCCGGTTGCGCAATCTTTCCCATAACTTTTCCCGAGGCACAATGTCAAAAGCCTTCGCCAAAGTCAACAAAGCAAGAATACAGTCCTGTAGGCGGTTTTACGCTATCCTCAACCAAAGTCCTCAATGTGAAGATATGATCAATGGTTGAATGTCGGGTTCTGAATCCCCCTTTAGCGTGAGCTCGCACACTTGTTAATACGCCCACAGGTCAACTGTTGCTCAATAATGCCGACTAGCGGTTTGGCAAACACCGAACCCGACCATGATTGTTCTAAATTGGTTGGACTATGTGGATCTCTTGCCTTGTAAATGGGGACAACTCGCTTGTGGTCCACTTTGGGGGAATCCTTCTGCTGAATTTCTGTTGAACATAGTGGTTAGGACTGGTACCATAGGCTCCCCTGCCCACTTGAGCAACTCTGCCTGCATACCATCCAGGTCCATTGCTTTCCCATTGGCCAAACGCTGCAAACCCTGGGTAACATCAGCCTTTGTGATTTCTAATGTCGGACCATGCTGTGGGGGTATGAGTGCGCGTGTCCCTTGAGGATCATAGAGTTGCTGCAAGTATTGTTCCCACTGCTCATGAGTGATGTTCCCTGTAGGCTGGGCTGGCTTTCGAAGAACCTTGTGCCAAAAGGTTCTAGGATGGCTTTCCAACATGTAAAACATTTCCCTTTGATGAAGATTTCTTTGCCTTCAAGAAAGCACGATACTGTGTGGTGGCATGTGGGCGCATTGCAGGATCTATGATCTGACGGAGCCGGCATTTGTATTCCTTACACTCAGCATCAAACCACCGATTACGCGGGAATGTTGCAGTCCCTGTGACACTTCTCGGGCATGTTATCCCAAAACATCTTTCTGCGACAGTACCAAGGAGCTCAATCAGCTGACCCGTTTGCTGCTCTAGCGTGGGGGCCTGCAAAATTCCTGAAAGGTCATCTATGAGCATATCAGCATAATCCTTTGCCTGCTCATAATCCAATTGCAAGCGAGGTATACGAGGAGCTGCCGTAGAAGGGGTTCTAGCAGCCTGCCAAGCCAACTGCAGGTAGAGTGGAAGGTGATCCGAGTCGGTCTCCTCATCTCTACTGTCTGTGCCTATCCGAAAGTGGTTGATCAAATGTACATCCTGCTCAACGACTAATAGATAGTCCACCACACTAGATCCTCCACCCTGATTCTCTTGTCTGCAGGTGCACTTACAGGAGGGAGGCCACTGTGCCAAGCCATTACAAATTACCAAGTCAAAGACACCACATAGTAGAAGCAACTGCCTGCCAAAGCGTGACGACTATCATATCATCGATGTTAAATGGGCCAAGCGGCCGCGCCTTGGCGTAACACATCCCCGAGCGGAGGATCAAGTCTCATGGGCTGCTCTACTCCTGTCCGTGCATTGAAGTTGGTTACTGGGGTTATACGATGATGATCCCCGACGTGGTAGAACTTGTGCCTATACGTGTCCTCCACTTTGTCTGCCATATGGCAGCAGGATAAGCTCCACAATAATTGTGTGAGTATGCACCAGTAAAAATTGGCTTCCATGTACACTGGGGCTGGTTAACTGGTTGTTGCCTAACATGAATCTGCGGAATGTGAATGGTTTGCTGGATACTGTCTCCTTGGCCTCGGGCATTCTTCTGAATTGGGGTAAATGCTCCGCGTTATGGGCCCAGCTGACTCCGCCTCCCCCTTATTTGGCTCTATTCCCTTGGAAGGTGCTTCCAGGTAATGTGTGTACTAAGCTATTGGGTATTCCCTTTGGAGGGGATGTTTCCATGGGGAGGGTGTGGGATGAGATTTTGCAGGGGTTGCAGAAACACCTCAATTAGTGGAAGGGTAGCAAGTTGTCCATGGCGATAGGATCACTATTGCCAAGTCGTGCTTGTAGCACTCATGTGTATCGGCATCTGCGATGTTAGCTCCCGAGGGTAAGATCTGTGGCTTTGGATAAGATTGTTGAAATTTTTGTGTGGGGCGAGGATGATGAAAGGGCGGTTGTTAAAGTGGCTTGGTGGAAGTGTCTCCACCCCCGGGAGGATGGGGGCTTGACCATTACGGATTTGGCTGCATTGTAAGGTGTTGGTCTCCAAGTTTGTTTGGAGCACTCTGCGGGGATGGAGCATCTTCTCCCAGTGCGGCGCTTTGTTGTTATTCTGATCTCTTAAGCCATTGTGTGGCATTTGGGAAGCCGTGCATTGCATGTGGAGTTGCCACGGGCCTTTGTTGTATCGTCTCCAGCCTTCCCACATGCATCCCCTTTTCTCACGTGGGTGTTGCGGGCTTGGGATCATGTGCGTGTGCTCTTCCCGCTAGATTATGCCTCAGTTTATCACCACTCTTCTCCTTTCTTGTGGGTTCCTCTACCCCCTCGCACTTGCCCTTGGCTGCCCTTGTGCATGCTTGGGCCTTGAGGCCCGTTGGAGGCGAAGCTGCTTGTGCTCACCTTGGAGGATTGGTATTGGGGTGGTCGGGTTAACCGTGGGGAGCTCTTTCATGCTCGCTTTTACTGAGAGGCGTGACCCGGGCTATCACGGGAACAAGTGGCGGGGAGTATTCCGCTACACATACCTATAATCCCTCAAGATGATGTGGTGGTGCAGGTTTGGAAGGTTCATCCAGATGTTGTATCTTCTTGTTTTCTGCGGTCTTGTTACACGGTGTTTGGCTATTCATGACACTCACCTTTATACGCAAGTGGTCTCTACACCTTCCAGGTTCTCGATGGCACTCGGTTTGGACGTGGACATGGAGCTCACTTCCCCCACCGAAGGTTAGGGTGCTTCTGTAGCAGGTGGTGCACCGCTATATCAGGGTGAATGCCTCTGTGAGTCAGTTTAGGCCGGGTGTGAGCCCTCTCTGCCCTTGTTGTGGCATTCATGGAGGCTGTGGAGCATTATGCGGTTTTATGCCCTCACTTGCGGTTGCCTGAGATTGGATCAGGGCTCTGTTTGAGTGAGATTGACTAGCCGCCAGATTCTTTGTTTCATGTGTATCCTGGTGCTTGGCCGCTCTTGCGGCAGCAAGCCTTGCATCTGTGCGTGGCTTGGTTGGTGTGGCTGATTTGGAAGCGGCGGCGGTTGTGGATCTTTCAGGGGATTCAACAGCCTGCAGCCTCTCTGATTCCTCGACTCAGGTACAAGCTATTTCAAAGCTTTCTGGTGTTCCCGGGATTAGTAGAGCGGAAGTTTGCCATTTGGCGGGACTTCTTGGGTGTTGTAGATGGTGATGGTCGGTTTGTACAGCAGTAGAGTTGTAGTTTTTCTGTGAGTTTGTTGTGGAGTGTCGAGGTATCGTTGTCTCTTTGGGGCAGCTCTCCTTCCTCCTCACTTGCTTTGTAACATTACCATTCTTTTAATATATTGATGACACAGTTCTTCAAAAAAAAAAAAACATGCTTGTTTACAATTCATTCTGAAAAACTTCAACATTAGCCACTGCAGTGCGGTATACAAATAAGACCTCATAAGCTAGCTATGCTTAAAATATAAGGCTTACAAGAAGCTTTTCAAAAGAGCTGAAGACGAAAATGGCATGGGATAAGAACCGTCTTGCGTGTATGAGACTAAAATCTAAGAAATACTCATTGCATATCTCTCAAACAGGACTCAAACTTAAGGATGGAACTTCAGGATGCAAGGAACAGAAACCCTAAGAATTTCATTTTGTTCTCACACTCTTTTCTCCAAACTCATCCTTTAGTTGAAGCCAAACTGAGCATTTTAGTCGGCAAAATTGCAGAGGCTCATAGAAATCTTCAAAGATCTATCTATCAAATACGTACCCACATTTGCAATACAATGGCAAATATGGTGCATCCAGTAGAGCCAACTGTCAAAATGGCAGGAGCACATAGAGAAATTCTCAAAATGAAACAAATATGGATGTGGTACTCTGTTATTCGCTTCTGCAACCTGTGCAAGCAAAAGCTTAAAAAACAAGTTGCAAGTTGTGCATCACTTCAAGCATCTGGCCAACTCCAGCCAAATGTATAACTCCAAGTAGAGGCATGCAATCTGGCCATCACAAGGGTGTGCATTCGACCACCACAAGAATGAAGCAGATCATCAAAATGGCATAAAATCTGAACACTACACTAACCAATCTGGCCTGTGCATTAGACTTTAGGGCAAGCATGACAAGGGCGCCCAAATCCAACCCCAGCTGCTATGGACTTAACCCCTTTCATTTTCTTCAACTAATCTAAAGCCGGCTGAAATTTTTTTGCACAAAATCCACCCACAACCGAATCTATTGCTGCCTCAGTCAAATCTACCTCAGCCTTAGCCCATCTACCTGTTATTCTATTGCTTGTTGCATCTATCATGGCTGCTTGCTTGCCTCCCTCCAGATCCAGAATCCAAAGATCCATGTAAAAGCTTTTTGTGAATGCATTTTTTTACTCTCTCTCTTTTTTCTTTTTTTCTTTTTTTTTGTCATTCTTCAATCTTGCTCTGTCATTGAGGCAATCAAAGCCCATTCTGGCTTCCTTCGCATGGATCTAACCTTTTATGCATTCTTTGGTCCACAATTAACCACGTCATCAGCTTTCTTTGGTCCCTTTTTCCCACCTCTTTGGCCTTTTATTTTATTAACATATCATACCATCACCATTCACCTCCAACCAACAAATACAACCAACAAACCATTCTCCTATTTTATTTAAAACCTTTTTTTCCAACCAATCTATTGTTTAAAATTGGTTTTCCCAGCAAGTGGAAAACGTTTTTGATTTTTTTTTTCAAGTTAGTTTTCTATGGTTTTAGAGGTTTTAACTGCCGAAATATATTTCCGATTGTCCAAAAATTGGGGAAAGAATTTTGGTATGATTTTGGGACATTGAAATTGGCCTCAACATCAATAAGTTCGGCATGGAAGAAACGCGTGGAACTCTAGAACCTTGATTTCGATGGCATCTGGGCTCCTTCTGATGGTAGTCATGGGAACTTCTGATGGAGTTTCATCTAAGACCTTGGCCACGATGATTGCCATTCTCTTAGAGATTGATGATTCTAGATTCTTGCCTCAGGCGCATCTTTTTTGTATTTTAATCCTACAAAGCTATGACAGATGCGCTTCAAATTCTTTGTGAAATTGATTTCTTTTTTGTTCCTGCTAATCCGAGATGCTACCTACACATTTGGGATTATTAGATGCAGGGAAGACGATTTTATGAATGCCAGGTAAGTTGATGCATATCTGTGGAAGAGCTACTTCCATTGGACATGTCCAGATCATAATATTTATGAAGAACACGAGGTAATTTTTAGCAACTCATGCTTATGCGGTTATAATCTAAATGCATATTTGTCTTCATAATTGATTTCAAATTTGTTCTACTTTTGCATGCTCTATTCTACTCTTTTCTAGGTTTTACATATGGTAACACGTATTTTGTTTGGTGGAATCTGCAAATGACAGCATTCATATCATGAGATATGTCAAATCCTCTAGCAATTAGTGCTCATGTTGGAACATGAATGGGATATATCAAATACTCTCGCATGATGATTGTTTTAGTTTTGTGATTGTGCTTTATTTATTGACAGCACTGCAGCATGGGTTAATAAGAAGCCAACTAGGCATCCTGGCAATATAATTAGACGGTTGTTTGGGACAATAGTATTTGTATTTGGAGACATTTAGAATTTACAGGCTATTTTGCTAAGATTATTTTAAATAACTCATATCATAGGTTCTCATCCCAATACCGTTGATGAGCTTTGATGAGCACATTTAAAGGTTTCTGCAACATCAATGTTGTTCAGGCAGTGAATAAGGTGAAAATCAATACACCTTCTTGAGATGTATTCTTTTTATTCAGATTACTTTTGTACTTGATGCTTGTGCAAGCATTTATCGTCCATTGCTTCAAGCTCGAAGCATAAACAAGGTTAGTTATCATTATGTATTATGTGTATGTTAGTTGTCATATGCAATGTTTTCTTATATTTCACTAACGTGTTTCCATAGCAAAGCATAAAGTTGGAAATTATTGACATGTATCATATTGCTCTTGAAAAAATAGGTACAGTTGTAGATCAATGGTAGGATACGTAATATATTTGACTAGAGGGACAACGACCTGTTGTTGGACTAGAGGGTCAAGCATCCCATTTGTTTCGTCCTTTTGGTATGTATCTCCTCTCATTTTTGTTCTCAATTTTGGTATGTTTCTCCTCTCAATTTTGTTCTCAATTTCTATATATACATCCCGATTCCTTTCGCAAGTAGTGGATGATTTGTTTATCACAACTTGAAATAGAGATATGCCTTGGATAGTATCCACTTCTCGATGTTGTCATGTTATTCTCATTATTGCCACATCATTATGTTAGAATATGTAGCACAATAACAAGGGGTTCCAGGGGGATTTGATATGGATGCATAAATCACTATCTTGAGACCATAGACCATACCCCTAAAACATTTCAATAGGTTATTATTAAAAAAAAAAAACATTGATCAATAGAAAAAATAAGCACGTTAGTTTGCTAGTCGCATTAGTTAAAGCGGTCTTCTTAGGATATTGAATTATTTTAATAGAGGTTCAAGTCTCTGTATCTCAAAATCTGAAACCTTAAGCGAACCCATGTAGAGAGGAGTCTCGGTATTTCATATACCAAAACCTATGGAGAGAAGTCTCGGTATTTCATATTCCAAAACCTTAGGCAAACTTGCATTCCATGTTTCAAAATCATAGGCATCCCCAGTCATAAATGACCATAATCAACACAGGAGGCACCCAACATACAATCTGAGCCATATGATGGACAGATCTGATGACTGAGGTAGTCCAGGGTGCATCTCGTTTAGAATATGTAGCACACAGCCACCCTTGTTATAGCCACAAGAAAGCAAAGAAAGAGGACTCTAAGTGTGTGTGCTTAACAAATATATTGAGCCTTAAATTTGATATCAGTTTCACGAAAGATAAGCTGGATTTTTTTTCTCCATGACTAGATTTGTTGTTATTGTTGTGGAATACTTCTTATGGTCTTACATTTGTTGAATCTTAGAATCGCATGATGCATTGACACAAAATAATTGTGATTTGGGTGTAAAATCGCTACTGGGGTACAATTTTTGGCGAAGCGTTTAAGCACTTTAAGTGCTGAAAATCACAGACGTCGAAGCCCGTCATACCCTTCTCCCTCCTTTTCCCCTGTGCGCAAAAACTCAGATCAGTGGAGGACAGTTGATGATGGAGGTATGGAGCGCAGATGATTTTCACAACATCAGAGGTCTGTGCAATTCGGGGGTGAAGCCCCACGAGGAAGAAAACTGGTTGGAAAATAATGTCACGGATCGAGATTGGGATTTTGTTTAGACAAGGAAGCTGAACAAGGGAAAGATAAAATGGCACTGTGCAAAAGAGCATCTTCAAGAGAAGTTGGAATCACTCTGCCGAAAAACCTATAAGAATTATCTCAATAATGAAGTAAAAAAGCAACTGGCCCTTGCTTTTGCATTTGAAGATTGCATTAGATCAATAGTTAAGCCAGAGGAACACAAAGTAAACTGGGATGCATTTGTTGTGCAATGCCAAAGATACCACAATAATAGACAAGTAAAAATAGAGGCAGATGATGAAGCACATGTTAGGAAAACTGAAATAAAGGCAAAGGCAAAGTTCATCTGTTCAAGTGAGAACAAAGCATGTGATGAAAACATAAGAACCTTAGAGAATGCAGTGCAGGAGAATGGAAAAGCAATTTTACTTATCACAAAGAAGCTGGAAGCAATAGGATATGAGTAGAAAGGCAATGAGAAGGCATCTAAAGTATAGAGAATGATGTTGGAAGAGGTTGAGAACAGTTTAAGACAAGCCAAAAATGATTTGGCTATAAAATAGGAGGAATTCGAACTTAATCCAAATTGTGAGTTGGAGACAGAAATTAAAGATTTGGAGCAAACTGTCCAGATGGAAACTTGGCACAGGAACAAGGTAGAAAAAGCAATGAACCCTACAACTATTAATGAGCATGTCAAAAGTAAAATCAAACTTGAGGAGGAGTTAAAAGTTTTCGAGGAAGAATAGTCACTTTTGCATTTCTACATAAACAACCTGTGGAAGTTAAAAACAGATACTGCTACAACATTTAGTATCTCTACTATTACACGAGCTAAGTTGTTAGTGAAAAATCCTTTTATACATATGCAGCATGTGGTCTGGAATTTGCTAAAGCTTATAGGTTAAGTTTAGCACTGAATTGCCAATAGGAGTATCATATAGCTTGTTGTTCATTGTTGAGAGGAGGACAATGTATATATGGTTGCCCTGGAAAGGTGGCAGAAGGTGTATTTGAAGAGTTAGGCTTTGGCAAGACTCTCACCTCAGTGTTCCTGTAAAGTCATCTGATAACTGTCGAGTCAATGAGCAGGTCAAGCAAAAAGTCAATCTCAGTCAGGAGGTCAACAGTCAGCAGATAATGCAAAATTCAAAAGGATCAGTCACTGATCATCAAGATATTGAAGGGAACCTTGGTGACCTATGCATTATCTCCAAAGATAGCAATTTTCAGTGGACTAAAGTAAATGGCAGCTACAAAAGAATTCAAAGGAAAAAGCAGTTAAGAGAAGCAGAACTCAAGATTAAGGAAGCATCTAATGGAAAGACCAGAGGTGACTTTGTGAAGACCTATAAGAATGGTAAATCTCAGCAAGTCAATGTGTTGCAAAATCATGAAATTTCTGCCAAAATCATTGAAAAGGATAACAATTTGGCAAAGGTCAGCAATCTTCATGACACATTGAATAAAATTATTATAGATGCTAAGAACTCTGCCATTCTCAACTCGTTTATGATTAAGAATGGTCCATTAAACAAGAAAAATAAACATGGTAAATTCCTGAAACAAGTTAGGTTGGAAAAAGAACAGCCTATGATTGATCCCAAAGATACCCTGGTGGAAGTTGTTCCTGCTCCTATTCCTGATATATCAATGGAGAACAATCAAATTATTCTCCCAAAAAATATTGTTGAATCAAGTTCTGTTCGTGGAGAAGAATCTCAGATGACTACCAATCACTTAATTGGTAATTCTAACCAATTCCAGGTATTAGCTAACCTTAACTCTGAACTTGATTTGGAAGTTTTGTTGAGCAAACCATGTGAAGGCAAACTGCACCTCAGACAATCCCCCATTATTGATCTCTCACCAGCCCCCGATCCTCTTCCCCCACCATCAAATATTGCATTTGATATTGCTCAACAGCTGGCATCTTTGCAAGAGGGTCTCAGTGCACAAGCCCAACAATTCTGTCAGTATAATCTCATGGATGAAGAAATTGTACAAGATACTCCAGAAAGGTATGTAGCTGGTCTAAATTATGACAATGATTGGGTGGCTAATGACAAGAACAAGACAGCTGATTCCAGCCAAGAAAATGCTGTTGCCTTGCAAGAAGACCTAACTCAGCCTCAGGATAATGGCAATCCAGGTCATGTTTCTTCTCTTTCCCCATCTTTTGTGCATAAACTTTTAAATCTTCCTGACTCTCCTAAAAATAGAATGTTTGAATTCATTCCTGGAGGGACTTCAGATATTAGTGAAGATCAAAATGAAAATGTAAATGATAAAGAAAACTGGGAAGGGGATAAATTTCTTGTTGACTGCTCTAATGTTGGGTTAACTGCCAAACCTAAAACCTCTCGAGCCAATGCCTTGTCTAAGTATAAGAAAGATAATTCAACTCTTGCTGACCTCACTAATACTCCAGCTGCTAATACTAGAAGTAAGTATAGAAAAGGAAAAAAAGAAAAAGAAATATACTTGACTTTCTGTTTTGCTGTTCTTTTTCCTTTTTTCCTGATTTTCTCAGCTAAAAGTATAATGAGGATTTTATCTTGGAATGTTAGAGGAATTAAAGGTCCTATTAAAAGGAGAAGAACTATTTCTCAAATCAGGAACTATAATGCTGATGTGATCTTGTTGCAAGAGCTTAAACTCCCAAAATTTGAAACTTCTAATCTTGGTGACTGGATTTATCCTGAATCTCACTCTACTTGGATTGAGGCCACTGGTAGAAGTGATGGCATCATCATGATCTGGAAAAGCCTTGAGCATCTTAGCTTCTTCAATTCTCCTTCCAAAATGTGGCAAGCTGTTACCTTCAAATATCAAAATTCTGTTTTTGGTATCATTAACATTTATGCCCTACTTGCCCAAAGGATAGGGAGATGCTTTGGACTGAAATTAGCTCTTGGTTGCAGAATAATACTATCTCGGATTGGATTGTTGGTGGTGATTTCAACAATACCCCTTCATGGAACATGAAACTAGGGAATAATATCAATATGTCTGCCACTGAAAGATGTAATTGGGACAACTTTATCTCTGATTCTTCTATTGTGCATGTTGTTTGGGGTCTGGGTTCGGGAACTCCTGCAAGACAGCCCTCTGTGAGGACCCTTGGATCTAACAGGAGAATCCGGGGACTATGTCACGCGGGATTTGCAAGAAAACAAAGGAAAGGGAAAAGAAAATAAAGAACAATGAGACTACAATGATAAGCTTCCTTGATATCAATGATGATGATACATGAGCTCTCGCAACCGAGAGAAAACTGAAGTGAGACAAGACTCAAAACTCATCTAAAAATCATGTGCTAACTCTACTCATATATATAGTACAATGGCCTTTGGCCCAATATAGACATTCTGACTGATTTCGGTGCCGACTCCTGGAAGGAGGTCTGATTTGCAGGAATGCTGGCGGTGCCTCTTGAAAAGTCTGAAATCACGCCCGACGCCGACCGATTGACGCGGTGACAGTCAGTCCACTTGTCCGGCGCCGCCTCTTGTTGACGCCAGGCGTGGTCTTAGTCCGCGTGGTCTGCTTGGTCTTTTGCTGAGCCTTTGACGACTGACCCGCGCCTGATTGTGGATCCTTGGACTTGACTTGGTCCGTCGTATGCATGAATAGTCCCGTGCCGGGGAGGCACAGGGACTAACACTCCCCCCCACCAAACGACACTCGGTCCGAAGGAAAGGAGGAAGTGCTTTCGAGGGCGGAAACCAAAGTCGGAAAGTGATCCTCACGGAATGAGGGCGGCACCATTGTGATAATTGCCAATGAGGTCCCGCATGTTTGAAGGGCGCCGAGTGTTGAGCCCAAGAGCGGGATCGGCATCAATGAGGAAGTGAGAGCGCACCATGTCTTCCGTGGCAAAGATGTGCGTCCGGCGAAACAAACCGCACTCCATGAGAAGCGGTCACGAGACCAAGGCACCGACGCCGCATTCGGGTTGCAAAGAAAAAGATTGACGCCCGATTTAAAGAGCTTACCGGGATGCACGGAGAGCAAAGCACGTAAACCAGCTTTGACGGTGGACTCAAGGGTCTGGTGAGGTGGCGGCATTCTGCAAGAAGGTATCTAGGCCATGAATAGCATCAGCAGGCCGTTGCCAACCACGCTCATTAGCAACATAGAGCCAGTAGTGTCCAAGGTGGCATTATCCTCCCAATCTGAGCGTCTGACAAATCGGGGATCCCACCGGAGATCCGTGGAGATCTGAGGCGGAGTTGACCCAGCGTGGCCATCCAGGACCTTCGTCCAAAAGGGAAGACGCCAGTCAGAAGAGAGGAACCGTGGGCGGGGAGGTACTCCTAAGGAAGCATATGGAGAGGGAAGCATGCCCGTGTGCGTGGGTTGCAGAGCCATGTCCCTGAATGCACGAACAAGATTCTGATCAAGAGCACGACACCAATGGTCGCATTCTGAAGTAGAGAGTAATTGATAGACAGGAGGATTGACCCAACCCGTGGGGATGGTCTTGCTTTCCAGAAGGCCTCGCAGTTGATTGTAGCCTCCCAAGTGCTGCATATAAATTTGGGCGAACTCAAGATCGTCAGGATGCGCCAAATTTTTGTTTACCTGTTCCAATGTTTCAGCCTGCCACAGAGGTAAGTGCTGAGCAAGTTCAGGCATGTACTCCTGTTCAAAAGTCTGAGACTGAGCAGGATCCTTGAAATATTGGTTGGTTGATGATAACAACCAAGCAGCATTGGAGTTGCCTCGAAAAACACAATGGGCCTCATCTCGGAATTTATCATGGAGATCTGCCAGGTAGAAGTCATGAAAAACATAAGCCATTGGCTGAACAACACGGAAAATGGCCAATTCGGGATCTTCAGAATTGATCTGATCAAAGACTAAGAGTGCACAAAATAAACCCTTGTCTTCTATAGAAAGATCCGGCCAGATCCGAAGGAAGTCCGCACTTTTGAGTGGCTGTTGATGAACATTGCCATTGGCCGCGTACCACTTCAAAAGGAAAAGGTGCCGTCGGGCCACCACATAGTCAAGATAGCTGGAAGGAGTAGAGAAGTCCACAGGAATGTTGGTAGCAATATCAATATAGCCCTCCTGTTTGTTTTGGGCTTCTTCAGCAGATTGAACTGCTTGCTAGAGCTGATGTTCCAGGTCACGGATCCGGTTCTCCTTTTCTAATAGAAGACGTGACTGATCACGGACCCGTTTAATAGGCAGCGTGGCATGTGAAGAAGATTGCCCTGGAGTTTGGAGTCGGAGCGTGGCAATCTGAGCGTCATCAATGACCTTCTGTTTCTGAGCCTCCGAAAGCTGAGTCTGGATGGACGTTAACTGATTTGTCAGCGTGGAAAGCTGAGCTTCAAGGGAGGTGAGTCGAGCGTCACGCTCAGTGAGGTCTTGAACTTGAGTGCGGTAATTGTGAGAAAGCTCCGAATATAAGGTGTCTAGCTTAGCAATATCTTTCTCCTTGTCACCCAGGAGGGTATCTTTTGACTTGTTCTGTTCCAACAAGTCCTGAATTGTGGTTTGGAGCTGAGCCTTCTGATCTTCAAGTAGGCTTGTCTGATCCTGAGCACTTTTGAGATCTACAGGGCCTGTAATAGAGCCGTGTGCTTTTCTTGAAGTTGGGCCTCCAAAGTTTGAACTTGTGCAGTTGCAGCTTGAAGGTCTCTTTGAACTGCATCGAAAGCCTCCAGGGACGCCTGAACACCATTCATGAGAGCCTCCTGTGATGCTTGTAGCTACATGGCAGCAGTTTGAACATCCTGCTGGAATTGGAACAGGAGCTGTCGAGGATGTGGAGGTGCAGGGCCCTGTTGCGGCCTTGTCTGAGAGTGTTGAGAGGCATGACGGGAATTGGAAGGCGTGGCTTCAGTGGAGGAAGAGGAGACGGTGACATGCGTGGTCTGGTGTTGAACATGACCAGGGGAAGTCTGGTGTGAAGGTACAGCCTGTTGGGTTTGACGCTGGGAATGCAGAGAGCGCTGAGTGGAGGCATGGGAAGTGGAAGGGCTCTCAAGAACAGGAAGATACTGACGGATGAGTGCCTGAAGATGGCCACCCACTGAAACTTCAGAGACAGAGGAGGGGGTAGCCCGAATGCGGTCTACCTCTTGAAGAAGGCGGTAGAACAACAGCTGTGGCCAATCAATATGGAGATTGGAGTGGATGGCAGTGATGACCATATTATAGAACGGCTTATTAATATGGGTGTTCTTGATGGAATACCCAAGCAATTTGCGCCACAGAAGCTTCACAAAAGTGTCATGTGACTTTGCAATATTTGTAAGGCGATGCTGGTTAGCTTGATAAGCAGGAGCACCGAACTGAGTGACGTCCATGTCCTGTAAAGCAGCCCAAGATACAGAAGGTTTTTGCAAGGGAATTCGGAATACCTCAGAAATCAAAGGCGGGGTGAGCAAAATGGTGGTGCCATCGACCACCGTAGCAAATCCTTCCGGGCTGTTGACGATGTGAGCGATGAACTGCTACAATATTGCTCTGGATTTGGGGCCGGGAGCTCCATTTGCGAGAATTCGAAAAGCTTGTGGCGTTCTGCTACTTCCCGACTCGGACCAAGAAGGACCTCGCGAAAGGTGGGCATCGAGAAAGACACAGACTCGAAAAGAGTCGCATCCCTGGGAGCAGAAGTTTGAAGTGTAGGAAGTTTGGGGGCAGCCATGGCGAAGAGCGTCGGAACTGAAGGAACTGTCTGGAGAAGGCGGAGAGCAGAGAACAGAAGATGAAGGCGCAGATAGACGAAAAGGTTTTAGGGCACGCAAGTGTAGGTGAAGGGGCATGATGAGGGCAAATCAAAACCGCTGATGATGCCGTCGCTGATGATCTGGCGTAGGCGATTGAGAGGCAAAATTTTGGCTAAGTCCCCAAACAGTAAAGGGAGAAGCAATGAACGGTGGCGATGAGACGTAAGGGAATGATCTGATGTGACAGGTGGCAAAAGGACACACATTAATGTTCGACGGGCGTGAAAAGAAGGAATGTCATTTAATGCTGGCAACTCGAAGTGGGATATCATTAAAACGAAGGTGTCAGAAGGTACCATGGCTAGATATGCGGCGGGAGAAAAGATTCCCCATTTAGTAACAGCCTTGCATTGCAACCACGTTGGCGAATTTTCTGATTGGTCCACGTCGACAGGGAGGTCCTCGGTTGGCTATATAAGACGAACAGTGAGCGAAGCGGAGACACCCGATGGCGCTCAGTATGTCTGCTGCTGGATTGCACGACAAGTGCACTATGCCGTCTAACTGTCTGGAGTGGATCACTTGTAAAATGGACTGCCTGGACCTCTGGCGGTGCCACAATCGTGGCATTGCCATGGACGGGTGGTGTGCCGGCATGGCTGAGCATGCCGATCCCCATACCAACGGGATGGAGGTGATTCTGCACCTGCGCTGGGACCCTGAGCACAACTGGTACCACATCCTGCGTATCACCTCTGCTCCGAACCCGGAGTAGAGGGTTTTTCTTCTGAGGAGTTAGTAGATAGGGTTCTGAGCCCGTTTTTGTAAATAGGGCTCTGCCCATAGCGGAAATAGATGGGCTCTGCCCACATTTTGTAAAAAATTTCACCTATATAATATAAATATGTCGCCCGTTAGTCACTATCTGTTGTGTCTTGTCTGGAACAGCATCTGTTGTATGATTGTCACTTTCTGTTGTATGAAATTGTTTCAGGCGAAAGCCATTAACTAGTGTAGGTAATGGAGTTCCATCTAATTCAGCCAGCTTGAAAACACTGGGTTGCACCACTTGAGCAATTTGATAAGGGGGCCAAGCCATCGAAACTTTAACTTGCCCGGAAAATTTTTATAACGGGAATCATAAAGAAGAACTAAATCACCTTCTTGGAATGTTTTTGTCTTAATACGTTTGTCATGTAAAGACTTTTGTAACTGTTGTCCATGAAGAACACGAATGTAAGCATCACGCCTAAGTTCATCCAACTGTTCCAATTGATAAACCCTTTCTTTGAGTGCAGCAGGCGGATTATGGGCTGTAGCCAGTTGAAAACGGAGAGTTGGAAGGATGTATTCAAAAGGCATGAGAGCTTCTTGACCATAAACCAATTTGAAAGGAGTGTGACCAGTAGCTATTTTGAAACAAGTATTGTAAGCCCAAAGAACAGTAGGAAGCTTGTTTTGCCAATCAGTGCGAGAAGCGTCACAAATTTTCTTGAGAATTGTGACCAGAGTTTTGTTGGTGCTTTCAGCCAAACCGTTCCCTTGAGGATAGTAAGGTGTGCTCTTGTGATGATGTATCAGTAGGTAATCCGTCAGCTCCTTGATGGTATGATTAATAAAATGGACACCTCGATCACTGACCAGCTCCGTGGGGCAGCCAAAACGCGTGATGATTTGCTGATAGATGACCTTGGCTGTGCTTGCCGCAGTGTTGTCTGGAAGTGCGCAAGCTTCCGCCCATTTGGTAGCGTAGTCAGTGAGAACCGAGATCGTAGTGGGCACGAAAGTGTGCCGTCGCGGGGATCAATGGGTCCCACAAAATCCATCCCCATTTGCTTTGAAAGGAAGTGGTGTGGCGACCGACGTCAATGGAAGAGCGCCACGGGCGTGGGCCTTCCCACACACCCGACAAGCATCACACGTCTTGGGCGTGGCGTGAGCGCCTTTGAAGAGCGTGGGCCAAAAATAACCAGCAAGAAGGATTTTGCGTCGCGCGTGGTGTCACCATGAAAATGACCACCACCGGCCCTTCATGGGCTTCTCGACAATATCCGGGACCTCATGAGGGAGAACACAAAGATCAAAGGACGGTATCCTTGCCCTTTTGTAAAGATGGCCTGCAACCATGGTGTAGTCCGCGGACCTCGGAGAAAATTGGTGTCGACGGGATTGACGCTTGGCTGGAGAGAGCGTGACATCCTCCTCGTGGAAGAGCGCCAGTGAGGAGATATCACGAAAGTTGTGGAACCAATGTGGCGTTGCCGTGACCAGAAAGAGTTGAGCGTCAGGAAAGGCGTCTGAGACTCCCGTGGAGGGATCATCTGTGTGGATGCGTGAAAGATAATCCGGGACAACATGAGATTTGTCGGCCTTGTGAACAATTTCAAAAGGTGCAAATTCTTGCAGAAGGAGAACCCAACGAGCAATGCGGCCCGTGGGCGTGGATTTGTTGATCAAATAAAGGAGTGCTTGGTGGTCAACAAAGAATTTGATCTGACTGCCTAAAAGATAGTGACGGAAGCGTTGGACACAGAAAATTAAACCCAAGGATTCACGCTCTGTGGCAGAGTAGTTGCGCTCAGCAGGATTGAGTTTTCTGCTGGCATATCGGTTTGGTTTGTCAGTATGCGCATCATATACTTGAGAAAGAACAGCTCCAATAGCGAACGCCGAGACATCAACATGGACATGAAAGGGCTTGTCCCATTGAGGTGGAACAAGAACCGGGGCCTGAGTAAGTAAAAGCTTCAACTGTTGGAAAGCAGCATCCGCCTGGGAAGTCCAAGCCCAGGTGGTTTCATCACCCGTGAGTTTATGAATGGGATCTGCAATGGCTGCAAGTCCAGGAATGAAGGTGGAGTAATAATTGACCTTACCCAGAAAGAGCGTGTCTCCTTGATATTGGCCGGGCTTGGCGCCTTGAGCACACAACCGATTTTGGCGTAATCCGTGGTGATACCGCTTTCGACAAACGTGTCCCAACGAATACACGGCGTGACGCAAAAGGTGCATTTCTGATTGAGACTAATGCCTGACTCATCACATTTCTGAAAAGACGAAGTTCCAATTTATCCAAATGGTCAGCCATGGAACCAGAGGCGAGAAATCATCTTGAAAAATTTGCAAGAAGGGATTTTCCCCGCATAAAATCATGAAAACCGAGAGCATTATGCGTTGAAACGTTGATGGAGAGTTTGATAATCCAAAAGGAACCACCTTGTAGGCAAAAAGTGCCTTACCGGGTGGTGAAAGTAGTCTTGAGTTGATCAGATTCTTTGATTGAGATCCGATTGTAGCCGAAAAACCATCTATGAAGGAGTACATCTCATGTCCAAATAATCTTCCGTAACCCGGTCCGTGAAGGGAAGTGGAAAAATGATCACGCCCGTGGCCTTGATTTAGTTTCCGATAGTCCACGCAAACGCCGATCTTTCCATTGTATTTGAGTGCAATGACAATGGGGCTCACCCATTCGAGAATGTTTGACCTCATAGATTAAACCCCGCAGCAAGGAGTTTGTCATATTTCGCCTTGACGCGATCCGCGGTAATTGGGGTTGAGCCGTCTTCGCCGCTGCTATACGGGGCGGGCATCGGATTTGGTAGGAATGGTGAGTTCCCCAAGGTTTTGTTGATCCCCAGAAGGTCTCTCAGAGCTCCGGCGAAAATGTGTTTGAACTTTTGAAGATCGTGGCGGCCCCTGTTACGATAGGGTGTCGGAAGATTGGCAGCAATGCGGACAGGCTGATTGTTGCCCACGTCCACAATCTCGACTTCAGGAGTCTGAATATGTGGGATAACTTCCGTGTCTTTGACAATATGAGCAGGAGGTTGAAGCATGACATGATGAGTGGCGCTCTGCGTGGTGAAAAAGAGAGGTTGCTGATTGTCATCAAGCAAAGGTTGCTTCATGACAGCGTGTACATCAACAGGATCTGAAGGAAGTTCGGTATCTGAAAAGTGATCAACACGTTGGATGCGATTGCAAGGAGCCAGGTAGGGGTCAAGCAAGGTAGCCACAGCCTGGTCCTGATCAAGAGTCATTTCTCCCCAAGGATCAGCATATTCGGGGTAGGATGACAGAGGCGCACTCGCGCAGTGGAGCCCGAACTTGATAGATATTCTCGGGCGCCCCTCGAATCGGTGTCGGGAGAGAGGGTTCAGCATTGTCGACCGAAAATGATTTTACCTGCTTCCAAGTCCATAGTGGCATTGAGGTGACCATCCGTGATGACTAACCCATCCGTGGCCCAATAATGGATACTCTTGGCCCAAGCGGAGAAAAAGTCCACACCAACATTTCATAATCACCAGGATCCTCTCCTGCCTTCCAAACACCAAATTCTAAGGGGAATCGGAGATCACCAATGTTGATGTGAAGAAGAGGTGTGACGCCTTGAGGTCTCGTGATATGGCCATTAGCCAATTTGATGTCATATGGGGCACGATAGAGTTGTTTGATGCCCATTTGTTTGCGGAGTTTATCCGTGATGAGATTGACAGCGCTACCTCCGTCAATTTGAACATGATTGACTTGTTGATTGCCCACCGTGGCATGGACCGTGGGTGTAGAGGTAGCGACAGCCCCAACCAAAACGGTCGGGAGTGGTAACTGGTCCTTGAGAGCAGGACATAGTTTCAAAATTGTTGCCAGACTTAAGGGAATTTTGATTTTTGCCAGCTCCTCTTGGAGTTCCAGAGGCACATGAGAAAAAGGATCTGCTGGATCCACGGGTGCTGGAGTGCATGGTAATGAAGCAGCAACTTCTTTTAGTAGGTCGACCTCTGCAGCAATATTCGGATATGTCTGAGAGCGTGGAGGGTGAGATGTGGAAGGTGCATCTTGTCTTTGCCGAGCTAACATTTGCCAACGTGCGGCCTTCAGCAGCTTGCATGAGGTTCAGAATGCTTTGGCGTACTTTAGGCATGACATGAGGCATGAGTTTTTCCAAGTCAGGTGCAAAGTGAACCTTTTTTTCCTCTTCATGAGGGATTGTGTCGACTGCAAAGGCAGGTTGCGTGCCATGAGGAATAATGGTTAAGGGACGTGACGCCCGGGTCTGGCGTGAAACCAAACCAACCCAATTTGACGGCTGGACGGGAGGATTGAGAGCCTGAAAAATTTCTTCCTGTGCTTGTTGATCCATTTGAGGTTGATTGGCAGGAGCTGGTTGATAGCGTGATTGCTGAGGCGCGCGAGGTGGCTTCCGAAGAATGGGACGCGGGCCTTGTTTGCCATTGGCAATCCAAAGTTGGTAAGCCGTGAGGCGGACCGAGGTGGTCTGATTGGTGCCAGGAAGCTGCACCTGAACTTGTGGAAGTTGAGGACATGCCGTGGTGGTATGACCCCATTCGTGACAGTGATAACACTGAGCTTTAGAAGGATCAAAAGGGGGGCGTGTGTTGGGTCCCCGTTGTTGCTCCTGTTGCTGATAGAGTTGATTGGGTGGAGCCTGCAGTGGTTGCGGCTGATATTGCGATTGTTGCTGAGGTGTTGTTTGCACTTGATAAACCAGCTTGTTGCGGAAAGGTGTAGGATGAGTGCGGGTGCACTCTTCCGTGGCATGATTGCACATATTGCATCTTTTACAATGAGGCGGGCCATTGGTGGAGTTGCACTCATTTGCCAAGTGGCCTTGGTGTTTGCAGATATGGCACCAGATCTGACTGCGCTGCTGATTTGCGTGTTGAGGTTGGACAGCAGTTTGTGGAACCATGACTGGTGGAATGAAAGGGAGCTCCTGAAGAGCCACGCCACGGGAGGAAACATTGACTGAGTGATTGACAAGATCGATAGCCTGCTCCAAAGTCTTCGGGCGCAGGTATTCAGTCATGAGTCGGATAGCTGGAGGAAGTCCTTGGAGAAACCAGACCAAGATCTGGCTCTGTGTCGGGTACTCCTTGAGTTTGCTGAGCAGGATGTGAAGTCGATCTGCAAAATCCCTGGCGGACTCCGTGGGCTCTTGTTGAAGGTCATTGAGTTGCTTGAGATGAAGTTGATCATCATCCGTGGTTCCATAGTGAGAAAGAAAAGCAGTTTTCATTTCTGACCAATCTTGTTTCCAGTGGCTTTTGTTGGACATAAGCCACTGATGAGGAGAGCCACGCAGGGTGGTGGAAAAGATATGGAATTTCAGTTGAGGTTGTGCATGACCATTTAGGTCAGCCAGAGCCTCAAATTCTTCCATGTGGGCCTGAGCACTTTAGTCTAAGGGTTTGCCTTTCGTGTTGCCAAAGGTTGGATAAGTCAACTTAAGGGTCTGAAAGGTAGAGGGGAAAGTGCTTGGCTGGACAGGAACTGGATAGGGATTATATTGAGGTAGAGTTGGAGGTGGCATGATGCCTGAAAGACCCTGATTAAGGGGTGACTGAGGGGGAGGTACTGGAGGTGCTTGATCATTGGTTTTGAGGTCGGTAAGGTTGTAAACAGGAAGAGCGGTGGAAAATGTAGGGAAGGGAAATTCCTGGGGAGGAGCAAAAGAGACATGTGGATATCCCTGTCCGCCCGGAGGAGATGATGGTTGTGAAGGCAGAGGCGTATGGCCAGAAGAATGATGGATGTAGGCACGTTCTGGGGTATGAAAGTAAGGTTGAGAAGGTTGAACCTGATAGGGCTCCTGATAATGATGAGGTGACTGAGGCTGTGAGCAATGTTTGCACGCTTGAGGCGGGGAACTGGGACGAGACAGGACCCGAGGGGTGGGTGGCGCCGACTGAGCCCTAGATCGAATGTGGCCTCCCTCAATGTCATAATCAGATCCATACATGTCGCGAACAGCTTCCCTTCAATGATGGCGCTCCAAGCAAGACGCCGTCTGGGAAAGGAGTTCTTCTGGCGTGAAGTTGCGGGCAGACATGGCGACAGAAGAAAGGAAAATCGAATCAGACCCGGCAGCGGCGACAGTGTTTGGGGTCTGGGTTCGGGAACTCCTAGCCTGTGAGGACCCTTGGATCTAACAGGAGAATCCGGGGACTATGTCACGCGGGATTTGCAAGAAAACAAAGGAAAGGGAAAAGAAAACAAAGAACAATGAGACTACAATGATAAGCTTCCTTGATATCAATGATGATGATACATGAGCTCTCGCAACCGAGAGAAAACTGAAGTGAGACAAGACTCAAAACTCATCTAAAAATCATGTGCTAGCTCTACTCATATATATAGTACAATGGCCTTTGGCCCAATATAGACATTCTGACTGATTTCGGTGCCGACTCCTGGAAGGAGGCCTGATTTGCAGGAATGCTGGCGATGCCTCTTGAAAAGCCTGAAATCACGCTGACGCTACGCGGGCGGTGACAGGCCGTCACTTGTCTGAGCGCCGCCTCTTGTTGACGCCAGGCGTGGTCTTAGTCTGCGTGGTCTGCTTGGTCTTCTGCTGAGCCTTTGACGACTGACCCGCGCCTGATTGTGGATCCTTGGACTTGACTTGGTCCGTCGTATGCATGAATAGTCCTGTACCAGGAGGCACAGGACTAACACATGTCCCTTCTTCTACAGCCTCCTTTACTTGGTCTAATAAACAAAAAGGGGACAAAAGGGTCTATTGTGCCCTTGATAGATTTTATGTCTGCAGTCCTAACTCCTCTCTTTGGGATAATTGTTTTGTTACAAGTGATGAAGGGAACATTATTTCTGATCACCAACCACAATTCCTATGCACTAGGCAATTGACACAAATTCCAAGAGATGGAAGTATCCCCTACAAATTCAATTGTGCTCTTCTTGAAAATGAATCATTTGTGAATGAATTCAAGGCATTCTATCAGCAACTTCAACTTAATTGCAGTCAGCAATCTATGAAAAGCTTTTATTATAAAGTCAAGGAGGCTAAAAGCTGGATTAAAGAATGGTCAAAGAAGAAGCATCTTGCCAAATTGAAGGAGAAGGAGGAATTGTTGACTCACATGAGAAGCATAAGATCCCTACTGCAGGGAGATCCCTACAATCTTAACCTGCAAGTGGGTGAAGAATTGGTTGAAAACTATCTCAAAAGTATTGAAGAGATTGATGCTAGAAGCTCAACAATCAAGTGTAAAGTCAAATTTAACAAAGAAATGGATTGTGGTAGCTCAAGGTTCTTTTTTAAAGTAGCCAAAGCTAGACTGCTCAGAAATTCTATTACTGAAGTCAGAACTGATGCTGGATTATGCTTAGATGATCCAAAGATTATAAGATCCTTTTTTCATGACAATTATGCCTCTCTTTTCTCTAAAGTCAATTCTCATCAAATTGACTCCTTAAGAGAGATGAAATTCCTTGAGCTGATAGACAAGATTATCCCTTCTTCTATTGACACCATGGGTGACTCATTTATTGCACCTCCTGCTGAGGACGAAATTCTTAAGGTTTTGAGATCTTTTGGCAAGTGCAAGTCCCCTGGTCCTGATGGCATTCCTAGTGAATTCTACATCCATTTCTGGGATCTTTTGAAAGCTGATATTATCTCAATGGTAAGGGGTTTTTGGGAAGTGAATCACCTGCACTCTTCTATCTCTGCTGGCCTCATTGCCCTTATCCCTAAAATAGACAATCCATCTGCTTTTTCGGATTGGAGACCTATATTTGTGCCAAAGTCATTGCCAATAGAATCAAAGATTATCTCCAGAAAAATATTTCTCGTTATCAATCTGCTTTCTTATCTAAAAGATTTATTTTGGATAACTATATTACTGCCATGGAAGGTCTTCATTGGAATAAAATCTCCAACCAGAATTGTGTGCTCCTAAAATTAGACTTCAAGAGAGCTTTTGACACTGTTAGATGGGATTTTCTTGACCTTGCTCTCACTAAATTTGGCTTCCATCCTAAACTCAGGCTTTTGATCCATGACATTCACTCAAATTCTGCTGTCATTATTAATGGATCTCCCTCTCATTTCTTCCCCCTATCTTGTGGAGTTAGGCAGGGCTGCCCCATTGCTCCATACCTTTTCTTAATTGTGGCTGAAATGCTAACAAGGGCAGTTCTATATTTCCAAAATTTTGGGGAGATTAAGGGTCTTGAAATGCCCAATAGTGTGGATTGTCTTACCATTTCTCAATATGCTGATGATACTTTTGCTTTTCTTGATGCTGATCTCTCTAATATTGAAGCTTTTCTGGAAATCATCAAGCAATTCTCAGCTGCTTCTGGTGTTCATCTAAATCTAGCAAAATCTGTGATCATAGGGGATAATATTCAGTCAAACTTTGCTGATATCAAAGTTCTTAACTGCAATCAAGCTTCTACTTTGTTGGGAATGGCTCTCTCTCTTAATCCTTCCTTGAAAGGTCTTTAGCAACCTATCATTGATAGAATTAAGAGGAAGTTGAATCATTTTAGCAGGTAGGACTATTATTGCTAATTCAGTCCTTGCTAGCTCTCACATCTACTTTTCTTCTGCTCTAGTGGCTCCTAAAGCTACTTATCATGAAATTGAGAAATTAGTAAGAAGATTCATTTGGAAGGGGTCTCATTTAGTAGGCTGAAATTATGTTGCCAAGCCAAAAAAATTTGGTGGTCTAGGTTGTAAAAATCTTCATCTACAGGCCTGTGCCCTGGCTGGGAAATATGTGTGGAACTCTTTTGTATCTAATTCTAGTCCTGCCTCTCAATTTGTCAAATTCTGGCTTTCATGCTCTCACCCGGATGGTCACCCTTCCTTAAGTCATATTATGCCTGATTTCTGCTTCAATAATCTCCACCCTAGTCCTAATACTTCCCCTCTCATGAGGAATATAATCATGGCTTGGAATAAAGTTCAGTCTTGCTTTGAATATGATGCCCCTAATGACCTTAATCTACAAATGTCTATTTTCTGGAATTCTATCCTCAGTGTTCATCCAAACAATGTTATGGCCCTGAGGCACCCAAGAATTTATAAAAAGTGGACTGACCGTGGTTTCAGGTTCCTGAGTGATCTATACATAGATGGTAAGTTTATATCTTGGACAGCCTTTAGGAGAATTTTACAAGGAACCTCAAGTGACAGAAAGATATATTACCATATCAGATCCGTTCTTCCTCACCTTTGGCTTAATAATGTGGTGCCTAAAGCAACTAACTGGAACTTAGATGGTAAATGTCACTACAAGGTAAGCAAGATATACTCAATCATTAATGAATCTGATGCTCCCTCAAAAGCATCATCCAAGTGGTCTATTTCTGAAGAGGAGGGTAAGATTCTGTTTCATGAAGTGTGGCATTCTTATTGTTTTCCTAAGGTAAGTTTCTTTATCTGGCTCCTGGCAAATAAAAGTATTTCTACCCTGCAAGTGACCTCCAGGAGATATGAGGACATTTCTCCAAACTGCCAACTTGGTTGCAGTATGGAAGAGAGCATTGAACATATATTTCTCTGTCCTAAACTTAATTCTTTCTGGTCTTGGTTCAATGAGAAGCTAGGTTGCCTTTTCCCTACGAAAGTTAATGGCAATCTCTTAACCTATATTCAAAACGGCCTTTGCCAACACTATTATGTTCATTGCTTTATGGAATATTTGGAAAGCAAGAAATAGAGTTGTGTATGGTAAGAAGAACTTCTCTATCTTTTGGATTAAGATGCATTTCCAGCTTGATATTGAATCCACTGCAACAGCTCACAAAAGAAAATTGACTGACAAGTATAATAGGAAGTGGGACTCAATTGGTGCTTTTAGGGGGGCTTTTGATTTGTTTGTATCTAATTTATGTGTCATTAATTCTAACTCTGTATTTTGTGATGATACTAGCATATCTGAGAGTATGTAAAGAAAGCCTTGGGGAGTTGGGAGACACTAAGAAGGATGCAGGTCAAGAACTTGAGCTTTTCTGGAGCAACATGAATGGATCAGAATCTGTTATGGGCAAGAAAACAAGTCTACCTGAAGCCTTCTGCAGAGAAGTGACCCAGATGTTCTGCATGTTTGACTTTCTGTCAATGTACCACTATTACATGTCAGAAAATCAGTTCTCAAGATACAGGGAGTAGTATTACATGCATAGACTTCTGGCAGATTTACATGGTTCCTTACTCTGCTTAAGTGAAATTGAATCCTCTTGCATTGATGACATTGCTGAGAAGATTGATGACACCTACATCTTTGGATCTGCTGCACCTTTCTACTTACTTTAATGCCAAACTGGACTCCCTTTGCTCTTAAGCCTGTCATTTTCCTAGTCTTATATCTGAACTCCTGGGATTGTATCCTCACCAACCTGAACATCTTTTGCTCAACCTTGCTTCCTAATCTTGTTTTGGTTTTGGCTAGTACAGGTGATAGAAGACTTTTGCTGGGGTCGTGTCTCTTTTACTATCACAAACAGACTGTTATTCGAAAATATTGACTTCTACCATAACGAGTCAAACTTCAGCTCTGACTATATCTTTTGACTAGTTCTCCACTCACCTCTTGGTGATGGATAATATCTAGGGACATTTTGTTTCAATGATCTATGCTATTTTTAGCAGGTCAACCATGTACTGTTTTTCTTGATTAATGGAAAAACCAATTCTTACTCTCAAAAAAAAAAAAAACAACAACAACACTTGCACCATCATGTTCATCTTTACCATGAGCAATGGCAAAGTAGTTCCACATTACAGCCTTGTCATTCATTATGTAATATCTGCCTAAGAAAAAAAAGGGTTTTCCTGACTTGAATTGTGATGAGCACCCATCACTCCATATTCAATGCCTCTTATACTCTATTCCCTGTTCCCTAAGCCATGCAACATGCTTTTGTAGGCAGTGCTCCACAAATAATGAGTCATGCACTTTATCATCAGAAATGTAAAAGTGAGTCTCTTTTTATAATCTTACCATTGTTGACTCTATTCCTTCTTTGAACAATCTTCTTCTGTCTGCATAAGAACATGAATATCACCACTCTTATCATGTCTATATGTTACTGTGCCAGTGCATTGACTGGGGCTCATTTTGAATTTTGATGCTATAATTTTTTGCAAAGTCAATAATATATACAATTGTATATTCTAGAAAAGACAACACGCACTGCTTAAACTGATTGGCCTGCCAATGTGCTGTGTAATTGTGTGGAACAAAATCTGATATTACCTTCTTCATATCCTCTTGAAACTCTCTAGGACTTCTTTCTTTCCATACTAATCTTAAGACAGACTTGTACCTCAAAGCCTTTCTTGGATCCCTAAGATCTTTGTCTTGGTCCACAAATTGCTTTTCAAATGTCTTCTAAGTAACTAGAAGTGAACTCGTGCCATCCATTTTCTGTGGACATTTTTAATTTTTATCCAAGACACATTGTTTACACGCCAACATCAAACAGTTATGATCAAATCACTCCTCGTCATCACCTTTGCTGCGAACCACTTGTGTCCATAAGTCACTGGTGCAGTGGGTGGGTAGGGGATAGGTAGGTAGATAGGTAGGTAAGCAGATAGTATTTTTACGGCATGCCACATTGACAGCATCCATGAGTACATATGACGGACCCTCAGAGACGAACCCCCAGAGACATTTAATCTTAATGCATCGTAGCATATTGGTTTTTCAAAGAAAACTGAAGTGTTATATGCAACTCATGGGTGTTTTGATGTCTTCTTATCGGCATATTAGACCAATAAGCAATATCTCATGACCAAGACATAAGGCATGGGTATAAGGAATTTATGCGCATAAAAAACCCTCCTTATATGAAAATCTTATGAAAATGTGAACACTTTGTTGTCCCACGAATTAATCTCATAACTTTGGAACTAGTTGGTTGAGCTTTGCATAGACAATGCTACAACCACATTCCATTGAAACACCAAGGCAAACACATTACCTTGAAACACCGAGTTCAATTTTGTAACATACATACAAATTGCTTTTCAGTTGTTCATTTCTTTCTTTCCTTGTCTTAATGTTAATGTGCTAAAGTTTTCTAAATGATGGATTATATGTACATATGAGCTGATTTATATGGGTTCTTAAAATAGTAGATGCATTGCCTTGAATAGGGTATAATAAATAATGCTTATTTTGATGTAGTTCATTGAGATATTTATGTCCAATAGGTATTAAGTGGTTATTAGATGAGCTTGTACTCTAGACTCACAACATTGACCATATGTTGTAGATTCCTAGTCTATGAGCTTGTACTCTAGACTCACAACATTGACCATATGTTATAGATTCCTAGTCTTTACATTGCTGGAAAGAAAGTTTGAAAGTGGGCAATACACCATCAATAGAAATTTTTTTTAGCTAAGCTCATAAAACATAATTTATACTTTAACCACAATATACAATGATGCATTACCATCCACTTTGAATCATAAGATGCTTAGAAAAACCTCGAAGTATGTGCAGACAGATAACAATTTTATGTAAAACTCTTCATCAACTACAAAATGCTCTAGACTGGTAAAGCTAAGTCACATGGCAATGCTAGCAAGCTAAGATGCTTGATAGAAATTCAACTTCAAATAAATGCAAATCAAAGGACAAAATTTTAGCATAAAAAAGATCTCCATTTGGCCTTCAATTTTGGCAAGCACATGTGATCGTTGTAAATGATCTCTAGTTGCCTTCATGCACTCCCTAAGCCACGTCAGTTATCATTGTCTTGAATAACTTCCACACAAGATCCAATAACCGATGCATGCAAAAATTAAAGCACTGGGCAGAAATTAACACACTGAGGATGAATCTCTACCTGGTTGGCATACCATCCTAAAGCAAACAGTGTGTTATGTTTAACATCATCTCGTCATATCGGGTGCATGGAATGGCTAGCACCAAGCATAAAGCCTACAAAAGGCCGTAATTTACCCTGCTTTTTCTTGTCTGATTGGCTATAGCATCTTGAAGCATGGATCTTGTCATATCGATTGTGCATGGAGAGCAGTGCAAAGTCTGCAGAAGGATGTAATTCACTTTGATTTTCTATGTTTACATAGTCATCTAATCAGAAGGCCGTAGTTCACCTTGATTTTTCATCTTTACATAGACATCTAAATCTAATGGTGTCCATGGTACGAATATGGTAGATCAGGGGAGTGGTTTTGGACGTTGGTCTTGTTGAACTAGCATGAGTGCATAAATATGGCAAGTTATTGGCAAAGCTAGGCAATAGAATGGCAAAGAGCAACCTTAGCTATGGTTAAACAATATTATGACATGCCATGTTAAGAATGTTAGCTATTATTAGAACACAAGGGTTCACCTTTTTCAAAACATATATAACTCTCCTACAAATATGCTTTTACGACATTCTTCATTGATGCTTTCTTTTAAAATTGACACGTACCTTTCTGAGGAAAAAATAGAGCTTTAAAAAAATATAGGAAAAAGAAAAAAAAAGGGGGGATGGATTTGGCCAAACGCACCCTGTTCTCGCCATTCTGCCGGATTAGAACAGACGCTTGCTCTCGAGCTCTGGCACAATAAATAACAGAGTAACAAGCTTAGAGCTGCTTGAAAATGGAAACCTGGTGCTTAAACTGGTTAAGTTGTGTTGTGATTCTTCATCGCCTTTATAGCTTAAATTTTATTGCTTTCATTTTCTTTGGGCAACGGTTTTTCAGCGGCTAAGCTTGTGATTCTTCAGTAGAGCTCACAATTTCTTTGGGTAACATTTCTTTGGGTAGAGCTCGCAATTTTGATCTTTCAGTAGAGCTGCACGCATTTGCCTGTAGAAGCTTTTAGGCTGTTATCCTCTACTGTAACGTTCTAGATAGAGAGGCATTGGCATTGACCATCACTGCAGAATCCATATGGCCCACAACTCAGAGGAAGCTGGCATGGATCATCGAATAGCTTTGTGCTTTCGCAGCCAGCGGATCCGAGGGTGTAAGACATAAGATTACCATCTGGATCCAACCTTATGAAATTTGTTGTGTTTGACTCAGTGCCTTTCGAAGGATCAAATTCCTTTATTTTTACGGAGCTACAGGCTGAACCATCATACCTCTTAACGCACTGGTTCTCGGTTTTCCACGGTAAGATTCAATCTTGACCGTCGAATGGACAGCTGTTATCAGCTAGTAACATGCGTATTCTTGAAAATTTATGGAGACAGTCCTGTAACAGCCTAGGGTTTTCTCTGCCCTTCTCTGCATCTGCTATAACGCCCTAGGATTTTCTGAACAGGGCTTCGTTTCAGCTTTGCCGGAACAGGGTTGGGCTTCCCTTGCAAGCAAGCTACTAAAACTCCATTCACTTAACTTCTTAAAGCCCCGCTAAAGCCCCCCTTCTAACCGCTTACGCCTGCTTCTAAGATCCGCACTCTTGCCCATGATCTTCAAAGAAAAACACATCGCCCTTGCTTCCGGAACATCTCCGCCCTTGCTTTCGGCCCCGCTTCCACGATCCGTCTTTCGCCCCTGCTTCCTCGATCGACTGGCGCTTGCTTCCGCCCAAGGTGCAAACCCTCGGACCCGGCGTTAAGGGGAGATAGCATACGGCCCTCGGGCTTACCATAAAAAAATCTGCGGCATGGCCAAAATGGCTCGGCGTGCTATGCACGCCCGCCATTTTGGCCATGCCTCGATTTTTATGGTAACGCCTCGCCCGTATGTTATCTACCCCATCTCAATTGCGTGATTGCCATAGAAAACCGTAGCCTGCCTTGAGTCGCAACTAGTAGAACCAAGTACTTCGAAATAAGGCTAGGGATTATTGGAAACATTTAGTTGCAGAACAAACCTATTAGCTTCAATGGTTGCACTAAATTCTCCCCTTTCCAGTCAATAGATTGGATCTGCTAGTCAAGCTGGAGGAACCGGTGAGAGTTTGCCCTGTCACTAATACATCAGTGGGATGCTCGAAACTCTGCCAAACTATTCGTCCTGTGCCATCATAGTGAACCCAATTGCCAGAATTCTGAAGCTCTGCACTGTCTAATCCTAATTTTTCTGACCAGCGCTGACCCAGCCCATCATAGAAAACATAATACTGGAAGGAAGGAAGGGAATATACTTACCTGAAGATTATTCCCAGAAGTTTGCAGGCTGTGTATCATATGTCTACAACTGAAAACAATGTCCCATCAAGTAGCATCCCTCTTGCGCTACAGAGTCTCTTCTACAAGCTATAGTATAGTGATTCCAGTATTGCAACCAAAGATTTGACTAAATCATTTGGCTGGGATACATACGATTCTTTCATGCAACATGATGTGCAAGAGCTGAATTGGGTTCTTTGTGAGAAGCTGGAGGATAAGATGAAGGTTAGTCTATTGTATTTGCTGAATTGACATGGACGGGTTTGTGATTGGCAGTTGTCATTGTGCAGGGAACAACTGTTGAAGCAACCATTCAACAGTTATTTGAAGGGCATCACATGAATTATATTGAGGGCATAAATGTGGACTTCAAGTCAAGCAGGAAGGAATCCTTTTATGGTAAAATATAACAACGTAGAATGATAAAATGAACAGGGCCATGAATATCAAGTTGTGAGACTTAGATCCAAGCTGCAAGTTCAATGTTCTAGAGACTTGGATCCAAGCATCATCAATATAAGGCATAAAATCTACTTGGAAACAATAGTTTTTGGCTTGGATTTTGGTATAGTTTCGAAGGCATATATATGTCAAAAGGCTATCTCTTTAACATTTCTGTCTGTTCTGGATATTCTATCACTTTTACATTTATATCTGCTTCTAGATATTCTATCATATATGGAGGTTAAGATTTTCCAAGTATGGATACCAGGATTATGATGGCTCATAACTTACATCATTCTCATTTAATACAAGGTTGACTGAACACAATATTGGTTAAAGAGTAATGTTCGCGGCGGCTTTCCTGTCCCTACCAGACACATGCTTAATAGTTGAGAGCTTTGAGAATGAGAAACATGATAAAGTATTCAACTACACAAAAGCATGTCTACACACTTGGTTGCACTCAAAGAATAATCAAAAGTGGTTGCACCAGCAGCTGAATGCAAAAGTGGTCAAGGAAGAAGACATCAACATACTCACACTTGTTGTTGACCACTTGCATGAACTTGCAAGATCGAAAGTAGCAAGTGAAAGAAGCGTGTTGTTGTTGAAAGAACTAGTACAAGTAAGTTGTTTGAGTCTATTTTTTTTGTCATTCAATTTCAATTAGTTGCACTATTCTGTAATTTGATGTCAACTTGTTCTTGTATGACAAGGCCTCGATATTGCATTGCCTGAAGTTACACTTAAGATAACTTCCACAGAAGATTGTGGCACGCTCCAATTTCCAAGACTCATACTTTAATTGCTCTTTTATCAAAATCCTTTTCAGAATTGCACCTCGTCCATCATGTTCTCCTTTGCCATGAAACTGGCAAAGAAATTCCACTCATACTCAATTCCTTCACTAAACACGTAGTTCCTTCCTACTAGAAAGGCCTTGCTTCTTTAAATTGCGATGTGCAACCATCACTCCAAAAAATATGTTTCTTGTACACAATATTCTGTGCTCTAAGTCAGTCAGCATGTACAAGCAATGTTGTACAAACTCACAGCTATGCTCCCTCTCATCTGAAATATAAAATTGAACTTTCTTTATGATTCTCCTCTCATTAGTGTTGATGGTCTCTTGACTTGTCCTCTTCTTATCTTTTCAACATATCCTTCTCTGGTTCCTTTTTCTCAGCATCTCTAACTTCCATCTCCTCTATCTCAGACTGGGTTGCATGTCTATATGTGATATGAACCAAAATTATTGCCTGGTCCGTGTGCCAGTGGCAAGATTGTGCCTTCCTCTGGATTTTAAAACTGTAATTTTCAGCAAAGTCAATTACAGAGATAATTGCATCTTCAAGAAAGGTATCCAAACACGTCCTGAATTGCATTGTTTGCCAGTGTGCTACATGTCTGCCAGTGTGCTACATAATTGTCTGCCAGTGTGCTACATAATTGTGTGGGATAAATTGTACCATAATCTTGTTGGCATGCTTCATGAACTGGGGCAGACTCTCTTTCTTGTATACAAGTCTTGTTACTTTGCTGGTTTTTTCCTCCTATTCTTTTCTTGGTAGTCTCCTTCATGTAACCAACTTCTTGCTGATTTCAGAAAATAAACATTTCTGTCAGTTTGCGGTATATTTAAAAAGCATTACACAAGCATAAAATTCATTTAAGCGCAAATGCCAAACAAAATACCTTCTCAAACTGTTTTCACTCCACCTTGTAATCAGTGCCTTCCTTCTCCTTAGGACAGATTGGCAACCTGTTTATAACACCACAATTAAAGTTTAGTATCTTTAAACATCATAACATTGAAGAGACAAACTTAAGAGTACCTGTTCCGCCCACAATCCTTGCATGGCACCAAGAGACATTTATGTTTGTGCCATTCTTCATCTTCTTCTTCAGGGCAGACCATAAGGCATCAGCCAAACCAGTTACCAAGTTAGTGGCACTAGGACCACCAGATGTAGCAATACACACTCTAGTCATTCCAGAAGCCTTGGCATACCCCTCTGCATCAAATACCTCCCCTTGCTCATGTCTGCACAAAATGTTTCGAATGGTAGTGGAACGAGTAACGCTTGATGAACGTTCGAGCTAGCGACATAAGGGGAGACCTTTTGGGGAAAGACACAAGGGTACTTGTGGACAGTGAATAGGAGATAATGGACCATGAATACTGATTTATGGAGCCAAGATATCTAACTATATAATTGCTATAGGCAAGATACCTTAAGAATATTTTCTTATATTCCATCCTATCTAAGTGACACGTCTCTAAGCCTGTCCGGAGGAAAACATCAGGAAAATCAAAAATTGAAAATACCAAGGGCGATAAATGTCCAGCCTTGCTTGCTTCCGCCGCACTACCAGAGGTGGCTTACCGGAGATGGGGTTTGCCTGGCAGAAAAGTCATATCCGAGAAGCTACAGCGATGGCCGTAGAAGAGATGCAGCAGTGTCACCAGGCATAAAAAACTTTCAGGTTTTCTTTCTTCGATCTACTAGGGCCATGGCACTATGTAGCTGTTGGATGCTTGTTTTTTTTGTTGGCTCTTGCCATTTGAAGCAGGGACACGTTAATGTTTTGGACACGTAGATAGGCTAGGGTTTTAGATAAGTTTGACAACCAGGGTTAGGCTAGCCTCGACAATAGCCCTAGTGCCTTGGTCAATCCCTTAGTAGCATTTGCATCCCATACATTGTCTGGCAAAACAAAGATGGTCTATCCACCCAAAGTAATTTAATGCCTATCTTCACATTTACACAAGTATCGAAGATACCAAAGTATTTTACCTTTTCCCAACGTAGCCAAGATAGATTTTTTTTCTTTTTTTATTGTTCAGGACAAAAAAAAGGAATATTACAAAACGTACATATCTCATCTGTGTGGCATGGGTTCACTTTTTGACATTCTTTAAAAATGGAGAATCTTAATTTGCAAACTAAGGCCTAGCACTATGGTGTATACACAATTGGCAAAATGGCACTTTACATGGAGTTCTTGGCCCTGGTCTAATCCAATGTGGATAAAAAATGCCAAACCATCTCCATAAAACATTTTCCCAAACTCGACTTGCCGAATCCTATTCTTCCCAGGAAAAGTTTTTTCTTTATCTTACAGACCACTGATCGCTTCTTAACAATATGTACTTTTGAAATTACATTCTCATCCAACACCACACCAAGTTTACTACATACACATGGTTTTCTAAGGCAAGCTTTGTTCGAGACGCTTTGCTTCCTTGAACACATCATAAGCCTCCTTTTGCTTTCCTGCACGTTTTAACTGGAGCGCCTGCAGCTTCAAGGCTTTTATCCTGCCTTCGTTTTCAGCATTATTTGTAGGTTTGCCAGTTTGGTTAAACACTGAAGCCTTCCCTTGTTCTTGTGCTTTTGGTTGAAATGGTTTGCCTCCATGACTTACATCGTTGCTATCCATGCCAATGCTCTTAAGTGCCTGCATAAGCTGTGGATCAAAGATCTCACTCATATCCCCCATAAGCATAGCCCGAGGCTGTGAATTCCCTACTTCCATGTCTTCCAACTCTTTCTGCAAAGAATTTGATATCTCGAGTTCTGCTTCTGCTTCTTCTAATTTTCCCTCTCGTTTCAATGCCAAGGCCTTCCTCTTGTGAGCAAGTAATTGCTGCTGCACTTTTATGCGGTCTTTTGCTTGAGGTGCTGATGATTGCTTCTGTTCAGCCTTAGGCGTCTCAGAAGCTACCCTCTTCCCAGACATGCCAAGAGGAAGCTTAGCATTTATTGTTGACTCAGAACCTTCTTGTGTTTGGTCTTTTCTTCGAGGTGCTGAAGGCAGATTGTGCTCAGACTTGGGAGGAATATTAGCATTCAAAGTTGATTCAGAAGTTTCTTGTGGTATAGGCAAAAGCTGTCTTTCCAGTAACTTTGCTTGCCGAAGCTCATGCTTTGCAGCTTCTTGATCTCCCTGGCGTTTAAATGCTAAAGCCTTCCGCTTATGTGCCAATATCAATTGATTTAGATCACCAGCATCAGAGCTATGACTTTCATTCTTCATAGACGGATTTAGCTCCTTGTTTCCTGCCACCTGTATTTTGGACTGTAAGTTTAATGATGAACTTGAACCCTCATTCTGTTGTTGAGTTTCCACTGGCAACAAATTATTGACATCAGAAAGCAAACTTACATGCTGGTTAGGGATATTTAAACTGTCATCAGTATCAAAGACAACAGTAGGATCACATCTTGAGAAGGTCTTATCCTGATTGTTAACTTTTATGCTAGGTAGGTGTTTGGGAAGTGCAGCTTTTTCGTCAATAGGAGGTTGCCTGGCATATTCAACTGAATGAAAATTAGAGATGGGATTTTTGGTAGCACTTGGAGTAGGTCGCACACGAACTCCATCACTAGCATAAGCATTAAGATCACCTGCATAGACTGCCTTCAAACTAGAATCTTCCTGATGACTTGTTTCCTTATCTAAATCAAATACGGCTGCTTGATGTACACTCCGAGAAGCCAAAGGGTCGCCAGTGAGAAGATCGACAACGACTGCACTTTGCATGGAAATTCCCGTTTCACTATTTTCTGCATTAGATCCATCGCTAAAATGAAGATAACTTTTTTGACCTGTATTCAAACTGGAACCTTCCTGATAACCTCTTTTTAAATCTTCCTCCCATCCTACTTCATTCAAGGCATGCAATAAGCTTGGGTCCTGCATATCTTCATTTGTAACTTCATCATGTAGATCATCAGACTGATGCACATTTGAATAGATACCCCCTGTGCTTTCTGGATGTCCAGTTGTCAATCCTTCCAGTTCATCCTCAAGAACCTTACACTTTCTAAGTTCACTATCAGCTTCTTCTCCCCTGCCTTCCTTTCGCAAACTAAATGCTTTCCTTTTTATGCCTAGCAACTCCTTTTGCAAAGATTGTTTCCGCTTATTTGATGTAGGTGATAGTGGCCTGGGAACTGATGGTTTTGAAACAATGTCTACATCTAAACTTGAAGTCTGGTCTTCTTCCTCAGGGCCAGGGTTCTCGTCGGAAAGAAATTCATCCTCCCAGCCTAAACCCTTCAGGATGCCTGCAAGTTCTGGATCATGTGCATCCTCTTCTGTGACCTCCACTATAATATCTTCATCATCACCATCAATGGACAAATCAAGTTTCTCAAACGAACTACCCCTTATGTTAATGCTGCCTGCTCTCCCAACATTTGAATTCTCAGAAGGAAAACTTACATTTTGCATCTTTTCCTCTAACACTTTCGCTTGAGCAAGTCCTTTTTCTGCTTCCACATGTTTGCCTTGACGCTTCATGGCAAGAGCTGCCCGTTTGATTGAAAGTATTTCATCTTGCAACGCTCGTTTTTCCTTTGGATCCATCCTTACGCTTGGAGGCGCTGGTGGCTCCTCAGCAAAACCAAGAGCTTTCAAGGTCAACATCAACTGAGGATCGTCGTTTATAAATCCGCTATCATCCATAGCTCCTGTATCTTCGTCATTCTTATCTTTTTGAGATTTTTCTAACTCCTGAAGTTGTGCTTCTAACAGCTTTGCTCGCTTGAGCTCTTGCTTTGCTTCTGCTACATTTCCTGTCCGTTTCAAGGCCAAAGCCTTGCGCTTATGAGCTAATATTTCCTCCTGTACTTTATCAGGCCCTAGTATCTCCTCAGGATTGGAGATGCTAAGATCGCTTAATCCTGTTGGATTTCTGAATTTCTGCAAAGCAACTGCTTGTTCAGTCCATCCCATTTCATGCAAAGCAGCAATCATATCCGGATCAGTCATGTCATGATCAGTCACCTCAAGCTGTGAATCGTCTTCTTCGTCAATCATACTTGGAAGACCAGTTGCATCAAGGAAAATTTCTTTGACATTCATATCACTTAAGCCGTCAAAGTGACTTTCCTCATTCCCCTCCTCATTGAGGGTTCTCATAAGCATTAAAAGTTCATCATCGGATTCTTCATCAACACCAATTGATTCAAGCTCTTCTAACTTCCGTTCTAGCAACTTTGCCTTCTTCAGTTCCTCCTTTGCCTCCTCTCTCTTACCTTCACGTTTCAAAGACAGAGCTAATCTTTTATGACCCAGAATTTGCATACGCAACGGACCATTTGCAGTCTCACTGCTGGATGCGTTAACAGATACAGTATTTGCAATATCTTTGCTTGGTTCTTCAGAGCTTGTTTCATTCCAGCCAAGCTCCTTTAGTGCATCAAATAATTCATCCTCAGTTGTGTCAGATCTTGAAGGTTTATTTCTCTTTATTGGACTTTGGGTATTTTTTATGTTGGTGTTGTGTGCATCCTCCTCAGATTCTCCAGTTAATGCTCTGGCATCCCCAACTTTTGATTTCAGGCCAACTAGTAGTGTCTTCTTTTGATTTTTCCTTATGGAAAGTGCAAGCGCATCTGCTTTTCTCTCAAGCTCTTTGCTTTGCTTAAAAGCCTTAAGAGCCTCTTCATTTTTTCCTTCTTTCTTGAGTGATGTATATTTCCTTTTTGCCTCTTGTGCTTGTTGACGTAAATCTTCAGGTGAAATGGAAGGTTCACTACCATTACAAACATCATGCTTCTCAGCTGATTGGAGGTCACTTGAGCTTCCTGGCTTTTTAAGGCGATTGAAATCCTCTGTAGAATGAGGACCTGGTCCCTCCAGTAATTCGTTCAAAATATCATCACTTTCCACATCACTCACATAAATGTTATGACTACCTGTATGATAAGCAAACATTTAATTAACAGAAGGCATGCCAGAAGGCTAAAATTTGATAATAATATGCCCAATTAGGCTGGACCCCTTGTTTCTTATGATCAACAACGTATTGGGAACTTAAAATATTTCACTAGCATCAACGCATATGGTGGCAGAACATATTTTGTGACTTCAAAACTTCTGGGACTTCAAAACTTCTGGCAAGATTTTGCCCAGTCATAAAGACCATATAGTCCACCATAAAATAAATAAGCATAAGGAAAGACAATTCATTTAAGAAAAAGTAAAAAACCTTTTGAGCTCTTTGCTTTATGCCCATGGCGAGCTTCAAATCGGGCTGCCTCTTCTATTTCTTTACAAGGTTTGCAAACACGCACAGGAGCATCACCTTGACCTCTAAGATATAGTCTATGTTGAGTACAATTTCCACAAAATAATCCACCACATCTGCGACAGTGATGCTGAAAGAGAGAAATACGATGTTCAGAACTAGCTAAAAACAATAAGCATTAATTGACTGACACCAAAAAGGAAGTCGGATCTTCAAATTTGCATTGATGATGCAATCCAAAATTTAAAACTGAACAAAAACCCAGCACTTCTAGATTGATGAGCTATTAGATTTCATATACCTAATTAAAGAACTACACAGATCTGAGATGGAAGGGATGAACCCTGTGTTAAATGAAACAAAAATCTATTTGGATGGATGGATACTTACCTTGCGATTAAATAGGGAGAAAGCAGAATTGCAGGTCTGGCAATGAGATGCATCGACAACCCATTCTCTACCCCTAGCAGAGGGCCTGGGAGGAAGTCCCAGCTTTTCCAGCATTGCTATCGTGGGACTGGGGACTGGGAAGAAGGGTCTTATACCGTATAAACTGGAAAATGTACGTACTGGTATATTCCACGTAGAGGGTTTTTTCCGTAGCGGTGGTATACATACAATACAATAATGGTAGAGTACACGTATTGTTGAGGTGTTTCTGGATTCACATGCACCGTCGCAGCCTTCACCGTCATGTAAAATGCCACGCCGTTTTACGCCCACCATCGCCGACCATCACCAATTTGCAAAGGGTATAACAGGGCCCCTCTCCGACCACTGTTGCATGTGAACCCACTCTTAGGGACGGTTTACATGCACAGTCGCCTCCGACAATGCCCTGTTTTGCCCTGTGTAAAAAATCATATTTTGTCACACTCCTTGAATCATGATTTCTTGCTCCTCAGGACGGTGCATGTAAATCGGCCTTTAGTCGTCCATTCTGCACCACGTGTCACAAATTTAAAGGTTGAGGCCACCACGTGTCACAAATTTAAAGGTTGGGGCCAAGTAAATGGAAATTCCTCGAAAAGAAACTCCGTCATGTGGTGACATTGGAGGATAGGGCAGAATATAGAAGTTTTTAGCAGGTTTGCTTAACCCTCGTGCAACATTTTCTGTAATTCGAGCATATCCACGTGTCTCATAAAATTGACGTGGATGAATTCTAACAGTTAGGTTCTTTATTTTTCAATCACATGGACGAGGAAATTAGAAATCATTCCAAAATTTCTCTGTGCAATGGCCGATTTCTTTATCTTGAATATGGTCTTCGTCCAATGGCCGATCCCTTAATCTTGGGCTTGAACCCTGCAAGATTGTGCTTCTTAAGCCTGGATAATCTGGGGAAGTTGGCATCACATTAGTTTCGTTTCGATGACGGAATCATTCCAAAAAATTTTAGCAGGCCTGCAGCTTATGAAGTTCCAAGAGATAATGCAGAAGACATTTTTTTATTTGTATGTCTTTTGTTGTGATGAAGACATGAATTATTGTTCAAATATAATCATGATGACGAGGCTCCATGTTCCAATCTAGTTTTCGTGCGACTTCCAAGCCATGAGACGAAGGTGCAACCCATGCCTTAGCTATCAATGGTACTTCATCCTTCTTTGTTTACACAGCCATGGATGGTTACTTCAATAGCGGTTACTTCAATATATAGCACAGAGCTAAAAAGCCTTAAATGGGAGGGAGGGTGAGTGGGACAAGCGACTACAAAGGGAGAGGCCCAAAGACGGCTGATGAAAATGAAAGGAATGCAAAAGGCTATAAATACTCTAAAGGAAACTCTCTCAACTAGCCTCAAGAAGCGGATTTATCTGCTAGTCTCGAAACACAGATAAATCACACTTGTGGAGCCTAGTTGCGTGCACTCTAAGCACAAATCAAACAATACAACAACTATGATGAAAAACGAGGCAGAAAACGAAGGTATTAACGTGCTCTAGGAAAAAACAATACCACAAAAGCACAAAAGTATAGCTCCATCAAATAATAGAGACTTGGACTCGCTCAAGAAAACATCAATAGACCTCAAAAACTCAACACTACAGGTCCATTGAACAAAAGTAGGAACTACAAGTGTCTAAACCACCAAACCTCCATCGCAAACAGGAAAGCTCAAAGCCCATATCAACTATCAAAACTAAATCAATACGATGAGACCTACAAAGCACAACTACAATTCGAAATTTGAAAAGTGTAAAAAGAGATATAGAACAAAATTAGAAGTGCAATGCCAAACTCAGACAAAATCTTTCCTCCCTATAACAAATCCAAACAACCTACAAATTGAAATGAAAAGGGAATGGGACTCGAGCAAAAAAGTCCAAAATTTCAAACTACCAATAAATAGTAAAAACTCAAATCTAAAACATCCTCATACGCCACAAGCCATTAAAACAATCATGACACAAATTGCACATATGAGTAGAGATAACAAGCCCTCCATGCATTAAAACAACAGAGCACCAAAGCATAAAAAATAGTAACTCTCAAAAGACTACTAAAACGTAACCAAACCTTCAGAGACCACTCTCCAAACGTACCCTTGCGCAATTACTAACATGCAATAAAAACATTAGACCCCAAGCTCGGAATGCCACGCCAAACCTTCAACTTGAAATAGCATGTCGCTACAATGCCAGATTGATAGACGTCATAAGTGCAATCAGAAAAACTAATGGAACAATATTTAACCGACCAACTAAAACTCTAGAAACAACGACCAACTAAATTATGGAGACAAAGTGCGAAGTACAATCTTGGAATAATTGTGGCGAGATGGTTGTTTGAAAGCATGTGGTCGCGTATATTGAGCGCCTATTTTCTTAACTTTTTTGTCTTATTCAAATTTCTCTCTTCTTGGTTTGAAAGTGCTCCAAATTCCTCTAGTTGATCCAATTTCGGGGCTAATTCTGCTACCCTTATAGAGATGCTTCATATGAACACAGAAATTTTCACAATTATCAGAGAAAAAACAAAAATTACCTGTGGTTTTTCTGAAGGACCCTACTACTGAACTCTGGAATTCATTAATCATTCAGCAAATTTTTTGAAACAATCTCTTTACTCCTGAATACACCTTTGTTCCTAGCACAGTCGAATTCGAGGTTGAATACAAACTCCTAGTTGGAAGAATTTGTGGGATCAAGTTGTGTTGCTCCTTCAGGCATTTTTCGAGTTCATTGTGAATGGGCGGAATTCGAAATATTTGTTGAAGTGTACTCTCACCTGGACATAGCTTAATTGGAAGGGAATTCATCTTAGTTGTCTCTGGATTGACAATTTTTGCTTGATTGGTTACAATTAGATACCATTGAGATGACTTTCCGACCTCTGTTCAGTAAAGTAGAGTCTAATCAGTGGTTTCCTTCTCCACTGCTTTTCATTTTCCCCCTTTTTTGTTTCGTTGGATCCTTTTGAATTTTGCACGTACGTTTGTTGTTTTCTCCTGAGTTTTTCCTTATGGATTCTAAATGCCTTTTAAACCCTAAACATTTGGCATTCCTTCACTAAACTTCCAACCTCTGGCCACTTATTTCTGCTTCAGAAACTTCAATCCTTTCAAGAAAAGGTAGAGGATACTATCTTTTTTGGAAATTTTAACAATTTACTCCAAGAAAAGAGTATTATGGATCCCATTTCCCACAAAGTTCCTTGCTGGGATAATCTTTTGTTGATCCGGACTACCGTGGTTTACTGCATCCTATTCATCCTGCTACTCAGAGGCCATTTCCTTATGGTGTCTCCTGAGATCATCCCGTAATTCATTCTGATGCAGCTCTGGATGAGAGACTCAAGCGGATCAAGCCTCTTCATCTCCACCACCGCACATCTATAATGGTATTTCTTTAAATCTTCCTATTGTTCATTCCAAAATCGAGGTTTTATCTCAGTCTGCAGTTGTTATCAAAGTTAAAAAATGTGGCTTAAAATTGGATACACTTTGGGTTTTTCTTTTTAATTTGCACAAAGGACTTGTTATTCATTCTGTATACTGGCTTAATTTTCCATGCATTATGCTTGAATGTGGAAATCCGAGAGTAGCCAATTTCTTTATGAATTATGGTTCTCTAACATTTGAGACCTCTCAGGTCACCTTCCTTAAGTGGCATCCGAAACTTGATAATGAGCAAACGAACAACCTTGTATTGCTTCTACATCCTTATTTGGGTTGAATCCTATATATTGGGATGAAGAATGCTTCAGGCTTTTTTTCAACTCTATTGGCACATATGTCTCTACTGAATACTCTCGCTCAAGGCGATATCCCTCTATCTATTCCTTTCAAAGATGATTTTGGTTCAGAATCTTCTTTTACCCTCAGATGGTCTAATTGCCTTCTCAGTAGACATTTTTGGTATTCTGATTGTAGACCAAACTACAATATGGATGTTGCAGATGCTCATTCAGAAGATAAAACTCCTCCTGAGAGTCAGATAATAGACATGGCTCCTGCTGGACAGCTTCTCTCAAAAAACAACCAGATCAGACACATGTTAAGGAAAGTATTAATGGGATTATTAATGCCAGAAGTGAGGATCAATTCTCTAAACTACCAGAAGGTGACAGATTTAAATCGATGAGAGTTAATGGAAGCTTTAAGAGAATTCAAAAGCAGAAATCAGGTAAAGAGCAAAAAATGGATAATGGACTAATGGATGATCAGGGTAGTTACTATGCTTTGAAAAATAAAGGAGCTATTGTAATTGGGGAGCCCAAACTTATTGTAAAAGGTAAAGTTCCAGATAAACCAGGTTCTGCTACAGAAAATTTAAGTTCAATTGAATAAGATAATCAAGGAGGCTAAGCGAAAGGATAAAGGTCAATGTTCTTACACTCTGTTGGACTTTTCTATCAAGAATATCAGTAAGAGTGGATCATTAAATGTTAAAATTCAAGACAAAGAAAACCAACCTTTGATTATTAAGTATCAAGTCAAGAACTTGAAAGAATCTTCTATTCAGAAGATCTCAAATTCTGATCAGCCTTCAATAATAGATTCTCAGCAAATCCAAAAGATTCCAGCTTCTAATGATCCAAAGGTTTTTTCTTCTGGTGAAATGAATTGTCAACCTGTTAAGGAGCATGTAGCTACAGATACTCAGCAACATGTGCAATGCTCTAATTCATATCAAGTATTGTCTAACCTTAATAATGAGCTGGATGATGATTTATATAAGAGCACACCATGTGATTTATTTCCTCTTAGAGTCCCTCCTATCCAAGCAACCCAGCCAAATATTCCTCCTAATTTGACCTCTATCTCTTTGCCTTCTCTGATTGACTTGGATTCTCCTATGATCAAATGTTCCACATGTTCTCCCAAGATTTCAGATAAGTTTACAGATCAGATGGCCTCTCTGCAGGAAGGTGTCAATCAGGTTTTGCAAAGGCAGCAAAATGGTGAATCTACTCAAGTACATGACATTGACTTTGTAGCTGAGACTCCAGAGAATAAAGTAAGTGATATAGCTACATCTAAAAGAAGGGAGCTTCAAGAAAGGCTTGATTCCAGGCAAGTTACTGTTTCTTCCATGGTTAACTCTAAAAGTAAAAGAATGTTCCATTCTCCTGGGGGATTCTCTGATTCAAGTGACAGTGAGAGTTATTGGAGTATAAAGAAAATTGGGATGAGGAGTATCTTATGCGGAGCCCTCATATTCAGATTAAGGTTGACCAAAAAAATTTAAAAAGGAGAATTAAAAATAACTAGTTATGGTGCCCGGCGTTGCCGAGCCTAGTGACAATTTGAAAGGTAGTTATTCAATGCTCAAAAACGTGTTGGGCATGTATTTCATATACAACAATTTCCGCATTTCCACTACAACTATTGGCGTTGCAGCGCTTATATTTGAATGACCTTCAACAAATTGCGGAAGTGTCATCTTTAAAAGCTATCATGAAAAAATTGTACTGGATCATATAATGAGTTATTATAACACTTCTAAAGTTGCATACATCAAGTCATCAGTGAATATCTTTTAACATTTTTTAAAGCATCGAATGATCAATTGTTTTGGCAATACATAGCATTTAACATTTATTTATTATGTTTCATTCTAAAGCAATAGAATGAGCAAGCCATTGACATCAACATATGCCATTGACGATACCAAACACCATCTTGTTAACCAGATCTATACATATAGAACACAAAACCTTTACCCTGTAAATTATCGTGCACTTTATAGTGTTCACAGATAATGTAAAATTAAGTGCTGCAATATTAAGTGCAGCCAGAGGAAAGCAATTTAGAACCATGTTGCCGAAGCTCTGGGAACATTAAGCCGCTTAGAACCATGTCGTTGAAGCCATGCAAACACAAAGAGCAGATGATGACCTATCCATGCAATTAGCATACCATTGCCTCTCAACAATCATTGCTTTACAGTATTGTCACATCTTCAGAGCTATTCAGAGCTATGCAACTATCCAGCAATAAACATTTTGTTACATCTTATATTGATGAAGGATCTTTAGCAATAGCAATGAGCATTTCTGTGTCCAACATTCAAATGCGTGTATTACATAACTTATTGCAAAAGTATGAATGATAGCAGTAGTAAGTACTATATACTATCTCAAATATGATTCTTTACAGATATGCGAAAGTGAAGGATACCTGCAACCTATGCTTTTCAAGGTGCCATAAAAAAGGACAGAAAAGGGCTCTGATGCAAACTATGGAGCAGAAAAGTACTGTCTGCTTATGAAGCAATCTTACACTTTTATCGAGATAGATATTGAGCCTCAAGGCATGGAATGTATATACTCAATGAAATGGTGGATCAGATATGGTATCAAGCCTACACATGCAATACAGTCTATGCAAAGCATTGTGCACATAAGCTGCAATAATTAGGGCTAGACACAAATTCTAAAAATAAGAGGGATCACCATACAATTAAGCTATTAGCGTAAAAACAGTGAAACTCTACATACCATATCATACCTTAGACTTGAGAGAACTCCTACATAGCCTCTCTCTCCAAGGAGCTCTTCAAGTTTACATGGCATTGAAGGCATGTGCTCAAGAATATAGAGCCACTTAGAATCCTTCGAAATGTTTAAACCATTTCATCAAGCCTGCTGCATCATTGTATCACTCACTTCAATGCCTATTTAGAGTATTATTGTCAAGTGAGTGAAAATGAGATGAGATGTGTAAACCTGAGATGGCATGAAGCAGCCTGATTTGACACAGTTTGGGTGTTTATTGTCTTGACTTCTTCATTCGCGTCTGCATGGTTCCACTTACATATTTTGCCCCTCAATTACTCTTAGCTCCAAGCTGGTAAGCCTGCGAATTAGTCCAGCAGCCTGTGGTTACTCAAGAGGCCTGCAGATGCGCATTTGGCCCCTGAATTACTCTTAGCTCCATGCTGGCAAGCCTGCAGATCAGCAGCCTGTGGTTACTCAAGAGACCTGGAGATGCACAATGGCAGCTTGTAACATCACATTTGCATCTGCATTTGCTGCAACTTGTGGCAATACTTGAAAGATGAGCAAATAGTAATCCACATATTGACATGGCAAACAGAGTACCTATTTGTGATGATGAAAAATTCACAGATTTATAGCAAAAAAATGAAGTAGAAATGCATGTATACGGGGAAAATGATAAAGATTAGCAAGTTATTTTGTTCTTAAGCAGCTCTGCCTTAGGCAAAACAACTGTTCTTACATTCTACAGATCATGGATCAGAGCTCAAAACAACTGCTTTCCTCTGTCCACGTCAAAGAAACAATAATCTTCGGAGCAAACACCGTGAAATAAAGAAAAATTTGCATCAGACAGGGAAGAAACCAAAAATTTGAAAACAAACTTAGGGTCAATGTTGCATGATGATTCCAGCAAAAAGAAACGAAATGGTGAAGAAAATGAGTTTCATAGTTGTATTTTGAACCAAAGAAGAGATATCATTGGAAATTATAGTCTTCTATTTCTTCCCTCAAACTTTGCTAGGAGAACTAAAGCAGAAAAAGCGTAAGAGTACCTACAGATATGAGTATTGGAGCTTTGGCTATGGCTTTCATTCCGGTCGACCTCTCTTTCAAAGCCCTTTACTCTCTTATCCAACATTTTTTAGGTATATCTACAGAGTAGGCATTTATCAACAACCGAAAAACCCAAACAAAATTTGGCAGCTCTACCTGCACAACCACATCGAATCGATATGGGAAAATAGATGCAGCATGGACTATTCGGTGGAAATCAGTGCTTGAGAAAACGTGGCTTTCATGCCGTGATAACATCCGCCAAAAATTGGGGATAGATCAAATTCGAATTCTCAAATCATAGGGGAAGGCACATGCCCGATTTTTAGAATGCCGTAAATGTTTTCCGTTAACAAAAACCCCAAAACCTTAGAAAATCGAGTTAAATAAAATTCCAAAAAGTTTTTGGCCAAATCTGATAATCCCAAATTAACAAAGTAGATAATAATAGCATTGATAAAGGTCTCAAATTCTATGGCTTTGATAAAACTCCTGCTGAGAATACAAGAAGTAAAAAAATTAAAAGGATTTCTAAAAGAGCAAAAATATAGCTTCTCCTTTTTTCCAATTTAAGTTTGTTGTTCCCATGAAGATTCTAACTTTGAAGGTAAGGGGAATTAAGGGTCCTCTAAAAGGGAGGCGAGCTATAGCTCAGATTAAGCTCTATAATGCTGATATAATCATTTTTCAAGAGTTCAAGCTTCCTACCTTTGAATGTGGTAACTTAGGAGATTGGATTTATCCTGGATCTTCCTCTATTTGGATCGAGTCTTGTGGGGCTAGTGGTGGTTTAGCAATTATCTGGAAGAAAGATATTAGTCATCATCACTTTTATAACAGTCCTTCCAAAATGTGGCAATCTGTTACTCTATCTGTGTCTAATTCTTCCTTTGGAATTATCAATATATATGCTTCTAGCAGCCCTAAAGATAGAGAACCTCTTTGGAATGAGATAAACAATTTGCTTTCCTCCCAAAGTATTGATCATTGAATTGTGGCTAGAGATTTTAATAATACTCCTTCTTGGGATCTCAAATTGGGGAATAAGGTCAATATGATTAGAACTGAAAAGAATAATTGGGAGGCCCTTATCTCTAATAATAATCTTATTCATGTTCACTCTTCTACTTCAACCTTCACTTGATACATTCTATGTCTCCAATCCTAACAGTTTTGTTACTAGTGATGAGGGTACTTCTATATCTGATCATCAGTCTCAATTCTTTCATACCTCTCAGATCACTCAAATTCCAAGAACAGGAAATATTCCTTACAAATTCAATGCTTCCCTTCTTCTTAATGAAAAATTATGTTCTCAGTTTAGGAGCTTCTATAAGGATTTGGAGGAAAATAATGGAATGAATAATATTCCTTTATCTATGAAAAGCTTCTATCTAAAGATAAAGAAAATCAAGAATTGGATCAAGAATTGGTCTAAGTCTAAGCATGAGGAGAGTCATATGGAAAAGGATCATTTGCTTAGATACATGAAGGAAATTAGATCTCTGCTACAAAATGATTCATGTAACTCAAATTTGCATCTGGGAGAAGACATCTTAAAGAGAAAATCAAAAACATTAAAGAAATGGAAGCCAAAAGTGCTGGTATTAGATGCAAAATCAAATATACAACTGATATAGATTATGGTAGTACTAAATTCTTTTTTAGGGTGGCTAAAAGCAGGCTGTTGAGAAACTCTATTTCTGAGGTTATGGATGAGTCTGGTTTAATTCATACTACTTAAAGGGGTATTGCTAATACTTTTCATGCTAAATATAAGGATCTTTTTGAGTGTAAACCTATTCCTTTCAATGGTCTTGAGAATGCAAATGCTTTTAAGTCTCTCATTGGCACTATTCTTCCATCTGCCTCTGATAATATAGATTGTTCTATGGTCTCCCTGCCTTTTCAGGATGAAATCCTTAACATTCTTAACAGTTTCAGTAATGGGAAATCCCTGGTCCAGATGGGCTTCCTGCTAAATTCTATGTTAAATTCTGGGATGTTTTGAAAAATGACCTTACTTATCTTGTACATGGCTTCTGAAGGCTGAGCATTTGCATCCTTCCATCTCTAGTGGATTCATCTCTTTGATCCAAAGGTTAATCATCCTACCAATCTTCATGACTGGAGGCCTATCTCTTTAACTAATATTACCTATAAGCTTTGTGCTAAGATCATTGCTTCCAGACTTAAGAATTTTTTGCAGAGAAATATCAGTCTAAATCAATCTGGATAATTATGTGGCTGCTATGGAGGGTCTCCACTGGAACAGGATTTCTAAACAAAATTGTGTTCTTCTTAAATTAAGTGTGTTTTTTATTCACTGAGATGGGATTTTCTTGATTTTGCAATGTCTAAGCTTGGATTTCTTCCTAAATTGAGAAATATTATTTTTGGTTTAAACTCCCGATCTAATTCAGCTGTTCTTATCAATGGTTCTCCTTCTAGCTTTTCCCCCCTTACTCTTGGTGTTAGGCAAGGTTGCCCTCTTGCCCCTTATCTTTTCCTAGTTGCAGCTGAGTTGCTTACTAAAGCTATTTCTCATTACCAAAATCTTAGTTTAATTAACGGTCTTCGGCTTCCAGATTCCAATGAATCTCTTAGTATTCTTCAATATGTTGATGACTCTTTCTCCTTTCTTGATGTTGAGATTTGAAATATTGAGTTCTTTCTTAAAATTCTAAAGCAATTTTCAGCTGCTTCTGGTATCCAATTAAATATTGACAAAAGTTTGATAGTTGGAGACACTGCTCATCAAAGTCTGGCTGGTATTAAAGTTCTCTCCCCTCTTCAAGCTACTAAATTGTTAGGTATGCCTCTATCTCTGAATCATAGTATCAAAGGCTTGTGGGATCCTATCTTATCTAGAATCAAGAAGAAGCTTAATAATTATAGGACTACTCTATCCTTGCTGGTGGAACTATGATTGCAAACTCAGTTTTGGCGAGCTCTCACGTTTATTTTTCCACTGCCTTGGTGGCCCGTAAACTAATTTATCATGATCTTGAGAAAGTTATAAGAGGCTTCATCTGGAATGGTAAACATCTGGTGAACTGGGACTCTATTTGCAGATCTAAGGCTTTGGGGGGGCCTTGGTTGCAAGAATATATTTCTTCAAGCTCAATCCTTAGCAGGTAAATTCATTCGTGGTAATCAATCCGCTACTTCTAAGTTCATTAGATACTGGATTCATGAAAGTCATCCATATGGTCATCCTACTATTCAACATCTGCTATCTCGCTCTGCCTTTGTTAATCTCAAGCCTGCCCCCAATACCTCTTCCCTGATGTGCAATTTAATTAAAGCATGAAACTCTATTTCCCCAAATTATGATTTTGTATCAAAAGACAAACTTCATGGTGAAATGTCTATTTTTTGGAATCCCATTCTTGCAGATCATGACACTACTATGTTTGCTATTCGGCATCCAAGGATTTGCAAAAAATGGTCTGATGCAGGTTTTACAGGATCATCTCTTGGACTAAGCTAAAAGAGGTCATAAGGGGCACTTCTTCGGATAAAGAAAACTTCTTCTATATTAAGCATCTGATGTGTAACCTCTCTACTATTCCAGGAAATGGAGATTGGACTATTGATGGTAAGGTGTGATATAAAGTAAGGACTGTGTATAATGCCCTTTCTTGTAATGATGCTCCTTGTAGAGCTATGACTAAGTGGCCAATCAATGCTGATAATCTCAAGACTTTATTCTTTAATGTCTAGAATTCTTATTGTCCTCCCAAGATCTCTTATTTCATCTGGCTTTTTGCTAATTGCAGTTTGAATAACCTTTTTTCCTTATCAAGGAGGAATCCCAATATTCCTGCTAGTTGCCCTTTACTCCGTGGTAATGATGGAACTATGAGTCATATCTTCTTCTGCAATAAGCTAAATGGGTTCTGGTCTTGGTTAAGTGATAAGTTTGGCATATATCACAATCAAGATCTTCTGTCCTTTATTCAATCCAATGACAATTTCATTAACACTATTATTCATTCTGCTCTTTGGAATATTTGGAAGTCGAGAAATCGTGTTTTGTATGGGAATAAAAATCTTTCTATATTTTGGATTAAGTTGCATTTTCAATTTGACCTTGAAACTCTTGCTACTGCTCAAAAAAAAAAATTGGTACTAAATATGACAGGAAATGGGATTCATATATGGATAGTACATGGGTTGTTTCGATATGTTTGCTTCAAATCTAAATGTCGTGGATTCTAATATTTTCTTCTCTGATGATCCTAGAATATCTTGAGTTCCTGCGAGGAGAAGAGAAAAGCAAGTTTGATAAGCAGTCTCCTTTTTGTGAACCTGTTATTGATGGTCTGTTTGAGAACAATTTGGCAACGTCAATGGAATAAAATGTGATGAGGTTGGCTTGGCTCCTTATGATAAGGATAGTGAAGACTTGTGGGCTGCCATCTTCTGCCAAGAGGTTATTCAGATTCATTATTTGTGGTGGTTTTTGTTCAACAACATTTCAGCCTAATAGAAAGACAACTATCAAGATACAGATCGATGTACTATAGCCATAAGCAACTTTCAGATGTATATGGGTCACTAGGCCTCTTTGCTATACAATTTACTCATCATTCCAATCTATTTTTGGATATTGCTGGAATATAGTATTTATTTAGGTTTTGGTACTTTATAGTGCTTTTACACTATACCTTATTTCTTCATGTTTTGACTTCAAAAAGCATGGATGTTGCTTTGTATTTGAATTTTGATAATTAATGATAAAACCAACTCTTACTCTTTAAAAAAAAAAATGGTGGCGAACTACGAACAAGAAAATCTCAAGACTACTAATAGGCCTATCGAACAAGACAACATGACAATAACATAAGCAGCCATCAAAGCACAATAAAACTATCTAGCACACGAGCCAATGATGCACATTTAACTAAGCCCACGACATGACCAATAAGGTTTATCCTAGAAATCTTCAATGCTAAAGTTGAATTATCAAATGAATAGATATCTAAAGCATGGCATAGATAAGACGAGCATGCACACAAATGATATAACAAAATTTAGAGTTAATAGTCAACACTTTATCATATTAACTCAATAGCATATTATTCTCACATTACACATCTATTTCTATTTCTTTCTTTGTTTCCTCTATTGCTCTTGTAAGATCTAGATCTTTAGTGATAAATCTAAATCACCATTAGATTTAAGCAAATTCTCTATCTTCACATTGACAGAAGGGAACGTGAGTAATATGAATAAAATATTCAGAGAGCAAGGAACCATTGAGAATTTAGAGAGCAAGGAACCATTGAGAAATATCTTACATCACTGTAGCAGGGTATGATAAAAACTGTAGCTTATATATTTAATCACAATGCCGACCTCTTATTTTTAATCCGCAGCAAAATGTATCTCTGTGTCAATATCATCTATACATCTTACGTTCTATTTGAGCATCAGGTTCCGGCAGTTAAGCCTCACAGTCATACTCATAGGATCGATTCTGTCCTCTGTACATTGGACCGAAAATTTGTACAAGGGAAGTTCAAAACTATTGGGCGTATACCCCGGAATCATGCTTAATATATTAGGAAGATGATTATAATAAATATTGATCATAATAATGACCTGTAGAAATATCAACTGTCTCCATGAGTATGTTCATTCTGCACAATAGCTTAAGATTATGATATGAACTCCAAATTCCTACATTCCCCTTTCAGATTATAATCTTATAACTTCTTTGCAATTCATCAACTCAGACAATTTCTGAAATCTCTTACATCCCAAAGCTTTTGTCAGTATGTCTTCTAACCGGTTCTTTGAACATATATATTTCAATGCAATTTTCCCTTTACTCACCATATCTCTTATGTAATGCATTTCCATCTGTATGTGCTTGGTCCTTTTGTGTAAGACTGGATTTTTTGTTATTGCAATATAGCTTTAGTTATCACAGTATAGATCTATCCTACCTTCTTGCTTTACTCCAAGTTCTTCCAAAAATCTTCTTGTCCATACAATCTCCTTTGCTGCTAGAGTGGTTGAGGCACATTCTGATTCTGCAGTTGACAAAGCAATTGAAGATTGCTTCCTGCTTCTCCAGCTGATTCGACCTCCACCTGGAATTAGAATATAATCGTCTCCACACCAGTCTGCATCACTATGTGCTTTTATTTGCAAGTCTCCTATATTATACACTATTCCCTTGTTTTTAGAGCCCTTTAGATATCTTAGCACCTTCTTGGCAATCTGCCAATGACCTTATTCAGGATTATTGTTAAATCTGCTCAAAGCATTTACAATAAAAGCTATATCTGGTCTGGTGTTATTTGCAATAAAAAGCAAACAATCTCTTAATTGTCTGTAAGGAGTTTTTAACATTAATTCCTTTTCTTGATCTGTTTTGGGGCACATGTCCTTTGACAATTTTGCCCCAGCTAAGATTGGTGAGGGTTACAATCTTGCATGTTGAATTTCTCTATCACTGTATCGATGTATTCACTTTGACAAAGTGTGGTCAACCTCCTTTCCCTACATCTTTTAACTTGAATTCCCAAGAATTTGGAAAGTTCTCCCAAATCTGACATATCTTCTTTTCAGAGTCTCTTTGCACTGTTTTAGAATTTCCATACCATTTGCTGCTAAGATACAATCATCAACATAGATTGCCATAATACAAAATTTATCTCCCTCTTTTAAAATATAAACATTCCCATCATGTACAAGTTTTTCAAATCCCTGCTCTTTCAAATATTGATTAATGCACATTAAGCATAAACAGCTCGTTTCAACTTCCAAACTTTTGTTTTTCCCTTTTCATATCACTGTTTTATGTAAACTTCCTCATCTAGTTCAACATTAAGAAACACTGTACATACATCCATATGGTGCAATTCCAAATTTAGCACATTGGCAATAGAAATAATCATCCTGATACTTGTCAATTTAACCACTGGTTATATGTTTCCTCAAAGTCTATAACTTTTCTTTGGGAATATCCTTGTGCAACTAACCTTGCTTTATATGTTGGGCTTCCATCTGCATTCTTTTTCACCTTATATACTCATTCATTTCCAACAGCCTGTTTGCCCTTGGGCAAATCAACCAGTTCATATGTAGATATCTTTCAAAAGAGTTTATTTCCTCATTCATGGCTTCTCTCCATTTATTAGCTTCTGTGCTATTGCTTCATCAAAAGTTTCTGGAACACCTGTTTGCATGATTATTAGAGCTTCAGGATCTTGTTCATGCAGCTGTAATCTGGAACTTTTTCCATTTTCTTTTCTACCATAAAGGCTTGTGTCAAGATTAGCTTCCTCTATTAGCCTTTGACTTTCAGATTTCCTTTTTTTGAGTTTTATTTCATGATGCTCATCCTTATGTTCTGGATTTTGATCTGTATCTGTACCATGAACTTGATCTGTACCATCATTTTCTGCAACCTGGTTCCTGTCATGATCATTAACAAATGATGCATCTTTTTTTTTCCACATTCTGTTTAGAAAGGTTGATATCCTGTTCATTCTCATATAAGTCTGTAACATCATTTAGATTTGACCTGGAATCTTCAATCTTTCTATATTCAACTTGAGCGTTACTATTAAGCTTAGATATGTACAATTCCTTTTCCATAAAGACGACATCTCTACTTATTATAATGTTTCTTTTCTCTGGATTATACATTCTATACCATTTAGAGTGTTCATCATAACCTACCAAATAGGTTATGACAGATCTGTCATCCAACTTCAGTTTATTTTCCTTAGGAATGTGTGTATACAATAGATAACCATATGCCCTGTATTTTTCAAAGCTAGGCAAGTTTCCTGACCATAAGAATTTTGGACAAATACCCCGTAAGTTTTTTGATGGCAGTACATTCTGCACCAACACAACAGTCTTTACTGCCTCCTCCCAAAGATGATTTAGTAATCCTGCATGCTTAAGCATAGACCTAACATCATTCAAAATTGACTTGTTCTTTCTTTCTGCAACCCCATTCTGTTGGGGCATATAGCTACATGTAAATTGTCTTTTTATTCCCTTCTTTACGCAATACTTCTTAAATTTATAGGATAAGTACTCACCTCCACGATCTGAACGAACACTTTATTCTTATGCCAGTTTCACATTCAGCCTGTACAGCAAATATTCTAAAAGCTTCGAATGCCAAATTCTTTGTTCTCAGACAAAAAGCTCTTGTTTTTCTGCAGTAGTCATCCACAAAAGTTATAAAATAGCATTTTCCAGAGATTTCTGTTACATTTAATGGCCCAATAACTATACCAATCTATATGTTTGCCAAATAAGGATGAACGACCATTGTGAACAATTGTTGAAACTGTGCTACGTATTCGTCGGATAGAATGGGTATTACGACACAAAATTTATGGCGATAGAGGATGAATATAAATGATAAACCTAATAAAGAAGTGCACGTGTATTTTTTTTCTAGCATTGCAAAATGCTTTTGCATTTTATCTTGGTAAAATGCAAGTCTGTCTTTGCACTTACTGACCATCCCAGAGCATGCATTGTTTTATGCATTGTTTCAGGAGATTCAAGATTGCATATGACAAGCAAATAACCAAATAGCCGAACTGGTATTGCGGCAACTTACTGACAGTAATAACGTCAAGCAATGAATTACATTGCAAATAGGCATGTATCAGGCATCCCAAGTTGGTTCTTGCAAAGCATTTCTGCCCCTTTTTTTCCACCCGATTTGGCTTCATGGATCGGTGCAAGCCCTTAGAAGGGAACTGGCAATGACCCTGGAGATGCCCTCGCATCATATGCAAGATGCACTACTTGCATCAAATATAGGTACGTGTTTGCAGAAATCGAGAACATCTACTCAAATCTACTTCAGTTGGAGAAAAAATAGCCATAAACTCCAAGTCTATTGCATATAACGAGATTTGGCAGCATGTAGCATATGTAAGATCCAATCTTTGTTAAAAAAGATCCTGTAAAAGACCTCTGTTACTCTGTTACCCTTGTGCCACTTTCATCCATTGCCTCCATTAAGAATCTTGTTGAGGAGCACAAAATCTGAGCAGATGCAAATAACATAATAAAGGAACATGTATAAATTATAAGTAACTAGTGTCGGTGAATGTAATAGAGGTGAACATAATAGATCTGATTATATGCAAATGTTAAACATTGCTAAATGGAGAAGAATGCAATTTGTCTATGTCTGTATCAGATGCTTCTGAGTATAAAACTACATACCCTGAAAGACCAACTTCTACACAGTTAGACAGAGATCTGTGTTTTAATTCATCTCATTTCCATCCTTCCTTTAGTGCCACTGTAGCCAGTACAACTTCATCCGCACGAGCATCAGATATGCACACCATTTGGACTTATCTGTTTCTATCTAAATGAAACCAGCTTACCTCAGATGAATAAATGTTTTCACCTCCACTCTTTGTTACTCTCTGGTCCATCTGCTGAAAGATTTGGAGTGCAACTTCAAGCTGTCCCTCCTATGCACAGGAAACAATTATGGCAGTGCATGCAATTGTATCATGATGAAGCATTTGGTAGAAGATTTTTTTCCTCAATAGTTAACTGATTCTGACTGCAGAAAGCTAAACAATGATCAAAACATGTTACAAACACCAATCTATAAACCATTTTACATCATTTTTGGGATCGATAAAAACTCAGGATACATCCAAGAAAGGGAGCTTGAAGCACAAAATAGAGCCTCTTATGTCGTTCCCTAATCAAACAGAGCTCCTTGTTCTACTAATCAAACAACTGAAACCCTAAGGCAGGTAAACCCTACCGTAGAAAGGAATAGCTCGATATCTGCATGCGAGTTTTGAGATTTACCAGAAGCTAAATGGAGCTTCAATATCATCCCTTGATTAAGAACTTAAAGAGTCAATCTTGGCCATTAAAACGGGACGGTAAATTTGGATGACACAAAAACCATGCAAACATGGGGCTAAACTAGGAATTAAAACATGGAATACAATGCGCACTCTAGATGTACGCATTAGAATGTGCCATGTAATACGGCCACCAAATCATATGAAAACCTTAGAAAAAAACATACAAAAAAACAAAATAAACTTCTTGTTATTATGCTAGATATTCAACGACCAGAAATTAGAAGTTTTAAAGGAGATTGCTTCTTTGGCCAATTGATATTAAGATCAGAGCCCAATAAGTTCTAAGGATTTGTTGTTTGCCATGGGCTTCCCTTCCTAACTTATCAATCCTGACTTGCCACATAAGCAAGAAGGTGAGACATGCACCTTTCGTAGCTATCATTATGCCCTCTTCTTAAACACCTCTAAGGTGTTGAAGAATGATATATTGCATTTGTGATGTGGACATCATAATCTTCGAGATTCTAATTCTGCTTGTAAGATTCTTCTAAGGTAGTGGATATTCTGTGGTTTAAGCAGAATATTCTCTACAAAGCTCATAAAGGGACTGCTCTCTTGTAATGGCAACTACCAATACTTCAGTTACCGCATCTAAGGTGTGTCAATCTTTAGAAATAGCATCATATGCAATTAAGCTTAATTCATTTGCGATAGCTTATTGCAAGAACATTTTGTACGCTAACATCTTTCATTAAAAGTTTACCTCTTGGTGGCTTCCTTGTTGTCAATTCCACAAGCAATTGATTAATGATTGAATAGGTGATGCATTGACTAAATACAAAGGCCAATAATGGGTGATATCAAGCTTCTATATTTGTGCATGCTAATGATAGTAGCTATGCATGTGGGTTCTTTGAAAAGGCTAGGACCCAATAGTCCGAGTTTGAATATGTCAATTGTAATAAAACCAAACAATTCGTATACTAGGAGGATTAATCATTGTGATTAACAAGAAGCAAAGTAGACCGTGAATTCGTCGTTGTAGCAGGCCTCCTTGCTCAAGGCTTGCATTTTTGCATTGAATACACTCCTTACTTTTACATAAGCGATTTTGATGCCGAGTTTGCCCATTTGTGCCCATAAAACTTGTCTATTTTCTATATTTTTCGACAATGTTATTGTGCCCAGCAAAATTTCGACAGGCACTATGGTTTCTTGTAAATGAAGTAGGCTAAATCTTCCGTTTACAGCACCTGAGATGATTCATCATAGTGGATATGTACGAGAAGTTGATTCGGCAGAGTAGAAGTGGATTCGGCAGCATCAGAAGCTATGTTTTGAAGGTAATTTGGCACCTGAAGCTAATCCGACAGTTTTGAAGGTGATTCGAAAATCTTTGAGATAAATAACATATAATTTCTGAAGACAAATACTAGTCCTGGTAGTGCATACCTTACAACCGATTTTAGAGCAATGAATACAAAGGAGAAGAGTGCAAGAGGTTGTTCTTTGAATCTGCTAATGTGGTTGGGCATCTATGCATATGCTTTCAAACAGCCTAACAATCCATCAAACTTACCCACATATCGTGGTGGAATGAAATGAATCCCCAAGCTTGTATCTATAAAATCAATTCCTAGGGTTGGATCTAGCAAGAGGAGATTTTAACCCAATTCATATCCATTTTCGGTGTTTCGATGGCCCTTCAGCAATGGATGATTGATATACAAGGGCATTTTAACAAATACAAAAAATATAGGGGCATTTTGACAATTATAAAGAAATACAAGGGCATTTTTAGAATTTTTCCCTTAAATAAATAGAGATTTTCATGATGCATGCACCCAGTTATGTTGGTTAATAGTAGATCTAGACACTAGGCACTTCAAGCATGCCTTGTATAGTTCAAACCCCAAATCACTGAAATTGAAAATTGAAGTCCTAACCCTATGGGCTTGAAATGGACTAGAGTTTGCCCAGTCGAATAAAATCATATTCGGATTAGGGTTTTAGCGCAAGCGGCGAGTAGTTATGGTATCGAAGACGAAGCTCTGTATCAACCGCTCACGGTCACCATAGCTACATGGCGTGATGTGCCTATTGTAAATCGTACATGTCTGGTCTGGAAAAATTTCTGCAGATTACTATTAGCTGGCGTGCAACTTTTACTGCTGTTGATGGCACCTTTGCTTTTGTTGATGCTACAGTTGAGCATTTGAGAGATAGAAAAGACGTCTGAGATTGCTTAAAAAAAAGAACAAAATATACATTTAAAATTCGATTAGACTATATAGTGACGAGGTTTATTTCTATTCTCTATATTGTGATTTCAGAACTATGGGTGCAGCTGTCAAAAATTTAAATAAGAAGGTATTTAATTTTTGACGCATAAAAATACTTCTCATTTCTTAAAACATATTGCTTTTTCATGCAGGCAGGAACTCCTGTGTTTCTGTCAGCAGGTTAAATGAGAAGTCAGTTAGCCATTTTCTTATCATTTGCCATTCTTTATTTTGGATAATGCTAACTCGAGCATTGAAGAAACGAGCAATTAAAACAGTAAGATATTCTTTCAAATCCACAATAGCTACTTGGTTTGTTTGGTTTTTTTAGTATCGAATGTAAAAGCAGGGGTAAACATAGAATATTGTTTCCAATCAAGCATATCTTCTCTAAAGTTCACTGCAAAAGGAGGTGGTGAAAGTAGATCGTAAACACCAAAAGCATGAGGTACTTCTTGCGTTTTAACTATAGTTGATAAAAAGTTCTTTAAATACTGGACTTTTGCGGAAGTAGCCTCATTTTTTTGGAATTGAAGTAACATCACCTGAATGAGCTTCTGTCCATTTTTATACTATAATAATAGGAGGAAAGTAATTCAGAACTTTCTTGAGAGAACTTATGGTGCTGTTACATTGTTGGAGATAATAGTTTAACTAGAGGTTCGAATCCTCTGAGCTCTATTTTATCACTAGAAACGTTCTCTCAAACATTGAGGACATTTATGAGTTGCACTTGATTTCTGTATTTCAAAAATGCCATGTTGCCACTCAAATATCCATAATTTATATATACTTTTAAGAAACAGTTTGCATTAACAACCCATTATATGCTAATTAGATAATGATTATATGATTTAGCAGGTGATGGCTATATAGTGTTATTAAACTAACTGAAATGGTGTTAAATAACTCGGAAAACAGTATTGATTATAGGTTAAAAAACCCTTGCATTATAATGAAAGACCATTATGGTTTGAATGCAATAACTTAGGTAGGCTTTTTGACCACTAAACATATGCAAGTTATGACATTTTAACACTTTAAGAACCATTTAAATTTACCATTTTAATTTAGCACTTTAAGAACGATGTGACTAGAACACTATATTATACTACCATGTTATACCACATCAACAAACTACATACCTAAAGCACTATATAAAACAACAACTAAACGTGCCCATAAACCACCATAATGAGCACCATATACGAACCATTGATAATTATTTTGTTAAAATACCACCTTGATAAAACACACCACGAAATCACGTGATTTAGCCATAAAAGGTTTTTAATGAAATTAACCCACAAAGCCACATATGTTTTATTGAATGGTTTTTTTTTTTGTTGCATTGTGTATGTTATGTGCTTGAGTGCTCTATTTTGACGGACTACGGTCCGAGGCAATGATCATATATGAGCGATGTACCTTTTGTATTATCTACTTTACTAAATCTTGTCTTTGATAATCTAATCCTCCCTTTACTTTTAACCACTATTCCAAAGGGGGAGAATGTGACGTTCCACGTACCTATATGCTATACGTACAAGTACTATGACACGTCACCAAGGGTATTTTAGCCATCATAATCTAGACCTAACGGGTTAAAGGGTTAAAGTTAGCTATGCTAAAATTACATTAATTAATTAAGCTAATTTTGTCATCTTAGCTAATTAATAACTAATTATATAAGTTAATTATTATTAATTAGGCTAATTAATCAAGTGCCACTTGGGCCAAATTAATTGGCCCTAATGGACTTGCCAATTTGACTTGCCAATCTAGGGTTCCAAATTGGGGCTCCATCCAATTTTTGCCCCAAATCGATTTGGGGGAAGAGGAGCAGCTTGTTCAACCTTCTTCAAACCAGAGAGATGGAAACTCTGGGAGACAACGGTTCTAGCCAGGATACCGGTTAGTGTGTAGGTAGCTTGAGTTTCTAGCTAACCCTTCTATGATTAATGTATGGTTAACCTTTATTTGTTGCTTAAGCTAAGGCTATGAATGCATTTATGTATTATGGTAGTTCTTTTTCTGCACCTCTTGTGCTTGTGGGATTAAGGGAGGTAGAGATCTAAAGACTAGTAGAATGATGTTTCTAGCTAGAATCTCGTAAATCCCAATAAATGCGGCATGTGCACAAGAGCCCACCTGGCTATGGGTGTTATGTTGTGGTTGAGCACCAGACAACGGACACAATGGAGATATAGAAGTGGATCCTTGCCGCTGTAAGGTTCCCTTAGTGTGCTAGACTTATAGTTGGTCACCGCATGCAGGCCGGGTATAGGTCTGACACCCCCTGGGTCTCGCAAGCAACATCCTATAGGGACGTCCTAGGGCTCGGTATTAGCCTTTTGGGGGGTTAAGTCAGGTACGAATGTGTGTCGCCAATGGCATCACCATCCTCTAGCCACCCATGGAACCTTTGTGCTCCGGGAAGGGACTTATCCCATTCTTGCCTCATCGGACTGGGGAGATGCAATTTGGAGTAGTCTCATAGGGTGAATCCATGGGGTTACGTTTCCGGAAGGCTACAATCACGCCATAACATGTTTCAGCCTATCTGCAAAGTGTGCACAGGAGGGGTGATGGAGTGGACTACCCTAGCCATTGTTCTATGCCAACCAACGCCATTGTCATGATTCCATCTATTGCTATCTGAAGGCCCTGACCGTCACTCAACCCCCTTTGAGTCTGAGCCTGGGGTAGAACCCTATGATGCCTTTTATATGTTACGTCGATATTATGTTGTGCGTTTTAATTATGGATGGGACTCCCTTCATGGTGGCATATTATTTATGCGTATTGTTGCTAGTGCTAACATGTATGTATGCTTCCTGACACCTTCGTGGCCTTCACCCGGACACTTGGCCATCACTGGTGGTCTGAGTCAAACTAAGGGCCTTCCCTTGGTGATTGAGTTGCCATGACACGTCACCGATCGTATTTTAGCTATCATAATATAGACCAAACAGTTAAAGTTAGCTATGCTAAGATTACATTAATCAATTAAGCTAATTTTGTCATCTTAGCTAACTAATAATTAATTATATAGTTAATTATTATTAATTAGGCCAATTAAGCAAGTGCCACGTGGGCCAAATCGATTGGCCCTAATGGACTTGCCAATCTAGGGTTAACCAAATTGGGACTCCATCCCAACTTTTGCCCCAAATCGATTTGGGAAAAATTGGTGGAGGAGGAGCAACTTAATCAACCTTGTTTAAACCAGAGGGATGGAGACCCTGAGAGACAACAGTTCTAGACATGATACCGATTAGTGTGTAGATAGCTTGAGTTTCTAGCTAACCCTTATATGACTGAGGTATGATTAATCTTTATTTGTTGTTTAAGCTGAGGTTATGAATGGTTTTACGTACTATGGTAGTTCTTCTTCTGCACCTCTTGTGATTGTGGGATTAAGGGAGGTAGAGACCTAAAGGCTAGTAGAAGTAGAGATGTTTCTAGCTAGAATCCCGTAAATCCCAATAAATACACACCTGGCTGTGGATGTTATGTTGTGGTTGAGCTTCAGACAACGGACACGATGGAGATATGGAAGTGGAGCCTTGCACTGTAAGGTTCCCTTAATATGCTAGACTTATAGTTGGTCACCGCTTGCGGGCCGGGTATAGGTTTGACACCCCCTGGATCTCGCAGGCAACATCGGTATTAGCCTTTTGGGGGGTTAAGTCGGGTACGGATGTGTGTTGCCAGTGGCTTTACCATCCTCTAGCCACCCATGGAACCATTATACTCCGAGAAAATACTTGTCCCATTTCTGCCTCATCGGACTTGGGAGATGCAATCTGGAGTAGTCTCATAGGGTACTCCATGGGATTACGTTTCTGGAAGGCTACAATAACGCCATAACATGTTTCAGCCTATCTGCAAAGTGTGCATAGGAGGGGTGGATGTAGTGGACTACCCTAGCCATTGTTCTATGCCAGCCAACGCCATTATCATGATTTCGTCTCTTGCTATCAGGATACCCTGGTCGTTAGTCGACCCCCTTTGAGTCTGAGCCCGAGGTCGAACCCTCATTTATGATGCCTTTTATATGTTATATTGGTACTATGTTGTTGTTCATTTTGATGTTGGATGGGCCTCCCTTCATGGTGGCATATTATTTATGTATATTGTTGCTAGTGCTATCATGTATGTACGCTTCCGCCGTATAGAAAATAGAAGGCGTGGGATGAATGACACCTCCGTGCCCTTCACCAAGACACTTGGCCATCACCGGTGACCCAAGTCAAATGGATGATCTTCCCTTGGTGTTTGAGTTGCCATGGGAGGGGAATTTCCCGTATTTATAGGATGGAGCATCGTATAGGTTCGGGGAGCGTCACATTGGCCACCCATGAGGATCTCAGGAAGGAACATGAGGCTAAGGTCAATTTTGAGGTCCTCCACGCTCCTCTTCATGCTCACATAGAAACCCTCACGGTCCAACTCAATGCAAAGGAGCAGATTCATGGGGATGCCTTAGCACTCTACAGGGGTCTTCAAGAAGAATTTCATGCTCAACAACAACATGCTGCTACTCAGTGTCAACCTCACATCACTACACTTGAGTGAATGTTCACTGCTGCCCAAATTCAGGTCAAGTCTTTGGAAGCTCCATGTAAATAATAGATGACACGAAAATTGTTGGTCTTCAGCTCCATGTCTCCTCTATGGGTGCTTCACCTTCTCTTCCTTCCTTCCTTCCTTCTCATGCTACTCACGCTCAATGGAACATTAAAGAACTCTGACACATTGTTGATGAGAAGAATAATAAATTCAGGACCTGACAAATCAATTTCATCAGGTCGAACAATCTGCGAAAGAGCTCAACAAAACATAGAACATTGCACCTTTTTGGCAGCTCAAATCAGTCAGGATTATCCTCAGCTAACGGGCTACCTAGACTATGTCAAGGCAAGGCTCATACTTTTCTCATCAGATGGCTCAGTGCATCTGGTTTTGTGGAAGACGACCCGCTCACCATCTTTGTCTTTTCATGTCTATGGCATGGCCTAACAGTCGAGGAAAGAGGTGTTCTTTGTGCCCTGCTTAATTTTCAATTATTGTCTTTTGAAGATCTTGATTTCTTTATACTCCTCACTATTTAACCCATGGCCTATATCTTGCATGATTTTTATTTTGCACACTCTCAAGACAAAGTTTCTGAAGGCCCTCCTTCTGCATTCACTGGAAATGCAACAACAATTTCGTTACTCCAAAAAAACAACAAATATCTTTCTAATCCCGCATGCGCTACTGCTCTTCAAAAGGAATACATGCATGAGCTCCATTCACATCTAACCTTTTTAGGCTCAAGAGGATCTTCAAAGCTCTTAGAAACATTTGTAAGAAGATTATATGCATTGTTGTTTCTGCAACATGTTGGCATTTCAATATCGTTCGCTCCTATCTTAAAAATCAGGTGATGCCAATTGATTGAGAATCTTCTTCCCTACACACTTTGATACCTCCTCAAGACTGGGAAACTCTTTCCAAACTGTTGGATCCAGCCCTTGTCGCGGACTTCTGGGTCCAATCAAAGAAATATCGAATACATCCACCACCCTTATGCATCCCTTGGTGCACCTCCATGCCATGAGTATATGACCACGGACTGGCACTCTTCCCTTTGGACACGCACCTTGGCAGCTCATACAGAGTGAACACCCACGCATATTACCACGAATCTCCGTTGAATCCTCGCTTTATTTGCCATCATGCTTGGAAGGATACCAACACCTTGGATAACACTACCAATTGGATTTATATTCCCAATGACAAGTCCTGAAAGAGCCTTACAAATGTTGTGGCCGGCTTGACGCAATCCTTGACCACCACTGCCACTTCTCCAGATCCTTTTATCCATCGCCAAGCTGACTTTGCACTGCTCTATGCTGCATTCTCACGAGTTCCTTGAATCTACGTCGGCCTATTTTTCATTGCAATCTGAATGCTGATGTCATCGTCTTTAGACTTGAAACACTTCTTCTTACGAGTGCCAATTTGTTCCAATAACTGCTCATCAAGCCCTAGAAGAAATGGTGAAATCTAGGTTCCTTATTGATGACACGCTAGCTATTGGGCAGGTCACACCTGACACCCTTCAACAATGCTAGCAGCTGATTGTAGGTTATCATAATCAGGTCCGTCCTCACAGTCGCCAGGATGATGCGGATGAACTTGATAATTTCCCTTCATAGAAACAATGCCCCCTTTTTTTTCCCCTCTAAGTGCTCTTTGGTGGGAGGGAGTGTTAATCCCGTTTCAAAGGCACATGACTATTTCTAAGGTACATAAAAGAGCCCAAGAGCAAGGGTCCTGCATCCATATCAGAAGCCAAGACCACGCCATCAAAGAAGAAGAGGCCACAGGAATCCACGGTGTGAAGAACCCACGACCACGACGCGTGAGCCTTGGAGCATAAGTCTTATGCAGCATAAACCATGACAATCACGACTCCTGATATTATGGCAGATTCTTCCCCGCTGTCAGCCGAGATTTTGGGGATTAGGTAACCGAGATCTAAGAAGGCAGTCTTTTTGCTATTTTAAGCCCAAGGTCGTTGTAATATATATACCAGAAGCTTAGACTTAGAAGCTTAGACAAGTCTTAGTATTTTTTAGTTGTCTCATCTCCGTGTTCTGGAGACCTCATTGTATCTTTGATGATCATTTCAAGGGATTCTTATCTTAACATACAGTTTTTCTGGTTATCTTTCTCGTGATTGTCGGTTCTTAGTTCTTAGTTTCTCTTTTTAGCAAATCCCGTGTGACACTCTACTGCTTAGGATTTGTCTCTTAGACACAAAGGTCCTCACATAAGACTGTCTTGCAGGCTGTCCCGAATCCAGACCCCAAATAGTTTTATTATTACCTTCATATCCTTAGACCTTATTTGACCAGTTTCAGGGTATTGAGTGTGCTTTTCTTATTTTGAATTATTTACCTCTTCATCCGTCTTCTTTATACTCGGCATTTAGCTGAATTTTTTACTTTAAATCGAAATTAGTAAAGAACACAAAATTAGTAAAGAACACATCTCTGTAAAGCTTCCTCGTTTAACTATAACATTGGATTACATATTTTTCGTTTCACTAATCCTATTACATATATCTGTCCAACATCCCTATTATCCTTAGGACCTTGGATTACGGAGAAAAAAAAAAAAAAAAAAAGAGAACTAGTCAAAAGCACGTTTGATTACTTTGCATAGCAAATTATATGTATTTGTAACTCCCTGTAAAATATGTTACTCTTTTTGCAAATCATGTTTCAATAAATGTGTTACTTTTTAAGTTTTTATTCTATTCTATGCATTGACATAATAAAAAATTTATATTTCTCAGTAGGGGTAAAAGTTTTGTGTCAAATGCAAAACATATGAGTCTAGGCTATTAAACATGGAGGCTCTAATGATGTCTATGAATACCACTAAGATTATGGTCTGCATGTGGTGTTTGCTTGTGGTCTTCCATGTACATTATCTGGAAACGTGGTATTTGATATTCTCTAGCATGGGCATGCAATATTTTTATGAGCAATCCATACAAGCTTGACAAAACAGATATTACTAAGTAACTTATGTGTGAGAAGATAATGTGTCATTTTAGAGTTATATGAAGTGATGTACAAGAATGTCTGTTTACCAGACATTCTGGTGTGGAAGCAATGCCGACGCGCGTCAGCGCGGAGGCATTGTTGACACGCCAGAATGTCTGGTAAACATGCATTTTTGTAACGTGGAAACCGGTTATGTTACATTCTGTGGCAAAAAAAAAATTAAATGCTGCTAGATCTTCGAAACCTTTGTAGAATTGGTAGAAAATGGCTTGAATCAGTAGAATCGGTGGCTAAAATGGTTCGAAATCATGGCTGGAACCGCTTGAAGAGTCGCCGGAGAAGGCCGTAGAATAAAACCCTGTAGCGGAAAAAAAAAAAAAAAAAAAAAAAAAAAAAAAAAAAAACCTGTAGCGAAGAAAAAATAGTTTACATTCTGGGTTTGAAACTATGACACGTGGCACAATGCGATTAGTTCCCAAGGGCAGAATGTAACATAACCGATTTTTACGTCATCTTACAATTATTACCCTAGTGTAGGCAAAGGGCTAGAGCACTTGTTTTGTTTCTTTCTGCTGCAATGCATTGCAACTCCCTAAAAATGTAGGATCTTAATAAATACGGCATAAACTTTGCCTTGTATAATATGAATAGAAAATATGTCATGGTTTCATACATCAGCAATGATTAACAAAGATGCAATTGTGGCCTTGAAAAATGGTTTTTCTTCTTAGCAAGAGCTAAATTGGCCTTGAACTACCTTTGGCACTTCAATATTGGGGTGATATAATACTATCTATGGTTACCTTGGAGCAGTAAACTTCATGGATATGAGTGCAGATGAAGGAAGAATGGTACAACCAAGAAGCAGCAAGACATCACAAGTGATAAACAAATCAAGTTTTTGCCTTCGTAGGTCCTCCTTTTACTCTGAAATCTTGTATCAAGGCTCTCAAGATGCTTGGATGGGCATTCTGTGTATGACAGTTTGGAAGTGGAGTTGTCTTTCCACGTCATTAATGAACATCCGTCACTACTCCCCTACATTACAATGTTTGGGACCAACCTTTTGTTCTATGTTTATTGATTTCAATAAACTATGCTTCAATTTTGCTTTTGGTTGAACATTCGAAAGAGAAAGAATTGTAAGAACAAATTCAAAAAATTATCTTGAGAAGAACAAGAGATTGAAGAGCAATATTCTACAAAGAGTGACAAGAGAAGATGCATGGATGTGGCTAGGGTAGGCCCGCTACAACTTCTTGCCAAGACAAGGATTTAGTGCACAATGCTGGAAGAGTATTTGCTCCCCAAAAGGATGCACGTGTTAAGGTAAAAGTTTTGCTTATAAGGGTTTTGAACTCCCATATTTTGTTACAACTGAGCTTAGACATGGAATTCCAAACTCAGTCATAGAATTCATTGAAGACATTTGAAGGTGGATTTGTGGCGCAGTAGACTCTATGAGGCTTGTGTTACTCTATGAGGCTTGTGTTGAGGAAGCACAAGGTTGGTTAATGACAATAAAAAGTTCCATTTATATGTTATAGATGCAAATTTCACGTTACAAAAATTGCAATATCAACAAAAAATTTGCAGGTATGTACCTCATACAGGTATATCCTAAGTGCAGCAAAGCTCAACATAGCAGATATAAATTATCCATAGACAGCATGAAACTCCAATTATTATAAGGCAAAATTGAAATGAAGTAAAAACAAAAGGACATGTCAGCATCACTGTTTTGTGTAAAGTAATTTGTATGTTTTGGTTAATGTCTTCATCCGCAGCAACATTTAAAAAGAAAAGCCATCTAAAGCTATTGTCCCGACTTACAAGATATCTTCTTCGATGTGGGTGGTGTCATACTCGCTCTTCCGGAAACAATTAGACCAACTGCCTTAGAACTTTAATGACCTTCACCCCAAAGTGCACTTGAAGAATATCGAAGGTATGGGGAGCTCCAATGCGACCCTGAAGTTATGTCCTTTTACAAGATTTTGTGATTAACAGGATTCATAGATACCTTCGAGCTCCAATGCGACCCTGAAGTTATGTCCTTTTACAAGATTTTGTGATTTACAGGATTCATAGATATAGAAACATTGCCTGAGATTTAGATGTCCCTGTGGATAACTTTGCCAGAAAATGTTGTATCCTTGTGAAATTTTTATGAAGGTTCAAGTCATCGTTTTTAATAGCCTTTCTAAGAATTAATTCAGTAATCTCGTTAGGAGTTAAACCCTTTTGTTGCATTTGTAGGAGGAGTTCAATAACTCCATAATCATGTCCATGTTGGGCATACGATGCAATTATTCTGTAGCTTCTTTGATTTTAGATTTTTCTGAGAGGCTTTCCGGTTTATTCACCTCAAAATTTGGCCACTGCCTTCCAAAAGGCCAATGAGTAATAGCTGGCAAATGGATGTAACCAAGTTGCTAAGTGTTGGATTATCATTTCCAGCATCCAACACTATCCTATCTTGGGAATGGTTACATGCCAGATTAAGATCCTGAATGAAGATGCATATACTTGGCTATTGCACGTGCCAAATATCATATGTAGAATTTCCTTTCGCAAGAGCAACACCTTTAATTTTGTTTGTGTCTCCTCAGTGACTGCTTTCACCAATAATCTCCACATGAACATTTCCCATCTCCAAAGTGATTGAAAGCGATTAGCATCTCTCATAATGATTTGTCGTTCTTCTATCTTTGAAATTAACTTTGTCACTGTACAGTCGACACAGACCCTAAGATTCTTGATAATGCGTAGAGTAGTTCCACTGGAAGTAGACAGGAGCCCAAAACTTATTGACAGTCTCTCACTATGATAATCAAGCAACGCTTCTTTGGTCTCCTCATCCAGATTATGCAAAACTGATGACATATCAGGCACATACCCACACGCATCTAATTGCATATTCAAAAGTTTCAGCCTCGCATAGATGGCTTCCTTCATTGGATGGGAATTATCACCAATCAGAAAGGTATGAACCTGATTACCAATCTCAATTGAACTGCACCCCAGTTCCTTCTTTATGCCTCTTTCCACCATAAGATTTCTAATAGGTGCAACATCCACCCATCTACCAGGTCTAGCATATATGTTGGACAAGACAACATATGCGGCAGGATTATCTGGGTCCAACTTGCGGACCTGTTCTGCAGCAATCTCACCTCTTTTAACATCACCGTGAATCCTACAAGTAGCTAGGAGAGCCATCCATACAACAGCTATATCTGCATAAGTTGTATCCCTAATGAAGGCATGCGCCTCTTCCAACTGTCCTGCACAACCCAAAAAGATCAACCATGCAGCCATAATATTCAGCTGTCGGTATGATGCCATAATCTTTGACCATTGCATCAAAATAGCATTGTTCCTTATCAATAAGGCCTGCATGATGCATTTAAAATATAGACAAATGTGATATTGTCGGGCTTCAGACCCTGCGATATCATTTGCTGAAACAAATCTAGTTCCTCCTTACCAAATTCATGTTGTGCATACGATCCAATCATTGTACTCCAGGTCACAACATTGCGTTGATGCATTTGGTCAAATACTTTTCGCGCATCATGCAGGCTACCACATCTAGCATACATGTTAATCAGGGCAGTACCAATCATGATGTCTGATGAATACTCATAAGATACAATCATGTCATAGAACAACTTCCATGTGTTCAAAGAGGATATGCTTGCATAAGCATCAAGAGCAGCAAGAAAAGTGATTGCCTCTGGCTGTGCATGTGCGCATTCCATTTGCTGAAAGAGTTTTAGAACTTCTCTGCCATGCCCGTTCTGGGTGCACACGGAAAGCATGGCATTCCAAGATGCCACAGACCTTTGAGACATTTTATTGAATATCAATTGTGCATGTTCCAAGCTACAACAATTACCATACATATTTATCAAAGCATTACTGACTATCATATTAGCCGTGCATTCATTATTAAAAATACATTATTAACAATAACAACGGCATGAATCAATAACCATTTGCTAAACCATTGATACTACGGCACGAACTTAGGGCATTAATGTAGGTCACCTGGTTTGCCCTAACATCTTCAAGCTGCATACAAAGCAAAGGTTGAAGGGTTTTTCCAGAGTGATTCTTATACGCATGTGCTGCAACCATGGCATTCCAAGATATAATATCTCGTTTAAATAATCTGTCAAATATAGTAGATGAGTATTCTCCATTTCCCGACTTCCCGTACATGTTAATAAGAGCATTTCCAACAGTGCTATCTAATTGATAGCCAGATGCAATGATGCAAGAATGGACCATCTTGCCATCTGCCTTACCAGAACATGGCGCCAGAGAGTTAATGAAGGTCATGCTATCTGCTCTTACATCACCTATTTGTAATTCAAGTAAACATTCCAGTGATTATTTGGCATAACCTGCCTTTGCATATGCTGCAATAATGGTGTCCAACATATACATGGTATGTACATCCATTAACCATTCATATGGAGCAAGGAAAGTTATCAAGACTATGTCTGATTGCAGCCGACCATGCATAATGGCAGCATGGACAAACTTTCCCAAAGCCATATCAAACGAGTATAGTCTAAGAATGTTAAGGAAGGTTACTTTATTTGGCTCCATACCTTTTTCTTGCGTCTGCCATAGAAGTTCTAAAAACTATCACTGTCATGCTGAGCATAACTTGCTATTATAGCATTCCACGAAACTATATCCAATTGGGTAATCTTGTTAAAAACCGCACGCGCATTGATGATACCTCCACATCTTCCATACATGTTAGCAAGAGCAGTTCCAACAACATCATCTGATTCATGTATTGTGTCAGCAACATGTGCATGAATCCGCTCAGCTTTTTCCAGCGATGATAAGCTAGAGCATACATATAAGATAGCAATAACACTTGGCTATGCAATTTAATTCTTCTCGACCACATTTGTTCAATCAAATTCAATGCATTGTTCAAATAACCACATCAAAAAAGCGCTACTACCATAGTATTCCATGAGTTTATACCTGGATTTACCATTTGAGCAAACATTTTTGATGCATGCCCGATGTTGTGCCATCTGCAATACATCTCCATAAGCTGGACAAGTATGTTCTTCTCAAGTCCATATTTAATGCTATCAGCGTGTAACTGCATACCCTTTGCTAGAATTAAGTTCACCAAAGCACCAAGCATTTCTTGCAATCTTCTGCGTGCATTCAGCATGTGTTAGGTGCTGAATACTCCTCTCCATTCTTTTCTCTGGAAAATTATATGTGTGATATCCAAGAGTCTGGTCCTTTCCTCACATTCGTAGTGATCTATATCTGGTGCAACAAGATAGTCTCTCATATGCTTATCTATTAGGCAAGCATCGTTAGGAGTTAAACCCTCTTGGCCACTGCCTTCCAAAAGGCCAATGAGTAATAGCTGGCAAATGGATGTAACCAAGTTGCTAGCTGTTGGATTATCATTTCCAGCATCCAACACTATCCTATCTTGGGAATGGTTACATGCCAGATTAAGATCCTGAATGAAGATGCATATACTTGGCTATTGCACATGCCAAATATCATATGTAGAATTTCCTTTCGCAAGAGCACCACCTTTAATTTTGTTTGTGTCTCCTCAGTGACTGCTTTCACCAATAATCTCCACATGAACATTTCCCATCTCCAAAGTGATGAAAGCGATTAGCATCTCGTCACTGTACAGTCGACACAGACCCTAAGATTCTTGATAATGCGTAGAGTAGTTCCACTGGAAGTAGACAGGAGCCCAAAACATTGACAGTCTCTCACTATGATAATCAAGCAACACTTCTTTGGTCTCCTAATCCAGATTATGCAAAACTGATGACATATCAGGCACATACCCACACGCATCTAATTGCATATTCAAAAGTTTCAGCCTTGCATAGATGGCTTCCTTCATTGGATGGGAATTATCACCAATCAGAAAGGTATGAACCTGATTACCAATCTCAATTGAACTGCACCCCAGTTCCTTCTTTATGCCTCTTTCCACCATAAGATTTCTAATAGGTGCAACATCCACCCATCTACCAGGTCTAGCATATATGTTGGACAAAACAACATATGCGGCAGGATTATCTGGGTCCAACTTGCAGACCTGTTCTGCAGCAATCTCACCTCTTTTAACATCACCGTGAATCCTACAAGTAGCTAGGAGAGCCATCCATACAACAGCTATATCTGCATAAGTTGTATCCCTAATGAAGGCATGCGCCTCTTCCAACTGTCCTGCACAAACCAAAAAGATCAACCATGCAGCCATAATATTCAGCTGTCGGTATGATGCCATAATCTTTGACCATTGCATCGAAATAGCATTGTTCCTTATCAATAAGGCCTGCATGATGCATTTAAAATATAGACAAATGTGATATTGTCGGGCTTCAGACCCTGCGATATCATTTGCTGAAACAAATCTAGTTCCTCCTTACCAAATTCATGTTGTGCATACGATCCAATCATTGTACTCTCACAACATTGCGTTGACGCATTTGGTCAAATACTTTTCGCGCATCATGCAGGCTACCACATCTAGCATACATGTTAATCAGGGCAGTACCAATCATGATGTCTGATGAATACTCATAAGATACAATCATGTCATGGAGCAACTTCCATGTGTTCAAAGAGGATATGCTTGCATAAGCATCAAGAGCAGCAAGAAAAGTGATTGCCTCTGGCTGTGCATGTGCGCATTCCATTTGCTGAAAGAGTTTTAGAACTTCTCTGCCATGCCCGTTCTGGGTGCACACGGAAAGCATGGCATTCCAAGATGCCACAGACCTTTGAGACATTTTATTGAATATCAGTTGTGCATGTTCCAAGCTACGACAATTACCATACATATTTATCAAAGCATTACTGACTATCATATTAGCCGTGCATTCATTATTAAAAATACATTATTAACAATAACAACGGCATGAATCAATAACCATTTGCTAAACCATTGATACTACGGCACAAACTTAGGGCATTAATGTAGGTCACCTGGTTCGCCCTAACATCTTCAAGCTGCATACAAAGCAAAGGTTGAAGGGTTTTTCCAGAGTGATTCTTATACGCATGTGCTGCAACCATGGCATTCCAAGATATAATATCTCGTTTAAATAATCTGTCAAACACAGTAGATGAATATTCTCCATTTCCCGACTTCCCATACATGTTAATAAGAGCATTTCCAACAGTGCTATCTAATTGATAGCCAGATGCAATGATGCAAGAATGGACCATCTTGCCATCTGCCTTACTAGAACATGCCGCCAGAGAGTTAATGAAGGTCACGCTATCTGCTCTTACATCACCTATTTGTAATTCAAGTAAACATTCCAGTGATTCTTTGGCATAACCTGCCTTTGCATATGCTGCAATAATGGTGTCCAACATATACAGGGTATGAACATCCATTAGACTCTGACAATAACCATTCATATGGAGCAAGGAAAGTTATCAAGACTATGTCTGATTGCAGCCGACCATGCATATATCAAACGAGTATAGTCTAAGAATGTTAAGGAAGGTTAGTTTATTTGGCTCCATACCTTTTTCTTGCATCTGCCATAGAAGTTCTAAAAACTATCACCGTCATGCTGAGCATAACTTGCTATTATAGCATTCCACGAAACTATATCCAATTAGGTAATCTTGTTAAAAACCGCACGCGCATTGATGATACCTCCACATCTTCCATACATGTTAGCAAGAGCAGTTCCAACAACAACATCTGACTCATGTATTGTGTCAGCAACATGTGCATGAATCCGCTCAGCTTTTTCCAGCGATGATAAGCTAGAGCATACATATAAGATAGCAATAACACTTGGCTATGCAATTTAATTCTTCTCGACCACATTTGTTCAATCAAATTCAATGCATTGTTCAAATAACCACATCAAAAAAGCGCTACTACCATAGTATTCCATGAGTTTATACCTGGATTTACCATTTGAGCAAACATTTTTGATGCATGCCCAATGTTGTGCCATCTGCAATACATCTCCATAAGCTGGACAAGTATGTTCTTCTCAAGTCCATATTTAATGCTATCAGCATGTAACTGCATACCCTTTGCTAGTGAATTAAGTTCGCCAAAGCACCAAGCATTTCTTGCAATCTTCTGCGTGCATTCAGCATGTGTTAGGTGCTGAATACTCCTCTCCATTCTTTTCTCTGGAAAATTATACGTGTGATATCCAAGAGTCTGGTCCTTTCCTCACATTCGTAGTGATCTATATCTGGTGCAACAAGATAGTCTCTCATATGCTTATCTATTAGGCCAGCATCGTTAGGAGTTAAACCCTCTTGTTGCATTTGTAGGAGTTCAATAACTCCATAACCATGTCTATGTTGGGCGTACAATGCAATTATGCAATTCTTTAGACAATACATCTTGTCAAAAATCCAACAGGCGTACAATGCAATTATGCAATTCTTTAGACAACGTGCAAGCTGCCACACTTGCAACACATGTAAACCAGGGTAGTTTCTACAATACAGTCATGTTCACTGTTAATACATCTTGTCAAAAACCCAACGTGCATCATGCAAGCTAAAACCGGAGCAGTTTCTACAATAGAGTCATGTTCACTATTAACTATGTAAGCAAGGATAAACTTGCCATGTGCCCAATCTGATATGTTCCTGCGTGCATCAAGAGTGCTTACTATCATAACTTTATCTGGTTTCACATATTCATCTGCCATGTCATGGAAAACTTGCAAAGCCATCTTCCCATTCCCATTTTGAGAATATGCCACTATCAGTGCAGTATATGAGATCACCTTTTGTTGACTCATATGCATAAACAAAGCAAATGCACCTTCTAGGCAACATATTCCATACATACTTATAAGAGCATTTACTATAATGGTATTAAAATACCAGCCATTGACAACCACATTAGCATGTCATCTTACATACAGCAAGATTAGCCAATTTTGTACATGCTTCAATAATGGCGACAAGAGAAATCGTATTTGCTGTCATACCTTCCTGGAGCATTTGATAAAAACAGTGCAGAGCTCCTATGCCATTCCCATTCTGCCCATGTGGTCCAATCATGGCAGTTCATGAAACAGGATTTCGGTTATACATTTTAAAAGACACCATAACCGAGTCTTTAGATTCCCGCATTTCCCATACATATGGACAAGCAAAGTTCCAACAAAAACATCTGAGCTGATGCAAAAGCAAAGCATCTGGGAATGGATCTGTTTGCCCTTTGCAAGTTATTGCAAGCTAGCGCAAGTATCCACGAGACACACATACGTGACATTTTTTGGAACGATCCCTTCCTCTTGCATTTGTAATTAGAAGCATAGAGCCAAGCTGCCATGCCCCATAATTGTGCAGGCTCCAGAAATGGCTGTAATGAGAATAACATGACAACATCGAGAAGTGGGTACTATCTTACTAAGGCATATCTCTATTTCAAGTTGTGATAAAAAATCATCCACTACTTGCGAAAGGAATCAGGATGTATATACAGAAATTAAGAATAAAATTGAGAGGAGATACATACCAAAAGGACAAAACAAATGGGATGCTTGACCCTCTAGTCCAACATATTACAGGTCATTGACCCTCTAGTCAAATATATTATACATCCTGCCATTGATCTACAACTGTACCTATTTTTTCAAGAGCAATATGATACATGTCAATAATTTCCAACTTTATGCTGTGCTATGGAAACACATTAGTGAAATATAAGAAAACATAGCATATGACAACTAACATACACATAATACATAATGATAACTAACATTGTTGATGCTTCGAGCTTGAAGCAATGGACACGATAAATGCTTGCACAAGCATTAAGTAAAAAGTAATCTGAATAAAAAGAATATATCTCAAGAAGGTGTATTGATTTTCACCTTATTCACTGCCTGAAGAACATTGACGTTGCAGAAACCTTTAAATGTGCTCATCAAAGCTCATCAACGGTATTGGGATGAGCACCTATGATCTGAGTTATTTAAAATAATCTTAGCAAAATAGTCTGTAAATTCTAAACGTCTCCAAATACAAATACTATTGGCCCAAACAACCGTCTAATTATATTGCCAGGATGCCTAGTTGGCTTCTTATTAACCCATGCTGCAGTGCTGTCAATGAATAAAGCACAATCACAAAAACAAAACAATCATCCTGGTAGAGTGTTTGATATATCCCATTCATGTTCCAACATTAACACTACTTGCCAGAGGATTTGACATATCTCATGATATAAATGCTGTCATTTGTAGATTCCACCAAACAACATATGTGTTACCATATGCAAAACCTAGAAAAGAGTAGAATAGAGCATGCAAAAGTAGAAGAACAAATTTGAAATCAATTATGAAGACAAATATGCATTCAGATTATAACCGCATAAGCATGAGTTGCTAAAAATTACCTCGTGTTCTTCATAAATATTATGATCTGGACATGTCCAATGGAAGTAACTCTTCCACAGATAAGCATTAGCTTGCCTGGCATTCATAAAATCGTCTTCCCTGCATCTAATAATCCCAAATGTGTAGGTAGCATCTCGGATTAGCAGGAACAAAAAAGAAATCAAGTTCACAAAGAATTTGAAGCACACCTGTCATAGCTTTGTGGGATTATAATAAAGATGCGCCAGAGGCAAGAATCTAGAATCGTCAATCTCTAAATGAATGGCAATCATCGTAGCCAAGGTCTTAGATGAAACTCCAAATCTCAATCTTCTAGAGAGCACGAAAAGCTCCCATGACTACCATCGGACGGAGCCCAGATGCCATCGAAATCAAGGTTCTAGAGTTCCATGCGTTTCTTCCATGCCGAACTTATTGATGTTGAGACCAATTTCGATGTCCCAAAATCATACCAAAATTTTCCCCCAATTTTTGGACAATCGAAAATATATTCTGGCAGTCAAATAACTTGAAAAAAAAAATTAAAAAAGTTTTTCACTTGGTGGGAAAACCAAATTTAAACAATGGATTGGTTGGGAAAAAAAAAGTTTTAAATAAAACAGGAGAATAGTTTGTTGGTTGTATTTGTTGGTTGGAGGTGAATGGTGATGGTATGATATGTTAATAAATACTATCGCGGCGACCGCGAGCATTTCTTTTGGTCTACTGGATGCAAGAGACACCTTATATAGAAGATACTTGGTAGAATGTCAAAATGCCATGGATGATGTTCGATACTGAAGGATGTGTGGAAAAGATGTCTTGAATATGCTTGGTGATCTAAATTCATTAATTAGCCTTGGCATCATCTTTTAACACCTTCTTGATCCTAATCATTCTTGGCTTAAGCTTTTAGCATTGTCCCCTTAATTCATATAGACTTTGTTATATTTACATGGTTGGTTTGCAAATTTAGAGGTGTGATTTAGGTGTTTTTGGTTTTTTTCTTTTTTTTTTTTCTTATGGAAGTTGGGGGGAGGTGGGCAAGTTCCATTTAACTGGGCACAAGCTAGGCTAGGAAAAGGTAGGCTAAAAAAGCCATTTTTGGATTGGTTGCTAGACAATTGGCCACCTGGAGCCGAGGAATAAAGAAAGAAGAACTTGAATTTATGACTCTTCCATACCCATCTGTTCTAAACAACAGAAGCCCCATTTCGTCGACGCATTACTTGCTTGCTCTTCCGCATTTTTTTTTTGTTCATAAAGAACTCTGCTGCCCTTATCATTTTTTTCCACTTGTTTATATTCTTTCTTTTCGAGCTTTGGCGTATTAATTTCCTTCGCATTTTTCTCAGTGGAAATAGATGCATCCAAGAAATCAAAAGCCTGAATTCTCATGCCTTTCCCTTCCCTGTAATCAATTAAGAAGCTTTCGCGGCAAAAAAGCAGGGGATTTAAAAGCTCTGGGAGATCTAATGCTTATGCGTGCTGGAGAAGCATGGTATGGAAATGTTTTAAACGACGTCTTGGCATCAATAACCTCTTTTGCATCGCCGCTATTAGACCCCAGCCATCACTCGGGTAAAAAGAACCGCCAGAACTAAGCCAGACTGAAAGAATCACGCCATTTACGAGCAGAAATAGCACCGGCAATGTAAGGCATTCTACCATAGAGCTCCATATCTCAGATTCAACTATTAAGCACAACATTTCAGAAATACCTGATAGAGTTTTAGTGACAAAAAGAATCGTTGTAAAATGGATGAACGCGAGCTTTGTTCCCGCTTTTGTTATCACTGATCTATTTCCACTGAGGCGCAGGTTCGGGCGCAGGGGTTTTTTTTTTCGTACGGGATGCCCCCGAAGGCAAAGAAAGGTGAGTGCTCCATCGAATTTGATGGAGACACAGCCAGTCTGATAGCTTTGGTCTTGGATCTGAAAGCCGAGATCAAATCTTTAAGGTCTGAAGTAGCAGGAATCCGGGGCACTCTCAATGAGTTGCTTGCCCAAAACAAAGACCAAACTGTAGAATTGACTTCCACATTGCAAAAACCGTCTCGGAATAAGGGCACAAATCCCCTATGCTATAATGCTTGCAGAAGTCGGTTTGTTCCTGTTAGAGTTGGAAGGACTATACCAAGATGTAAATTTCTATAACATAATTAAAGAGCAAGGCTCAGATAGGCTGTCGCACCAAGCTATGGAGTACTCAAACTGGTCGAAAAACCTGATAGCGTGGGCAAACAAATGGGGCTTGGACGTTTCAGCATGCCCAACAAACAAGGAAGAATTCAGAACCATACTTGAAAAGTTGGCAGTACAAAAGATTTGGGCCGACCCTGGGAAAAGGATGCACATATATCAGACAGATGTCAATCACATGACAATATATGAGTGCCAATCGTACCTAAAGGTAAACTCCTCATCAGCTCAAAGGAAACTGATAGCCAGATATAGGACAGGATCTCACAGATTGGAAATAGAGTTGGGGAGATGGGCGAAAGTTCCAGTTGAAGAACGCGCATGTAAAATTTGCCAAACAGGTCAGATCGAAGATGAATATCATGTTTTCATACAATGCTCCGCATATGAAGACATCAGGCACAATTATGATATTCAGGCGGAAGATTTCTATTCGCTACTCTCTATAGCGCCAATGACATTAGGGTCATATATAAGAGCGGTGGATGCACACCGCTCCTTGCTTCTAAAACTGTAATTCGATCGTTCATGTGCTCCACGGCCTCTCAGGGCCCAAGTGAGCATCAGATATAATAATAATAATAATAATAATAATAATAATAACAATAATAATAATAATAATAAACATGTTTCCACAGCTCGAAATTCCAAGCTCCATCGGTGCGGCCATGGCAGAAGCTAATAGATCAGGAGGAGCTGCTCTTGCTGCCGATTGGATGTATCATCATTCCTGTTAATTTTGTTGCTCTTGCTCTCCCTGTTTGAGGATCATCATTCAGAGTTAATTTTGTTGGGAATAGACATACAACATTCGTATCATACAGTGAGCTTAATATGTGTTAACAATATTTGTTAAAGGATTGGCTTGGCAGAGAGGAACTCGGTGAAAAAGAAAGTAATCAAGTTCTTGAATGTACAACAAAAACCATCTCGTGACTTTCCGAAAGTGCAAGATCATAAACACTTGTAAGTAAGGTTGCAGAAACACTTGTTCGACTGCATAAATGCCTTGCTCTGCTAGATGGAGAAAGGGAAATGGTACCCTGCCCACAAGATGCACAAAAAGATACTAAAGAACACATGAAAATGGGTAAAATGTGTTTATTGCTGTGGCTTCTTGCTCAGAACAGAGATGGGGAACATAGAACAGAGCCGGAACAGATCCACTTTTGTTTTGAACTTTGTGGTTCATTGGAAAAGCCTTCCTTCTTTTTGAACAAAAGAAATACCAAGCTCTTCAACGGCGCCATTGATTGCCTCCAGAACAAAAAAGATGTTCTCTGATCAAAATAATTTTCATGTAAAAGATCCGTGCTACCTGCAACCTCTAGAAATGAAAGGTCTTCTGCCTCAAATTCGCCTGCATGCTGCAACACAGAGTCAAGCAAGGTAGGTATGTTGCAGCAAAAATATCAAGCCCCCCGATCCAGTTCGGTTTGCCGCTGCTCACGGATTCCACAGATCCGACCACGTTTGTTGTTGGCGGACAACTTGATCTGGCATAGGAGATCGCGACAGGTTACAACATCGGAGGTCTTTAAGAAAAACGTGGCAACAAAATATTAAGATAGATGACGACGCGGAAAAATTAGATGCGACAAAAACAAAAATGAAAAATTAAAGACTGACTTATATATGTTTAGATAAAAGGCCAAAGAGGTGGAAAACAAGGACCAAAGAAAGCTGATGACGTGGTTAATTATGGACCAGAGAAGGCAGAATGCGAAGGAAGCCGGAATGGGCTTTGATTGCCTCAATGGCAGAGCAAAACTGAAGCATGACAAAAGAAAAAAAAGAGTAAAAAATGCATTCACAAAAGCTTTCACATGGATCTTTGGCTTTCGGATCTGGAAGAAGGCAAGCAAACAGTCATGGCAGACGCAACATGCAACAGAACGACAGGTAGACGGGTTGAGGCTGAGATAGATTCAATTGAAGCAGCAATAGATTCGGTTGTGGGTTTGCAAAAAAAAAATTCAGTCGGCTTTAGATTAGCTGAACAAAATAAAAGGGGATAAATCCATAGCAGCTGGGGTTGGATTTGGGCACCCTTGTCATGCTTGCCCTAAAGTCTTATGCACAGGCCAGATTGGTTACTGTAGTGGTCGGATTCTATGCCATTTTAGTGATCTGCTTCATTCTTGTGGTGGTCGAATGCACCCTTGTGATGGCCGGATTGCATGCCCCTATTCGAGTTACACATTTGGCTTTGTTTTCAGGCATGGAGTTTGGCCAGATGCTTGAAGTGATGCACAACTTGCAACTTGTTTTTAAAGCTTTTGCTTGCACAGGTTGCAGAAGCGGATAATAGAGTACCACGTCCATATTTGTTTCATTTTGAGAATTTCTCATATGTGCCATTTTGACTGCTGGCTCTACTGGATGCACCTGATTTGCCATTGTATTGCAAATGTGGGTATGTATTTGATAGATAGATCTTTGAATATTTCTACGAGCCTCTGCAATTTTGCCGATTAAAATGCTCAATTTGGCTTCAACTAAAGGATGAGTTTGGAGAAAAGAGTGTGAGAACAAAATGAAATTCTTAGGGTGTTTCTGTTCCTTGCATCCTGCAGTTCCATCTTTTAATTTGAGTCATGTTTGAGAGATATGCAATGAGTATTTCTTAGATTTTAGTCTCATACACTCAAGACAGTTCTTATCCCATGCCATGGCTTAGTTTTAGTAGTAGAAGATATACATTGGTATTTTGTAGAACGTGTGCTGCGAAGATTTCATTTGTGATTGTTGCTACTATGTCATTGTCTGGGAACCATAACTCATCTGGGAACCAGCTTGACACTGCATCCGCTACAATCTTGAATGCCATTGTAGCTTCTGTAGATGTTGAGCTAGTCTGGCCACGGAACGTACTGGCCTTCAAGATCTTGAATAAGACAATGGGTTTACGTCCTAAAAGAAACAAGCGTTTGAACTTGTCAAACACGTGTGCCTGTTCAGGCCAGAACTTTAATTCTGCGACATCCTTTTCGTCGCACCCATCTGCGACTAGCAAACAAGGGAACATCGTATGTTCTTTGACCCCGACAATAGCAACTAGTAGGTTGACGTCTATGGGTTGGTCATGGGTCGCGCTTAACAGTGACTGTATACATAGAATAATTTAAGGGCTAAACTTAGCTATTTGGCGATTTTTTAGTACATTTTCAAAAACTTTTGGATAAAGTAAATGGAAAAATTTGGGGAAAAGATAATAACTTTAGCTTAACATTTTTTGCGCCCGCACGAAGCTTTGATCTCTTTAGCCAAATGCTAGAAAGTAAAAGAGTGAATTTTTAGATTGTTTAACTAAACTATAGAAACTTTTGGAATGAAGCTCGAGCTAGTTTAGCTAACATCATTTTAGTTTATAAGACATATATGATTAATAAATTATTTTCTAGCATCTATGGAATAATGTGGGGCCTAGATCTAGCTAGCTTGAATTGTTTTAGAATGTTTCGACAAAGAAAATGAATAAAGTAAATAGAAACAATCGAAAACAATTATTGTAATTTTAGCTTAATTTTTTCCTTGACCACACCACATAAATTTTTGAGATGAATTTTGGGTTAGTTTAGCTAAACGCTAGAAAGTATGAGAGGAAAAATGGGTAGAGTTTAGCTAAACAGAAAACAGATTGTAGAATCCGGTTAGCCGGTTTCGAAATAGTTGCCCAAGAACAGCCACGATCGCCAGTTTACACTCTATAGCAAGTTTGGAGCAGTCATTGGCATATTCCTGGCATATACTAGCATATACTCGGAATATGCCATAAACCCACATGGACAAGGGCTTGCCGCCCTAGGGTCAACCCAAAAATATTATTCCATTTGAACAAAAAACCCTACTTCTGGGGGGTACATTTGAAATTTTCCCTAGATGTTATTTCTTAGTTAACAGCCATTATGTTGTGTCATACATATGGCATCATAACCCATCGTTTTATGCCAAGTGTATCCTCAATGGTTATATTAGACATATTCGGCACATGAACCATCCCTTGGTCGCACCTAGACTATGCATGCCAAGTTTAATACGACTCCTCATCCACGGATGTTCCCATTAGGACTGGCATTGTGTCGACCACATTGATATTCCATTGCCAATAGTGATAGAACAATAATATTTTGTACAAAGCCCCCTCAAAACAATTTCAGAGCAATTTTCATATTCCTTGTAATTTGGGGTTCTTAAACAAATCTTCAATTTTTAAACATTTAGTCTTAGATAACTGCTTCTGTTGGTACATTTCCGTATCTCTAGTTGGATCTCCAAAGGGAGCTCGCAAAGCACATTCTCATCGATTTTTTGGTACTATGGCAATAAGCTACTAGAATTAGTTTCCTTTCTTTCCCATAGATCCTTTAGCTTAAGAGAACTCTGGGTTTTGTTCGGCTTGCATAAGATAATCGCTTTGGACGAAATTCATGCCTGTGGTTCCCACCGGTTGCCCTTCTTGCTTCATGGATGATGCCCCTTCCTTGCTGATTCAAGGTTGTCCTTTTCCTGCATTTGCATATTCCATGCTTCCGATCCACCAGCTTGGATTTAGTTCTTGTGTATCTTCACTTCAAGATCTCTCTCACCTTCGGTTATCTCTATTCTCTCTCCGGTGAGAAGCATCATTTGGGAATACCGGTTAACACTTCATGGCAAAACTTGCCTCTTCACCCTCATTTTGGAAGTGCCCATCACAATCATGAAAAGCAGCTTCCCTCAATCAAACCACAATCATTTGCGTGGGTTTTCTCATGCAGCAGTGTTACTTGAGACTTGACTATCAACATTTGATGTTGATGAAAAAAAAAAAACGAAGTTATGCGATCTACCCCCCGTGCATATAGGAAGTGTTATTAACAATATCTCGATGGAATTTTAAGCATTCTAAAACTAACCACGCATAAGGAAACTATGTTGGATGCGCTTATTGATAATCCATTAACCGACCAAACCCTCTCGCTTTGTAGACAAATGTGGGACCGCCGAAAGCAAGATCCTTCAATCCCGGGTCAAGAGAATGCATGCATCTTCAACGATCTTATCTTTGCCATATCTTAGTGCACATGATTTTGATGGAAACTTCCTCACCGCATTACTTTGTCAGGTAAATTGACGTACATATGACAATTCTATGTGAACCAACAATGACAATAGATGTATAGGCATGTGAGAAATACCATGTGACATACAGCATGCAAGATAAGGAGCCGCACAGTTCGATGGTTTTGCTGCATATCCAAATCTAGGCGTTCTTGAAGCATTGCAGCAAGTTGCTTAATAGCTAACCTGCAAAAACAACAAAAAGGAAGTCACAACTATGTTGCAGAGGCTAGTGCCTAGTGTTTCACATGTAGTAACATTATGGTAAAGCAAAACAAAAGTTACAGAATCATGATCCTTCAATGTCGCTGGTCCAGAAAGCGTTTTCCCACTACTATGGCTTTTTGGAAGACTACGCTCTTGAACCTCATCTCCGCTTATGCCCCTAGCAATTCTCCATAGCCAAGTTCTGTCAATTTACAGAAACATCATACTTATGAGCCACAAGTATCTTTCGATCACTTTTCATAAGACATGCATGCTTTCAACTTTGTAATAACTAAAGAGAGCTCATTTTCTAAAAGGACTTCAAACCTGATAACAAACAAATATTTTTGGCAACCTTAAAGTTCCCCAAGCTTTTGACGACTGGAAAGCACCATAAATGGAACCACCTTGCATTTCACCATTTAATTAGGCAGTGTGGCCTGTCATCATCATCTGTTCTTATATTCAATAGCTAGTGTTTGGCTTGCTTTACCTTTTTCCTTTGCTCTTATTTGAATTACAATGAAATTGAGATTTTGCTATGCCTTTGCTCTTACATCCTCTAAAACCAGCCTTTGGGAGCAGATGCTTATTCAGTAAGAAATAAATTAATGAATCTAATCATACCCAGTGTTTGATCCATAGAGGCTTTGCAGCTTGCCTTCCGAGTATTGCAAAAGATCACCTGCTGTCTTGACTCCCAAATCAGTCTCCAAGGCATGCCCAAGCTTGCCACCCAACTGTCCTATAGCATGCCACCACATAAAGAAGTGAGCATGAACCCATCCATGCAATGCATTCCACATAAGAATAAAAAACAAGCGCTCACATCTTCCTTATAGGTAAAGACGCAAGCAAGGCAGGAACCGCGCTTGAGGAAATAACTGTTTGTTGAGAAGGTTTGTGCATACGACTAGCTAACTTTGCAAGCATCTGCACATCCAATATATACCTCACAAGAAGTTATACAATTTTCTTCTATGCTCGTCCTATGGCTTGATTGACAAATTTACCTTGTTGTGGGCAATTCCTGCAGAACAAGTGAATTGAGTTTCTGCTAAAACTGCCATTCGTATTTCAGCAATAATGACGGCCCCACAAGCTAACAACTGGTCACCATAATCTCCATCATTTGCACAAAGCCATTTCTCTACTTCACCATCCTTGTAACAATAATTCCAATGCTTCAAATAAAAAATGCACAAAGTGAACAAAATGATAACAATGAAAGCCCAAGCATGCCATACATCAGCAAGGCCAACAATGTGCGTCTTCAAAGCCTCTTGGTTGAAGGTGCAAACTATAGAATGCCTTTGGGAAAGATGAGTTAAGGCAGCCTCTGTGATGTCAAGATACACTTCATCAATGGATGCTCTTTCACATCTTCCTGTACGTGCAAGAATATTTACTACCTGGGGAAGGGAAACACTATGATAAGAAATTCAAGATATTTGAAAATCTTCAAAAAATATGCATAACTGAGCATGCCTCTGTTCCAGCATCTCGATAAATAGTAAGGTCAGCTTTCCAGGCCACTACCCGTATTCGACTTAACTCCATGGAAGGTGACGCATCACCCCAAGAGTCTCGAGCTCATGCCTTGCCCACACTCAGTGACAAGCCATTAAGCCTAGCCCGCATAGACCCCCGATAGGCCTTACTACCAGAGGGGTCAGTCCGTGATGAGACAAGTTCCTCCTTGTCAACCGGTCTAGCCCCGCCACCCACAACCAGGCGGGCTCCTATGCACGGGCCGCAATAATTGGGAGCTAGTAGGCTACCTATGATCATCTGCTACACAAGCTTTAGGGCTCTACCCCCCTTCCCAATACATGGAGGTTACAGAATGAAATACCAACATCATCACAGAACTGAAATGAAGAACATCATCTAATCTATCTACCTAAACATCCAGAGTTAGGTTCCTTAGTTAGGGCTTATGATCTCGAGATCTATAAGGCTTCTATGGCTGATCTAACATACTAAACCTGCTTATTGCCTGGCCAAAAGGCGGCTTTGCACAACAGAATGACTCGATACCTGGTCCTTGACCTGCTCCAAAGCCTCAGAATTCATCCATGCCTCTGATCCTGCTGAAGACTGCTGCTACTCGATGATCTGTTGTGCAAAGACGGCTTTGCAAAGTCGAGCAATGCGAAATGGGGTCTTGGCTTGGTCGAAATGGCTCAAGAGAACCCTAAATGCGAGAAGGGAAAGGAGCTCTATGAAAACCCTAAAATGCAAAGAGAAGAAAGGGTTCAGGGTTTAAGGGAAAGCCCTTTTATAGAAACCCTTAGGGTTAGGTTAGACATTGGCCAAATGGGGTTTAGCCATTTGGCAATGGGGTCCATGGGGTTATTAATTGTGTATGTTTATTTAACATGCACAACATTCGAGGTTGCCCCCCTAGGTGCAACTCTTGGCCCCTAGGTGCAACCCTCTTCGGCTCGCAAGTACATGTCATCCGTGACATGTACGTGTGACGTGGCATTATAATATACGTATTCGGAGCGTATATTATGCTGGATCGTCATACCATCCCCATGGTCACAGTTGTATAGATTCAGGTGTGTTAAACCTTGTACCACGGTAGGTGGTAGGGTTTTTTTTATTATAATGAATTATACAATACCTAGAATTGCTTAAAAATCTGTTGATATACATTAGGCTGTGGTATGGTTGAGATACTAATAGCCATGATTATGGATTAGAATATTATAACCTTTGTAAAAAACACAAGGGATCGACATTGAATAATTGATACCACTAAAACCAATAGTTAAATAGATATTGGCTTAAATTGGAGTTTCTTAGTAGTTTTTCGACTTTATTTCAGTATTGTGGTCATACCGGTCAAGGGGCTAACCACCGGTCTTAAATGATAATACCTTTTTACCTAAGATTTTGGACGTGCAGTGGGCTCTATGAGATACTGGCAGAGCTCTAGGTTAGTTTGGCAGTTCTCACGATTGAATAAATGGGGGTCTAAGGATTTCTGGTACCTAAAAGATGGGCTACGATTCTGATGGATGTGAGACATCCAGGTCAGATGAAGAAAAGCTAAACATGGAAGTGCTTAGGCGCGAGTTTGAGGAATTTGAGCTTGATAACCGATCTGCGCTTTATATGGAGAACCGCAGTGGTAGAGGTGGCTTTGGGCAGAAACGAAGCTCATACAACAGAGATGAACACATGGTTAACCAAAGGGGAAATAAGCAGTATGGAAATAGACGCCAGGATGATTATGGACCTCCACAGAATGTTAATGATACACAAGAGATGGATGAGGACCCGGATTCTTATCAGGTTTTTATCATTGTATTTGCATCCCTTGGAAATTATTTTGGTGATTCCATTTAGAACGATACCCTGAATTCATGATCTAGTTAATACATAATAAAATTTTTAGAGCCTAGCTGACCTTACAGGGGAGGCTTTAGCGAAATATTATGTTTCTAAAATATGCTGCCCTAAATACTAGAATATGATTCTTAGTAGCAAGATAGAATGGTTTTGCTGATATATTAGTGTATGAGCCAGCGTGTGAAGATTGAACAGGGATTTTAACTCATATGGAAAAAATATCTGGCTGGTCATCATGGTAGATGGCTCGTTTCATTACTAACTTGGCTATCCTTTACTGAATAATCTTTCTTAGATTGATTATAGTGGGCATGTCCATGCATACTTGAAAAGCAAAGAATAAACCTAGACTTACACAGGCTTATAGATTTGTACTTTTTTAGATACTAGGGCATCTGTTAATAAATTTATGGCTTTGATGAAGATGGTTTCAATCTAAAGCAAGCTTTCATGTTGTTGTGTTATTATTTCTCCTGATTCTATTTTGCTAAGACTAACTAATAGGGCAAAGGGCACAATGGGTAATCAGTGATAAACGAAAAATCCCAATGTACCTTTTGGCCCTTGCCTTGCTACCATTTTACATGCTAACAAGGTATTGATTGGCCGCAGGTACGGGATTTTCTTCCCATTGTACTCTTTTGCTTTATTTGCTGGTTTTGGCTTTATGGAGGATGGAGATCTTGAAGAATATAATGACTTGCTGATTCTGGACGACAAGATGGTTGCCATTTTGGATAAAGGGTTTTAAAACAGATAATTCTTAGTTTTAATATGACAATATGATCTAGTTTTCATCTATGTGTAGTTTAATTGGGATGCATGCTAGTTTCTGCATCTGACATGACTTTAAAAGAATGCTGGCAGCATGCTTAGGTAGTTTATATTATTATAGAAGTATGGTGTAATGCCTAACCTTTTTCCTGTGCTAATGCTGAACAAAATAGGATTTTTTGACATGACAGAACCAACTGGTAATCCTACAGTGAACGCAAAAAAGAAAATCAATAATGTTCAATGTTTTAAGCAGCCTTCATCAACACATCCCACACTGATTTTCCAGGTTTTGTAAAGGCATCAATGACTTGCTGAACATCAGGCTCACCTGAAAACTGAGGGCTTGAGTCTGCTTTTTCTTTAGAAAGCACTTTGATAGAAGTGGTGTCATGATTGAGACTGCTTGCTGCATCTTTTACCTGATTTCTTGCAGCTTGAACAACTTCTTTGCATTCATCCACTTTACTCCTTTTTGTTCTTCTGCCCTTCCCTTTTACCAAAAAATCACCCAAGTACCCTCATCCAAGGGAATTGCTCCCTCAGCTTCCTTAAGTATTTCAGTGTGTACACTGGGGTCTGTTGTTTTTACCACAACTTGTGATGTGGTTACCTCAACAGGTAGTGGTGAACTGTTGTTCGATGCTGGTGGTACATTAGCTTCTTAGACAACATCTTCCAATTTATCATTAATGATTGGCTGTTCTGCTGTTACATTCAAATCAGTCACATTTGATTGCAAGTGTTGTGTATCTTCAAATGGAACCACTGTCCTTCTTTGAACCTTGTAGCGTGATACCTCAGTTGCAAGATGACTTGGCACATCCTTTTTTGGTATACTGTTTGAAGCACCTTGAATGTCAGCAAGATTGCCAAAACCTAACTCTTCATACACACCCTCTATACATTGTTCTCCTCTCAACAATAGCTTTAGTAAATTCCAGACCACATTCTGCACATGTATAAAAAGGATCTTGCACTAACAACTTAGCTCGTATAATAGTAGAGATGCTAAATGTTGTAGCAGTATCTGTTTTTAACTTCCATAGGTTGTTTATGTAGAAATGCAAAAGTGACTGTTCTTCCTCGAAAACTTTTAACTCCTCCTCGAGTTTGATTTTACTTTTGACATTCTCATTAATAGTTGTAGTGTTCATTGCTTTTTCTACTTTGTTCCTGTGCCAAGTTTCCATCTGAACAGTTTACGTGAGCATGTTATGTATATCTATTGCTAGTTGTTTTCTGATTCAATTCAGATTCTTTCACGATGATATACTGACTATTTCGCATCTTAATCGCTTGTTCATGACGGCTTGCCCTCTATCTTCATAGAAGTAATTGTCATGTTTATAAACTCAGAAAATTGTGTTGGCTGTGTTTATAGTGACAAAGACTGTATCGATAGAGCTTGCTCGTCAAAAAGATCGGATGGTTTGTATTTTATTGCACCCTGGCACTGTGGATACAGACCTCTCCAAACCATTCCAAAAGAATGTACCTTCACAAAAACTATTCACTAGAGAATTTTCTGTACGAAAATTGCTTGATGTTATTGAGAACGTAGGCTTCAAAGACAATGGTAAATTCTTTGCATGGGATGGAATCGAAATTGCATGGTAAAGGATGAATCAAATATCACATGGGATATTTTGTAATTTGAAGAATTGATTAACAAGTCAAAGATGTTTGAATCTACATCCTTTCATGTACTTATGGCTCGAGCTTTTTGAAAAAGCCAGGATGGTCTGATGCACATGGGTCCGTACGTGGCAAACCCACATCTAGAAGGCCGAGAACTGCAGGTAACAGACCAGAGGCACCGGGTAAATTCGAAAGACCAAGAGAGCAGGGCTGCTTGGCAAATTTTCATGTCCAATGCTACCTATGTATAACCAACTAACTAAAACAAATGACATATTCAACAAAACTTGGACTTATTCGACTGGGGTATCATTTTAAGATTACATGTCATGTTTAATTTTCTTGATACTTATAATTTTTACAAGTTCTAATTATATAACTTTTGTGACGACCATACGGATATTCGTATCATACGAACATTATACTCCTACGTACAAAAGATGGTCGTCACACGAATGCAAAAGAGTAGTTGCACAAGACAGGGTTTGAACTCGCAACCTTCCAGTTGCGAATCACACACCCTTGCCAAGTGCGCTACCAATATTTGTTGAAGATATTCCTTCACGTCTTCCTCATATGTGGGATTATCTCCAGAAGGTTCTAGAATGTTCTAGAACCTAAATGCATGCGCGACACTTGGCGCGATCTCATCCATTGGAGTGGCGCGATCCTAACCGTTGGTCTAGATATATAAGGAGGCACCTCCTTCTTGTCAAACCATTCCGGTTCAACGCCAGTCTTGAGCCTTCTAGGCATCTGTATTGTATTCCTGCTTGCCTTCGGGCTATTGTATTATTGATTCAGATTCTTTGCCAATCTTGGCGTATTTCTTCCGTATTTCTTGCGTATTTTCCACGTATTTTCCTTGTTTTTCGAGTAGGTTCATGACAGTTTGAACCGGAATCCCTTACCTGCTCTTCTTATGCGCTCGATCCTAAGCATTTTTGCTCATATTTGACGATTTTATATCTATGGAGGAGGTTCCGACTTTATTACAAAGCAGTCCAAAGAAATTTGTTCAAGTATGCCAACAGTTTGCGCTTGGACAATAAAGAGCTTAAGGAACGTATTGCTTCACATGAATATGCTTCTAGCTCGGGATTGAGGCTATCGAGCCTAAGATCACCGCCGAGAAGTTTGACTTTTCGGTCCAAACTCCGGGGTTTTTTGAATCAGATCAGGCTTGTAATTGAGCTCCATCCTCATAGATATCCCACAGCTCAAGAACAAGTGGGGCTGATTGGTTCTCTTCTCACGTGGTCAGCTCTAAGTTGGTTTGCTTCTTTATTGGAGAAAGGAGCCCCGAGTTGCAAGATTTTGCTGCTTTCAACTGCTAACTTCGAAGCATGCTTTGGAGACACCGATCGTCGTCGTCGCAAAGCCAGCCACAAAACTTTGCAACTTAAGGCAAGGCTCTCGCCCGGCCAAGATATGCATCGAATTTTTGTCAAATTGCGAGAGATCTTTGCCGGGATGATATTGCACTTCGAGATTGTTTCCTAAGGGGTTACGAGAGGATGTCAAAGATATGTTGTTGTCTATGGAGGATCCCGAGTTTGGAAGAAGCCATCATTTGCGGTTCGATGTGATAATCAGCTCTTCAACGTAGGCAAGAGAGACGTGGTCGGTCTTTCCAATTACACAAGCGCCTATAGCTCGCCTTCCCGGCCTCATCTCAGAATCTAGCGGATCTAGACCCCGAGCCTATCTGCATTGATCGGGCGGCTCGAGGACCCTTATCCGCGTAGAAGCGTCGTCGGAGAGAGGCTAATTTTGCCTCTACCGTGGAGGAGCTGGCCATATCGCCGTGGATGCCCCGTGAAGCGCTAAATCGAAAAAACTTCGGGGGGCGGTCCGAGTAATAGGAATCTCTCGTCGGGTGGGGCTTTTCTCGAACTCCTTCCACATTTCGACATGTTTATTCCATCGATAAGGTCGACAAGGCATTCTTCATCCCTATATCATTGAGCGTAAGTTGGAGAATTGCAAGTGTTGGCAACTTGATTGTGGTGCAAATGCTTGCTTTATGGATAGTCGTGCGTTAAGCGTAAAGCACGCCATCCCTAGAAGCAAGGTTGAGCATCCCGCTACGTCGGTGATTGATGGGCCGGAGATCTCCTGCCGAGGTGCGATCCACCGTAATGTCTTTAGCCCTCTTGTTTTTTGTTCGAGGGAGTTTCTTGTAGTGTTTCCTTCAATCTCATTGCTAGCCCTCATCGCCAATAGTCTTGGGTCTGCCTACGGCTTGAGCTACATAACCCGCAGATTGATTGGCGTACTATATCATTTTGATTTCTTGGTTCTAGCTCTAGTTCGGTTCATCGCCAGTCGGTCTCTACACCAACATCGACTTGATTAGATGCGATATCGTGGGCCCATGACTCCGTCCTTGCTGTTCCATGTTCTGTTCCGCCTCTTGAGTTCATGCCCCAAATTCTGATCATATTCTTGATGATGTCCCAGCTCCGGCTCGGTTTTACGCTCGATTCGGTTCTGTTCTGCTCCAGTTCTTGCTCAGTCTGTTCTGCTCCGGCTCTTGATCCAGTCCACATTTTACTGCTCCGAGTTCTTGATCCGTTCATGCTCCATTCATGTTCCAATTGCTCCTGCTCACGTTCCTATTCCTGCTCATGTTCCTGCTCCTGCTTTTGTAGAGGCTTCTTCATGCCCTCAGTTTCGTATCTCGAAGATTTCTCTTCGCGAGTTCGATAAATCTAGAAGGCAAGATCCAAGTTCAGTATTTGTAATCCAGGTTCACCCGTCGGCTAGCTCGACACCATCGAAGCCTGCTCCAATGCTCCCAGATAAATATGGCAATTTCTCTGATGTGTTTGACAAAGTCAAGGCCAGTAAACTCCCAGAGCATCATCCATATGATTGTCCTATTGATTTGCAGCCGGGGACGAGGCCGCCATATGGTCCGATATATGGTCTATCTCCTGCTGAGTTGAAAGTTTTGCGGGATTATATTGAGGAGAATCTAGCCACTGGCTTCATTCGACATTCTCAGTCCCCTGCTGGAGCGCCTATCTTCTTTGTCAAAAAGAAGGATGATTCGCTACGGCTGGTCGTTGATTATCGTGGCCTCAACAAAATCACAGTGCCAAATCGGTATCCGCTTCCTCTAATCCCAGAGTTGTTGGAACGACTCTAAGGTGCGCACTATTTTACGAAGATTGATCTTCGGGGTGCCTATAATCTTATTCGGATCTGGGAGGGTGATGAGTGGAAAACAACCTTTCGTACTCAGTATGGCCATTTTGAGTACACAATTATGCCGTTTGGACTTACCAATGCTCCGGCAGTATTCCAGCATATGGCCAATGATGTTTTTTTAGAGTTCTTAGACACTTTTGTTATATCTATTTGGATGATATCCTTATTTATTCTAAGACTCTCGAAGAACATGAAAGACATGTTCGACAAGTCCTTCAAAAGCTTCATGAGCATGGATTATATGCCAAACTTGAGAAGTGCCAGTTCGAACAAGATAATGTGGAGTTCCTTGGCTATCGCATCACACCACATGGAGTCTCTATGGATCCTGAAAAAATCAACACTGTTCTGGAGTGGCAAACACCTTCATCCGTCGCGATGTTCAGTGTTTTCTTGGGTTTGCCAATTTCTATCGGCGTTTCATCCGGGATTATTCGGAAATTTGTGACGTTCCAGCACAGTGTACGGTCCCAAGACGTATACTGTACTGCCTCGTCACGCGTACACGCCATCCCGACTGACGTGTACGCCAACGTGTAGCTAGGCGAGTAGCCCCTAGAGGGCAACTTGCAATGTATGTGCATTTATTAATGTGCACATTTATCAATGTGCACATTTATCTAGGTGCACATTTTCTCATGTGGACACCTTTATGCCACCTAGCCATTAAAGGCAAGTGGGCCATACCCAATTATCCCACATGCTTAAAGGGATAATTGGAAACCCTAGCCCTAAACCCTTGTCTATTTAGGTTAGAGAAACCCTAACTTGCTATTTTCATTCCTAGGGTTTTAGAACTTCTTTTTGGCCTTGAGAGTCAAAACCGCCTCCCGGACTGGCCGGCGGCAATTGCACCATTAGTCTTCCGTGATTCGAGCAGTTCAGCAGGGTCGAGCTCAGGTCAGGAGGAGCAACCCAAGGATCAGGTATTTAGTCAATTTAATAGCCTAAACCGTCTTCCAGTCTTTGTATCAATAGGTTTAGCCTATTAAATTGGCCATGGTAGCCATCTAGATTCTCAGATCCCAGACACTAACTAAAGAACCTAACTCTATGATATAGATTAGATCTAGTTCTTTAGTTCTTCTGTGATGTATATGGATGAAGTATCTCTGTGAACTCCTTGTATTGGGAAGGGGGGTAGAGGCCCTAAAGCTTGGTAGTTGATGCTCCTAGAGTAGCCTCTCTAGCACACTATAGATTCGGCCTGTGTACAAGAACCACACCTGGTTGTGGGTGAAGGGGCCGGGCCCCGGCTAAGAAGGAGGTTCGTGTTCGACTCTTGGGCGATCCCTCCGGTGTGTAAGGCCTCTCACCGGGATCATTGTGACTAGGTCTAATGGCTTGCCACTGAGTGCGGGCAAGGCATGGGCTCGACACCCGTGAAGTGGTGTTCACTTTCCAATGGGTTCAGTCGAATAAGGGCAGTGGCCCTCTAGTCACACTGAGTCAGCATGTCGTTCTCTGGAGGGAGTGATCCCTACCTGCCCCATCGGAACTGGGGAGATGCAACCCGGGGTAGCCCTTTTGGCTATGCATCCGGCGGACTCTGATCGAGTCCCAACACTTTTCGACCCTATTCTGCAAGCAAAGTGTGCAATGGAGGGGCGGATGGAGTGGACAACCCTATGCCATGCTCTCATGCCCGCCCAAATCCATTGCCATGAATTAAATGCCGCAATGAACTCACGAGACCCAAGCCGTCGATCATCCCTTCGAAGTCCGAGCCCGGGTAGGAGCCCCTTTGTATCTTCAGCGATCATTGTTTATGCAGATGTTGATGCACCACCCTTCGAGGTGGATATGTGATTATGTTGTATACTGACATGTATGTTTACGCTTCCGCAGCGACTAGGTAGGCCCCGAGGGAGAGGGTAAAATGACCCCTTCACTCTTCCCAATGGACTCATTACGGGTGCGATGATATGTGGAGGGCCCCCAGACGATATGGAGCTGGTATGGGGATGAACTCTGTTTGTATACTCGGTGAGTGCACCGTGATATCACAGTAGGGGATCGTCCGCGGTGGTATCGAGCAATGTTCTTGGAGACCAAGAGCAAAGCACTGACCATACTCCCAGTAGTACTAACTTGATAGGATCCTCAAACCTCGAAAAGTGGGAAATTTCTTTCTCATTTTTGTAGTATATTGCTAAGCTAGTAACAGTTAAGTGAATTGGAACATAATAAGACTAAAAAAAAAAAAAAAAAAAAAAAAAAAGCCAAAACCTTCTCAGGCAAGGTGGTCTCACACGTCGCGCCTGGTCAAAGAACTGAACTTTAGTTTTTGAGCAGGGCGCTATGTGTGAGACATTGAGCCAAGAACACCTTGAAAATTGATGAATTTGAGAAAAGTAATATGGTAAGGCGAGTTCTAAGGTAAGAATTAGTTAGAATAGTATGTTTCAATCACTTAAATTACTCAAAAATGTGCAAGATCTCACACGTCGCGCCTGGTCTAAAAACTAAACTCTAGTTTTTGAGCGAGGCGCAACGTGTGAGACCAATAATTAGAAAACTCTGAAATAAGTGTATGTTTTAAGTAAATGGGTGCCTTGGCACGTTAAATAGAGCAACTTGAATTTTGACCTAAAAAATTGCCCAAGCTATAAATAGATGTAGACCCCCATTTGTACGTTCCCGCCTCAGAAATCTGCTCCAGCGCCCTAAGGCGATCTTTGGCGCCCGCCATCGGATTGACGAGCCGTCTTCGGTGCCGGCCACTGAATCACTGCTTCAATCTTGGCGGGATCCGTCGAGATTCCCTCTGCTGAGATCACATGACCCACATATTCCACCTTCTCCATTGCGAAGTGGCACTTCGACAACTTGGCGCACAACTAGTGCTTCTTCAACTTCTCCAGCACTCTCCTTAAGTGTTGTACGTGCTCCTCAAGGGATCTGCTATACACCAAAATGTCATCAAAGAAAACTATCACAAAGGTGTCTAAGAACTCCCTGAAGATGTCGTTCATGAGCCTCATGAACATTGCTGGGGCATTCGATAAGCCGAAAGGCATTAACGTGAATTCATAGTGCCGGTACCGCGTTCTGAAAACGGTTTTATGGATATCTTCTTCCTTTATCCGGATCTGATGATAGCCTGACCTTAAGTTGATTTTGGAGAAGACCTTTGCCCCTTGAAGCTGATCCATCAAGTCATCCGATCTGGGGAGCGCGTACTTGTTCTTGATGGTGTGCTTGTTCAACTGCCTATAGTCTATGCACATCCTCAAACTGCCATCCTTCTTCTTGACAAAAAGAATGGGCGCCAAATGGCGAGACGCTAGGTCTAATGAAGCCTAGGTCGAGCAACTCCTCGCAATTGCTTCTTTAGTCTGGCCAACTCTGGCGTCGTCATTCCGTATGGGGCCTTGCTTGTCGGCTTGCTTCCTGTTCGAAGTGCTATCTCACACTCGACTCCTCTGTAAGGAGGGAGATGCTCGATCTCATCTGGAAAGAGATCGTGGAACTCCGTGATCAACTTAGCTATTTGCTTGGGCAACTTGTTGAGCACTTTATCTTCCTCACTTTCTTCTGGCTCGGGCTCTTCGATCTCGAGCTTGAAGATATATGCTACTTGCTCGCTCTTGATGTACTTGAGCAGCTGCTTAGAGGACATACACTGCATGATGGGAACAACTTCTTTACCTGTGATCTCGATAATCTTGCGGTTCGGTTGGGAAGGTCACCTTTAAGCTTTCCACAATCAATGATGGCCCCCGCCGGGTCCAAGATACTCCATTCCTATGATCAAGTCAGCACTTGCCAATGCCCATTACTTACGCCCCCATCTTGATATTAATCCCCGCAAGTCGATGTCGGTTGATCCTCTTGCTGGCTGTCCCCTTTTATTGCTCCACTTGCTAAAACAACGGGCCTCGGCCTCGACTTCAGTGGTTTCAACTTCAACATCTCAACCATTCTGGGGGATGCAAAGTTATGGCTACTTACCGAGTCTATCGGGACTATGAATGACTTGGCCTTGGCCTTCCCTACCGTGGAAATTACCTTATCTTGGCTCTGCTTGTTCCAGTATCTATTCGCGGCAAAGATATGACACTCACCCCTCGATGTAGTCGCGGGCTGCCTCGCCGTCGTCGTCGGCATTTAGTGTCCCAATCTCCCAACTCATGCAGAAGGCCGCACTCATGGCGTAGGGGCGGTTCGTTGTCTCCAGGCCTAGCCTGGAAGCACCTGGGCAAAGTCGCTTTTCTATGCACTCCTGCCTCTTTTCCTTGGGCATTGCACGCAAAAAGGACCGTGACCGCTTTGGAGTAGTTTGACCCCTCCCGCTTGTCCTTGAAGGACACCGCTTCTTCTCCTGGCCGCTTCCACAGTTGCCACCATATGGGGCTCTAGATGGACTGGACCGGGTCAGCCCTGGGGCTATAACTCCATGTTGCCTTGCCTTTATCCCGGTAATACCGCCGCCTCCTCACTTTATTCCGAGGCCCCATCCCTTACAAGCTTATTGCCTTGGACTCGCCCGATCTCGTTTTGGGATTTATTGCCCTTACAAGCTTATGGATCTCATCATTCAAATTTCAATATAGCTCTCCACCGCATGCTTTTCCCCCCAACTTTGGCACATAAAGCCTTAGCCTCATGAATTCCTTCATTATATTTCTCGATTTGATTTGTTGCCTTCTTTGCAACTTCTAGAACTCTTGCATCATCTTTGGACTTGTGCTCTCTTGGGACATAGTGGCGCTTTTGAAAGCTTTAGCGAACTTCTTGAACACGCAAGCATCCACTGCTTAAGCCATGGGCCTTGGCATACCCTTCCACCAAATGCGTCTTTGCTCCTTCCCGTTTGGTGTTGCCACCCTGCCTTTATCCTTGTCTTTCATACCATAGGCGTTGCCATATTCACTCATCTCATCGAGCCAAGCCTCCGCCTCCATGCAGACGCTGTTCTGCGCTTTCGGCGAGAATTGCTTTCGAGCTTCTGGCCTTCCAAACATTTCCCAATCAGAGTCTACCTTCTTCTGGTAGTCAGAGGCTCTTGTGTCCCTTTGTCGTCCATCTGTGGCGTCCCTTTGCCTTCCATCCCTACGGTCCTGAGCCTGCTGTTCCTCTTCCTCGGAGTCAGAGTCTGAGTCCGAACTTGAGTCAGAGGATTCCGAGCTGGGGGACCTCCTTCTCCTGTTCCTTCTCTTGTTCTTCCCTGCTTTCTGAGCTGATGCTTGTGGCAACTGAGCGTTGGCCTCCGAGTCAACTCCTGCTTGTGCGGTCAGGAAAGCCTTTATCTGCTCGAGGTCCGTCCTCATCTGTGACATTTCCTCCTCACGGGGTCATGGGTCCAAATTCCTCATCTGGGTTCCTTGTGCTGAGTGGCCTCGGCGAGTTCTGTTTCTTCTCTATGGTCTCGGCGTTGTCGTTCCCCTGAGCTTAGGCCTCTAGCTGCATACACAAGTAGTTCATGGCTATAAGGTTAGTTTTATTTATTCTCTTGCATTATATATGTTTGTTGGTATAGTTGTGGAGCAAAATACATCAACAAAACATTTAAAGTACAAAAGAAATTATATTTATATTTATATAATATCCTAATACAAAAACCCCCCGGATCAAGAATCTAGCTATTCTTGGAATCGCCGGTATGATGGATTATCCTCTAGAAACTTCTTCACTTGGGCTGTTCCCACTGAATGACCCAAGTTTCTAAGGACGTTGATTGAAGATCCACCCTGCAAGGCTCTCGCCAAATCTTCTATCCTACGCTCGGAGGTGTACGCTGCGGTCACTGCCAGTCTCCCCTGCCGTCTGTAAGGTATGGCGAAGTCAAAAATGTCGAGTGCTATCGCTCTCTTCACCAGGACGGCATATTCGGTGTTGGGAGCTAGCGGAGCATGCCGGCCAAAGCCTGAGAGCACGATTAGCATCGATACTCCTTCCTCGCCCCTGGAGGTGAATTTGTGGTGGATTACCGCTATTCTTCCGTCCATCAGCAGGGGAAGGTAATACCGCAACGACATGTCGTTGTGTGACGAATCTTCGCCTCCTCGGCCTCCAACTCTGTGTCTGCTCGCATAGTCATCGACCTCCACCGTGGTGAGCTCCCTGTAATCTCTAACTGTTGCTGAAGCTCTCCTGAGGTCGAACTCGCCTCTTCTCTCCGGGGGAGGTGTCGTCGAAGAACTTGCCGTTAAGATGTTCGAGGTCTTGTTGCGGATCCCCATCTGTTCTTGTAGAGCAAGAAACTCTTCCTCCCATCGGTAGTTCTTGCGCCTCCATAATCTGCGATATTCTTTGTAGGCTTGAATATCGCAGGTCGACTCTCCGCGTTATGCGTGTCGGCTTTCCTTACTTGGGTGGGAAGTCGGAAGTTTCTCGGTGATGAAGTCGTCCGGTCTGTTTTCCAGAGGTTGGCAGCACGTCGGTCGATACTCTCTTTCCCACACTCCGGGAGGTTACGGATGTCGCTTAAAAGCGGTCACTCTTTGCCCTCACGATGATGGGGGCTAGGCTTGTGATGCCCGACCCAATGGGTGGCAGCGATCACGAGTTTGCCTAGCTTCTTCGAATTCACGCAATTCTGATTACGCTAACCGCTTTTCTCTTCCGGGTCGAGCTTCGGCGTAGTCCTCGTCTTCTTCCTCCTCGATTCTTCGTCTTCTTCTCTTCCTTCTTGCTCCTGCTCGCGTCTTGTGAAAGGAGCTGTTACGTCTTTCGCTATGCTAATGGGTCCACATCCATGGGGATGGAGGTTTCTCCCATGGGGTTCTCCGGCCGCAGTGGGTAAGAAAAATGGCTAAAGGCGGCGTTGAAATAAAAGTACTTGGTCCTATTGGCCGGTCGGGACCATTGGCTCGGGCATGAGCTGGGCCTTGTTTGTGAGGTACTTGGCAATGTTTGGAACATCGCCTAAAGCTGCTTGAAGGGATTGCCTAGGAACAAAGTAGCCTATGCAAGGTGGGGCTGCACTAAGGATGGCGCTACTCTAGCTTGGAATTGAGACGGGACTACGCTATATCTTTGGGGTTGCGTGCAAGGTTGCTTGGACATCTATCTCTTTCGGAAGACTTCGAAAATCTCATTGACGTCGACCCTCGAAGATGATGGTATTGTGTACCATCGCCTGAAATCAGAGGTTGCCATGAATCTAGCGAGGAAGAGACTAGCAAACGGATGCAAGAGCGCCTCAGGGAGCTGGGAAATTGGCTAAGGGGGCAGGAGCAAACTCGTAGGGTGCTACGTAAGAAATGAGGGACCTATTTATAGAAAAGGGGGAAACCCTAATTTTTGGGTGACTTGGAAAATTCTTGGGGTTTGGGCAATTCTAGCCTATATTGAGGTCTAAATGGGAATTGGAAGACTAATCTAAGGGTTTGAGCATGACTGGATTACCTAAAGATCCTAACACAACAAGTTGGAGATCATTTGGACAAGTTATGGAGAAGAAATGGTAGGAGGTCTCACACGTGGCGCCTGGATTCAAAAGTCGGACTTTAGTTTCTTGACCCGGTAGCGGCGTGTGAGACATCAGTCCCATTTTGATCAAAACATGTCCAATTTGGGTAAACTAAGGGCGTAAAGATGACAGACTCATCAAATTAAGTAGAATCGACCCCTTACTTGGTCAATTTGGAGCTGTTTTGGGCAATTTTGGGCAAGGTCTCACGCGTAGCGCCTCGTGCAAAAACTGGACTTTAGTTTCTTGACCAGGCGCGACGTGTGAGATATCACACTTTTTAGTCTAGGAATGTGCTATTTTACTAAAACAAAAGCTACTATTTGCTAACTTGTCCTAATTAAGCAAGATTGGACACATAAACTACTCAAAATTGTTTTATATTACAAAATTTTTGATTATTTACAAAATGTTTATTTGGGATCTCCCTTAATTAAGCTAGTTAATTGCATGTCCTTCCTCATGAGGGTTACTCGCTTTGCATGAACAGTGCAAGCTGTCTTCAAAATGTTGCACTATCCTCTGCTTTCCGGCCGCTTCTGCGGTTATAGCGAAAGATCTCATCTATGACCCTCATGCCAGTGTTGAAGTCCTGCATGACTTCTCTAACTAGACGAGCAAAGGGGGCACGGGGAATTAGGAGGCCGTAACTGCGCTGGAAGTGCCTAATCTCTCTTAGTGCTCTTCTCTCGGTCTTCTTCCTGCTGGGCTTCTTCTTGGCTGGCTTCTTCGGGACCTTGGGCTTTGGTGGTGGCGGCCTTAGTGTCTGGCCGCTTTGTTGGGCCTTAGCCCTCGATGGTCCAGGTACCACTCTTCTCTGATAGTACTTGTTGTACGCCTCCCACTTCATTATGAAGGCGTTGTGTTCCCTCATCTTTCTCTCGTAGATCTTGACAGGGTCCGTGACATAGGACTCTCGGGCAGGCCGTGATTGCTTCTTCTTATCCCGTCCGATGGGGAGGGCTTACGCACTGGTCCGGCTGCTCACCTTTTCGGGGGCTACACTTTCGGGTACTACACGCTCAACAACCGGGGGTTTGGAAGAGCTTGCCCTCTCAGTGTTGGGGTCATAGTCTTCATCGGAATCGTCGGAGGGGGTGGTCGGTGGCCGTTCGTTGATGACGACCTTGGGATTGGGCTTCTTTGTTGGCGGAACTTCCTTGAGCTTCCTTGGGCCCACCACAAACTTCCCCTTCTTCTTCTTCAGTTCCTCTGCTGCTTTCTTCTCCTCCTCTTCTCTCTTCCTCTTCTTTTCTTAGCTCTTCCTTTCTCGGCGTTCTTTTTGCCGTGCTTTTTGATCCACTTACTGCGAGGGTCAGTGCCCGGCTTGGCTCGAGCATTGGCTCCCTTTGCTCCTCAGCCTCCTTCTCTCGAACCCAAGCTTCGAGTTGCTCCTCGATGGTTGGCTCGGGAGTCGGCTGCCTCTGCTCCTCACGCTCCTCGGCCACCCGGACTTGTTCCAGCTTCTTCCTCCTTTCCTCCTCTTCCGCCGTCGAGAATCTTACGCATGGCGTCCGGCTGCTCTTCATCTAGGACTTCGTTTCTGCATCCCAGTGTGCATCTTCCTCGATCTGGCTGGATCCTTCATTTTGGTGTTAAATCCATTTGCTTCCTCACTGGCGAAGACTGGGTGTCTGAGAAGGCGCTCACTGAAGCATTCTATGTATCGAGGCAGGATCATGGGCGCTTGGGAGATTCACCTGAAAGCCCGGTACTACTGAAGTTCGTGAAGAACTTTTGCTAAGATAAGCGGCCCAACTTATTTGACTTGACGGTGGCGAGAAGGTGAAAGATTGGGCGCAGCATTAAGCAAAGAAAGCCCAAGGGGTTTGAATTGTTGAAGGAAAGCTCGGCGACCCGTCTTGACCTGCCCGGACCAGGAGAAAGATAAGCTTGTGGCGGCAGTCACGCAGTAAGATAGCTGGTGTGCGGTGCTCATGCGAGGGAAGAGCGTGTGGTAGCGTATGATTCGGGAAGATGAACGATGCCGAAATGCGCTACTCGACGCACGACCAAGAATTGCTTGCGGTTGTCAGGGCATTAAGAATTTGGAGGCACTATCTTTTGGGAAGGAAGTTCCAATTGGATCTGACCATCGAGCCTCGGTATGTATTCCCACGCAACCACACCTTAACCCCGAGAGCGGCGAAAGGTGGATAGAGTTCCTCAAGAGTATGACTTTGATATAGTCTACAAGCTGGGGAAGCTCAATGTGGTAGCAGATGCGCTTTCAAGGCATCCCTTGACAACTAGAGTGCATTGCAATGCAATTTCGACGCTTTCCAGCAACTTCGGAAAGAAGATTGAAGAGTCCTTGCCAACATATGTGGACTTCAAGGAAGTATGGGCAAGCTTATGCAGGGAAGCAAGAACAGATAAGGAGCGGGAAGCTTTCAAAAAATTTAAGAAGGAAGGTAATCTCTTATACCATAAGAACAAGTTGTGCGTGCCCGAATCATCAGGTGTAAGGAAATTGATCCTCCACGACACACACAATGTCAATAGCTGGCCATCGCGATTCATGAAAACATATTTCAAAGTACGCAATGCTTATTATTGGCCGAGGAATGAAGAAGCGGGTAGCTCGATACATCAAGGAATGTCGGCTATGTCGGCCAGACGGCAAAGAGCAGCTTTTGAATTCGGGGGCTTTGGAGCCATTAGCGGTGCCAGACGCTAAGTGGGAGGTCATCAGCATGGACTTCATAACAGGGCTTCCAAGGACAGTAAGAGGGAAGGATGCCTTGATGGTAGTGGTCGACAAGTTGACAAAGATGGCACATTTTGTGCCTTGCAGGACCACAGATACGGCTATGGATACAGCGAAGCTCTTCACCAAAGAAATTTTCAGGCTTCATGGCATGCCAAGGGAGATTATCTTCGACAGGGATCCGAAGTTCATGAGCGCCTTTTGGCAAGACCTCTTTACGACGATTCAGACGAAGCTATCCATGAGCACGGCCTATCATCCCCAGACGGATGGCCAAACGGAGCGGACTAACAATGTTGTCGTTTATGATCAATTACGGCTATCAATGCCTAACTCCAGACACTTGGCACAATCCCGTGTCAAAAGTAGAGGTTTCGTAGCAGATGTTGTCCGACATGCAGCAGCTCGTGGAAGAAGTTCGAGGGTATCTTCTGGCAGCAAGAAGTCGACAGAAAAGCATCGCCGACAAGCATCGAACAGTCAGAGAGTTCCAAGTTGGAGATGATGTATGGCTCAAGATCAAGGTGAAGCAGGCGAAGCTCCGCATCGGAAATTGTAAGAAGCTTGCTCCAAGGTGGGCTGGACCTTTCAGAATAGTCAAGAGAGTAGGTAATCAATCCTACAAGCTAGACTTGCCAACACACCTAAAGATTCATAAGGTCTTCCACGTGAGCTTATTGAAGAAGCACACTCCAAATCCAGACGAAGTCTTGGACACTCCAACGTTCTTGGAAATGACGGAGGAGCAGCTAGAAATAGTTCCAGAGTTGATTCTTGATAAAGCCTTCAAGAAAACAAGGAGGTCGGAATTTCTCCAGTATTTGGTCAAGTGGAAACACTTGCCAGTGGAAGACGCGACATGGGTACTTAAGAAAGATCTAGTAAAGCAGTACCCACAGTTTATGGAGCAATGGGACGGCAAGGTCATCTCCGAAGAAATCGGCTCAGGCATGTCGATTTGTGTAGATTAATTCTATGTGTAGTTAAGATTAATCTACGCATGCAACCTATGCTAGGTATGGGTTGCATGCGTTGTTACCGATGATGAGACCACTACGGTGATCTTTAGGGTGGGGAGTAATGTCGATGTAGGCATGACCGCGTTTCCGCTTGGATGAGTGGAAGGTAGATTAGAAAGTCTACTTCTGTCCCACGGAAGTAGACGACCTCGAGAGAAAGGAGGTCATTGAGGAATGCATTGATAGGAAAAGCACCTCTAGCCCCATATATGCGTTGATAGGAGGAACCTGGCCTTCACGCCCCATATACGGGAAGGACCTATCCTCCACGTTGGGCAACTAAAGGTGTAGGCATGAGCGGCATATAGGCATATAGGCGCTGTCTCCACGGCCATAATGGAAGATTCACCCTCTTCCTACGCCGGGAGATTAGCCATGCATCCATGTAGATAGGTGGGGTGGTCACCATATAACCAAAATTTTATTAATAATTAAATGGTACTAACGTAGTGTCGACCTGCAGGCCAATAGAGCGCTCCGGAGGGCAAGGAGGTCGAGCTACGAAGACTTGCAACACAAATTTTGTTGGAATGTGTTGCAAGGAATGAAGAGTACCTCGAACGCTAATTATATATATGAAATGTTAAAAATTTTGATAAACTAAATTGTCGTGATAAGTAAATTATTGAGTAACTTGCTTAATGATGTTACGAATTGATAAGTTAATTCATAAGATAATGGCGTAATAAAGATTTAAAAAATATTACCTTAGGGTAATCTTAATAAATGTGTAAGTATTATAGTAGTATATTTTATGCATCAGGTTGATTGCAGGTTAGGAAGATTCCAAGGTGGGGAGACCCATGATGCTGCGGACATCATCATTTCAAGGTGGGGAGAATGTGACGTTCCAAAGCCAAGATTATCACGGTCCCGGGCGTATCTTTGTCTTTGCCTAAATCCGCGGCATTACCGCGCCATCCCGTGGCGATGTAATACGCCGACGTGTAGCTAGGCGAGTAGCCCCTAGGGGGCAACTTGCAAGGTATGTGCATTTATTAATGTGCACATTTATCAATGTGCACATTTATCTAGGTGCACATTTTCCCATGTGGACACCTTTATGCCACCTAGCCATTAAAGGCAAGTGGGCCATACCCAATTATCCCACATGCTTAAAGGGATAATTGGAAACCCTAGCCCTAAACCCTTGTCTATTTAGGTTAGAGAAACCCTAACTTGCCATTTTCGTTCCTAGGTTTTAGAACTCTGTTTTGGCCGCTCCAGGAGTCAAAACTGCCTCCCAGACTCTGTCTGAGCGAATTGCACCATTAGTTTTCCGTGATTCGAGCAGTTCAGCAGGGTCGAGCTCAGGTCAGGAGGAGCAACCCAAGGATCGGGTATTTAGTCAATTTAATAGCCTAAACCGTCTTCCAGTCTTTGTATCAATAGGTTTAGCCTATTAAATTGGCCATGGTAGCCATCTAGATTCTCGGATCGGACACTAACTAAAGAACCTAACTCTATGATATAGATTAGATCTAGTTCTTTAGTTCTTACGTGATGTATATGGATGAAGTATCTCTGTGTGAACTCCTTGTATTGGGAAGGGGGTAGAGGCCCTAAAGCTTGGTAGTTGATGCTCCTAGAGTAGCCTCTCTAGCACACTATAGATTAGGCACGGTACAAGAACCACACACGGTTGTGGGTGAAGGGGCGAGGCCGGCTAAGAAGGAGGTTAGGTGTTCTGACTCTTGGGCGATCCCTCGGTGTGTAAGGCCTCACCGGGATCATTGTGACTAGGTCTAATGGCTTGCCAGCGAGTGCGGGCAAGGCATGGGCTCGACACCGTGAAGTGGTGTTCACTTTCCATTGGGTTCGGTCCCGAATAAGGCGGTGGCCCTCTAGTCACCTTGAGTCGGCATGTAGATCTCTGGAGGGAGTGATCCCTACCGCCCCATCGGGCTGGGAGATGCAACCCGGGGAGTAGCCCTTTTGGCTATGCATCCGTGGCTTTCTGATCGGAGTCCCAACACTTTTAAACCTACTCTCGCAAAAGTGTGCGAGGGGCGGATAGAGTGGACAACCCTATGCCATGCTCTCATGCCCGCCAAATCCATTGCCATGAATTAAATGCGCAATGAACTCACGGAGACCCAAGCGTCGATCATCCCGCCAGTGCGAGCCACGGGTAGGAGCCCCTTTGTATGATCTTTGATCATTGTTTATCTGCGGATGTTGATGCACCACCCTTGAGGTGGATATGTGATTATGTTGTATCACCGACATGTATGTTTTAAACTTCGCCCATGACTAGGTAGGCCGAGGGAAGCGGTGATATGTGGAGGGCCTGTATCGATATGGGTGGTATGGGGAATAAACTCTGTTTGTATCGGTGAGTGCAGGTAATGCGAGTAGGGGCGTCACAAAATTGCTCTTCCTTTGACCGCGCCTCATTGTCAGGGCGTGCCATTCGAATGGACTGTGGAGGCGGAATATACTTTTGTTACCACGAAGCATGCTTTCACCACGGCACCAGTTCTTGCTCATGCAGATCCTTTTGCCCATATGTTGTTGAAGCGGATGCTTCTGATTTTTTAGCGCTTGGTGGGATCTGTCACGGGGAGGGGATGACCATGAATTGCATCAATCGCCTATCATTCCACGAAAGTTTCAGGCTCTTTGAAATCAACTATCCCATTTATGACAAGGAGTTGTTGGCGATAGTGGATTCTTTAGTGGAGACATTTCTGGAGGGATCTCCTTATAAGGTCCTGATCTACCTGAATCACCGAAATCTCGAATATTTTCACCTGCTCGAGTGCTCAACCATCGCCAAGCCTGGTGGCATACTCAAGTATTATCCGGATTGATTTAGGTGATCAAAATGCGAATCTGGATCCCTCAAGGAAAGCTTTGAGTCTTGGCTCCTACCTTGAGCCCAAACTAGGTGATCCTGCATATGATCGGCAATCACGGGTTATTTTAGGGCTGATTGGTTCCGACTTATAGCTCTCACTTTGTTGAGAGGCCTCATGATCTGACCTTGTTGGAGTACGTTTGAGCATCTACGCCCTCCGATCCATTGGCTCAAGATGTATTCTCACACATTGGCTGCATCATCTTCTCGGCCGGATGGGATCCGGACTATGATGCGTTTTGAGGTTGAGATGGACTCTGCTCCGTGATGGGCTTCTATATGTGCGGATGGTGCTTCTAGGCTTCGGGTTCTTGAGGGCTTGCCATGATTCACCTCTGGTCGGACACTTTGGAGTAGCCAAGACTCTTGAACTTATTAGTCGAGTATTGGTGGCGGTCTTAAATCGCTCTGTCAAAGCTTTTATTAGATCTGTGACATCTGGCTGTCGAGCCCAAGGTTCAAGGCATCTTCCTCATGGCACACTTCAGCCTTTACCCGTTCAGTAGGTCCTTGGAAGAGTATTTGGTGGATTTTATTGTCGAGCTTCCATCCTCCCAAGGCCATGGCGTCATCCTTGTTGTTGTTGACCGTTTTTCCAAGATGGCACATTTCATTGGGCCGAGACCTTGCAGCACTTCTATCTCTAAGTAAAGCCACAGCGGTTCTCTTGCTTGAGGTGGTTCGACTCCATGGCTTACCGGATAACATTGTCGATGGCGCGACCCTCAATTTGTTGCCGGTTTTTGGGCGTCTATTGCAACTCTTGCATGTGGAGCGTTAAGCTCTCTTGGACATCATCGAGAGACCAATGGGCCAGTGGGCGCACTAATCAAACCCTTGGCGGTATTTGCGATGCTTCATCAATTATCGGCCGGGATGGTGGTTTGGCCAGCTGCGTGGCGAAATTTGCTTATAATAATTACATCCATGCCTCCTGAGCCGGACTTCCGTTCTTTATTAATTTTAGGCATGCATCCCCGTGGTCTTTGATTGCTCACGGATATGACTTCGGTCAATCCAGTCTTAGAAGGCGGGCTTCGGCTCGCATGCTTGGGATGATCTTGACACCATCTTCTCGGGCCCAAACGCGTTATCGTCATCATGCGGTCGGCATCGTCGGGGCGCTCCTCATTTTGCGGTTGGTGATCTTGTTTGGCTCTTGCGTCGGGGATTTGGCGACAACTTCGCCCTTGTAACAAGCTTCGACTACGGGCTTAGGTCCCTATCGGATCATTGAGCGAGTTGGTGATGTTGCTTTCCGTGCGGAGCTTCCGCCATCGATCCGGCTTCACCCGGTGTTTCATGTATCTTTGTTAGAACCCTATATGGCGAATCCATTTACGGATCAGTACCTCCACCTCCACCACCGGTCGAGATTGATGATCATGAGGAGTTTGAGGTTAGAGATTACGGACTCAAGTTTCTTAAATTAAATGATTGTATTACTTTGTCGATTGGGAAGGTTACTTTCGCCAGCCGGAGAACACGGGAGCTGGGAGAATCGACTAATGCGACAAAATTGCGGAGTTTCACCGGCGTTACCCACGAAGCCAAGTCACGAGTACTCCGGCCCCGGCTTGAGGACTGCGTCGCCGCCATCGTAGGGAGGGATGGTGTGGCGACCATCTGAATATTAAGTATCATCTGAACATTATACTCATCACGTACAAAAGATGGTGCGTCCACGGATGCAAAAGAGTAGTTACACAAGGCGGGGTTTGAACTTCGCAAACCTTCGGTTCGCGAGTCACACCTGCTGCCAAGTCTTCTACCAATATTTGTTGAAGACATTCCTTCCGTCTTCCTCATATGTGGGACTATCTCCAGAAGGTTCTAGAATGTTCTAGAACCTAAATGCATGCGCGACACTTGGCGCGATCTCATCCATTGGAGTGGCGTGATCCTGACCGTTGGTCTAGATATATAAGGAGGCACCTTCTTCTTGTCAAACCATTCTGGTTCAACGCCAGTCTTGAGCCTTCTAGGCATCTGTCTTGTATTCCTGCTTGCCTTTGAGCTATTGTATTATTGATTCTTGTTCATATATCAGATTCTTTGCCAATCTTGGCGTATTTCTTCCGTATTTCTTGCGTATTTTCCACATATTTTCCTTGTTTTTCGAGTAGGTTCATGACAATTTTATCTTTAAATTTGAAGTATAATTGTTATAGAAACATAAACAATTGCTTTCTAAACTAATTTTCATGTGAATCTATTTAGAATTAGACATTTTGAGAATATAAAATTATAATTTTCAACTAGATCCTAATAAATATAAAATTTGGCAATTAGGATAATTTGTAAATAAAATGTAATAGTTTGATAAGTGAATGACTTAAAATTATATGAGAATTTCACAATTTACAAACTCTTAGTACCTTAAAAATACTTTAAAAAAAGTGTGAGATTAATATTAATTAAAATATAAAGTTTATGTTTTAATAACAAATATTGAAAAATATATATTGAAAATTAATTAGAACTAAACAATTCAATTATTTTTTAATTAAAACATAAACGTAATCATTTGATATATTTCATCTAAGCTTTCTTTAAACATTTAAAAATAATAATATTTTAATTATAGAGTTCATCTTAGATGAAAAAATTAATTTTAAATAGATTAAATTAAAAATTAGTGTAGAAAACAATTTTAAACATTGATAACTATCATACTTTTTATGTGAAGTTAAACTGAAAATTTTATAAAAATCAACAAAAGTTACAAATAAATATAATCTTATCATGACATCTTTGAAGGATATCTATTAGATTTGAATAAGTCTAAATTTTATTAAATATGTCATACAAGCAAAATCAATGAATTCATTTAATGCAAAATTTGAAGGAACATAAAAAACTACACAATGCATTTCCGCAAATCAAAGAAAGCTTCTTCGTATGCGTGCAGGCTTGCAAAAATCGGATGAGCTTGCACTGCTTCTGTCTTCTGCCGTTCCTGCTTATCGACAAAGTTGGCTAGCTAAAAACTATCAATTTTTCTATTTTTTAATTAACCACAACCTTTCGATTAACCACAACCTGACGACAAGAACAACGTAGATTGGAAAGGGAAAATAGCAAATATACAGAAAGAGAAGTAGAAAGGAGCGTTGTTTCTTCAAATTCGCTCCTTTGCAATTGTTTGAAACGAAATCACGCCATCGCTCCGCTCCTTTCCAATTGTTTGAAGCGAAATCGAGCCATGGCTCGGTGAACCTAACTGACAACCCACCTGGATTTTTTTTCACAGACATAGATCATATCGAACGTTTGTAGGTGATCCACGTGGATAAAAGTCTTAGCTGGCAGCAATGTACTCTAAAATGGCTTTACAGTTTCAACTTGTGTTTGTGCAAACATGCAAAAAAAAAAAGAAAGAAAAAAACTTTTTTTTTTCTTTCTGCACCCATCGATGACATGCACCTCCCTGCAGCCTGGTCTGCAGAAAAGCCTTAGTGTGGCATTGGATGGGTGTTCCCATGCAACCTTCCCCAAACATTCTTAGAAAGACGAAAATAGCTTGGATCTTTTTTCTTGCATCTTCTGTTTTGCCTATATATATTGCTTCAGTTTCAAGCTCTTTTCATCGGCCTTCTTCTTGAGAGTGTCGCTTTGTCTCTGTTGTGCTTCTAGCTTTCTACTTAATTTGTTTATGGTGTTAAGAGTCCTAGTTGTGTTTAGGTGGCATTGTTAGAATTTGGGTTGCATGTTGTTCTCCTTTGTAGAATAGTATTAGACACTTCTAAATTTCGTCTTTTTAGTTTTGTATGGTAGTGTTTAGGGTCTGGGTTCAGAATTTCCTGTAAGACAGCCCTCTGTGAGGACCCATGGATCAAACATGAGAATCCTGGCTGAGTGTCACGAAGGATTTTGCAAAAGAACAGAAGGAAGAAAACAGAAAAGAACCAACAACAAACAGTGAAGATAATAAGACTTCCTTGATATCACTGAGTGTACATTAGCCTCAGAAATTAAGAGAAGAAACTAGAGACAGGGACTAAAGCTCGTCTAGAAAGCTGAGTTCTATCTCTACTCATATATATAGTACAACGGTCTTGGGCGCAAAATAGATGTTTGGTAGATCATGCTACCAACTCCTTGATCAAAGCCTGATTTTTCGGGAATCTGGAAGTGCCTTCTTTATGCGCCTAGAATCACGCTGTAATTTTGCAGAGCCATCATTTATCTGTTCTCTGTCTCTTCTTCGGCGTGGTCTTGGGCGTGGTCTTTGGCAAGGGTCTACTTCCTGATGGTTGACCTTGACCTGGTGCCTTATTCCTGCCCTGATCCGTGGTCTTCATGAATAGTCCTGTACCTGGACGTACAGGACTAACACTCCCCCCCACCAAATGACACTTAGTGGAGACAGAGGGTGGAACATATTCAGGAGGCGGGAACCCAGCAACAGAAAAGTCATCTTGTCTGCTATGGGGGCGTGACCCTGAGTGATATGTCGTGATGAGTTCTTGCCGTTCCTTGAGAGCCTCGGGAATATTGAAACCAATCGCTGGAGTGGCGTCAATGAGGAAACCGGACTGCACCATGTCTTCAAGGGCACGGTGAGCCTCCGCAGGAACATATTGGCATTCCATCAGAAGACAGGTCTGAAGTCCAAAAGCACTGGCACTTGCATTCGGATTACAATAATAAATGGGTCGCTTCCGTGCAAGAGAACATAAAAGAAGGCACTTCAATGCGGCACAAAAACCAGCTTGACGGTGAACAGAAGGATTCCAAGGAGGCGACAACACGCTCCAAGAACTGGGTGAGACCTCAGACAGCGTGAGTAGGCGCCTGCCAGCCTCTTTCATTGGGGATATAGATCCAATTGCTGGTGCGTCTCAAGGCATCCCCTTCTTGCCAGACAGAGCGGCGAACAAATCGTGGATCCCATCGGAGATCGGTGGAAATCTGAGCGGGAATCCAATCTGCATGATCGGCCAGAACCGTGGTCCAAAACGGGAGATGCCAGTCAGAGGTGAGATATCGACGGCATGGTGGCGCTCTCATAGATGCATAGAGATGAGTTTCTGGTGGGGCTACAACGTGAGTTTCTGAGCCTGCTCTCGAAATTCTCGAACAAGATCAGCATCCAAGGTTTGACACCATTGTTCCCATTCAGAGCAGGGAAGCATAGTATGGACAGGAGGAGAGACCCATTCTGTGGGAACAATATGGTTGTCCTGATATACACGAAGAGTGTTATATCCACCAAGATGCTGCAAATAAATCTGGGCAAACTGAAATGCTGCAAATAAATCTGGGCAAACTGAATACACATTTCCCCTGATAAGTTTTTGTGCACTTGTTGCAGCGTCTCTGCAATCCAGAGAGGAAGGTGATGAGCAAGCTCTGGCATATACTCCTCTTTGAAGGTGGTGGCTTGAGTTGGATCCTGCAAGTATTTGCTCTCCGGCAACAACCACCATTGAGCCTGTTCATTGCCACTGAATACCCGGTTGGGTCCATCATCGAACTTGTCCATGGTATCAGCCAGATAGAAATCATGAAAGCCATGGTTCTCTTCTTATATAGAAGAGAACCATCATTCTTGGGAGAGGGACGCCTGTTTTGGCGTCACGCCATTTTGAGCGTCAGATCTATCTATAGCCTGAGCCTTCTATGGCGCAGGCTTTCTTTGGCTCTGTCTACTATATATCCATATTGCCTGCTAGCATTCCTCATCGGCGTTTTCTCTGAGCTGAATTCTGTTGGTTCTCTTTGAGCTGGATCTTTGATTCTTGGTGTCAGTTTCTTTTCTGCTTATCCCTAGTTTGTTCTTGGTTTTCCTAGTTAGCTGTTTGTTGCCCTATTCTTGTTTTGAGCATCAAACCTTTCAAGCTTTTCTCGGGGCCCTTTTTTCCTCTGAATCCGGTGGAAATTTCCATTCTGTTTTTTGGATAGCCATCGATATATCCTTTCTCTTTTTTCAATTTGCCATGCCCATGGACTCTGTCATTTCTTTTTACTATAGGACCATGTTTGGCTTTGGCCCCTTAACTTGTCTGCTTGATTATATATGTTTTTATCGATGTTAGTCTGGTGTTTGTGGTGGTTTTCTCTAGGTTGATATGTTTTCGTTTGTTGGTGCTTGTATAGCTTGTGTTTCACTTTTTGGTTTGTCAGTTTAGGCTTGTATAGTTCTTGGTTCACCTTGTTGGTTTGCTAGTTTAGATTTCACAGACGCCTCCCCCATTATTTTCTCCTGTTTTAGATTCGTATATTATGTGGTTCGCGTTGTTTTCTTGGGTTACTTTGTTTTCCCGCCAAAGTGGTTATTACTATAACTAACCTTCTTCGTCTGTTTAGCATCAGTGATGTTGGTCTCGTTTTTCCCTAGTTCCATAAGGTTCAGTAGTCTAATTTTCTATATTTCGAGTTTTTCAAAAGTTGCTAATTTTCTTGTGGAAACTATAACTTACGGTAGACACGTACGGTAGACACGTACGTACCTAGGGTATGCATTTTAGGCATGATGTCAGCATGGGGTTATGCATGAACATTTTTTCTGGTTTGTCAAGCGTATTATTTTGGACATGTATATTATGACATGGATAATTGTTATCTTTCTATTTCATGTCTCATATTGCATCAATGTTTGTTATATGAGTGTGATACATTGGGTTTATGATTTTTCTTTTGGGTGGTATATTTCTTATCGGTGTTGCAATTGCATTATCACCAATGTGCCTTGTCAATTCTTTTATCACGTTTTTTCTCATGGAAACGATACCTTGTGGTTGGACTTGCACGGATCTTATGTTATAGGCTTTAGGCTCACATTGCTTGAACTAACATTTTTTCATATGTTTAGCAGTACTAATGTTGGACTCTTTTTCCCTAGTTCTATATGATTTGGTATTCTACATTCCTATATTTCGAGTTTTAACATGATGCATGTTTTTAGAACTCGCAAGTTGCATGATTTCTCATGGGAACTATAACTTATAGTAGACGTGTACGTATCCAAGTTATATGTATTGGACATGATGTTTGGAATGGGGTTATGTATAAGCATTTTTATGGTTTGGCAAGCATATTATATCGCGCATGTATATATTCTGTTTGATATGGATAACTGTTGACCTTATTCTATTTCATATTTCATATTTCATATTGCATCAGTATTTGTTACATGTATGTGATATATTTGGTTCATGATGCATTGACATTTGCTACATGTAGTTCCTTTATCTTACTTATGTTTTTTCTTATGCGATATGTTTCTTGTCGGTGTTATGACTGCATTAATACCAATATGCCCCGTCATTTCTCTTACCGCTTGTTTTTCCTCATGGAAACTATAACTTACAGTAGACTTGCACATATCCAAGTTATAGGCATTAGGCATGGTCTCTTGCATAAGATTATTTTCGTAGATGTGTGTTAGTCCTGTGCCTCCTGGTACAGGACTATTCATGCATACGACGGACCAGGTCAAGAACAAGGATCCACGCGATCGACCCGCGAATTCACCATCAAAGGCTCGTGAAGACCAAGCGGCCGGACCACGCAGTCAAAGCACGCATCCGGGTCAACAAGAGGCGCCGCTTCGGACAAGTGGCGGCCGTCACCCCCCCGTCCGGCGTGATTGATTCTAGGCACTTCAAGAGGCACCGCCCGGCATTCCTACAAATCGAGGCCTCCTTCGAGTTGACCATAGAATCGGTCGAGTGTCTATATTGGGCCAAAGGCCATTGTACTATATATATGAGTAGAGCTAGCACATGAGTTTTTAGATGAGTTTTGAGTCTTGTCTCACTTGGTTTTCTCGATTGTGAGAGCTCATGTATGTTCATCATTGATATCAAAGGAAGCTTATCATTTTCCTCTCATTGTTCTCTTTTGTTCTTTTTTCTTCTTACGGTTCTCTTCTTGCAAATCCCGCGTGACATAGTCCCGGTTCTCTGTTAGATCCTCGGGTCCTCCACGGAGGGTTGTCTTGGGGAGTTCCCAACCAGACCCCAAACAACATGTCGCCCTTGCGGGTTACGGTTCGCTTTTCCTTTCTTACGTGCGCCATGTGCGTATTCAGAAACTTCACGCGCTGAAGAACTTCTTTCCCGGACGGCGTCTCAACGGGCGTCATCGGCGGCGGGAAGTTGTTAAGTGATATGTATGGATGCGCTTATGACATTGAGGGAGGCCACATTAGGTCTAGGGGCACCCCTCGTGTCATGTCTCGTCAAATTCCCGCCTCAAGCGTGCAAACATTGCTCCGCGACCTCGATCACCTCGCCATTATCGGGGCCCTATCGGGCTCAACCTTCTCAACCTTACTTTCATACCCCAGAACATGCCTACATCCATCATTCTTACGGCCATCGCCTGCTGCCTTCACAACCATCATCTCCCCGTGTGGGCACTCTTTTTTGCACCTCCCGGGAATTTTCCTTCCCCACCTTTACCACCGCTCTTCTTTTACAACCTTCCCGACCTCAAAACCAATGCTCATGCACCTTGATTACCTCCCCCCCTTGGTCACCCCGTCATCCGGGGTCCTTCGGGCACCATGCCCCCACCAACTCCACCTCAATATAATCCCTATCCGGTTCTGTCCCAGCTAAGCACTTTCACCTCTACCTTTCGGACCCTTAAGCTGACTTATCCTACCTTTGGCAACCACGAAAGGCAAACCCTTAGACCAAAGTGCTCGGGCCCACATGGAAGAATTTGAGGCTCGGCTGTCCTAAATGGTCATCGCAACCTCAACTGAAATTCCACATCTTTTCCACCACCTTTGCGTGGCTCCTCATCAATGGCTCATGTCCAACAAAAGCCACTTTGGAAACAAGATTGGTCGAAATGAGAAGCTGCTTTTCTTTCTCACTATGGGACCACGGATGATGATCAACTTCATCTCAAACAACTCAATGACCTTCAACAAGAGCCCACAGTGCGGGGATTTTCGCGGTCGACTTCACATTACGCTTTCGGCAAACTCAAGGAGTACCCAACCCGAGCGGATCTTGGTGCGGTTTCTCCAAGGACTTCCTCCGGCTATCCGACTCATGGCCGGAATACTGCGCCCAGAAGACTTTGGAGCAGGCTATCGACCTTGTCAATCACTTTCGATCAATGTTTCCTCCATGGCATGGCTCTTGAGAGCTCCCTTTCATTCCACCCATCATGGTTCCCGCAGGGCTGGCGTCCAACCTCAACCGCAAAATCCATGGCCTTGATCGGATCACGGTGCCATATGCGCAAATATCAAGGCCACTTGGCGAATGAGTGCAACTCCACCAATGGCCCGCCTCATTCAATAAAAGATGCAACATGTGCAATCATGCCCGCGGAAAAGTGCACTGCGCACTCATCCTACACCTTTCGCAACAAAGCTGGTTTATCAAGTGCAAACAACACCTCGGCAACAATGCGCCCAATATCGGCGGCCACCACGGCCGCGCAACCCAATCAACTCTATCGACTACTTGGAGCAACAGCGGGGAACCCAACACCGTCCTCCTTTTGACCCTTCTAAAGCTCGGTGTTATCCTTTGTCAAGAATGGGGTCACACCACCCGCGGCGTGTCCTCAACTTCCACAAGTTCGTGCGGCTTCACGGCACAATCGGACCACATCGGTTACGCCTCCGCGGCTTACCAACTCGGATTGCCAGCGGCAAACAAGGCCCGCGTCTGTTCTTGGGAAGCCACCTCGGCGCCTCGGCAATCACGCTATCAACCAGCTCCACGCCAATCAACCTCGGATGGATCAACAAGCACGGAAGAAATTTTTGGGGCTCTTAATCCTCCGGTCCAGTAGTCAAATTGGGTTGGTTTGGTTTCCGCCCGGGACCGAGGCGTCACGCCCCTTAACCATTATTCCTAATGGCACGCAACTGCTTTTGCGGTCGACACCATTCCTCATGAAGAGGAAAAAAAGGTTCACTTTGCACGACTTGGAGAAACTCATGCCGCATGTCATGCCTAAAGTTAAGCCAAAGCATTTTGAACCTCATGCAAGGCTGCTGAAGGCCGCCGCGTTGGCTAATGTTCATGCCACCACGAGCTCAACAACGACAAGATCCACCTTCCACATCTCAACCTCCGCGCTCTCGGACATATCCCAATATTGCTGCTGAGGTTGACCTACTCAAAAAGTTCTTTGCTTCAGCTACCACGCCTCCGGCACTGTGGATCCAGCCGGATCCTTTTTCTCATGTGCCTCTGGAACTCCAAGAGGAGCTAGCAAAATCAAAATTCCCTTAAGTTTGGCAACAATTTTGAAACTTCTGTCACGCTCTCAAGGACTAGTTACCACTCCATTTGTTTTTGGTTGGGGCTGTTGCTACCTCTACACCCACGGTACATGCCACGGTGGGCAATCAACAAGTCAATCATGTTCAAATTGGCCGGAGGTAGCGGTCAATCTCATCACGGATAAACTCCGCCAAACAAATGGGCATCAAACAACTCTATCGTGCCCCATATGACATCAAATTGGCTAATGGCCATATCCGCGCGACCTCAAGGCGTCCGCCTCTTCTTCTTCATCAACATTGGTGATCTCCGATTCCCCTTGGAATTTGGTGTTTGGAAAGTGGAGAAGATCAAGTGATTATGAAATGTTGGTCGTGGACCTTTTCTCCGCCGGGCCAAGAGTATCCATTCTTGGGCCCACGGATCGGTTAGTCATCACCGATGGTCACCTCAATGCCACCATGGACATGGAAACATGCAAGATCATTTCCGTTGACCATCTTTGAACCCTCTCTCTCGACCACAGATTAGAGAATGCCCAGAATATCTATCATGTTCAGGCTCCACCTGCGAGTCTGCCTCTGTCATCCTACCCCGAATATGCTGATCCTTGGGGAGAAATGACTCTTGATCAGGACCAGGCTGTGGCTGCTTTGCTTGACCCTTACCTGGCTCCTTGCAATCCGAATCCAGCGTGTTGATCACTTTTTGAATCTTTGAACCTCCTGCGGCTCCACGGATGATATATACACATGTCATGAAGCAACCTGCAGCTTGATGAAACTTCGGCAACCTCTCTTTTCACCACAGCGAGTGCCACGCATCCTGTCATGTTACAACCTCCTGCTCATATTGTCCAAGACATGGAAGTTGTCCCACATATTCAGACTCCTGAAGTCGAGATTGTGGACGTCGGCAACAATCAGCCTGTCCGCATTGCTGCAAATCTTCCGACACCCTATCGTCCGCAGGGCGTCCACGCTCTTCAAAAAGTTCAAACACATTTTAAGCCTAGAGCTCTACGAGACCTTCGGGGAATCAATCAACAAAACCTTGGGGGAACTCACCATTCCTACCAAATCTAATGCCGTTACGTATATAGCGGCGATGCAGGCTCAACCCCATTACCGTGATCGCGTCAAGGCGGGGAAATTGACAAACTCCTTTCTTGCGAGGTTTGATCTATGAGGTCAAACATTACGAATGGGTGAGCCCCATCGTCATTGCACTCAAACACAATGGTAAGATCCGGCGTTTGCGTGGACTACCGAAAACTCAATCCCGGAGACCACGGGCGTGATCATTTTCCACTTCCCTTCCACGGACCCGAGGTTGGAAGAGGTTCTTTGGACATGAGATGTACTCCTTCATGGATGGTTTTTACGGCTACAATCAGATCTCAATCAAAGAATCTGATCAACTCAAGACTACTTTCACCACCCGTGAAGTCACTTTTTGCCTACAAGGTGGTTCCTTTTGGATTATCAAACTCTCCATCCACGTTTGAGCGCATCATGCTCTCGGTTTTTCATGATTTTATGAAGGAAAATCCTTCTTACAAATTTTTCAAGATGACTTCTCGCCTCACGGTTCCATGGCTGACCATTTGGATAAATTGGAACTTCGTCTTTTCGAAATGTGATGAGTCGGCATTAGTCTCAATCGAGGAGAAATGCACCTTTTTTGCGTCACCGGGTGTTACGTTAGGGACACGTAGTCAAGAAGCGGTATCACCACGGATCACGCCAAAATCAGTTGTGTGCTCAAGGCTCAAGCACCGGTAATATCAAGGAGACACGCTCTTTTCACGGGTAAGGTCAACTATTACTCTACCTTCATTCACGGACTTGCGGCCATTACGGATCCCATTCATAAACTCACGGTGATGAATCCACACGGGCTTGGAATTCCCGTAGGATCTTTGCTTTCCAACGGTTGAAGCTCTTGCTTACTTCGGGGCCGGTTCTTGTTCCTCCTCAATGGGACAAGCCCTTTCCGCGATCCATGTAGATGTCTCGGCGTTTGCTATTGGAGCTGTTCTTTCTCAAGAATATGATCGCTGCTGACAAACCAAGCGAATCGCCCGGCCGAAAACTCAATTCTGCGGCGCAACTACTCTGCCCGCAGGCGTGAAGCCTTGGGTTTAATTTTACGTGTCCAATGCTTCCGTCACTATCTTTTGGGCAGTCGGATCAAATTCTTTGTTGACCACCAAGCACTTCTTTATTTGATCAACAAATCCACGCCCACGGGCGCATTGCTCGTTAGGTCCTCCTTCTGCAAAATTTGCACCTTTTGAAATTGTTCACAAAGGCGGGCAAATCTCATGTTGTCCCGGATTATCTTTCACGCATTCACCGCGGATGATCCCTCCATTTGGAGTCTCGGGCGCCTTTCACGGCGCTCAACTCTTTACGGTCGCGGCAACACCACATTGGTTCCATGACTTTCAGCGATATCTCCTCACGCGGCTCTTCCACCGGAGGGCATGCGCTCTCTCAAGCCAGCGACAATCCCGGCGACATCAATTTCTCAGGTGAGGTCCGTGACTACACCATGGTTGCGGGCCATCTTTACAAAAGGGTAAGGATACCGTCAGCCGGCCTGTGTTCTCCCTCATGAGGTCCCGGATATTGTTCGAGAAGCCCATGAAGGGCTCGGTGGTGGTCATTTTCATGGTGACACCACGACCGCCAAAATCCTTCTTCTTGGTTATTTTTGGCCCACGCTCTTCAAAGGCGCTCCATACGCCCTTACGTGTGATGCTTGCCGGCGTGTGGGGCCGGCCACGGCCCGTGGCGGCTCTTTCCTTGGCGCCCGGTCGCCCGCGCCCAGCGCCTTCAAACAAATGGGGAATGGATTTTGTGGGACCCATCGATCCTCTGCGCGGCACACCCGTGCCGCTACATTACAGTTCTCACCGACTCACGCTACCAAATGGGCGGAAGCTTGCGCACTTCGGACAACACTGCGGCAAGCACGACCAAGGTCATCTATCAACAAATCATCACGCGATTCGGCTGCCCCGCGGGCTGGTGGGTGATCGTGGTGTCCATTTTATCAATCATACCATCAAGAAGGCGGCGGATTATCTCGATACATCATCACAAGAGCACACCTTACTATCCTCGGGGAATGGTTTGGCTGAAAGCACCAACAAAACTCTGGTCACCATTCTCAAGAAAATTTGTGGCGCTTCTCCTTGGCGGCAAAACAAACTTCCCTCTTTTGTTCTTTGGGCTTACAATACTTGTTTCAAAATCGCTCTTTGGTCACACTCCTTTCAAATTGGTTTATGGTCAAGAAGCTCTCATGCCTTTTGAGTACATTCTCCCAACTCTCCGTTTTTCAACTAGCTACTGACCCATAATCCGCTTCTTTGCACTCAAAGAAAGGGTTTATCAATTGGAGCAGTTGGATGAACTTAGAAGGGATGCTTATATTAGGTGTTCTTCATGGACAACAGTTGCAAAAATCCTTACATGATAAACGTCGAAGACAAAAACATTCAAAGAAGGAGATTTGGTTCTTCTTTATGATTCTCGGTACAAAAATTTTCGGGTAAGCTTAAGTTTTCGATGGCTTGGCCCTTATCGAATTGTTCAAGTGGTGCAACCCGGCATTTTCAGGTGGCTGAGTTAGATGGAACTCCATTACCTACAACGGTTAATGGCTTTAAGCCTCAAAACATTTCATACCACGTAAAAGTGAAACTCAACAAGCAGATCTTTGTTCCGGACACAAACACAACGGATAGTGACTAAACCCGTTGGCATAATTATATTATATAGGTGGAATTTTTTACAAAATATGGGCAGAGCCCAAATATTTCCGCTTATAGGCGGTGCCCTATTTACAAAAGCGGGCTCGAGCCCTATCTACTAAGTCCTAAGGAGAACACCCTCTACTCGGGTTGGGAGCGGAGTATCACGAGATGTGGTACCAGTTGTTCTCAGGGTCCCAGCGAAGGTGCAGAATCACCTCCATCCCGTTGGTATGGGGATCGGCATGCTCCGCCATGCCGGCACACCACCCGTCCATGGCAATGCCACGATTGTGGCACCGCCAGAGTCGAGACAATCCATTTTACAAGTAATCCACTCCCGTGGCGGTTGGAAGGCATAGTGCATTTGTCATGCAAACCAGCGTGACATCTTGGCGCCATCGGATGTCTTTGCTTCACTCCCGGTTCGTCTTATATAGCCAACCGAGGAACTCCTTGTCGACGTGGACCAATCAAAAAAATCGCCAACGTGTTTGCAATGCAAGGCTGTTTCTAAAATGAGAATCTTTTCTCCCGCCGCATATCTAGCCATGGTACCTTCTGACACATTCGTTTTAATGATATCCCACTTCGAGTTGCCAGCATTAAATGCCATTTCTTCTTTTCATGCCCGTCAACCATTAATGTGCGTCCTTTTGCCTCCTGTCCCATCCGATCATTCTCTCACGTCTCATCTCCACCGTTCCTTGCTTCTCCCTTTACTGTTTGAGGACTTAGCCAAATTTTTGCCTCTCAATCGCCTCCTTAGCATCTATCGACACCTGGCACCATCAACGGTTGCTGTTTTGCCCTCATCATACCCCTTCGCCTCCATTTGCGCGCCCTAAACCTTTTCGTCTCTCTGCGCCTTCGTCCTCCGTTCTCCATTCTTCGCCTTTGCATCACCGTTCTTTTCCGAAGCTCTTTGCTATGGCTGCCCCCAAATTTCCTACACTTCAAGCTACTGCTCCCAGGGAACCGGCTCTTTTCGAGTCAGTATCTTTCTTGACGCCCACTTTCCGTGAAGCCCTTGTTGGCCCAAATCGTGAAGTCGCGGAACGCCAGAAGCTTTATGAATTCTCACAAATGGAACTTCCGGCTCCAAATCCATACCAATTGAAGCAGTTCCTCGCTCACATCGTCAACAGCCCGCATGGATACACTAATGTGGTCGATGGCACCACCATTTCGCTGACCCAGCACCTGATTTCTGAGGTATTCCATATTCCTTTGCAAACCCCTTGTTTATCTTGGGCTGCCTGAGTTTGGTGCTCCGGCTTATCAAGCGAACATGCATCGCCTGACAAATATTGACAAGACCCATGAAACTTTTGTTAAGTTTCTGTGGCAAAAGTTCCTTGGGTATTCTATCAAGAACACCCATATCAATAAGCCTTTCTATAATATGGTGATCACTGCTATCCGCTCCACCCACAACATTGATTGGCCCCAATTGTTGTTCTACCACCTTCTTCAAGAGGTCGACCATCTTAGGGCTGCCCCCTCTTCTATCTCTGAAGTCTCAGTGGGTGGCCATCTTCAAGCCATCATCCGTCATTACTTTCCTCCAACACCTCCTAATTCTCATGATTCCACTCAGCAGTCCCTTCCTCAAACTCACCAAGTTGGCACTTCACGCCCTTCTTCTTCTGGTCATGTCAACCTTCAAAGACACGCATGTCAATCCTCCTCCTCTCTGAAAACCAAGCACTCTAGTTCTCACAATGTCTCCCAAACGTCACAAACAAGGCAACAGCAGGCTCCACCACCTCCGCACCCTCGCCCGGTTGTTGTATCAATATCACCGGGGATGTTCTTGAGTCTTTGCTCTCAAGTTACAAGAATCCCGTGAAGCTCTCATGAATGGGGTTCAAACGCCCTGGAGGCCTCGGGCCGCGGTTCACGCGACCTTCAAGCTGCTACCACGCAAGTTCATACTCACGGAGACCCAGCTTCAAGACAAGCCGCGAGGTTTTTTACAGGCCCCGTGAGGATCTAAAGGCTGCCCAAAATCAGAATAGTCGCTTGCCGATCAGCGGAGCTCAATTCGCGAACCACCATTCGGGAATTATTGGAGCAGGTCAAGGCAAGAGAGACTCTCTTGGTTGACAAGGATAAAGACATTGCCAAACTAGACCTTATTTGTATCTGAGAACTCTCTACGAATTACAACACTCAAGCCCAAGATCTTCAAATAGCGTGACACTCAAATTGCCTCTTTGGCCATTTCGGCTTTCCACCGCATTCCTCTCGGCTTACATCCCTCCAAGATCAAACTACGGAGGTTGAAAACGAGAAAATTCTTGATGGCGGAGATTGCCGTGCTTGACTCAATGTACACGGGCAATCCTCCTCACATGCCACGACTTCTCGAACGGGTGCGTGACCGATCCATATACGGTAGAAAGGAGCACCGATCCGTGACCTCGAACAACGACTCAAACAAGCTATTCGATCTGGCGATGAGGCTCGAACCAAACTTGAAGGCTATGTTACCATTGCTCTCAACCCCTGTGTTGACTTCCCTATTCCTTCCAGTTATCTGGATTATGTGGTTGCCCGCCGCCACCTCTTTCTTTTCTCGTGGCATACGGCTGATGGTCCCAGCAATGTTCCCCAAGATCGCAGATTTTCTTCGATCCGCGGACCTTTACGGTGAAGACAAAGGTTTATTCTCATACCCTTTTAGTCTTTGATCTCATTCACCGTGTGGCGATCCGGATATGATCACCTTGAGTTGTTCAGCCAATGGCGTACATTTTTCATGATTTCTATCTGGCTGATACACAGGACAAATTTCGAGATGGGCCACATCAGAACTTTCAGGGTGATCCCACACTTCAATGGTTGCTTTTGGATAACAACCCCTATCTGTCTGATCATGATCAGACACATGCTCTTCATCAAGAGTACATGCCTGAGCTTGCTCATCATTTGCCTCTCTGGCAAGCTGAAGCGCTGCAACAGATAAGGAAGTATCTGGGACATCCTGAGGATCTTCCCTTTGCACAAGTTTATATGCAAAGACTGGTTGGTTACAATCAATCTGCGTGCTCTTGATAGCAAGACAGTCCCCACGGGTTGGGATAGCCCTCCTGTAAACTCTCAGCTCCCTGCTTCTGTTTGGGACCATTGGTGCAAAGCTCTTGATCCGGCCCTTGTCCGTGAATTCAGGGAGCAGGCTCAGCAGCCCACGCCCACGGGCATGGTCCCCTCTCCCTATGCTTCCCTGGGTGTCCCTCCACGCCCCAGGTTCCTCACCTCTGATTGGCGTCTTCCCTTTTGGACCAAAGTCATGGATGGCCATGCTGGATGGACTCCGCCTCAGATCTCGACGGATCTCCGGTGGGATCCCCGTTTTGTTCGCCGCTCCAATTGGGAGGATGGTGCCATCCTTGATAACACTACAAATTGGATCTATATTGCCAATGAGCATGGTTGGCAACGCCCTGCTGATGCTCTTCATGGTCTTGACACCTTCTTGCAGAATGCCGCCACCTCACCAGATCCTTCAGTCCACCGACAAGCTGGTTTCTGTGCTGCTCTCAAATGCATCCTGGTCAGCTCTTTAAATCGGCAGCGTCCCATCTTTCACTGCAATCCGAATGCCAGCGTCAGTGCCTTCGGTCTCCAGACCTGCCTCATCATGGAGTGCCAGTTTGTTTCTTCTGAAGCCCATGCTGCCCTTGAAGACATGGTGCGCTCTCATTTTCTCATTGATGCTGATCCTGCCCTTGGGCTCAACACTCCTCCTGCTCTTCAAATACGCCAGGATCTCATTGGCACTTACCATAATGGTGCCCGTCCTCACTCCCGTGAGGATCACTTTCAGACTGATGGCTTCCCGCCCTCAGAAACACTTCCTCCTTTTCTTCACCCTGAGTGTCGTTTGGTGGGGGGGAGTGTTAGTCCTGTGCCTCTGGTGCAGGACTATTCATGCATCTGACGGACCAGGTCAAGAACAAGGATCCTGGTCGACCCGCAGTCAGCCATCAAAGGCTCGGCCGAAGACCAAGCGGAGAACCCGCGCGGTCAAAGCCTCGCATCCGTCAACAAGAGGCGCCCTTCGGACAAGTGGCGGCCCGTCACCACCGCCCGCATCGGCGTCGGCGTGATTCTAGGCACTTCAAGAGGCACCGCCCGGCATTCCTCCAAATCAGGCCTCCTTCCGGGACGGCACCGAGATCGGTCGGAGTGTCTATATTGGGCCAAAGGCCATTGTACTATATATATGAGTAGAGCTAGCACATGAGTTTTTAGATGAGTTTTGAGTCTTGTCTCACTTCAGTTTTCTCTCGATTGTGAGAGCTCATGTATGTTCATCATTGATATCAAGGAAGCTTATCATTTTCCTCTCATTGTTCTCTTTTGTTCTGTTTTCTTCTTCTGGTTCTCTTCTTGCAAATCCCGCGTGACATAGTCCCCCGGATTCTCCTGTTAGATCCTCGGGTCCTCACAGAGGGCTGTCTTGCAGGAGTTCCCAAACCCAGACCCCAAACAATGTGGTCTGTTTTTCCTCCAGAGTGCTCGTTGCTTGATCTGACCTTTTTTCATATGTTTAGCAGCAGTGATGTTGGACTCATTTTTCCCCAATGGTTTATATGTGTCTCTTACGGGGTTTGGTTCTTGTTGATGTTCAGCTACCCTAAGAACTATGTGCCTTTAATCCTTTTTTATCTCGTTAATTTTCACTGCCTTAGTCATTTTTCTTTTGTCCATGTTACCCATCACATACCTAGTTTTAGTTGTCTATCATTGCTCCATTTGTCTCTCGTAATCTGCGAGTTTAATTAGTTGCTCTATTTTTATACTAGTTCCAATTATCCCATTTCTTCCTTATGGATCCTTGCAGTTTCACTTGTGCTTCACCCGCTTCTATAGTTCTTGGATACGCCATCTTTTGTCGTCATGGTATCCTTTATTCTATTCCTTCTACTTTGATTTGTCCCATATTACTGCGCTTGTTCTATGGTTGGTTGGTCTTTTTAGTTCTTTTGACATGTTCAATCTTGCTTTTGAAAGTTTTCAAATCCTTGTGGCTACCTTCTACCTTTTTCACCTTTCCTTTCTGTTAGTTTGAAGCTCTATTCTTCTTGTTTCTTTGTTGGGTTTTATTCTTTTAGTCTGAGTAGTTTCATGCTTGGCTGTTGTTTCACTTTGTCCTTACTCATGGTCCATTACTCCTCTTCCGGCCGTTTGTTTACTTGTTCTATTAGTCATTGTTAGCCTTATTTTCATGTTGTTTGGTTCATGTTACCCCTTTCATCGCAATCTCATTGCTCTATCCCTCTGCTTCGTTTGTTTCATTTACCATGTGATCTCTGATCCCCTCCATCCCACTCAGTCCTCGAGTCTAGTTGGTCAATAAGGTTGGCATGCCTCGTCAGTTTGTTGGTTGACCATCGTTTATTCATTTTTGGCTTTTATACTTTGAGTTTGACCAGTGCATATTTTCTAGAACTTCTTTTTCGCTTGATTTTCGTTGTTACGGCTGCATTATAGTCAATGTGTCCTGTCAATTCTTTTATCGCTTGATTTTTTCTCATGGAAAATATAACTTATGGTAGACTTGCACGTGTCTGAGTATAGGCATGGAGGTTATGCATGATCATTCTTTATAGCAATGAGCATTCTATATCGAAAATGCATTAAGATGTTTTCTTTAAGTGTAATTTTTTTACCTCATTCTACACTAGTGTTCGTTAATTGTGGGGGGATCTGTTTAGTTCATATTTGTTTCATGTGATTGGTTTATCTTATTTTATATGGGTCTCTGATGTGATATCGTTCTGGTTGGTATATATAACGATTACCTTAAAATCAATGTGCTCCCGTCATTTTCTTATCTCAGTTAATATTCTACTATCCTATCCATTGTCTTCTCTTTGGGTCGTTGGTCACGTCCTTTAGTTCTGGTTGTCCTTCATTGCTCCATTGTTCTGTAGTCCGTGTGTCTTTTTAGTATTTGCCCTGGTTTCATACTTGTTCCATTGTCCCATTTCTTCCTATGGTTTCTTGTAGTCCTACTTGTACTCCATTTGCTTCATTAGTTCTTGCTTTTGCCAATTTTGTTCATCTAAGTTGACGCCTATGTCCTATGTCTTTATGGGATCCTTCTTTGTCCTCTCTATTGCAGCTTATTCATGTGTTCAATTGTCGAATTTGTTCCTCTCGCCCTTCTAGTTTTGGCAGTTTTTCTATTGCCTTTATCCAATTTCCTCCTTTTGCTCTGCCTGTTCCATAGTTAGTGGTCTCTTTAGTTCTATTGATGCTTTCCACCTTGTTTTTTGCAGCGTCATTGCTTCAGGGCCTGATCACCAATGTGCCGCTTCATTTCTTCGATCTCGATGTTCCACTGTCGTTATTCATTTTTCATAGTGTCTGCCCTGATATTTGTTCTTGTTTCGATTGTCCTGTTTCTTCCTATGGACTCTTGCTTGTGCTCCATTGCTTCTGTAGTTCTTGTTACATTTTTTCTTACTCACTTCCCCCTTATTCCTCCAAGCTGATCATCGGACACTTTCCTTTCCTGAGTTTTTTCTATCATAGTCTTTCATTGCCCAAATTGTTCCCCTCTCCATTCTATGTCTAACGGCCGTGTTCTATTGCCTTTAATCATAGTTGTATCCACTTGTTCTGCTTGTTCCATGGTTGGTTGGATTCATTTATTTTGAGTTTATTCTTTTAGTCTCATTATTGTTAAGCTTTGTTATTTTAATTTTTCTTGCTCATAATTCCGTTGCTCATCTTCGTGACCTTCAATTTTACTTGTTTAGTGTCTATTTTTTCGCTTGTTACCATCATTTTCCATTTTACTATTGGTTCCCTGCACCCCGCACGGTTCTTGTGTCTTGTTGGTCCCTAGTATTCCCTTGTCTCATCAGTTCTATTCATCTTTTATCTCTTATGGCTCCATTTTTGTTTCTTATAGTTCTCATCATGCTTTCAGTTGTGTTCAGGCTATGGGGATGTCACTTGTGTCCCTTGTCCTTTGCTGGCGCATCGCTTTTTCAACTTATCATCATTAGTTCCTTCTTAAGATATCAATCAATGTCTTTACCATAGTATTCGGGCCTTCTATTGTTTAGCCTATGTTTGGCACCAGGTTTTTTCCTTTATCTGCATGGTTCTTCTGCTTCTTCAGCTCCATTACTCATACTATTATTTTGGTTGATTCCTCATTTCTTTGTAGTTTGACTGATCCATTTCGTTGCATTCGTTTTGGTTGCTCCATTTGCACTGTTTGTGTTGGTTCATTAGGCCTCATGCTGCTTTTCTTCATTTTTCATGGTTGGCATCCATTGCTTGTTTGGTGGTTCTTACTATACCTTCTTGTTGTCAAGTGCCTCATCGCCTCTAATGGCCCTTTTTTGTTCAATTTACCATTAGTTACCCCTGTTGTCTTCTCCTTCTTGCCTTGTTCAAATTAACATTAGTTACCCCGTTGTCTTCTCCTTCTTGCCTTAATTGCCCTGTTGTTCTGTTGCTCCTTTGCTCCACAACGTCTGCTTTATTCTTTATCCATTTATCCCAGTCCTAGGGTAGTCTGCATATTTCAATGGATTTTCAGTGATCTTACTTGTTTTTGCTCGCAGTCTCAGTCTGTGATTGGAGGAGGTAGGTTCCTCTTTGTGTCAGATGTTATTGCTTTGCAAAGGACCTTTCCCTAGAATGCCATGGTTCTCTTCTTATATAGAAGAGAACCATCATTCTAGGGAAAGGGACGCCTGTTTTGGCGTCACGCCATTTTGAGCGTCAGATCTATCTATAGCATGAGCCTTCTATGGCGCAGGCTTTCTTTGGCTCTGTCTACTATATATCCATATTGCCTGCTAGCATTCTTCATCGGCATTTTCTCTGAGCTAAACTATGTTGGTTCTAGAGTTTCCCTCCATCCCTCCTCTGAGTCTAGTCACCTGGTGTCTTCTCGTCTTAACATCTGTTGATTTCTTCTCGTTCCACCTAGTGAGGGCTGTATCGACTCTTCTCTTCTATATCTTTGCCTCTGCAATTTCCCAGCGTAGCACTTGTCGCTTCTAGAGAGCATCTAGGGGCAGATCCCTGCGGTTGGGCCTAGACTCTCTCTCTCTCTCTCTCTCTCTCTCTCTCTCTCTCTCTCTCTCTCTCTCTCTCTCTCTCTCTCTCTCTCTCTCTCTCTCTCTCTCTCTCTCTCTCTCTCTCTCTCTCTCTCTCTCTCTCTCTCTCTGTGTGTGCGCCTAGCTCTGTGGCTTCCAAGTATTCTCATTTGTTGTGTCATTATCTCTGGAATCCTTTTTCCATCCTGCTCATATATTTTCTGGTCGGTTGGCGTTAAAGATGCTTGTCAGAGGGGGCGTCTATCCCCTTGTCTTAAACTTCCATGTGGTACGTTTTGTTTTACGGTTGGCCTTGCGATGGGTTACGTCTTTTCAATTTTTTGATATTGTGCTATTGTGCTTGGTTGCTTGTGTTGACTATTAACTATTTGTTTTACTATCGGTTGACTCTCGGTTGGCTATTGGTGGGTGCTTTTGCTCTCTCTCTCTCGGTGTAACACTTGTAAACTACGGGTAGGCTCAAAGGATTCTTCTATTGGATGTGCCTATTTTCTCTTCCCGCATAGCTTTGTGGCTTCGAGAAGGCCTTGAGGGAAGACCCCCCGATCGGGCCTAGTGTATCTATATATTTTCTCTTTTGGTGTAGCAATGTCGCTTCCGAAGATTCTTTATAATTTCTCTATTCTGCTATTTTTTCTCATCAGATTCTTGTGCTCTGCTTGCCTTTCGAGCATGATGCATGCTTGACCATAGGGCTCCTAACCTTTTCATGTTAACCATCACGGTGGATTGTGTTTTTGCGGTTAAGCCCGATCCTCTTTCTTGACACTGAGATGATAGCCGATTTTCAGCATTTCTGAGGTGGTTGCGGTTGCAGTTTTCACCTCTACTCCTTCTTGTTGGTGTGGGGTTGGGAGCCGATATTTGAGGGTTGCAGTCCGAGGTCATTGTTGGATGCAGTTGCGGATTCGGGAACTTTGTGGGTCGTGGGCCTAGTTATATGTTTTAAGCTAGTTATATGGCTGCGGTCATTGTTGGATTTTTTCGCTCATATTCACTCATGTTGGGGCCTCATTGGGGGTATCCCTATAGGTCATTGTATTTTCACTCATTCGGCTCAATGGAACTCCACTTCACTATCTAATATTATTGCTTTGCAAAGGACCTTTGTCTAGAATGACATAAGGCATCGGCTGAACCAGGCGGAAGATAAAAAATTCAGGATCGTCGCATTATAGGAGGCCATATATTAAGAGAGCACAGGAGAGTCCTTTATCTTCAATGGAGAGATCGGGCCAGATACTGAGAAGATCCGTGCTGCTGGGGGGCTCATGAATCTTTCCATTGCGGAATACCATTTCAGAAGGAAAAGATGACGGCGTGAGACTACATAATCCAAATAACTTGAGGGAGTGGAGTAATCCGTTGGAATTGTCAGAGCAAGCTGCAGGTAGGTGTGACGTTCTAGGTATTTATACGGTATACGTATACACACTAGGACACGTCACCAAGACATATTGGGCCTAAGGGTCCAAGTGAGGGTCGACCATCATGGTTTTATTTAGATATACTAATAAATCCATTATGGATAATTATAAATTATAATGGACTAATTCACATAATTAAGCCATTATGGCCTAATTAGCTAATTATCACCAATAAAGGGAGCGCCACCTGGCCCAAATCGATTGGCCAGGAGGACTTTCCATTTTGGGCCTAGGAAAAGAGGTCCTACCCCATTTTCTCCCCCAAATTCGAATTTGGGACTAAGGAGGAGCAGCAGCCAGCAGCCTAAGCTTGATTTGCCAACAATCACCTCCCAGTTTCGAGAGATGGACTCTTATCGTGATCATGGCTCTAGCCAGGACACCGGTTAGTCAATAGATAGCTTCTTTTCTGCAGACACTTCTTTCAGTAGATGGAATGGTTAAGCTATCTTTATGAGTTGTTCTGAATACATGGATGTTAGTTACATTAGTTCTTTCTGCTTCTTCCGTGTATTGGGAATTAAGGGAAGGGTAGTGGCCTAAAAGCTTCCTAGGATTAGAGATGTTCCTAGTTAGATCCCTTAATACCCAATAAATGCGGCCTATGCACAAGAACCTACCTGGCTGTGGATGCTACGATGTGGTTCAGCACCAGACAACGAGTATGAGGGTGAAACGGGGGTGGGGTCCTGCCTAGCGCGGCTACGGGACTCCTACAATGTGCTAGACCTATATCCAGTCACCGTGTGTGGGCCGGATATGGGTCTGACACTCTCTGGGCCGGAGGGCGTGAGTCATAGATGGCCGTCCTGGGCTCGAACGGGTTGGTGAGCTGACCGTTAGATTTAAGAGAGTAAGTCGGGTACGGATGCGGGGGTCACTGAGGGGGCACGTGTTCTCTAGCACACCCAGGGATCCGTCATACTCGGGAAGGAGACGCCTCTCCGACCTGCCTCATCGGACCGGGGAGATGTAACCCGGAGTAGTCCCGAAGGGTGATTCCTTGGGATTGCGTCTCCGGAGGGCTACAAGCACATGATAGCATGATTCAGCCTATCTGCAAAGTGTGCACAGGAGGGGCGGATGGAGTGGACAACCCTAGCCATTGTCTTATGCCAGCCAATGCCATGTTATACTTCCGTCCGTTGATATCTTGAGACCCTGGTCGTCAGTTGATCCCTTGGAGTCTGAGCCCGGGGTAGTGCCATGTTATTACGCTATTTTATGTTGTTATGAATGGATTGTATTTGCCATGATGATGAGGATGGGCCACCCTTCGTGGTGGTATATTATTTTGCATTATGATTGTGTGCTAACATATATGTATGCTTTTGCTGTATAGGATTCCCCATAGAGGACGTGGGGTGAATGACACCTCCGTGATCCTCGCCCGGATACTTGGCCATCCCAAGTAGTCCGAGTACGACAGAGGGCCGTGCCATGGTGATTTAGTCGCCATGGGAGGGGAAGTCTCGTATCTATACGATGGGAGCATCGTATTGATTCTGGGAGCGTCACAGTGGCATCAGAGCATGGTTTTGGTGGACCAAAATTGTTGCACTGGTCATAGCCTAACTCGATAGTTGGGGTACTTTCTCCTAGGTTAGAGCGTCCCAACTCTGCAATTAATGTCTTAGTTAACTTAGTTATGGGAGGAATGACCTAGTTGTGGAGGAAATGTTCTCTAGTGAAGTGGCTAAGGTCAGAAAGTAGAGTTAGCAATTCGAGTTTTGTAGTCGCCATAACTTTCTCTACATAGTTTGGATCGATGAGATTTTTGTTCCAATGGATCGGGTGCACTCCAAATACCCTAGGAGGGTTGTTAAATGGCACCAAAAGGCTGAGCAAGGGGCGGAATCGAACAGCGGCACCGCTCGGGTTTTAACGCCTCAGAATCGTGAAACAAACACGAAAAACCGGACCGGCGCCGCTCTGTATAATCGCGCGTATAATTTTTTTCCGCCGTATTTTTTTTTTTTTTTTTAAGTTTTAAACAAGAAAATTTTTAAAATTAAAAAAAAAAAGTTAAACGGTTGTTTCTTTTCTTGTTTCTCTCTTCGCCCGCCTGTTCCACCGTCCGCCATAGCCACCGGACTTGAGTTCGTCCTTGTGTCTTGGTTGCGCCCATACCATCCCTACACCTCAGCGCCTCCCTTTTTGCCTCCCTAATCGCCAGCGCCTCACCCATGGCCAACATCAAGAGCACCATGGACCCTTCTAGCCTCACAATAGCCCAAATCTATACATTGATCGCGCAGCACATGGCCACCGACAATGACTTGATTGACATCCTCCTAAACGAGTTAGTGCAGCGGTTTGCCAACGACACTAGGATACCTTATCCCATCTTTCATTATTCTGAGCAATTTTTGATAAAGTTGAACCTCCAACAGCTGCCATACACCATGGTCGAGCAACCTGACCAGGCTATGGTGTTGATCAAGTTCTATCCCCCTGAGTGTGAGGAACATTCTGAGGAGGAAGCCATTCAGAGTGAGGCCGCCCGTATCCGGACATTAGCCCGAGAAGACGACAGTCGGGAGGTAGAGAGGGCAGACACCGAAACCCGGGGTCGGGAGTACAGGTATCTAGGCCATGGGTGGGCAATTATTAATTGTGAAGCTTTTGAGTTACCCCCATACGAGTGGCATGAAAATTTCCAACATTTTATGTGGACTCAGATCCCCGATATCAGTGTGGACTACCTAACAATAGTTCAGATTGATATGGCCCGCCGACCCGACCGCTACCATGCCGAGCTAATTCGAAGGTCGCAGCCCGGCGGGTGGCCCAGATGGAAGCTGACATGACGAGCTCGTGAGGCTCGGGAACAGGCAGAGAAGGCCCAACAAGAACAGCAGGACCAGCAGGCCAACATGGAACAAGAGAGCCAGCAGGGGCCTAATCCGGCGGACAAGCCGCCCAGTAAACGACGGAGGAAATTTGTAGCCCATAAGTCCGGCAGCCAGTATAAAGATAAATTAAAGGCTGTCAGAAACATTGGGAAGAATATGAGCTCCAGCCGAAGGCAAGAGCGGGTGGATGCCTCACGGCCCCATCCCGTCACTGCGGGCAAGACAGTACTCCAGAAGAAGGGACCGACTCCAAAGCATGCTCCCTCGAGGAAGCCTCATCGATTCAGACCCGGCACCGTGGCCTTACGGGAGATCCGTAAGTATCAGAAGACCGCGGAGCTCCTAATAAGGAAGCTGCCTTTTCAGAGGTTGGTTCGAGAGATAGCGCAGGAATTCAAAACCGACCTCCGCTTCCAGACTTTTGCAATTTTGGCACTTCAGGACGCTGCCGAGGCCTACCTGATAGCTCTCTTTAGTGATGCAAATCTTTGCGCTATTCATGCAAAGAGAGTTACCATCATGACCAAGGATCTATCCCTTGCCCGGAGAATTCGGGGAGAGCATCCATAGCTGCCCTTGGGCAATAGCATTGTAATCAATTTTGTTATATTAATAGAAAACCCGATTTGCTACTGTGTCTCTGTATAGATTAGATAGTTGGATTTCAATAATTCTTTTAAAAAATAATAATAATAATAATAATAATAATAATAATAATAATAATAATAATAATAATAATAATAATATCAATGCTGACGTCAGCATAAAAGTTATAAGAGTACTTCAAAAGGTTTAGGATTTCATTTTCACTCTTCAGCTTTTGTTTATCCTCTTTCCTCCTTCCTTCCAGCGCCTATGGCTACCATCGACCTGCTTACATGGTACCTAGATGGGGAGCACTGGGATCCCCAAGTGCCCTTTGATCTCCTGAAGCCCTTGCTACTCCAGCACATAGACCTCGTCTCAAACATGCAGAATCATCCGGATTATACCGGGTTCTTACAGTTTTATACCGAGGAAATGCTTCCTCTTTGCATTCCTCTGGGGCAACCACCACAGTTATACATTGAGCGAGCTGTGGTGAAGGAGATGCTGGGAGGGGGCAAAAGTGGTTATGAGGTGCTCAGGGGCAAACTCCGGTGGGCCCGGAATCCACCTGTCGTGATGCATGAGGGACAGGAGCTTCTCGAAGTATCATTTGCCCTGGCCATCCTCATGGACCAATATGTAGACGATGAGACCTTGGCCGTTGAGAAGGGCAAGGTTCATGAATCCTCAGATGAGGAAGAAGATGAGCATATTGGAGTGGAAGATTTCGGCCGTTAGAAGTAGCTAGCCGAAGAAATGTCACCACGACGAGAGCGGGGAGGACGTTTAACGGGATTGGATGTTCTTCCCGTCATATATCACCAGGGCCAGGAGTTTCTCCTCCTGGATGATATTTTATGGACATACCATGTGGTAGCCGACCTCAAGGGACGGAGAAGGCGCAGATTCTCTATGAGCTGGCCGAATATTACAGGGACGACTTTATTGATTTTTCGTCCATAGATCTTCCTCCTGAGGTACAGCAGCTGCTTCACTTCCATCAGCAAACCATTGAGCCGACTGAGACACTTCTCAGGCTTAGGGATCTTGTGTTTCAAGATCCTCCATCTCAGCCTCCTCCTGAAGCTTTTATGGCTATGGGACCTCAAGTCCCAAATATCAACATGGTCGAGATTCCCTCCAACTCAGACGAAGAAGGGGAGGACTTGTATCATAACCCGAGCCATGCTGAAGAAGAACAGGAGGAGCTCGAGGAAGAGGGGGTTCCCATGGACTTGGAGAGGGAGGTAGCCAATTCGGTTACACCTCAGGGGAACGCAGCGGCAAACCATCTTACCCGCTTCTTCCTGTCAGCTTTTAGGCATGGGCAAGTTCTTTTTGTGGCCCGTGACCTGGGCCCAGAAGCAGAGGTATCATGGTGGAGCCTCCGTGCCCTATCCACTTTGGGGGGGCACAAGAAGTTGCCATACCGCGTCTTCACTTATGTGTTGGTGCGTCGCGACCTCGCCCTGACCGCTTTAGGTCAGGATATAGCACCCTGGATGAGTATGAAGCTCCTCACGGCGGCCCCACTAGCTGTTACCTATCCTCCAGAAATTGCTTCCATTGCGGCCGCCACAGTTGACCCAGACGTCACTTTATTACGTCATCGGCCACCACCACCTCCTCCTGCCCTAATGGATCAGGATGCGGGGCCTAGTTCTTAGCCATTTACATTATATATTGTGGAGTATAGCCTTTGGCTACTCAAACATATGTAACCTTGCATTGATGTTCTTCATGCACTTTTGAATACAATCAAATTGTTTTTTTTCCTACAATACTTGTCTTTCTCTTCTAGAGTTTGAGGTATAAGGAATAATTCATTTGTTGTACATTCATTCTTGCCATCTTACAGACGATGAAGTGGAAGAAGATGAACAAGAAATACCCAAAGAACTGCGGCAAGAGGACGAGCCACCGCCAGAACAGGGATATGAGGAAGAGAATGGAGAGTATGACGAGGACGATGACGATTATGAAGAAGAGGAACCAGAGGATGAAGGAGAGCCCTACGACTCCATCAAGGGTTTTGAGATTGTTAATATCCTTCGTGATCACGCTTTCGAGCACTTGCAGCAGACGCTCCGTTGTACATGGAATTATTGGGATATGACTAAGCAGGATGCCTTTGCGGATGCGAACGATCACCTCTGGCAGATATTCTATGCACTTCGAGATCTTATTGATCATTAGCCCTACTTTGGATTACCAATATGTGATCATTCAGGCGTGGGCTAGGTATAAAGTAGTCTGGGCGGTGCGGGAGAGTATTCGATACTCTATTCTGTACCCCTTCATGCAGCCATGGGCCTGATCTCCATCGTCTTTTCTTATCTGTGTGTGCCTTTACTTGAATTGTCTTGTGCATAAACATCAGTTCTGTCATGTATAACCTCAAGTTTTGTTGTAACAGTGTTTATTGTAACAGTGGTTTTATCTTCATAATAAAAGTGTTTCTCTTTTTTTGTGTACACTTTTTGTTATCACACTTGGAATGAGTATGCTTATCTTTCTCCTCTTCCTATTTAGACGGTGCATGCCCTCCCCCTTGAGCGACACCCGTGCAATCGGGCCGTCTTACCCCGGAACAGGAGCTTATGATTATGAAATGCCAGCTTACCGAGCTCCAAGCATATGTATTGCGGCAGAATCCACCACAGGAATATGGACCAGAGATTCCTGCTCCACTAAACCCGCCGCCATCACCTGCAACCGCACCTGCACCTGCAGCCACCACGCCAGGTCGATCTAAGAGGGCGCACCCTACTTCATCCTCCAATGCTGCCTCGGAGTCTTCTGACTCTTCTGATTCCTCTGAGGATGAGGCCGACCATGCCAAGACCAGCAAAAAGGATTACCAGAAAATAGTGGACTCCGCCATCACTAGCATATGGAAAAACCGGAAGCTTGCGCAATTTTCGGGAAAAACCAGGAATGGGATGGATGCGGAATCGTGGTTGGACGACATGCAGGAGTTTGGTAAGTCGTATGGGATGACAGATAAGGATACTAACAAAGTTGCAACCACCAACCTCACAGGGTCGGCACGAATTTGGTGGAAGGGGTATGCCCGCTCTCATGGGCGTACAAGGGGAAGGTGCTGTTACAAAGTCTTTGCTAAAGCCTTCAAATCACACTATGTGCCAAAGGCTCATCGTTGCCAGCAGATCCAAACTTTCTATCACTTGGAGCAGAAAAACATGACTGTCCAGGCTTATACAGATGAGTTTATGCGATTACGCTTATATGTCCCAGGGATTAATGAGCGACGGGCAGTTGAGGGCTACATAGAGGGCCTATCCCCTACTCTCAAGAAAATGGTTCGGGCCATAGATCCTAAGACGGTTGTAGAAGCAGAGGCAAAGGCACTGAGCCTAGAGGAGGACACCCCAAGGTATCAGCCGCCACGATCCTCTTCGTTCACTCAGAACAAGGGGTATACACCTTACCGAGGGCGATCGCCTCCTGCCTCTACCGCCTATCAGAAGGCTAATAAGAAGGTTTCCTTCACCGTACCAGAGAAGCCTACCAACGCTGCAGGGGCCTTCAGGGATATTCTCCAAGCTATCCCTAGGGATCAGCGTGAACAGTTACGTCGGGAGAAGGCCTGTTATTGGTGTTTCCGCCCGGGCCACCGTATGCAGGAATGCCCTTTCATTACCCAGACAGTGCAGGCTGCCCTAGCAGATATGGATTGGGAGGACCCAGAGAATGCCGGGGAGGATGATGCGCCTGACTATATAACAAGAGAGTCTCATATATACGCTGCCATAGAAACAGGCCAAGCCAACCACTAGCCCTCTGTTATTTCTACGGTTGGTCAAGTAGATTGTAAACCTTTTGTCATTCTTATGGATACGGGTAGTACTCATAACTTTGCATCTCCTAGAATGGCAGAAGCCTTACAGATCACCCCTTTGAAGTCTAAGCCACGTCCAGTTACGTTGGCAAGTGGTGCCATATGCCACACCCGTGGTCGTCGTATCAATTTGAATATTCAGTTGCCAGGAGCCCCAGTTGCTCTCGGAGCGGAGTTAATGGATATTGGCCGATATGACCTCATTGTGGGGATGGAATTCTTGGCCACTGCCAAAGCCAACATTGATTGTGAGAAATGGGAGGTCACCTTCAATGCAGCCAATGGAGCCCGAGTTACGATAGCAGGTAAGCCGGTTAACCCTATTATGCAATGTATTTCCTTACGCCAATTGCATAAGGCTCTCAGGAAGTCACAGATTACGGGCGTGATCCGACTTGCTTCCGTAGAAGCTAAGTCTAAACAGGATGAAGCCCTTGATGCCTTGCCTCCAGCAATAGCCATGATTCTTCGGGAATACCATGATCTTTTTCCTGATGAAATCCATCGGCTACCACCTTTCAGAGGGGTGGAATGTGAAATTACTTTGGAACCAGGCACTAAGCCTACCAGTAAGGCCCCATATCGGATGAGTCTTCCTGAGTTAACCGAGCTTAAGAAGCTGTTACAAGAACTCCTCAAGTTAGGCTTCATCAGGCCTAGTGTTTCACCCTTTGGAGCCCCAATACTCTTTGTTAAGAAGCAAGATGGCACCATGAGGATGTGCATTGACTACCGGCAACTAAATAAGCATACTATTAAGAATCGCTATGCTTTACCATGGACCGATGATCTTATGGATCAGTTGCAGGGGGCTAAGTATTTCTCCAAGATTGATCTTCGCTCAGGATATCACCAGATAAGAATTAAAGAGGATGACATCCATAAGTCTGCTTTCCGGACTCGTTATGACCATTATGAATTTACAGTGATGCCATTTGGCCTGACCAATGCTCTGGCTACCTTTATGCGCCTTATGAATGATGTTTTCCGTGAATACCTTGATGATTTCGTTGTTATATTCTTTGATGATATCCTCATATACAGTAAGACATTAGAAGATCATGAACGGCATCTTCGTTCGGCATTGCAGAAACTGAGACATCATCAATTGTATGCCAAATTCTCTAAGTGCTGTTTTGCCACCATCAAGGTGGATTATCTGGGTCATATTGTATCTACCGACGGAATAGCCACCGACTCAGCTAAAATTGAAGCAGTCAAAGAATGGCCCATTCGAACCAACGTGTCTGAGGTTCGCAGTTTTCGAGGCTTGGCCGGGTATTATCGTAAGTTTGTCAAGGACTTTGCCAAGCTCGCTGCATCTTTAACTGATCTCATCAAGCATGAAAAAGTGAGAGATTGGATGGCACATTGGAAAGACAAGGTGCAGACCAGGTTTCAAGCCCTAAAGGATGCTTTGACAACAGCTCCTGTGCTTACAATGCCAGATCCTTAAAAGGATAAGTGGGTTGCAATGGATGCCAGTAAAATTGCCACGGGGGGCGTCTCGATGCAGGAAGGTCGGGTTATCGCTTATGATTCCCGAAAGATGAACGATGCTGAACAACGATACCCCACGCATGATCAAGAGCTGCTTGCCATTGTGCGTGCCTTGCGTATTTGGAGGCATTATTTACTTGGAAGGCGATTCCAATTGGACACTGATCATCAAAGCCTCCAATACATCTTTACACAACCCCATCTCAACCTGAGACAAAGACGGTGGATGGAATTCATGGAGGAGTATGATTTTGAGGTCATTTATAAACCAGGCAAGCATAATGTAGTTGCTGACGCCCTTTCTAGACATCCATTCATCACTCGCACGCATTGTAATGCGATTTCCACACTCTCCAGTGAGTTTGGGAAACAGATCCAGCAGGCCCTTCCTACAGATCCGGAATTCCAAGAGATATGGCAAAGTGTATCTAAAGAGGCCAGAACAGATAAGGAGAGGGAGACTTTATGCCATTACAAGAAGGAAGCTCAACTCCTTTATTACAAGAACAAATTATGTGTTTCCGAGACATCTGGAGTTCCATAGCAGGACAGTCCCATGGCAAAGCATGCGGGGTTTATGAAGACCTATTTCAAAATCTGCTCCAGCTATTTCTGGCCAGGCATGAAGAAGCATATTGCCAGGTACATTAAGCAGTGTCAGACTTGTCAGCAAACAAAGGCAGAACAGTTGCGTATTCCGGGTGAATTGCAACCCCTCGACGTACCCAATGCGAAATGGGAAGTTATTACCATGGATTTTATCGTGGGGCTTCCGCGTACCTTAAGGGGGTTTGATGCCTTAATGGTAGTGGTCGACAAACTCTCTAAAATGGCACATTTCTTGCCATGTCGTACCATAGATACTGCATTGGATACCACCTTGCTTTTCACGAAGGAAGTGTTCCGTCTGCATGGCATGCCCCGTACCATTATATCGGATTGGGATCCTAAGTTTGTTAGTGCGTTCTGGAAGGATTTTTTCAGTACTATTCAAACTAAGCTTCCCATGAGCACGGCTTATCACCCACAGACGGATGGTCAAACCGAACGTACCAATCGCATTATTGAAGATATGTTGCGTAACTATGTCTGGAACAAACCGTCTCAATGGGCAGATTACATTTATTTGGTCGAGCTTGCCTACAATAGTACCAAGCAAGAGTCCTCCAGGATGTCTCCTTTCATGATTAACTATGGCTACCAATGCCTTACACCAGACACGTGGCATAATCCAGTCTCTAAGGTGGAGGTGTCCCAGCAATTGCTTGCAGATATGCAAGGCCTGGTTGAAGAGGTTCGGGCATATTTGCTAGCTGCAAGGGCTCGACAAAAGAGTCTAGCTGATCGCCACCGTACTCCTCGGGAGTTTCAAGTTGATGAGTCGGTTTGACTGAAGATCAAGGTGAAGCAAGCCAAACTTAAGATTGGCAACTGTAATGTTAGTCCTGTACGTCCTGGTACAGGACTATTCATGCACACGACGGACCAGGTCAAGGCCAAGGATCCACAGTCAGGTGTAGGTCAGTCGTCAAAGGCCCAGCAGAAGACCAAGCCGCAGACCAAGCCGCAGACCACGCAGAACGCCACGGGCATGAAGAGGTCAAGAGCAGACAAGTAACGGGCTATCACCGTCAGCGTCAGCGTCAGTGTGATTTCAGGCATCTCAAGAGGCACCGCCAACATTCCTGCAAATCAGGCCTCCTTCTAGGAGTCGGCACCGAAATCTGTCAGAGTGTCTATATTGGGCCAAAGGCCATTGTACTATATATATGAGTAGAGCTAGCACTCGATTTTAGATGAATTTTTGGTCTTATCTCACTTCTGTTTTCTCTCGATTGCGAGAGCTCATGTATCATCTTTGATATCAAAGAGTTTTGTTCTCATCATTGTGTTCTTCTTGTTTTTCTTGTTCTCTCTTCTCCTGTTCCTTTGTTTCTTTTACAAATCCCGCGTGACACAGCTACCGGATTCTCCTGTTTGATCCACGGGTCCTCACAGAGGGCTGTCTTGCAGGAGTTCCCGAACCCAGACCCCAAACACTGTCGCCGCTGCCGGGTCTTATTTTCTTTTCCTTCTTTCTTTTATCATGTCTGCCCGAGCTTTCACCCCAGAGGAGCTTCTTAGCCAGACGACGTCTCGTTTGGAGCGCCATCAACGTCGCGAAGTTGCTCGAGATATGTATGACACTGGTTATGATATTAAGGGAGGCCATATTCGCTCACGAGCTCAATCGCCGCCACCTACTCCTCGTGTTCACTCTCGTCCTGGCTCTCCTCTCGTGTGTAAACATTGTTCACAACCTCAGTCACCACATCATACACCTGTTTAGCCCCCTCCAGCTTATTTCCACACTCCAGAGAGTGCCTACATTCATATCTCCTCTGGCCATACTCCTCTGCCTTCACAACCACCATCTCCCCCTGGAGGAATGGGTTATCCCCATGTATCTTTCGGCCCTCCCCAGGTTCAGACATATCCCCAATCCCCTTCTTTTCACCATACTCTTCCAGTTTATACTCTCACTGATCTCAAACCTCACGAACAACACTCTCAAGGACTATCCCCACAGGATGCTCCTTTTCAAGACTCTCAAGGTTTTTCTGCTCCTTTGACACACCATACCGAGACTATGGTTGTACCACCTCATTATGTGCCGCCTCCTACTCAGCCGCTCTATGCGCAAGGTCCGTCATAATCTTCTTTTCAGACTCTCAAACTGACCTATCCCACTTTTGGCAGTACTAAAGGCAAACCATTGGATCAAAGTGCTCAAGCACACATGGAAGAATTTGAGGCTCTGGCTGTCCTAATTATGGTCATGCTCAACCTCAACTGAAGTTCCATATCTTTTCCACCACACTGCGTGGATCCCCTCATCAATGGCTCATGGCAAACAAAAGCCATTGAAAACAAAACTGGACCGAAATGAAGACTGCTTTCCTTTCTCATTATGGCACTACAGATGATGATCAACTTCGTTTCAAGCAACTCAATGATCTTCAGCAAGAGCCCACGGAGTCAGCCCGGGATTTTGCGGATCGTCTTCACATCCTCCTCAGCAAACTTCAAGAGTACCCCACGCAAAGCCAGATCCTCGTCTGGTTTCTCCAGGGACTTCCTCCGGCTATTCGTCTCATGACTGAATACCTGCGCCCCAAGAGTTTGGAGCAGGCTATCGAACTTGTCAATCATTCCGTTAATGTTTCCTCCCGAGGTGTGGCCCTCCAGGAGCTACCTTTCATTCCTCCTGTCATGGTTCCTCAGACTGCAGTTCAGCCTCAACACTCCAATCCTCAACGCAGTCAAATTTGGTGCCACCTCTGCAAATATCAAGGCCATTTGGCCAATGCGTGCAACTCCTCCAATGGCCCTCCTCATTGTAAACGCTGCAACATGTGCAATCATGCCACGGAAGAATGCACTCGTACTCATCCTACACCCTTCCGACAAAAGATGGTTTATCAAGTCCAGACCACGCCTCAGCAACAAACGTTATACCAACCTCAGCAATTTCCACCACCTCAACAGTATCCACAGTCACAGCAATCTCAGCAGCCAAGAGCAAGGCAACCGTGCTCCTTTTGATCCTTCTAAAGCCCAGTGTTATCATTGTCTGGAATGGGGTCATACCACCATGGCATGCCCTCAACTTCCTCAAGTTCAAGTCCAACTTCCAGGCACGAATCAAACCACGTCAGTACGCCTCACGGCCTATCAACTCTGGATTGCTAATGGCAAACAAGGCCCTCGTCCTGTTCTCCGAAAGCCACCACGCGTGCCTCAACAATCACGGTATCAACCAGCTCCTTCCTCCACTCCTCCTCTGGATCAACAAGCTCAGGAAGAAATTTACCAAGCTCTCAATCCTCCGGTCCAACCGTCAAACTGGGTTGGTTTGATCTCGCGACAGACCAGGGCTTCACGCCCCTTGGACATCATTCCTCATGCTACGCGCCCTGCTTTTGCCGTAGACACGATCCCTCATGAAGAGGAAAAAAGGTTCACTTTGCACCAGACTTGGAAAAACTCATGCCTCATGTCATGCCCAAGGTAAGACAAAGTATCCTCAACCTCATGCAGGCTGCAAAAGGCCGCACACTTGCTAATGTGCACGCCACTACCAGGGCTCAACAGCGTCATGACGCACCTCCGTGATCTCACACTCCACGCTCTCAGACATATCCGAATATTGCTGCAGAGGTGGAGCTTCTCAAAGAAGTTTCTGCTTCTTTACCTCAGACTTCAGCTCCCTTGGATCATGCTGATTCGTTTTCTCATGTTCCTTTGGAACTCCAAGAAGAACTGGCAAAAATCAAAATTCCTTTGAGTTTAGCCACCATTTTGAAACTTTGTCCTGCTCTCAAGGACCAGTTGCCCCTTCCCACAGTTTTGGTTGGGGCTGTGGCTACCTCTACACCCACGGTGCATGCCATGGTGGACAAACAAGTCAATCATGTCCAGATTGATGGTGGAAGTGCTGTCAATCTCATTACTGATAAGCTCAGAAAGCAATTGGGCATCAAACAACTTTACCGTGCCCCTTATGATATCAAGTTGGCCAATGGTCATATCACGCGCCCTCAAGGCGTTACACCCCTTCTTCACATCAATATAGGCGAACTCAGATTCCCTCTAGAGTTTGGTGTTTGGAAAGCCGGCGAAGATCTCGGTGATTATGAAATGTTGGTCGGCAGACCTTTTCTCCGTCAGGCAAAACGTATTCATAATTGGGCCACGGACCAGCTCGTCATTACCGATGGTCATCTCAATGCTACCATGGATTTGGAGACTGGCAAGATCATCTCTGTTGAACATGCCGAACCTTCTCTCTCAGACACCGATTCTGAAGAAGCCCAGAATATCTATCATGTTCAGGATCCACCGCGAAGCCGCCTCTTTCATCCTACCACAATATCTTTGATCCACGGGCGAGATGACTCTGGATCGATCGGGCCGTGGGTGCTTTTTGCTTTCGACCCTTACCTCCTTGCAATCGCATCCAAAGACTTGACCATTTTTCCGACAATCGCATTCTTCCTCCAAACGGGTGGACGTCCATGCCGTCATGAAGCAACCACTGCTAGAAGATGCTCAGCAACCACTTTTCTTCACCACACAAAATGCAGCTCATCCCATCATGTTTCAACCTCCTGCTCACATTGTTCAAGACACGGAAGTTGTTCCACACATTCGACTTCGGGAGGTGGAGATTGTGGACGTTGGCAACAATCGGCCCGCGCGCTTGCCGCAAATCTCCCGACCACCTATCGCAAGACGCCCTCTCACGCCGCTCAAAAAATTCAAACACATTTTTGCCTGGAGCTATAAAGATCTTCGGGGTATCAACAAAGACTTGGGGGAACTCACCATTCCTACCAAACCAGATGCATGTCATGTCTAGCAACGACAGTACCGGCTCAACCCCAATTACCGTGACCGTGTCAAGGCCGAAATTGATAAACTCCTAGCTGCTGGCTTAATTTATGAGGTCAAACATTCTGAATGGGTGAGCCCCATCGTCATTGCTCTCAAACACAACGGTAAGATCCGCGTCTGCGTGGACTATCGCAAACTCAATCAGGCCACGAAGCATGATCACTTCTTCCCTTCACAGACCAGGTTCTGGAAGAGGTTGCTGGTCATGAAATGTACTCCTTCATGGATGGTTTTTCCACACTCACCCCGGTTTTTGGTCCACTGTTGAAAACATCAGTTTTGGTAGGTCTACATGTCCTGTTTTCAAAGAATCCTACATGTGGATTTGTGGAGGTATGGTTTTGTTCGATAATGGTGTTCTTTTTTCAGTGGACTAAAACATCCACTGTTGTTTTGTAGTTTCTTCTATTGTGACATGTCATTTTATAATACAATCCACTGTAGGAAAGAATACTTGAATTTCTACATGTCTAATAATTCTATTGTCACATGTCTTTATAGATGTAGGAAAGAATATTTGATTCTCTACATGTCCTATACTTCCATTCACATGTCTTTATAGTAGTAGGACAGAGTACTTTATTTGCTAAGGCATTGTAGGAAAGAATACATGAATTATGACATGTGTAATACTTCTATTGTCACATGTCTTTATAGAAGTAGGAAAGAATACTTGATTCTCTACATGTCATATGCCTCCATGTCACATGTCTTTATAGTAGTAGGACAGAGTACTTTATTTGCGAAGGCATTGTAGGAAAGAATACATGAATTACGACATGTGTAATACTTCTATTGTCACATGTCTTTATAGAAGTAGGAAAGAATACTTGCTTCTCTACATGTCCTATCCTTCCATATCACAGGTCTTTATAGTGGTAGGACAGAGTACTTGATTTGTTACATGTGATGCGTGCACGATCACATGTCCTTATACTAGTATTCCATGTAAGACAAGTTACTTCAATTACTTAACACCTATTTTTGCATAACAAAACCATCAAGATCCTTCGTGGGTGCGGGGACCGGTGCAAAAATGCAATATCTCATCTATTGTCCCTTTACCCTCATGCTTATAGAAAACTAGAATGCAAAGGCATTATGAAGATCCCAAAATTGAATTGAACTGAATTTAACTTTAACATCCATGGGAACCAACAAGTCTATCGATCCCGTAGCGCATGTATGGCAAAAGGCAATAGAGAGAGAGAGAGAGAGAGAGAGAGAGAGAGAGAGAGAGAGAGAGAGAGAGAGAGAGAGAGAGAGAGAGAGAGAGAGAGAGAGAGAGAGAGAGAGAGAGAGAGAGAGAGAGAGAGAGAGAGAGAGAGAGAGAGAGAGAGAGAGAGAGAGTTTTGCTTTTTTATGCCTCAAAACCATTTTTGAGCATATGCACATGATCTCGTGTCCCAATCAGCTCAAACATGCCAAGGAAAGCTCAAACATGCCACCAAGGTGGCTCAAACATACACAAGGTGGCTCAAACATGCCACAAAGGTGGCTCCAACATGCCAAGGTGGCTCCAACATGCCACGCGGACTCTAACATGCCATGCAGGCTCCAATATGCCAACGTGACGCAAACATGCCACGTGGGCTCCACCATGCCACCTAGGCTCCAACATGCCAAGGTGGCTCACAACATGTCACCTAGGCTTAAATATGCCAAGTTGGCTCAAACATGCCACCTAGGCTCCAACATGCCACCGTAGCTCTAACATGCCACCTAGGCTCAAACATGCCAAAGTGGCTCAAACATGCCACGTTGGCTCCAACATGCCACCTAGGCTCCAACATGCCAAGGTGGCTCAAACATGCCACCTAGGCTCCAACATGACAAGGTGGCTCAAACATGCCACATGGGCTTCAACATGCCACCTAGGCTCCAACATGCCAAGGTGGCTCAAACATGCCACGTGGGCTCCAACATGCCAAGGTGGCTCTAACATGCCACCTAGGCTCAAACATGCCAAGGTGGCTCCAACATGCCACTTAGGCTCCAACATGCAAAATGACTCAAACATGCCACTTAGGCTCCAACGTGCTCAAACATGCCACGCAGGCTCCAGCATGCCACCTATGCTCCAACTTGCCAAGGTGGCTCAAATATGCCACGTGGGCTCCAACATGCCACCTAGGCTCCAACATTCCTAGGTGGCTCAAACATGCCACATAGGCTCAAACATGCCATGCAGGCTCACTTAGGCTCCAACATGCCAAGGTGGCTCCAACATGCCACCTAGGCTCAAACGTGCCAAGGTGGCTCAAACATGCCACCTAGGCTCCAACATGCCACCTAGGGCTCAAACATGCCAGTGGCTCAAAACATGCCAAGGTGGGCTCAAACATGCCACCTAGGCTCCAACATGTCAAGGTGGCTCAAACATGCCACGTGGGCTCCACCATGCCACCTAGGCTCCAACATGCCAAGGTGGCTCACAACATGCCATCTAGGCTTAAATATGCCAAGTTGGCTCAAACATGCCACCTAGGCTCCAACATGCCACCATGGCTCTAACATGCCACCTAGGCTCAAACATGCCACATGGGCTCCAACATGCCACCTAGGCTCCAACATGCCAAGGTGGCTCAAACATGCCACCTAGGCTCCAACATGACAAGGTGGCTCAAACATGCCACATGGGCTTCAACATGCCACCTAGGCTCCAACATGCCAAGGTGGCTCAAACATGCCACTTGGCTCCATACATGCCAAGGTGGCTCTAACATGCCACCTAGGCTCAAACATGCCAAGGTGGCTCCAACATGCCACCTAGGCTCCAACATGACAAAATGGCTCAAACATGCCACCTAGGCTCCAACGTGCTTTGAAACATGCCACGCAGGCTCCAACATGCCACCTATGCTCCAACTTGCCAAGGTGGCTCAAATATGCCACGGGCTCCAACATGCCACCTAGGCTCCAACATTCCTAGGTCTTCAGGCCTACCTAAACTTGGTCTCCGTGGTAATGTCGATGTTTTGAGTCCGCTATGCGAGTCGATCACAGCCCGGTGGGAGAGTTGCCCGTCTGGTGGCCGGGGACCTTCCAGAGGACCTTTGGGTCGAACCGCTTCGAAGGTTTTAGGGCTCCATCTTCCCGCATCAATGCCCCCCACTACCTCATGACATTGTGCAAGATCCCGGTCCAATCGACTGAGGTATGGCCTCCAAAACGAAACCCCGTGCCTTGCCGTGTTATTGTAGGGTTTACGCTATGGAGGTCGAAGTTTTATTCAGGCTTGCACCGAGACATGGTCGGAAGCTGCAGCTGAAAACAAGAAGCAATAGAAACCGACGAAATGGGGTTTGGATTTACCGAGGCGGCTTTCCTACCGGTGCTCCTCCCGGAGGGCAAATCCCAATGCCTCCCTTCCTAACCCGGTTTCCTATCCGGACCGCTGAATCCACGCTTCAAGTAACTTGCTTCGAAAGCAGGTTCAAAAAATACAAGATCCGTCCCGAGAACATATCAAACCGCAAAGCGTCCCCGCAATCGACCGTAGTAGAAACCCAAGTGTTTTGTCGTTAGGCAAGCACAAAGGTTCTTAATGGAGATTTGACTTCGCCATGTCGTCCAAACAACGAATTACCCTAGGGACCAAGTTACACGGTCATTTTTTGCAAAAAAGAAACACGAACCCTCTACATGGCAGTATTCTGCACCCTCCGCTAAGGCCAATTCACTACGAACGTGTTGGACATGAGCTACTTTGGCGCTTCCTAGAGCAGGGGTTGTCTTCTGCCCACGAAACTTGGTCTCCAAGGTAATGTCGATGTTTCGAGTCCGCTGGCGAGTCGATCGTAGTTCCGGGTGGGAGAGTTGCCCGCTCGTGGCGTGGACCTTCCGTGAGAGGACCTTTGGGTCGAACCGCTTCGAAGGTTTTAGGGCTCCGTCTTCAAGGCCAATGCCCTCCAACTACCTCATGACATTGTGCAAGATCCTGGTCCAATCGACTAGGGTATGGCCTCCAAAACGTAAACCCCATGCCTTGCCGGTTATTGTAGGGTTTACGCTATGGAGGTCGAAGTTTTATTTAGTTGCACTTGAGACATGGTCGGAAGCCGCAGCTTGAAAACAAGAAGCAATAGAAACCCCATCTAAATGGGGTTTGGATTTACCGAGGCAGCTTTCCTACCGGTGCTCCTCCGGAGGGCAAATGCCAATGCCTCCCTTCCCGAACCCGGTTTCCTATCCGGCCGCTGAATCCACGCTTCAAGTAACTTGCTTCGAAAAGGTTCAAAAAATTCAAGATCTGTCCCGGAGAACATATCAAACCGCCAAAGTGTCCCGCAATCGACCGTAGAAACCCAAGTGTTTTGTCGCTCGGCAAAGCATACAAAGGCTTCGAATGGAGATTTGACTTCGCCATGTCGTCCAAACAAATAAATTACCCCAGGGACCAAGTTACACGGTCATTTTTGCAGCAAAGAAACACGAACCCTCTACATGGCAAGATCACGACCCTCCGCTAAGGCCAATTCACTACTTAACGTGTTGGACATGAGCTACTTTGGCGCTTCCTAGAGCGGGGGTGGTCTTAGCCACCTAAACTTGGTTTCGGGGTAATGTCGATGTTTCGAGTCCGCTAAGGCGAGTCGGATCACGCCCGGGTGGGAGAGTTGCCGGCTTCAGTGGCGTGAACCTTCCGTAGAGGACCTTTGGGTCGAATCGCTCGAAGGTTTTAGGGCTCCGCCTTTCCGCGCCAATGCCCTCCCACTACCTCATGACATTATGCAAGATCCTGGTCCAATCTGACTAGGGTATGGCCTCCAAAACATAAACCCCGCGCCTTGCCGGGCTATTGTAGGGTTTACGCTATGGAATTCGAAGTTTTATTCGGGCCACTTGAGACATGGTCGAGAAGTCGCAATTGAAAACAAGAAGCAATAAAACTACGAAATGGGGTTTGGATTCACCGAGGCGGGCTTCCTACCGGTGCTCCTCCGGGAGGGCAAATGCCAATGCCTCCCTTCCCTAACCCTGGTTTCCCTATCCGACCGATTGAATCCACGCTTCAAGTAACTTGCTTCGAGCAGTTCAAAAAATTCAAGATCTGTCCGAGAACATATCAAACCGCAGTGTCCCCGCAATAACCGTGTAGAAACCCAAGTGTTTTGTCGTTGGGCGCATACAAAGGTCTCTAATGGAGATTTGACTTCGCCATGTCGTCCTAAACAAATTTACCCCAGGGACCAAGTTACGGTCCATTTTTGCAGAAAAGAAACACGAACCCTCTACATGGCAAGATTTCCGCACCCTCCGCTAAGGCCAATTCACTACTTAACGTGTTGGACATGAGCTACTTTGGCGCTTCCTAGAGTGGGTGGTCTTGCGCCCGCGAAAACTTGGTTTCCGTGGTAATGTCGATGTTTCGAAATCCGTTGGCGAGTCGGATCATAGTTCCGGGTGGGAGAGTTGCCCGTTTCAGGCCGTGAACCTTCCGAGAGGACCTTTGGGTCGAATCGCTACGAAGGTTTTAGGGCTCCGCCTTCTCGGCCAATGCCCTCCCACTACCTCATGACATTATGCAAGATCCTGGTCCAATCGACTAGGTATGGCCTCCAAAACATAAACCCGCATGCCTTGCCGTGCTATTGTAGGGTTTACGTTATGGAGGTCGAAGTTTTATTCGGTTACTTGAGACATGGTCGAAAGCCGCAGCTTGAAAACAAGAAGCAATAGAAATCGGCGAAATGGGGTTTGATTTACCGAGGCAAAAGCTTTCCTACCACTCCTCCGGGAGGGCAAATGCCAATGCCTCCCTTCCCGAACCCGGTTTTCCCTATCCGACCGCTGAATCCACGCCTCAAGTAACTTGCTTCGGCAGGTTCAAAAATTCAAGATCTGTCCGGAGAACATATCAAACCGCAAAGTGTCCCCGCAATGACCGTGTAGAAACCCAAGTGTTTTGTCGTTCGGCAAGCACAAAGGTTCTAATGGAGATTTGACTTAGCCATGTCGTCCAAAACAAATAAATTACCCTGGGACCAAGTTACACCTGGTCATTTTTGCAGCAAAAGAAACACGAACCCTCTACATGGCGATTCTGCACCCTCCGCTAAGGCCAATTCACTACTTAACGTGTTGGACATGAGCTACTTTGGCGCTTCCTCGAGCAGGTGGTCTTCGCCCGCCTAAACTTGGTCTCCGTGGTAATGTCGATGTTTCAATCCGCTGGGCGTGAGTCACATCACGGTTCCGGGTGGGAGAGTTGCCCGCTTCGTGGCGGGGACCTTCCGAGAGAGGACCTTTGGGTCGAATCGCTACGGAAGGTTTTAGGGCTCAGTCTTCGGCGCCAACGCCCTCTATCTACCTCATGACATTGTGCAAGATCCTGGTCCAATCTGACTGAGGGTATGGCCTCCAAAACGTAAACCCCGCGGCCTTGCCGTGTTATTGTAGGGTTTTACGCTATGGAGGTCGGCTTTGGTCCGCTTGCACTTGGGACATGGTCGAAAACAAACCCCTGCGTTTGAAAACACTGGGACATGGCGTAGAAACCGCGGAATGGGGTTTTGGATTTAATCTCCTCCTAGTTTTGCAATTAAAAGTCTAGAGCACCTTATCAAGAGCAAAATTGTTTGGGATCACTCGGGTTAAGCCAATAGATCGAAAACTCGTTATTTCAGTTCTCATGGCTCCCCATGCATGTTTAGAAATGGTCCACCTAGTTATCAAAGAAGTCGACTACGTTTTGGCCTCCAAAACGTAAACCCTGTGCGTTGCTAGGTTATTGTAGGGTTTACGTTATGGAGGTCGAGTTTTATTCAGTTGCACTTGAGGCATGATCGAGAAGCCGCAGCTTGAAAACAAGAAGCAATAGAAATTGATGAAATGGGGTTTGGATTTATCCTCCTCCCAGTGTCGCAATTAGAAGTCAAGAACACATTTTGTAGTAGCAAATTTTTCTGAAATGATTCGGGATCGCCAATAGATCCAAAGTCTGTTATTTTAGTTGCCATGGCTCGCATGCATGTTTGAAAAAAGGTACACCAGGATCCCAAGTGCAATCTGACCCGCGTTTTTGGCCTCCACAACGTAAACCCTACAATAACCTGGCAAGGCACAGGGTTTGCATTTTGGAGGCCATACCCTAGCCAGATTGGACCAGGATCTTGCATAATGTCATGAGGTAGTGGGAGGGCGTTGACGCCAGAAGACGGAGCCCTAAAACCTTCCAGTCCTGGCCTGGTTCGAGTTGGGGAAGTGTGTCAGCGCTTTAAGTTCTTCAGATCCCTTTATTCTATTCCTTGCCAAACTCCTCTACCAAAAATTTCAAAGGTTATCATATTTCTTGCATAGAGTCCTAGTCATCATGTCCATGTCACCACCATCTAGCCATGTCATCCAAAATTTGCCAACATCACCCAATAAAAACACCAGAGATGGACATCTTTTCATTTTTGGCCTAGTCAAAACTTGGCCTTGCTTTCTTGGCATGCCATGTCACCACTTGGAGTGCCACATGGGCTTCAACATGCCACCTAACATGCCAACGTGGCTCAAACATGCCAGCGGCTCCAACATGCCACCTAGGCTCACACATGCCACCTAGGCTCACACATGCCACATAGTCTCCAATATGCCACCTAGCCTTAAACATTCCAAGGTGGCTCAAACATGCCATGTGGGCTCCAACATGCCACCTAGGATCCAACATGCCAAGGTGGCTCAAACATGCCAAGATGGCTCCAATATGCCACACGGGTTCCAACATGCCATCGAACATGCCAAGGTAGCTCAAACATGCCACCCGGCCCCAAAGACTCCACCTAGGCTCAAACATCCCAAGGCCACCTAGGCGCCAACATGCCACCTAGTCTCCAACATGCCACATAGTCTCAACCCAAATATGCCAAGGTGGCTCAAACATGCCACGTTGGCTCCAACATGCCACCTAGGCTCCTAACGTGCCAAGGTGGCCCAAACATGCCACATGGGTTCCAACATGCTAGCTAGTTGGCTCAAACATTCCAAGGTGGCTCAAACATGCCACAAGGGCTCCAACATGCCACCTAGGCTCCAACATGCCACCTAAGATGCCAAGATGCCTCAAACATGCCACGGACTCCAACATGCCACCTAGGCTCAAGCATGCCACCTAGGCTCCAACATGCCACCTAGGCTTCAACGCCACCAAGGCTCCAACATGCCAAGGTGGCTCAAACATGCCACCTAGGCTCCAACATGCCACCTAAGTCGATGTTCTGAGTCTATTAGAAGAGCCAATTTATGGATTATGGGGAGATGCCCATTCGCTTGCCGGACCATATGGAGAGGACATTTGAGACAAACTACTTTTCGTAAGGTGTTAAGGGTCCATCTTCAAGGCCAACACAGTCTCTCTAAGTGATATACTATGCAAGATCCTGCTCAAAACGACTAATGATTGTCTACTTCCACACCGGTCAAATTTGCATTTTATGCCTTCGGAAATAAATGTGCACGAGCTTCATTTGTTATTATTCAACTTCCATATTAATTGCATGATTCAGTTCCAAAGTGAAGTTTGTAATGTGGAATAGGCCTGACCGCACTACCAATTTCTGCAAAATATGATAAACATTTATGAAATTATCTTGTTCACCGCTGCGGAAGCGCTTAAACACAGATGTCGCAATATAATCGTAATTGATCCTTGTGAATTTATTTCCTGCCGCATTGTTCAAGAACACTTGTTCGTGAGGGCGGCATCAAGGATTTTATCGAAATATAATGGAGTTTTGAAGAGGATTATCATTGTAGATGATAATTCTTGATCTTAGAAATTGGTCCGGCCGGTTTCAATTGAAAAAGATGCCAACACATAGAGGTTTCCGACAATCTCTACAAGTTAAATGAACGAGTGGTGCCGCTTCTAAGCTATAAAGTTTTTAATAATGTCAATTCATTGGAGGAGTATGGAGTAATCCCTCCGCTTTTGTTGCAACAAGGTCGATTCGGACATACTCTAGAACTTGTCCATCTCCATCGCTTTTGCTTTCGTCATCCAGGTTTGACATTCCCCATTAGGGGCAATTTGGCAATTTCTTATAATATAGGGGCATTTTCATAAGTATCAAGAAATATGGGACATTTTAAAACTTTTTGAGTTTAAATATGCATCCAAGCAAAGAGTTTAACCAATGGCTTAGATGGATGGCATAGATCTTGATCTCCCTCCTATTCTCCTCGATTGGCCCTTAGAATTGGCGGTGGAGATTGGCGGTGAGATCAATGGGTAAGATGTCGATCCATGTCCCGTAATTTCATTGGTTGCCTGTTTTTCCTTTCCCTCCCTGCCGCCTTGTGTTTTTCCTTTCCCTCGAATGGCTATGGCGCATAGAGGTATCCGACATGCACCTTGTGCATGCTGCCCTGCTTCAGTGGTGATCCGGACCACGATCCAAATTCCCCTAGTCACACCGGGCCGGCCTCCCGATTCGACCCAGGCCATACACCCCATGTTCAAGCAAAGGAAAAAAATCGGACAATGGGGAGATTCCTTTAACCGTGATCACTTTTGGTGGCCCTAGAGTCGAAATGATGATTCGTAGATAGATGCGATGAGCTGAAAGTTAAAACTCGAGAATTGTTAACGAAAGATATTGTCCCAAATCGCCGGGTTTTCTGGCGAATGAAAACCTGGGGCCTCTCATAGATTTCTTAGATAATCCGCCATGGACGTTTTCACCGCCGGGGTAGAAATAAAGTTGAGCTCTAATGTCGCCATATCTGCGCAGCCCGGCGGCAATCCCGAGACAATAACTGAAGGGCATCTCATCTGATCGATGGGTTCCATGGGCATGGCGAGAGAGTTTCGACCGCCACCCGATCGATCCCCGCTCGGTGAACAAATCGCGGCGGATTTCTGGCCCGAATCAAAGATTCCGGTGTCCCGGTGATATGCCGCATGCAAACAGACATCTGTAAACCAGCAGACATCTGGCCGCTCCTTGTTCCCTCCAGAAAAATGCCTCTGCTTGGCTATGGCGATACCAAATCCGGCAATGGTGCTCTGCCCCTGCGGCACATGGAGTAGAGTATGCTTTTGGCCCATGAATACTCGCTAGTTCCGTGGCGCCTGATTCGTATTTCGAAAGGGAATATTATTGGAAACAACTGATTTGGAGCTGGATGAGGTAAGAGAATTCATTGAGCATGTGTCTTTGCGGTATACAATTGATTCTTACCATCTGATTACAAATAACTGCTGTTTAGGGTTTCAGCTTACCAACCACAGGCGATTCTTACGGACTTGTGAACTAAAAAATTAATGAACTCCTATATGCTCGGGGGTTTCATATATAGCTCACATCACTCTTGGGCCATCTCTGACTTCCAATACTCCTATTCTGGTTAGTGGTGCCTTTCAGCCCATATAGGAAAATCCGCTTTGGTTTTTTGACGTCTAAAATTGGTTGCTTGTTTTATATGCAGCAGGCCATTCGATACAAATGGATGCTTTAGATGTTTCTACTGGTCAGGTATCCTTCAAGGCTTTAGATGTTTCTACTGCTTTACATTGTGGCTTTCTTCTTTCAAGGCTGCAAAAAATGGGTGGAGAGGCTCGCCAAAGCAGGCCTTTGCACTTTTCCTACTTGTGTCTTCTGCTATCGGCTTCAGATTCGAAATAAAAATCTCTTTCTGTACGGGTCTTCTACAGCCGTCTTAAGATCGAAATAAAAAAGCTTCCTTTTTCGAGTTTGTGTTAAAATTTTGATCTCAAAACTCTGTTAAATTTCGTTGTAACTTCTATTGCAATTATTGAAATTTGGCCTCTAAAACAGGCCTAAATTTAATGAACTTGGTTGGGTTCAATTCCCAAAAAAGACTTTCTTAGCTGGATATGCTTAGATTGAATAAACAAGAAAGAATAATAAAATGATGTCTGATGTCATGTTTAAAATAAAATATGATTATATTGCCTTCTAGATTCTAGTGAATACTGGATTTTTTTTATTTTTTTTTGAAAATATATGCCACGTGTCACTACATGATTGGTTAAAGACAACATTTATTTTTCTTATATGTCATAATAATGCTTTTTTATTAAAAAAATAACTTGTAGATTTTATAGTAACTACATACCATATTGTGTAAAAACAATATATGAATTTTTTTCTCAAAAGACTATTGTAGATTTTTTTTGAAATTACCTATATTTTTATGAGGAAAACAATAATGGAAAACAATGGCACCTTTTAAAAACTACATATGGAGACAAAATATCAACATAGAGAAAATTGGAAACATTTGAAAACAACAATTATTTTTAAAATAATACATATGAATTTCTTGAAAATTACATATCATTTTTTTGGGAAAAACAATGTCGACTTTAAAAACTACAAGTGGAGAAAACAAAACAACACGTATTGAAAAGGAAAAACAACTATTTTTTTTCGGTTTTCACGTGTACTAATATTTAAACCTACATGTGTTTTTGAAGATAAACAACGCCGTGGCTCCTCAAAAAAACAAATAATCCAAGAAAAAAAACTACACGCCGAAAAAGTTCGGTAAAAAACAACAAAGGAAAAAAAACACGCTTGACAAAAAAACAAAAAAGTGCCGAAAAAACCACCGGTGGGATTTTTTTGGCAAAACCACCGCCTCTTTGTGCAAATCCGATAAACGGGCCACGTGGACTTTTAGGGCCATTTTGGTGTTGTTTTTGGCATAAAACAACACTTCCGCACAAGTAAAAAACAACCGTGGACCAAAATTCGGGGTCAGTGTGTTCAGGCTACAATCAAATTTCAATCAAAGAGGCAGATCAACTCAAGACTACCTTCACTACCCGTGGGGCACTTTTGCCTACAAGGTGGTTCCTTTTGGTTTATCCAACTCTCCCTCCACGTTTCAACGCATCATGCTCTCGGTTTTTCACGATTATATGAAGGAGAAACCCTTTCTCCACATTTTTCAAGATGACTTTTTCAGCCTACAGTTCCATGGATGATCACCGGACAAGTTAGAGCTCGCTCTTCGTAAAATGTGATGAGTCTGGTATTAGTCTCAAACCTGAGAAATGCACCTTCTGCGTCACCTCTGGTGTTCTGTTAGGTCATGTGGTCAGTAAAGAAGGTATCACCACGGATCCTACTAAAATCAGTTGTGTGCTTAAGGCTCAAGCTCCATCTAATATCAAAGAGACACATTCTTTTCTGGGCAAGGTCAATTACTATTCCACCTTCATTCCTGGACTTGCAGCTATTGCTGATCCCATTCATAAACTCACGGGTGATGAATCCACCTGGGCTTGGAATTCCCGTGCGCTGTCGCTTTCCAATAGTTTAAGGCTCAAGCTCCATCTAATATCAAAGAGACACGTTCTTTTCTGGGCAAGGTCAATTACTATTCCACCTTCATTCTTGGACTTGCAGCTATTGCTGATACTCACGGGTGATGAATCCACCTGGACTTGGAATTCCTAGGCAGATGTTGCTTTCCAATAGTTGAAGCTCTTGCTTACTCAGGCCCCTGTGCTTGTTCCGCCCCAATGGGACAAGCCCTTCCATGTTCATGTTGATGTCTCCGCATTTGCTATTGGTGCTGTTCTCTCTCAAGCATATGACGTGCACACAGATAAACCCAACCATTATGCCAGCAGAAAACTCAATCCTGCTGAGCGCAACTACTCTGCCACTGAAAGGGAGGCCTTGGGTTTAATTTTTTGTGTCCAACGCTTCCGTCATTATTTGTTGGGCAGTCAGATCAAGTTCTTTGTTGATCATCAGGCTCTTCTCTATTTGATCAACAAGTCCACGCCCACGGGCAGGATTGCTCGTTGGGTCCTTCTTTTGCAAGAATTCGCTCCTTTTGAGATCGTTCATTAAGCTGGCAAATCTCATGTTGTCCCAGATTATCTCTCACCCATACATACAGATGATCCCTCCACGGGTGTTTTAGATGCCTTTCCTGATGCACAGCTATTTTTTATCATGGCCACACCCCATTGGTTCCATAACTTTCAGCAGTATCTTCTCAGCGGTGCTCTTCCCTCAGAGGATCCCACGCTTTCTCCTGAAAAACTTTGATCCCGCCAATGTCAGTTTCTCCGTGAGGTCCGGGACTACACCATGGTTGCGGGCCATCTGTACAAACGTGGCAAGGATATGGTCCTCAGACGCTGTGTTCTTCCTCGTGAAGTGCCCGATATCGTTCGACAAGCCCATGAGGGACTTGGTGGTGGACATTTCCACGGTGACACCACGGCATGCAAAATCCTTCTCGCAGGCTATTTCTGGCCCACGCTCTTCAAGGATGCCCATGCTCACGCCCGCACGTGTGATGTCTGTCAGCGTGTGGGTCGGCCCACGGCCCGTGACGCACTCCCGTTGACACCGGTCGCCACGCCACTTCCCTTCAGCAAATGGGGAATGGACTTTGTGGGGCCCATGGATCCTCCCGCGTGGCATACCCGTGCCCGCTACATTCTTGTCATAACTGATTATGCTACCAAATGGGCTGAGGCTTGTGCACTTCCAGACAATACTGCCGCCAGCACCGCCAAGGTTCTGTACACACACATCATCACGCGTTTTGGCTGTCCCACGGAGCTTGTCAGTGATCGTGGAGTTCATTTCTTCTGGCTTTGACACTGCTGTGGGTGCTCACCTCCAGGCCATCATCCGTCATTATATACCTATCACCAGTCCAGGGTCCCCCTCTACTTCTCAGGCATCCACTCACCAAACCTTCCATTCCCTTCCTAAAAACCAACATGCTGAGACTTCACGTCCTCCTCTTTCTCTTGGTCATGCTCAACATCCAGACAAACCTATTCTTGTTTCCTCTTCATCCACGGAAACCACGCCCTCCACTTCTCATCATGTTTCTCATAGACCCATCACCAACAGGGCCCCGCACCTCCACCTTCTCGACAGGTCCTGTATCAATACCAGCAAGATGTCCAAGCCGTTGTCCTAAAACTCCAGGACTCGCAAGAAGTCTTCATAAATGGTGTTCAAGCCTACATAGAGGCCACGGAAGCCGTTCACAGGGATCTTCAAGCTGCCAACACGCAAGTTCAATCCCTGGAAGACAAACTTCAACAAAAGCATGAGGCTCTTTTACAGGCCCGTGAATCTCTCAAGACTGCGCAAGACCAGACAAGCCTGCTTGCTGATCAACAGGCTGAGTTTCAGACGACCATTCAGGAATTGCTGGCACATATCAAAGAAAAGGATAAACTCCTTGGCGACAAGTATAAGCCCTTGCAGATCTTCACACCATGTACACTGAGCTCTCTCAAACACTCAACTTCAAGAGCTCAAAGAGCGCAACGAGCAGCTCCCTTCTCTCGAAGGCCAACTGGCAACGCTGCAAAATCAGGTCACATCTCTTCAGACTCAGCTCACAGATGCACAGAAACAAAAAATAATTGATGATACAAAGATTGCCACGCTTCGCCTGCATACTCCTGGGCAATCAGTTTCACAGGGCATGTCTCTCACAGACGGTTCCGTGATCAATCACGTCTCCTGCTCGAAAAGGATAATCAGATCCGCGACCTGGAAAATCAACTCCAGCAAGCTGTTCAATCCGCGTATCTGGATTATGTGGTTGCCCGACGCCACCTTTTCCTTCTCAAGTGGTACGCGGCAAACGGTCAGGTTAATGCGCAGCCCCTGGGCAGCGCGGATTTTCTCAGGATCTGGCCGGACCTTTCCATTGAAGACAAAGGCTTACTCTGTGCTCTACTAGTCTTTCAAATCCACTACGAGGATTCCGATTTGATCATCTTCCGAGTTGTTCAGCCGATGGCGTATATTTTTCATGATTTTTATCTGGCTGACACACAAGATAAATTCAGAGATGAGGCCCATCGCATTTTTCAAGGCAACCCCCATGCTCACTGGTTGTTGTTGGACACCAACCCGTATTTACAGGATCATGATCGGTCTCACACTCTTGGAACGGAGCACATGCCTGAGCTTGCTCATCACTTACCTCTGTGGCAAGCAGAAATGCTGGAACAGGTGCGGAAGAATCTAGCCCATCCTGAGGATCTTCCGTTTGCACAAATTTATATGTAGCACTTGGGAGGCTACAATCAACTGCGTGCCCTTCTGGACAGCAAGACTATACCCACGGGTTGGGTTAATCCTCCCGCTTATACCATGCTCTCGGGCTCGATTGGGATCAGTGGTGTCGCAGCACTTGATAAGGACCTTGTTCGTGAATTCCAGGAGCAGGCCCAGCAACCCACACCCACTGGTCTTGCTATCTCTCCATATGCTTTCTTGGGTGCACACCCGCAAGATCCGATATCTCACCACTTAGAGATTGGCGTCTTCCTTTTGGAATAAATTTATGGAAGGCCACGACCGGTCCCCCTGCTCGCATCTCTACAGATCTTCGGTGGGATCCACGTTTTGTTCGACGCTCTAATTGGGAGGATGGTGCAACCTTGGAGCACACAGAAAATTGGATCTTCATCCCCAATGAGAGCGGTTGGCAGACGCCCACTCATGGTGTCCACGGTCTTGATCTCTTTTTGGAGCGTGCTGCCACCTCACCGGATCCCTCAGTTCATCGCCAAGCAGGTTTCTGTGCTGCTTTAAAGTGCCTCCTATTAAGTTCTCTAAATTGACAACGTCCTATCTTTTATTGCAACCCGAATGCCAGCGTCAGTGCCTTCGGTCTTCAGACTTGCCTTCTCATAGAATGCCAGTATGTCCCTGCTGAAGCACACCGTGCCTTGGAAGAAATGGTGCATTCAAGTTTTCTCATTGATGCTCTTCCTGCCATCGGTCTCAACACTCTGGAAGCTCTCCAGGCACGCCAAGATCTCATTGGGACTTATCATAATGGCGCCCGTCCTCATACCCGCGAGGATGAATTTCAGACTGCTGGGTTTCCGCCCTCAGAAACAGTTCCCCCTTTTCTTCTCACTGAGTGTCGTTTGGTGGGGGGGAGTGTTAGTCCTGTACGTCCTGGTACAGGACTATTCATGCACACGACGGACCAGGTCTAGGCCAAGGATCCACAGTCAGGTGTAGGTCAGTCGTCAAAGGCCCAGCAGAAGACCAAGCCGCAGACCAAGCCACAGACCACACAGAAGGCCACGGGCACGAAGAGGTCAAGAGCAGACAAGTGATGGGCTATCACTGTCAGCGTCAGTGTGATTTCAGGCATCTCAAGAGGCACCGCCAACATTCCTGCAAATCAGGCCTCCTTCTAGGAGTGGGCACCGAAATCTGTCAGAGTGTCTATATTGGGCCAAAGGCCATTGTACTATATATATGAGTAGAGCTAGCACTCGATTTTAGATGAGTTTTTAGTCTTATCTCACTTCTGTTTTCTCCCGATTGCGAGAGCTCATGTATCATCTTTGATATCAAAGAGTTTTGTTCTCATCATTGTGTGCTTCTTGTTTTTCTTGTTCTCTCTTCTCCTGTTCCTTTGTTTCTTTTACAAATCCCGCGTGACACAGCTACCGGATTCTCCTGTTTGATCCACGGGTCCTCACAGAGGGCTGTCTTGCAGGAGTTCCCGAACCCAGACCCCAAACATGTAAGAAGCTTGCACCTAGATGGGCAGGACCATTTTGGATAATCGAAAGGATAGGCCCTTAGACCTACCGCTTGGATTTGCCTGCACATTTAAAAATCCATAAAGTTTTTCATGTAAGTCTTCTCAAGAAGCATCATCCGAATCCAGAAGAGGTACTTGACACACCAACACTTCTGGAGATGACTGAGGATCAGTTGGAGATTGTTCCAGAAGCTCTCCTTGATCGTGCATATAAACAAACCCGTCAAACTCAAATCTTGCAGTACTTGGTCAAGTGGAAACACTTACCCACAGAGGACGCAACATGGGTTCTTAAGGCGGATTTGGATAAGACTTACCCGGACTTTATGAAGGAGTGCCAGGGCCGAACCATCCAAGACGCAATCATCTCCAACCCAAATGGTAAGTACAGTGCTCTGTTAGTGCGACAGGGGTCATATGAGTGCAATCCAGCACGGATTCTTTTAGGGGTTGGGTTACATGCATTCTAGATGGGGAAACTGGGCATATAGGCATTCATCATAGGATGCATTCGTCTACGGCCATTATGGGAATATTGCCATTCCTTACGCCGAGACGACATGCAAGCCCTAGACATGATAGGACCCTTGCATTCATATTTTTCTTTCTTTAAGGGGGTGGTCCCTTCAACCACACTATTTCACTTAATTCTTAAACACTAATGCCTGTCCTTCTGCAGGCCAGTAGAGCGTACTCGTAAGCTGCAGAAGACGGGAGGCCTCACGTAGTAGGCCAACTTGTGTTTTGAATTTGACTTGTTTTAGAATGTGTTTCAAAATACTCCTTACTGTTTTGTTTAGACGGGACTTTTTGTCCTACTGTTTGCCTATGTAAACCTTTCTTATTTCAATAAACTAAACTCCTCTCCATTAACTTTAATGCTGAGGACAGCATTAATCCAAGGGGGGGAGAATGTGACGTTCCAGATATTTATACGGTATACGTATACACACCAGGACACGTCACCAAGACATATTGGTCCTAAGGGTCCAAGTGAGGGTCGACCATAATGGTTTTATTTAGATATACTAATAAATCCATTATGGATAATTATAAATTATAATGGACTAATTCACATAATTAAGCCATTATGGCCTAATTAGCTAATTATCACCAATAAGGGATCGCCACCTGGTCCAAATCGATTGGCCAGGAGGACCTTCCATTTTGGGCCTAGGAAAAGGAGTCCTACCCCATTTTCTCCCCCAAATTCGAATTTGGGACTAAGGAGGAGCAGCAGCCAGCCTAAGCTTGATTTGCCAACAATCACCTCCCAGTTTCGAGAGATGGGCTCTTATCGTGATCACAGCTCTAACCAGGACACCGGTTAGTCAATAGATAGCTTCTTTTCTGCTGACACTTCTTTGAGTAGATGGAATGGTTAAGCTATCTTTATGAGTTGTTCTGAATACATGGATGTTAGTTACACTAGTTCTTTCTGCTTCTTCCATGTATTGGGAATTAAGGGAAGGGTAGTGGCCTAAAAGCTTCCTAGGATTAGAGATGTTCCTAGTTAGATCCCTTAATACCCAATAAATGCGGCCTGTGGACAAGAGCCTACCTGGCTGTGGATGCTATGATATGGTTCAGCACCAGACAACGAGTATGAGGGTGAAACGGGGGTGGGGTCCTGCCTAGCGCGGCTACGGGACTCCTACAGTGTGCTAGACCTATAGCCGGTCACTGTGTGTGGGCCGGATATGGGTCTGACACTCTCTGGGCCGGAGGGCGTGAGTCATAGATGGCCGTCCTGGGCTCGAACGGGTTGGTGAGGTGACCTTTAGATTTAGGAGAGTAAGTCGGGTACGGATGTGGGGGTCACTGAGGGGGCACGTGTTCTCTAGCACACCCAGGGATCCGTCATACTCGGGAAGGAGACGCCTCTCCGACCTGCCTCATCGGATCGGGGAGATGTAACCCGGAGTAGTCCCGAAGGGTGATTCCTTGGGATTGCGTCTCCGGAGGGCTACAAGCATGTCATAGCATGATTCAGCCTATCTGCAAAGTGTGCACAGGAGGGGCGGATGGAGTGGACAACCCTAGCCATTGTCTTATGCCAGCCAACGCCATGTTATACTTCCGTCCGTTGATATCTTGAGACCCTGGCCGTCAGTTGATCCCTTGGAGTCTGAGCCCGGGGTAGTGCCCTGTTATTACGCTATTTTATGTTGTTATGAATGGATTGTATTTGCCATGATGATGAGGATGGGCCACCCTTCGTGGTGGTATATTATTTTGCATTATGATTGTGTGCTAACATATATGTATGCTTCCGCTGTATAGGATTCCCCATAGAGGACGTGGGGCGAATGACACCTCCGTGATCCTCGCCCGGATACTTGGCCATCCCAAGTAGTCCGAGTACGATGGAGGGCCTTGCCATGGTGATTTAGTCGCCATGGGAGGGGAAGTCCCGTATCTATACGATGGGAGCATCGTATGGATTCTCGGAGCGTCACAGTAGGTCTCGTGTTGACTCTGAGCTTCTTCAGCAGACTGGAGAGCTTGGTTGACCTGATGTTCTAAGTCACTGATTTTGTTATCTTTGTTTGCGAGGAGACGGGACTGATCACGGAGTTTCCGGTGAGAATGTGTGGCCTGTGAAGATGAAGGGCCTTGAGTAGAGAGCTGAAACTGGAGACTTGCAATTTCTGTGTCATCTATGAGCTTCTGCTTCTGAGCTTCAACAACCTGAGCCTATAAAGGCGTGACCTGAGTCTGAAGTGCGGAGACTTGTCCTTGTGATCATCATGGAGACCAACCTGCTGGAGCTAATTGTTGTAATCTGTGGAGAGATTTGTATATAAGGTCTGGAGATCAGTAGGGAGCTTATCCTTATCCTGGAGTTTAGCCAGAAGTTCTTGAATGGTGGTCTGCAACTGAGCTTGCTGATCTGCTAGCATGGTGGTCCTTTCTTGTTCGGCCTGGAGAGCCTCACGGGTCTGTAAGAGAGCAGCGTGCTTATTTTGAAGATTGTCTTCAAGAGATTGAACCTGTGTTGTGGCAGCCTGAAGATCACGGTGAAGAGCTTCCGTGGAATCCATGTAATGATGGATCCCATTCATAAAGTGTTCTTGAGAGTCTTGAAGTTTGAACATGCATTCTTGGATGCCCTGTTGATACTGGAGTTGGTTATTGGGGGTATACGATGATGATCCCCGATGTGGTAGAACTTAAAAGCCTATATGTGTCCTCCACTTTGGATGCCGCAAGGTAGTGGGATAAACTAGCTAGTCTGTACAAGATTAGTCTAGTATGGACCTTAAACAAAGTAATAAAAAAACAATGGGACTATGGTAGGTGGCACTAGGATGGTGAGGCTAAAAAAGCCATGCCCCTAGAGTTGCCCCTAAGGACCTAGACTTCCTAAGGCGGGATTATATCCTGCCTATAAAGTGTGCATGTAAGGCAAAAGTTTTGTCCAACGAATGTGTGGTGAGTTGGTATATGTCTAATAATGCCAAAATAAATGTGCATTTGGTCATGGGTTCAAACCTTGCCAATGTATGTTTATCTTTGGGAGTTGGTTATTGGGGGTATACGATGATGACCCCTGATGTGGTAGATTTTAAAAGCCTATACGTGTCCTCCACTTTGGCTGCCGCAAGGTAATGGGATAAACTAGCTAGTCTGTACAAGATTAGTCTAGTATGGACCTTAAACAAAGTAATAAAAAAAACAATGGGACTATGGTAGGTGGCACTATGATGGTGAGGCTAAAAAAGCCATGCCCCTAGAGTTGCCCCTAGGACCTAGACTTCCTAAGGCGGGATTATATCCTGCCTACAAAGTGTGCATGTAAGGCAAAAGTTTTGCCCAACGGATGTGTGGTGAGTTGGTATATGCCTAATAATGCCAAAATAAATGTGCATTTGGTCATGAGTTCAAACCTTGCCAATTTATGTTTATCTTTGGGAGTTGGTTGGGGGTATACGATGATGATCCCCGACGTGGTAGAACTTAAAAGCCTATACGTGTCCTCCACTTTGGCTGCCGCAAGGTAGTGGGATAAACTAGCTAGTCTGTACAAGATTAGTCTAGTATGGACCTTAAACAAAGTAATAAAAAAACAATGGACTATGGGTAGGTGGTACTAGGATGGTGAGGCTAAAAAAGCCATGCCCCTAGAGTTGCCCCTAGGACCTAGACTTCCTAAGGCGGGATTATATCCTGCCTACAAAGTGTACATGTAAGGCAAACGTTTTGCCCAACGGATGTGTGGTGAGTTGTTATATGCCTAATAATGCCAAAATAAATGTGCATTTGGTCATGGGTTCAAACCTTGTCAATATATGTTTATCTTTGGGAGTTGGTTACTGGGGGTATACGATGATGATCCCCGACGTGGTAGAACTTAAAAGCCTATAAGTGTCCTCCACTTTGGCTGCCGCAAGGTAGTGGGATAAACTAGCTAGTCTGTACAAGATTAGTCTAGTATGGACCTTAAACAAAGTAATAAAAAAACAATGGGACTATGGTAGGTGGCACTAGGATGGTGAGGCTAAAAAAACCATGCCCCTAGAGTTGCCCCTAGGACCTAGACTTCCTAAGGCGGGATTATATCCTGCCTACAAAGTGTGCATGTAAGGCAAAAGTTTTGCCCAACGGATGTGTGGTGAGTTGGTATATGCCTAATAATGTCAAAATAAATGTGCATTTGGTCATGGGTTCAAACCTTGCCAATGTATGTTTATCTTTGGGAGTTGGTTATTGGGGGTATACGATGATGATCCCCGACGTGGTAGAACTTAAAAGCCTATATGTGTCCTCCACTGGCTGCCGCAAGGTAGTGGGATAAACTAGCTAGTCTGTACAAGATTAGTCTAGTATGGACCTTAAACAAAGTAATAAAAAAACAATGGGACTATGGTAGGTGCCACTAGGATGGTGAGGCTAAAAAAGCCATGCCTCTAGAGTTGCGCCTAGGACCTAGACTTCCTAAGGTGGGATTATATCCTGCCTACAAAGTGTGCATGTAAGGCAAAAGTTTTGCCCAACGAATGTGTGGTGAGTTGGTATATGCCTAATAATGCCAAAATAAATGTGCATTTGGTCATGGGTTCAAACCTTGCCAATGTATGTTTATCTTTGGGAGTTGGTTATTGGGGGTATACGATGATGATCCCCGACGTGGTAGAACTTAAAAGCCTATACGTGTCCTCCACTTTGGCTGCCGCAAGGTAGTGGGATAAACTAGCTAGTCTGTACAAGATTAGTCTACTATGGACCTTAAACAAAGTAATAAAAAAACAATGGGACTATGGTAGGTGGCACTAGGATGGTGAGGCTAAAAAAGCCATGCCCTAGAGTTGCCCCTAGGACCTAGACTTCCTAAGGCGGGATTATATCCTGCCTACAAAGTGTGCATGCAAGGCAAAAGTTTTGCCCAACGGATGTGTGGTGAGTTGGTATATGCCTACTAATGCCAAAATAAATGTGCATTTGGTCATGGGTTCAAACCTTGCCAATGTATGTTTATCTTTGGGAGTTGGTTATTGGGGGTATACGATGATGATCCCCGACGTGGTAGAACTTAAAAGCCTATACGTGTCCTCCACTTTGGCTGCCGCAAGGTAGTGGGATAAACTAGCTAGTCTGTACAAGATTAGTCTAGTAAGATTAGCTCGTCTGGACAGAGGAGTGTGCAAGGGTTGAACTTGTAAGGACTGGTGTGGTCGGACAGATGGGGTATTCTGAGAGACTTGCTGAGAGCAGGAATTTTCAATTTCGGTGGACTGAGAGGAGGGAACATTGATGACGGGCTCACGTTGTGGCACACGAGGGGGAGAAAAAGACGGTTGTGGACGGGAGGTTTCTTCCTGGAGGTTTTTGACAACAGAGATGATGTTGGAAGGCTGATGAGTGGATGCTTGAGAGGTAATATCCAGATGAGTAGGTGAACCTTGACTGGGAACTGGAAGACAATGATTAATGATAGCTTGCATTGTGAGCTCCCATGGCAGATTCCAATCCAGAGTTCGGGGCATTACGGATGCGATCAATCTCATGAAGCATACGGAGGAACAGAATCTGAGGCCAATCAATGGGATGCTGAGAGTGGATGGCCATGATAGCAGCATGAAAGAACTATTTGTTGATGTGGGTGTTCTTGATGGAGTACCCATAGAACTTGCGCCACAAGAACTTCACAAAGCCGTCATGGGGTTTGGCAATATTGGTGAGCTTATGAGTGGTGGCCGCATAAGGAGTTTGGCCATACTTAGTGACATCCTGATCCTATAAAGCAGCCCAATTTAAAGAAGGGGTGCGGATAGGCAATTGGAATATCTGGGCGAGAAGAGTCGGAGTGGAGAGAATACGAGTCTGATCAACCTCTATTAAATAGCGGTGTTGGTCTTGACCATATGAGCGACAAACTGCCTGAGTTGAAGCGGATTTGGAGCAGGGAGTTCTTGTCTAGAGAACTCAAACAACCATGTGCATTCTGCAACTTCTCGACTTGCACCTTCCAGGGGATCTCGAAGAGTAGGAGTGGAGAAAACCACCGATTCAAAGAGAGTCGGATCCCTGGGGACAGTAACTTGAAGGGTAGGGAATTTAGGGGAAGCAGCCATGGCGAGGATCAAAGAGGTAGAAAGCGGAGGACGGAGAACGAAAAACAGAGGACGAAAGAGATGCGAAAAGTTTTAGGGCGCGCGACTGTTGAGGGAAGGTATTTGAGGAGTGGAAGCGGAGCTGTTGATGGTGCCAGATGGCGACAAATATGAAAGAGACGATTGGGAGGCAAAAATTTGGCTAAGTCCCCAAGTGGTAAAGGAAGAGCAAAGGAACGGTGGAGATGAACAAGGACGAACGGTAGGATGTGACAGCTTGGCGAAGGTACGAGTAATAATGGCAGACGGGCGTAGGATGAAGGAATAACAATTAATACATGCAACTCGAGAGTTGGACATCATAAAAATGGGTGGCAGATTATACCATGACTAGATTTGCGGGCCGGATAAGGGAATCTTGAATTAGAAGGTGCGTTGCATGCAACCACGTTAGCTAAAAGGTGATTGGTCTATGTCGGCAAGGCTTTAGGCGGTATGGCTATATAAAGCGAGCAGTGGGCGAACCGAAGACAACAGTTGGCGATGATGGACAGCGAGTGCACTATGCCCCGGAACTGCAACGAGTGGATCACTGCAAAGATGAACGCTCTCGACCTCTGAAAGCTGTGCAATCGCAGCATTTCTATGGACGGCTGATGTGCCGAAATGGCAGACCCTCTGACCAACCCCATGGAGGTGGTCATTCACCTGTGCTGAGACCACGAGCAGTGTCTCTACCACATCCTCCGTGTGATCTCTGCTCCAAACCCGGAGTAGGGGTCCCCTTTAATGTAGGATTTTGTATATAAGGCTCAGCCCGTAGCGAAAGTATATGGGCAATGCCCACATTTTGTTTTTCTCGCGACATATAATATAAATAGTCTTCTACTCACTTTGTTGAAAATTTGAATGATCATCCTGGTTGTCTGAATGAACTGTCGTTTCATCTACGTGAAATTGTTTGAGGCGAAAGCCATTAACTAGAGTAGGTAATGGTGTGCCATCTAACTCAGCGAGTTTGAAAATACTTGGTTGCACAACTTGAAGAATCTGATAAGGACCAAGCCACCGAAACTTTAATTTGCCTGGAAAATTTTTGTATCTGGAGTCATAAAGTAGAACCAAATCGCCTTCTTTGAAGGTCTTGGCTTTGAGATGTTTGTCATGTGAAGATTTTCTCAATTGTTGCCCAGTGAGGACACGAAGATAAGCATCTTTGCGAAGTTCATCTAACTGTTCTAGTTGATAAACTCGTTCTTGAAGTGCTGCAGGTGGATTATGCACTGTGGCCAATTGAAAATGAAGAGCCGGAAGAACATATTCAAAAGGCATGAGAGCCTCTTGGCCATATACCAGCTTGAAAGGAGTATGGCCAGTAGCAATTTTAAGGCTCGTATTGTAAGCCCAAAGAACAGTAGGTAATTTGTCTTGCCAATCCGTGCAAGAAGCATCACATATTTTCTTCAGAATAGTAATGATAGTCTTATTAGTGCTTTAACCAAACCATTCCCTTGAGGATAGTAAGGTGTGCTTTTTCGGTGATAGATATGCAAATAATCCGTCAGCTCCTTGATGGTGTGATTAACGAAATGAACTTCACAATCACTGACTAGTTCCGTGGGATAACCAAAACGCGTGATGATATGCGTGTAAAGGACTTTGGTCGTAGCAGCAGTGTTGTCAGGAAGTGCACAGGACTTCGCCCATTTTGTAGCATAATCCGTGAGAACCAAAATATAGCGGGCACAGGTGTGTCGCGCAAGAGGATCCATGGGCCCCACAAAGTCTATGCCCCACTTGCTGAAGGGTAGCGGGGTGGCAACCGGCGTCAAAGGTAGAGCGTCACGGGCCGTGGGCTGACCCACACGCTGACAGACATCACACGTGCGGGCGTGAGCGTGGGCATCCTTAAAGAGCGTGGGCCAAAAGTAGCATGCTAGAAGAATTTTGCGTGTCGTGGTGTCACCACTGAAATGACCACCACCCAGGCCTTCATGAGCTTGTCGAACAATTTTGGGTACTTCATGAGGGAGAACACATCGACGCAGAACCATGTCTTTGCCGCGCTTGTAGAGATGGCCCGCAACCATGGTATAGTCACGGACCTCCCGGAGGAACTGACGACGGCGTGAGTGAAAATTGTCTGGAGAGAGCGTGGGATCCTCGGTCGGAAGGGCTCCAGAGAGGAGATACTGGTGATAGTCATGAAACCAATGTGGCGTGGCTGTGACCAAGAACAGTTGGGCGTCTGGAAAAACATCAGAAATACCCGTGGACAGATCATCTGTGTGGATGCGTGAGAGATAATCAGGCACAACATGAGATTTTCCTGCTTTGTGAATGATTTCAAAGGAAGCGAACTCTTGCAGAAGTAGGACCCAACGAGCAATGCGACCCGTGGGCGTGGCTTTGTTGATCAAGAGCTTGATGATCAACAAAGAACTTGATCTTGCTTCCCAACAAATAATGACGGAAACGTTGGACACAAAAAACTAAGCCTAATGCTTTCCGCTCCGTAGCAGAATAATTTCGCTCCGCAGGATTGAGTTTCCGGCTGGCATAGCAGATGGGTTTATCAGTGTGCTCATCATATGCTTGAGAGAGAACAACACCAATAGCAAAAGCCGAGACATCCACATGAACATGAAAGGGCTTGTCCCATTGAGGTGGAACAAGCACCGGTGCCTGAGTAAGCAAATGCTTCAGCTTCTGGAAGGCTGCCTCCGCCTGGGGATTCCAAGCCCAAGAGGATTCGTCACCCGTGAGTTTATGAATGGGATCAGCAATGGCAGCGAGTCCAGGAATTAAGGTGGCATAGTAATTGACGTTACCCAGGAAGGAGCGTGTCTCTTTAATATTGGAGGGTGCATGTACTTTCAGCACGCAACTGATTTTGTCAAGATCCGTGGTGATGCCTTCTTTACTAACCACATGACCCAAAAGGACACCGGAGGTGACACAGAAGGTGCATTTCTCTGGATTGAGACTGATACCTGACTCATCACATTTTTGAAAAACCAGCTCTAACTTCTCCAGGTGATCATCCATGGAGCTGTAGGCTGAGAAATCATCTTGAAAGATTTGGAGAAATGGATGTTCTTTCATATAGTCTTGAAATACCGACAGCATGATGCGTTCAAATGTTGATGGAGAGTTGGATAACCCAAAAGGAACCACCTTGTAGGCAAAAGTGCCCCACGGCGTGGTGAAAGTGGTTTTGAGTTGATCTTCTTGTTTGATGGAGATTTGATTGTACCCTGAAAAGCCATCCATGAAAGAATACATCTCGTGACCAGCGACCTCTTCCAGAACTTGGTCTGTGAAGGGTAGCGGGAAGTGATCCCGTTCCGTGGCCTGATTTAATTTCCTATAGTCCACGCAAACACGGATTTTTCCATTATGCTTGAGAGCAATGACAATGGGGCTCACCCACTCTGAATGTTTGACCTCATAAATTAAGCAGCAGCCAGGAGCTTGTCGATTTTAGCTTTGACTCGGTCACGATACTTGGGGTTGAGTCGGTACTGTCGTTGCTAGATGGGGCGTGCATCAGGTTTAGTGGGAATGGTCAGTTCCCCTAACTCTTTTTTGATACCCCGAAGGTCTTTATAGCTCCATGCAAAGATATGTTTGAATTTTTTGAACAAAGTGATGGCGCGAGCTTTATAAGTTGGCGGAAGATTGGCAGCCAGGTGGACGGGTTGATTTTCACCCAGATCCATGACTTTCACCTCACGAGTTTGAATGTGTGGGACAACTTCCGTGTCCTTAACAATATGAGCAGGTGGTTGGAGCATCACCGGAGGTGCAACATTTTGTGTAGTAAAGAAAAGAGGCTGCTGCGTATCATCAAGCAAAGGTTGCTTCATGACAGCGTGAACATCCACAACCTCAGAAGGAGCATCCATGTCTGAAAAACGATCAATGCATTGAATGCCATTGCAAGGAGCCAGGTAAGGGTCAAGCAGAGCTGCCACAGCCTGCGCCTGATCAAGGGTCATCTCATCCCAAGGATCTGCATACTCAGGGTAGGAGGAGAGGGAAAGATTTGCAGGTGGGGCCTGAATCTGATAAATGTTTTGAGCCTCTTCAGAATCACTATTAGAAAGCGATGGTTTAGCATGTTCAACAGAAATTAGCTTGCCCATTTCCAAATCCATAGTGGCATTTAGAGTGCCATCAGTGATGACTAGTTGATCCGTGGCCCAATAATGAATGCTCTTAGCCTGGCGGAGAAAGGGACGTCCAACCAGCATTCATAATCACCCAGGTCTTCACCAGCTTTCCAAACACCAAATTCCAAGGGGAATTTGAGGTCACCAATACTGATGTGGAGAAGAGGGGTGACGCCTTGAGGGCGCGTGATATGGCCATTAGCCAACTTGATGTCATAGGGGGCACGATATAGTTGCTTGATGCCCAATTGCTTCCGAAGCTTATCTGTGATTGATCTGTTGGTTGCCCACCGTGTCATGCACCGTGGGTGTTGAAGTAGCCACCGCTCCGACCAGAACAGTGGGAAGGGGTAGCTGTTCTTTGAGAGCAGGACATAGTTTGAGAATAGTGGCAAGGCTCAAAGGAATCTTGATTTTGGCGAGCTCTTCTTGAAGTTCCAAGGGAACATGAGAAAATGGATCAGCATGATCCAAGGGGGCAGGAACTTGAGGCAAGGAAGCCGAAACCTCCTTGAGAAGCTCCACCTCGGCAGCAATATTGGGATATGGCTGAGAGCGTGGGCTTTTGAACGAGGAAGATGTCTCTTGACGCTGCTGAGCACGCGTGGTGGCATGAACATTGGCAAGCGTGCGGCCTTCAGCAGCTTGCATGAGCTTGAGAATACTCTGTCTCACCTTTGGCATGACATGGGGCATGAGTTTATCCATATCTGGCGCGAAATGGACCTTTTTGGTGTCCTCATTTGGAATGGTGTTGACAGCAAACGCAGGTTGCGTGTCGTGGGGTATGATCATCAAGGGACGTGAGGCTTTGGTCTGGCGAGAAACTAAACCAACCCAGTTGGACTGCTGGACCAGAGGATTGAGAGTCTGATAAATTTCTTCCTGAGCTTGTTGATCGAGAGGAATAGAGGACGACACTGCTTGCTGAGGGCGCCGTTGTTGAGATGGTCGTGGTGGCTTCCTCAGAACAGGGTGTGGGTCTTGTTTGCCATTGGCGACCCATAATTGATAAGCCGTGAGTCGGACTGATGCAGTGTGATTTGTATTTGGAAGTTGAACTTGGACTTGAGGAAGCTGAGGACATGCCGTGGTGGTATGACCCCATTCTTGGCAGTGATAGCACTGAACCTTGGAAGGATCAAAAGATTGACGGGGGCCTTGACCCCAAGATTGTTGAGGTTGCTGAGCTTGTTGATATTGTTGAGGCAGATACGATTGTTGCTGCTGTGGCGTGGTTTGCACCTGGAAAACCATTTTCTGTCTGAAAAGTGTAGGATGAGAATGAGTACACTCTTCCGTGGCATGATTGCACATGTTGCACCGTTTACAATGAGGAGGACCATTGGTGGAGTTACACTCATTGGCAAGATGACCTTGATATTTACAGATGTGACACCAGATCTGAGTGCATTGAGGGGCAGATTGTTGAGGCTGAACCGCATTCTGAGGAACCATGACGGGAGGCATGAAAGGTAGTTCCGACCTCGTGAGGAGACGTTGACTGAGTGGTTGACTAATTCGATGGCCTGCTCTAAAGTCTTGGGACGCAGGTACTCGGTCATGAGACGAATGGTAGGAGGAAGGCCTTGCAGAAACCAAACAAGAATCTGGCTTTGCGTGGGGTACTCCTGGAGCTTGCTGACCAGAATGTGACGGCGATCCGCGAAATCACGCGCAGAGGCTCCGTCGGCTATTGCTGAAGATCATTGAGTTGCTTTAGCAGAAGTTGATCATCGTCCGTGGTGCCATAATGGGAGAGAAATGCAGTCTTCATCTCTTGCCAGTTTTGTTTCCAACGGCTCTTATTGGCCATGAGCCACTGATGAGGGGCGCCTCGCAGCATGGTGGAAAAAATGTGGAACTTGAGTTGAGGTTGAGCGTGGCCATTGAGGATAGCCAACGCCTCAAATTCCTCCATGTGAGCTTGTGCACTTTGATCCAGAGGCTTCCCTTTAGTATTGCCGAAGGTGGGATACGCCATCTTAAGATTTTGAACAGGTGATGGAGGCGGACCTTGCACATATACAGGTGGGGCATAAGTGGGAACATAGCTTGGTGGTACAGCCGTAGGCTGGGAACAAGGCGGCATAGGAACAGAAAAACCCGGAGGGCCAGAGAGAGGAGCATTCTGTGGCGAAGGACCATGGGAGCCCTCTTCATTAAGCTTGAGATCAGTGAGATTATAGACAGGGAGTGCATGCTGAAAAGATGGGGAGGTCTGATATTCATGGACATGGGGAGGGCCAAAAGAGACATGAGGATAGCCCATCCCAGCGGGAGGAGAAGAAGGTTGCGAAGGCAGAGGGGTGTGACCTGAGGGGATATGAATGTAGGTGCTTTCCGGGGTTTGGAAATAGTAAGGAGTGGGCTGAACGGGTGTATGATGTGGCGACTGAGGTTGAGAGCAACGTTTACACACAGGGGGAGATCCTGGGCGAGAATGAACACGAGGAGTAGGCGGTGACGACTGTGCTCTTGAGCGGACACGGCCTCCTTCAATATCATAATCAGTGTCGTACATGTCTCGAGCAGCTGATGGCACTCCAATCGAGCCGCCGTTTGGCAAAGGAGTTCTTCAGGAGTGAAAGCACGAGCAGACATAGTGAAAGGAAGGAAAGAAGAAAGATCAGACTCGGCAGCAGTGCCAGTGTTTAGGGTCTGTGTTCGGGATTTCCTGTAAGACAGCCCTCTGTGAGGACCCGTGGATCAAACAGGAGAATCCTGGCTGAGTGTCACACGGGATTTTGCAAAAGAACAAAAGGAAGAAAACAGAAAAGAACCAACAATAAACAGTGAAGATAATAAGACTTCCTTGATATCACTGAGTGTACATGAGCTCTCGGAAATTGAGAGAAGAAACTAGAGACAAGGACTAAAGCTCATCTAGAAAACTGAGTTCTACTTTACTTATATATATAGTACAACGGTCTTGGGCCCAAAATAGGTGTTTGGTAGATCTTGCTACCAACTCCTTGATCAAAGCCTGATTTTCTGGGAATCTGGGAGTGCCTTCGTTATGCGCCTGAAATCACGTTGTACTTCTAGGCACGCAAAGCACACATGTTCAGAGCACTCGTCGAACCAGTATTGCTGTATGGGTAGAGGTCTGGGTTCCAACGATTAGCAAGAGCACCTGGGATAAGCTAGAGAGGGTACAGAAGGCCTTCCTGACATACAGCCTAGGCGTCAAGGACACGATGCTCTATTTGATTTTGCTGTGTGAGACTGGTTTTTGGCCGCTGCAATATTCTGCTTTGAGCAGGCACCTTGCGTATTTCCATAAGGTTGACGGAATGGATGCACAACGTCTCCTTTTCGGGGATCTGTTATTGGCGCAAGGGCCACAACGACTGAAGAGAGTGTGTCAGGAGCATTGTAAGGGGTGGTTTGCAAGATGGTCCATAGACTATCAACAAATTATGGCTATGCCGGATAGCGACAAACAGGAGCTGCATTTGAATGAGCGCTTTGCTGCCTCTCTATGGGATGTGCTCACTCTTGCGAAGCCCAAAACAGAGCACTACCACACGCAGGTTAATCCGTCGCTGGAACATGGCCCACACCAATATTTGAAGGCACACATCTCTACCAAGAAACGGAGAGCCATAGCTGCAATGAGGACAGGGTCCCACCATCTCAGAATTGAGACAGGCCACTGGGGTACGAATGGAGGGCAGAGAATCCCCTGGCATGAGAGATTATGCCAATGTTGCCACATGCAGATAGTAGAAGATGAATGCCATGCTCTACAGGAGTGTCCGGCATATGCACACATCCGAGCAGCTCATGCCGATCTCAGATGCTCTGAGATAGCAATTCATCAATTGCTGGCTTCGCCAATGGTTGCACGTCTCGCGTCCTACATTCTGCAAGTCTCCACCGCCAGAGAGTCCCTCATAGCACAGGGAATTTGAGCGCCCAGATAGGGAATTTGAACACCTACTACAAGGGTTTTTCCTCCCACATGGGGGGTTTTTTCGTTCCAGTGGTAGAGACACATTTTATAGGGCTTTTGTGGTTTTCTTTTCTATTTGGATACTATTTGATATATTGTATTGTCACCGTCTCGTAGGCCAGTTGGCCTCCGTGGACGTTAAAATATCCTTCCTTCCTTCCTCCCTTTCTTTCTTTCTTTAACTACACTCTCATGTGCTCTTTTCCTTCCATACCCTCAAATCACGAGCCACATTGATCTTTATTGTTTCTTTTTATTGTATTGTTTTTTTGGTTGCCTATACATTCTTCTAGTTTTTTTTTTCCCGGATCCCTTTTTGTTCATTGGCTCATTAGTTCGATTTTTAGATTTTAACCTTTGTATGTAAGTTGAGAGAGGATGTTTTTGTTGTTGTTTGGTGTCTTCCATGAATTTAGGTTATTCTTAGAGCATTGAGATCATGTTTTCTTTTGCTTTTCTTTTTAACTCTCTACTTGAATTTTTTCCTCTATATTCCCACATCTTGTTCCCATACAAATGTAATTGTTATCAATTTTTTGGCAATGTCTTTCCTTGTTATTGTTCTCCATTCCTTAGCTTTGTCAGAATTATTCAGCCCAGTTGAGATGGGATCTCCTCTTCTATGTATTTTCATCTACGTCATTTTTATCCATCCCTCTTAATGTGATGTTTCCTTATAGTATTTTATAATGCTTTAGCCCCGTGAGACCCATTACCCCCCTTACACTTATCAAGCCGATATGGATCATTTTCCTGGCTTGTTTTTAGACGTTTGAACTCTCTGCCAATGGCCGATCGGGAAAAGGGAGAGCCACAGACCCATACAGTTGACACTTACGGGGAACGAATACACCTCGAACGACAGGCAACGAGAAACAGAGGAAATTAACGGGAAACTGAAAATACAGTTTCAAGAGAAGCACCTAGATGTATTTGTGCAGTACATCAAAGAAGAAATGGGAAAATGGAATTGGGGGGCATACAGGGCAGACGAAAATGGAGACAGGCTTAATGATATAACAGTGAAAGCAGCAACGGAAGTTTTCGGAAAGAGAAGAAGAAAAAGGGGGCAGGATGCGTTCAAGGCCTCGAGTTGGTATGACGATGAGTGCAGAGAGCAGAAAAGAAAGGTCAGAGAGCAGAGAGGGAGGGAGGCATATCAAACCGAGAAAAAGGTATATCTGAAGATGCTGAAGGCAAAGAGAAATAAAAACTTGGTACAGCATCAATGGGGACTGGCTAAACTCCTGAAAAAGCAACCCCGAAAATTCTGGAAAGGACTTAAAGGGAAAGGACAAGGGAATCAGAAAAATGGTAACACGCAAGATGATATTGGGGCAGACGGGTGGGAGAGATACCTGGAGAAATTGTATAAGACCGGAGCATCTCCAGCACCAATACCAGAATTACAAGGGATGGACAAGTCGTGTTTTAGCACACAGGAAGTGATGATGGCACTAAATAGAATGGCCAATAACAAAGCCCCAGACCTATAGGGGTTAACAGTGGAATTATTACAGCAATAGGGAAACAGGTGACAGATATTTTCAACGGTATCATACACACAGAACTCCCATCTAGATGGGCGTATAACAGGGTGATACCCCTACACAAGGGAGGGAGCAGACAGGAACCTGGAAATTACAGAACCATAATGGTGAGTTCTATTTTCGCAAAATGGTTTGGAAAAGTCTTAGACAATAAGCTGAAGCAATGTGCAGAGGGTGGGAACCGGAGAGCACAGGGACAGGCAGGGTTCAGGCCGGAACACTCAACTACGGATCACATAGTGACCCTCAGGATACTGGTAGAACAGAATAGAAACCAGGGGAAGAAAATAATATGCTGCTTTGTGGACTTTAGGAAAGCTTTTGACACAGTTCCGAGGGAAAAACTAATACAAAGGCTTATAGATATGCAGGCACCAAAGGATATGGTAGGGGCAATTGCAAGATTGTACTATAATATATATGCGAAAATGGAAGAAGAAGGGAAAGCGATAGATTGCGATACAGGAGTCAAGCAGGGATGCCCACTATCCCCAACACTATTTGGAATATACATAGATGCATTACAGGATTTTATAGCAGAACAGCAAGGGGAAACAGACGCCCCTATTCTAGGGGGCACCAAAGTACCCATCATGCTATATGCAAATGACCTGAGCATGATGGCCACAAAGAACAAGGGGATGCACAGGTTACTGAAACTGTTGGAAAGCTTCTGCGAAAAGACAGGGCTGACAGTTAATCTCGCGAAAACCAAAATAGTCTTTTTCGGCCACAAAAGTAGGCACAAACCGTTTAGATATTTGGGAACAGAGCTAGAAGAATCAACAGAATACATGTATCTGGGATACGATGCGCACAGGACAGGGAAATGGGCAGCCATCAGAAGTTACTACAATATGAAAAATTTCTGCAATAAAAGCAGGATAATAAACTGGGAAATCAAATGCTATTTGTTCAGCGCAGTAGTTGCAACTACACAACTATATGGAGCAGAGGCCTGGGGACTGGGTCTGACAGAGAAGAAATGGGAAAAGAAAGAATGAATTTACAAGCAATGGCATAAACAGGAATTCAAGCTGAAAACGAATACACCACAAACAACTATAGTATATGAGACGGGGCAGAAACCGATGGAAGTAAGGGCATGGGAAAAGACCATCAGATATCTCATAAGAAACAATGCAGGTGGAAAACCGAATAAGTTAGCGAATATCGCGATCAGTGAATCAGCGAAAGCCCACATAATCGAGAGCAACGGTTGGTTTAGGGATGTAGCAATGTGGACAAGAAAAATGGGAATGAACCTGAGCGACCTCATTAGGAAGGAGAATGGAATGATGAATGGGCAAACAAAGCCACGCAAGCTTGCCTGCAAAATCACACGGGGCCCAAGACAGTATGGCTTATGACAGTATTCAACCCGGGACAGCAGATAGGACAACAGATGTATCAGGATAATCTATTAGGAAAAGGTAGGAAGGATATCCTAGCAAGATTCAGAATGGGAAGCCATGACCTAAGAATCGAAAAGGACAGATGGCAGAGAATAGAGAGAGAGGATCGGATATGCAGAATTTGTGACAGAGGGGAAGTGGAAGCATTAGAGGAAAAATGAGATCACATTTTGTCCCATTAAGGGATGCTTAAAATGCCATGTCAGCTTTTTAAACTGTCCAATAAGAGAAGAGCTCCAGTATATCTCATTCCAAGATATGTGGCAAACAGAATTAATGCAAATGAACTAACTTCAGAGTATCATTTTTTCATTATAACTTTTGATCTAGAACTCCGATTCAAAAACTTTTTGTAGCAATGTGTTCGTCTTCACAAGATCTATCTAGTGATAACCCATTCATACATCTTTTACGATATAAATATATAAGAAATAAGCAAAAAATCATATTTTTTTAAGGTTAACACATATGACCATATTGAAATACATCATAGCCATATATCATTGGAAAGATCTTTTCATTCCGCATCTAATGCAACAAACGCCGCAACATTTTGACAAGTGGATCAAACGTTATGGGGGGAAAACAACAGCAATGAAGTTGTTGGTGCTGCATTAATTGCAGTCAATAGAGGGTAAGCCATTCCATTGGAGGATTCTTATGGGGATGAAATGAGATCTCAAATTTCCTCTAATGATGAAAATCATATGCTAAATGAATGCCCGGTATATGAAGATATCAGGAACAAGTACAGAAATGTAAGGTGGGGTCAGCCTGTATACACCATGATGGCAAGGTCAGAAACAATGAGGGATCTGGCAGACGCAATACGGGAAATGACGGCAAGGCACCGGGAAGTACATAAAGAAAAAGGGCTTCTGCTATGAACCGCCTGAGAGGCGCACCATACCCGCCCTGAAATGCTCAGCTCAAAGCTGATTGATAACGACGCACCCGTGCACGGCCTTGAAGCCGATCCAAAGCGGGGTGCCAGTATTAATAGAGAAAAGTAAAGCCTTCAGAAAAGGTTACATTGTAAACCAGCATGATGTGCTAGTAGCGCCCGTAAGGGAGCTCGCCCATGCTACATAAGTCCACGGGCCTCAGGGCACAAGGGACAATAATCTATCTATCTATCTATCTATCTATCTATCTATCTATCTATCTATCTATCTATCTATCTATCTATCTATCTATATATCTATCTATCTATCTATCTATCTATCTATCTATCTATCTATCTATCTATCTATCTATCTATCTATCTATCTATCTATCTATCTATCTATCTATCTATCTATCTATCTATCTATCTATCTATCTATCTATCTATCTATCTATCTATCTATCTATCTATCTATCTCCGTGTGCGTTAGATCATTACAAAAATTATACAGTATAGCTCGAGAGAAGATCAGAGACGAGCTTCTCTCGAGCCTTAACAGCGGCCCTTTCGAGCAATTTTCTACCTCCCTGCCGGATTTTTTCCCTCCAATTCAATTTCGGCTGGCCATCCCATATGGGATAATTCGTTCTTCATTCAATCTTCGAAATTCAAGATATGGGATATTTCGAGTTCTCCCACACAGGCATTCCGCGTCCCATTTCAAGCCAATTTTTGTAAACAAATCCGTTCCTTACACCATTGAGGCAGGAAATCATCACCGACAGCGGCATTCAGGCATGGATGCGGTCATTTTAGGTATGCTTGCAATGCTTCTTAGGGCTATTGTGCTAGGTTTAGCAATGCAAAAATTTTGCTTGGACCTCGTCCAAGAAAACGAGCTCGAGGATCCTATGGCAGTTGTGGGAAATTCAACTTATTTATTGTATTTCTTATGACATACTTTTTAAAATTGAATGTGTCAATTGACACACTTCCAAATTTTTTGTGTCTCATTTGACGCGTTGTGAACACCATTGACACACTTTTTTTTATGTTATCAAATGAAGAAAATAATTTGAAATTCTACAACAAAAAGATTACAAAATGAATTTTGCTAATGAAAGATAAGTTTATATAAATATAATGAAAGATAAGTTTACATAAATATATAAAGTCTATTGAATATTAATTCTTCTTGTTTTACCTTGCTCATTGAGCCAAATGTTATAGATCTCATGCCAATCAATAACCTCATAAGGATTGCCTGACAAAGAAATTAATAAATGAGATCCATGGTAGGCCGTTTCTAGAAAAATCCGATGAGAGGAGAGGGCATTCTAATTGGGAAAACATTCTAACTAAATGAATCGAAATGGGGAGGAAACACGTTATTCTAAATAAGGGAAATTTGAATTAAGGGAAATTTTATCATATGGCATAATTTTTTGAGCATAAATAACTTGAATTCAAATTTGGTAGCATTATTAAGTATACACATACATTAAGCCTTGTACAGACTAACTCTTGTGTATTTGGGGCCCTAATTTTTTTTGACACACTTAATATTCTTAAATGTGTCAAATGACACATTTAAAAAACTTTAAAGTCTCTTTTGACGCATTTTATCAAACTATAAATTCTCTTTTGACACATTTTCTCTCCGGAAGATGTCTCTTTGATCATATAGTATATTACCTCAAATCTTATAGTATTTTATAAATCTTGTTATACAGTATAATAAATTCCATACATCCATACCCCACAAACGAGGAACTTTGCGTACGGTGTAGATTAAGGAATAAGGGGTGAATATGCCTATCCAACCGCTCTCGCTGCCCTACGTCACCCCCCGTGTGAATATGCACCCAAACTAGAGGGGGTTTCAAGGGGGTTTTAATTTAAAAGTGTAGGATGTAATGGTTGTGTTAATTAATGGTAATGGTAGTTATGTGTTGGTTGTTATAATAAAAAAAAATTTTGGGCCCTTCGGGCCCTAACAAAGCAAGCATAAGTATTATACTGATATGTTTATTAAAAACAACGTAGCTTATTCATTATTCATTCATTATCAGTAATTTGAATATTGCAATACAAGAATCAAGTTCATGAAGGATCAAATGCAACACCCTTTATTCCACTCTAAACAATGCACAACTATTCTAGAAATACAATGCACAACTGAGCATTGTCACAAAGTTTGCAGCATGACATAATAAGTCTCTGAATATTTCATGAACGCGATGGATGACCATGATACTTTCCATGATAATGAGGTAAATATTAGTTAAACATTTGAACGAAAATGAGAAATAAACTCATAAAGCCTCCAGTTCGAACTGAAATCACTGCTCGGTTATAGTCGTGCCCATAAGCCCAATACTAAAAAAAAACTGTGACAAGCTCCCCAAGTGTTTCATTATCTTGTTTGCCATAATCTTTTAATGTTTCCACTTGATCATAATATGCACAAGAGATATCGTTCACCTACAACTGGTAGGTTGCTTCCATTGCCTGAATGATTCTCATCATAAACCTCAAATGTCAATTTTTGATCAATAAAGCATAATTATTCATGTGACAAAGCTAAGATGCCATCAGAGGATACACATTATGGACAAAGGCATCTGCACGGAAATTGCCGAATTCGTGATTCCAGTATGATCAGATGCATTATGGACAAAGGCATCTGCACGGAAATTGCCGAATTCGTGGCATTCCAGTATGATCAGATGCAAGTTGAGCTCGTGGCTATCTTCATCTGGCTCTGGTGTAATGACCAACATTGGACTCTTTCCCCTGAATTCCAATTTTGCAATTTCCTCACATTTTTTCTTTAATAACTGCATAATGCCTTAATGTAACCTTAATATTGCTCCAAAAATCCGATGACTAGTAGCTACGGTCCAAAATACTGATTGGACATTACTTGCCCCAATCTGGCAGCTTATTACTCCTAAGGATTCTATCTGCCACTTCTTTCAATGGCTGACAATGTGAAAACCCTTTTCCAACTTTAAAATGCTGCCAATTTCCAAGTCACATGGGAGTTACCTGTAGACAAGGCAGAATTGGGGGCGTACGTTGCTGAAGGAAATGAATGCACATTAGCACATGAATTTTGGCTGGCTCCACATCCTATTACCTCCTGCAATATCTGATTACCTCCTATTGCAATCACATCGGCCATGCTGGAGAATCTGTGACCACGAATCCGGCTGCACAAAGGTATTTTCTGTGACCACGAATCTGTGACCACAGAACCTGCTGCACAAAGGTATTTGGAAAATCAAATTATGCAAGGAAGGAACAACCTGGATTATTTCATTCACTTGGCGAGATTTTGTCCATTAGCAACTATGAAGGCCGGTTCAACCGGACATCAATTTTTGCATAGTCATGCAACAATTTCGAATTAACTACAGCGAGCATGAGTCAATGCCTGGAAGAACCCTTTGTCAAGAGACTATGCATTTCTTATTAATGAAACTAGAGGATCTTGTTTGTTAATAAAAACTGACCTGAACACTTGCCATGTCATTAGCTTCCAAGATATCCGCCATCCCCGAACAACAAGCTCGGCTTTATTTGGATCTTCCTCATCAATCAAGCATACATCAATATCACTATTTCAGTACTCCAAATGCATTTGCACATGACCCAAATAAGAAAAGCTTTTATACCGCCATCCGTGTTCAACCAAGCTATCCAGTAGAGATACTGGGAGGGACTTCCGAAAACCCCATTGTCTCGCAAATCCCGGATCCCCGGTTTCAACCTTTTCAGTCGAGATCATTTAAACCGGAGATCATTTAAAACCTGTTTTCTCAGCGATTACCTCGCCTACCCATTTCCCTCTTGCCAGATTTTTGCTTTTCATGGGGCTCGGAACCATCTACAGCCCCTTCTATAGTTATAGAAATTGAATCAGATATGGGGTTCAACCTCAAAGAACCATAACATCCAGGCTGTGCAACAAGGTAAGAAAATAGGCTTAGCTGATCCGACATGATACATGCCATGTGGAATATGGCAGAGGACCAGAATATGGCAGAGGACCAGATATGGCATGGGAAGAACGAAACCTTAAGTTGAAGGGTCTCGAGCCTTGCATGTAAAGCAAGGAAAAAATACTTTTTCTTAGCATAGAATCTTAAATTATAAAAAATATATATCAAAATTTATGGATTCAACCATTGGAAAGTGTCACGAAAATTAAAGTGAGCGTATGTGCACTCTAGATATACCGATTAGTATGTCTCATAGAATACTATCATCAAATCATATAAAAACCTTAGGAAAAAAAGTACAAAAATATAAAAACAACCCCCTGTTATAATGCTAGATATTGACACCCTCTGGGGTGTCACATTCCCACACTGTTATGGTAATAGTGGATGAAGAAGATTTCAAGAACACAACACTAGTTTTCCATGTGCATCTTCCATCTTACTCTTGGCTGCAACATCTCGATTAAGAAGACCACCGAGAAGATTCTGGGTTTGTCCGAGACAAACCACTCAATGGGATAACATTGACAATCATGCTTGGAATTGCCTTCCCTCATTCGAAGATGATATGTGGCATCAATTTTACATAATGAAGAGAGGATCATTTGAGAACTGGTTGGCCTTATTGTGCCATACCTGATCAGACCAGGCCAGAAGGTCAGCCCCCCCTGTAGATCCTAGGAAAGCAGTAGCTATGGTACTCTACTTTATTGCTCATGGTGAGATGCCATTGCATGTTGGTCAAAGGTTTTATGTTGAAAAAGCCACAGTCCAAAAATACACCAAGAAGGTGACTTTAGTTTTAGCATCCAAGACCATGCTTTAAAAAAATTTCATTGCCTTACCCTCGGGTCAGAGACTCCTTGATATCATGCAGGAATTCGAAGATGCCACAGGTTTGTCTAGTATTTTTGGAATTGTTGATGGTTCTCACATTTTCTTGTACAGAAAGCCTTGGAGGAAAGACAAAGGGGATGATTACTACAGAAGACACAAGAGGCATTCCTGCCTCATGCAAGGTGTAGTAACACACTCTAGAATGTTTATCAATGTGTGTATTAGTAGAACAAAATCTGTGCATGATTCCAATTAGTTCAAGAAGAGTATATTGTATAAGAGGCTAGCATCAAAGCAGATTTTGCGGGAACCTACTGTCCAAATGACAGGAAAAAAGATTAACAAGAGAGGTGAAATACTGGATGCAGATGTAACGGGATATGCCGGACGGCGGATGGCGGGATGCGGGATGGTGATATGCGGGTAAGTACTGAATTTTGCACATTAGAACATCATGCAATTCAATAGGATCACGTTAAGAAATATCAATTATTAGTTACATTTAGTTTACTTTGTTGCCTGGAGGACTTTCTTGCTCAGTTGTTTAAGACTAGGTTCACGATAGCCTTACGGCCACGAAAAATAGAAGAGCAAGAATGATACATAGATTAACTAAGTCAGGTATGGGTTAGTATGTATAAACTCTGCTCCGACGAGCCAAGGAAGAGGGACGATATCATAATAACACAAGAAAGATGAAAGAAACAGGGACGCTGAACCACACAGATGGAGAAAATCGTCTTCACAACACTCAAACTCTGGGGACCGGTAATTTGAAAATAAGAGCCGTTGAGAAAATAACGATATAAAATATGGTAACTAATTTTACTCGTTAAAATTTAAATTGTTAACACAAATAGGCGCCGTTGCAATCATTCGGTGATTGTAGAGATTAAAATAATAAAATAATATAGTAGCGTATACTATGATGTATACGATCAGGCTGACGTGACACGATAATCAATAGACAGAGGTAGACGGTAATGATGATCAGCTACAGAGAGGGGAGGCCAGGGTACGAATGTCAATATAGGGTGCAGTAGGAAGCTTCGTGTAAACACATACGAAAATCAGTAGGACAGGATAAGACAAGACTAGTAATTAATAAGGGCGGACGTAATAAAGGAGCGGGAACATAGAATCGTAACCCTAAAAGTTAACACCTTATAATAAAAAGAGGAAGAAGAATAGAGCTCCGCCCTGAGGGTTTTCAGTAGCTCCGGCCACACCCTGCCGCGACCAGAGCACCCAATTCGATCCCCCTTCGGAGCTCGGAGCTGTATGGATAAAAGGAAAAAGGTAGTGGTGCAGCAGGCAGTTGAAGAGCAGACAATCAAGAAGCGCCCAAGGGCCGGTGTTCCTGGCAACCTCATGGTGCCATGGAACCCAGAATTGGAGGAGCTATGCCCATGGTGTATCTGTGAACAAGACTGCCTGTGCCTGGAAGGGGGGTTGTCATCGTCTATAAATTGTGGTAGAGTGCATTGTTTGTTTTGTGATCGAGTACACCACGCACAGGCTATGAAGGATGCGGGGTACAGCCTCCGTCTCTGCTAGAATTGATGGGCGTCATGTCAGACAAGAATGATACAGTCGAAAAACAAGACATGGAGAGGGTCATGCAATGTTTCAATGGACTCCAGATCAATGCAGCTATCCAGAAATCTACTTGCTACTAGCATGAACTTCTGATAGGAGAATTCGGTAAGGTGTGTGTCTTTTGTTGTGAAAAGAACCCATCCGATTACATATGCAGGCATTCATGGCAAGGAATGTGGAGAAAAAGAAAAAGATAGGAGTCGTCTACAGGCAAGAAGCCAAGAAGATGAATAGGCAGAGGGTGATCAAAACAGGAGGAACTGGAATGGGGGTGCTAGGGAGGATGGGAAGGAAGGATTTTTTATTTTTTATTTTATATCTTTTGTTTTTATTCTTTTTTTGTATGTTTTTATGATCCAAGATTATCAGTTTCAGGATCAAGACAGTGCATCTAATTCAGCCCTGGCTGTATATACTAAAAATATGTATTTGGTACGAGGCAATTTGGGAAGAAAGACACAAATGAATCATGTAAAGTCGAAGATATCTTCTTATTGAAGGAATTTTGATTGCCAAAATGGAGTTATAAAAATTCTGTTACTTGTTTTTTTGATAAGGATACAGGAAGCAGGGTCACGAGGTATAGGTGGTATTATAATAGCATTAGACCCCGGAAGGAACCATCTAGATTAAACGAGTAGTGGAAGTATTGGACGATTAAAGTACACAGGTAGTGTATTTGCGGGAAAATATAGGAAGGATAGTAGTTAAACAGATAAAGTTTACAATCAGAATAATAACGAAGGGACGTGCGGTAAGGAACAGCAGGCTAAACCCGCACCGACAAAACTACAAAAATCGATTACGGGCCGAAGTTACCAAAATAAGCATGGACAACATGATCGGAGGTGATACTACATGTGAAGGTGGCGAAGACAAAGTGGACATAACGCGAACGGAAAAAGGATAATTTGGCAATGTACGAAAGGGACACATAAGCAACAAAAGACGGGAAATAGCAGAGACTGGGGCGGAAAAGGCAAGGCAGACTTTTATATGAGTAAAAAGTGGACGGAACAAGTTACGGGACAGAGAGGCCCAGCCTCCGCTGTACACCAGGATAGCGAGGGCTAGACGCACCAACTGGTAATTTGGACCACTATAAACTCGAAACAAGTACGAGAACGACACAAGGTGATAACCATGGAATAAAAGCCAACATGAGCGGGTACAAATTTATACACAAATAAATAAGGTATTGATAGTCAAAAAGGAGACCGGGATATGCTACGGACTGAGGGGTCTAACCCCCGCCGTAGGCCAGGATAGCGAGGGCACGACCCTCCAACTGGTTCCCGGATCACCATAATGACTGAACGAAAGCCTAAAGGCTCTAATAGATAATGACTCCGGTAGGCAACTACCGAATCTTGGATTGGCACAGAGAGGGTCACCCCCGGCCAAGTTAGCGGGAACGAAGAAACGACGAGATTTAAGTGGCGAATCGAATAATATGTAATGGGGAACAGAATAATTAATAAGGATGGATATTTCAAAATTCAAATTCAAATTTGGGGGTAACGGCGTTTTTGAATAAAAGACGGTTCAGATACAAAATATATATATACTACACGGGCAAAGTACTAGTACCTTATCAGAAAGAATCCATTGCAGTAACCCGGATGAGAGAGCACCGCTGCATACTGTGCCCAGAAACGATGGCGGAAAGCACCAACCTCGGCCAACAAAAGAAAGCAGATATGGCAAGGGCTCCAGTAAGCCAACAAGATCTCAAGGACTTTCTGGCCCAAATGAATAAGCAGCTGGAGTCTAGGATTCCGAATATGGATGCTCTCAACACGCTAGCAGAGACGGCCAATCGCAACAAAATAGCCATCTCCAGCATGGACGTGAGGATAGGAGGGGTCGAGAGGACAAGCGAAGATCTGCAGCGCAGGATAGACGAGATTGAGGAGGAAAAGTCTAAAATCATGCAGAAGTTGGTTGAATTAGAAAAAACAAATGTTGAGTTAGATGCATGGGAATCGTTTGGTAGGATAAAACTGCATATCATGGAATTAAACATGATGTTAGGCTGATAGGGGTAGCAGAAAAACCTAACGAAGATACATACCAAGTTACTGCAGAGATAATAGAGACAATTTTCAAAGAACACCGGAGCATCATCGTCAAAGCAGTACGGTCAGGCCAATGGAGGGGTCGGTCGAGGCACATAAACTTGACACTCAGAGACCTGACAACCAAGGAGAGGGTGATAAGTATGGAATCCAGGCTAAGGAATGGGATCAAAGTACAAGAAGCCCTAACGGTCATGCAACGGCAAGGGCTACACAAAGAACTGGCCAGAGCCAGGGAATTGAATCAGGCAGGGATACACGCAGGAGTCAGGAATGGCAAAGTTTACCTGCACAAGAGGGTAAGAAAGCAAGTAGCCCCAGGACAAGAACAGAATATGGGGACACCGGAGTTAACGAAGATAACAGAAATGGAGAAGGAGAATATTAGCCCCTCGGTGATTATACCACAAGGGCAGGAAGGCAAAACATCCCCGGGGAGAGGGGGGAGGAGGGACAAAGGTGATAGTCTCAGAAGCAATTCAGCACAGAGGAGCAGAAAGAAGCGGAAATGGGGTCGGCGAAGACCGAACGCCCCAAGCAGGAATTATGGGCCCAACATCGATCACAAAGGCCAGAGGACGACAGAGAAGAGTAGGCAATGGGGCAGAACATACAGAAACCCCAAAGGAGCAACCTCGAGGGAAGAGACGCTGACGATATGGTACTGGAATTGTACCGGATACCGTTGGGATGATGGGGAGAGGCTCGAAGGAGCACATAACTGCGACATAATCTGTCTGGTAGAGATATGGGAACACAACATCAAGCGGTTACCAGAGGAAGAGGGGTACCAGCTATTCACGTGCTGGAAAGATAAGGATTTTAAGATAGGAAGAGGAAGCGCAGGTCTAGCCTGCTATGTGAAGGACAATGTGGCAAACAGTGCATGTATTTTACATTCAGATATCAGTAAAAGACACATGATACTGAGTATTCAATTACATAGCAAAAAAGATCTAATTTTGATTATAGCATATTACCCAGCAAACAGTGACAAACTAGAATTGCTAGACTTGGGAGAGAGTATGATGAAGTGGAAGGAACAGGGGTCAATGATTCTAATAGGGGACCTAAACGCCAGAACGGGTCAGGAACAAGCACAAAACACAAGCATAGATGAAACAAATGGACAGTTGATACACACTGCAAGATCATAGGATTGGAGAAAAAGCTCAGAAGACAAGACAGTGATCAATACCAAAGGTGAATTACTGCTCGAAGTATGCACAGCGACAGGGGTCATTATAGTTAATGGGGCACAAAAATGGGGAGGATAAGGGAATTTCACGAGCCAGAACGCACACGGGAGAAGCATAGTAGACTATGTGATTATGAATGACCAAGCAGTAGAAATAGTCTCGGGATTTGTGCTACTAGAATGGCCGATTGGGAAAAGAGAAAGTCATAGACCCATACAGCTAACACTCAAAGGGGATGAGCAGACTCAAGTTGACAGCACACAGGGAAAAGAGAAAGATAAGGCGAAAGTGAAAATACACTTCCAGGATAAATGCGCAGATACATTCATGCAATCTATCAAAGCAGAGATGGGAAAATGGGAATGGCGAGAGCATAGGGCAGACGAGAATGGGAACATGCTCAATGACATAATAGTGAAGGTGGCAACAGAGGTTTTTGGAAAATGGAAAAGACCCAGGAGGAACAATGCTTTTAAAACCTCAGTATGGTATGATGAGGAATGCAAGGAACAAAAAGAAAAGTCAGAGCATATATAAGCAAAGAGACATATCAAACAGAAAGAGCGGTATATCTAAGAATGCTGAAGTAAAAAAGAAACAAAAATTTGATACAGCACCAATGGGGCCTGGCCAGATTGCTAAAAAGACAACATCGAAACTTCTGGAAAGGATTTAAAGGGAGGGGAAAGGGAAACAGGAAAACAGGTAACACACAGGACAGCGGTGACGCTCCCTACTAAATATACGGCTCCCAGCCGTACACTCCGTAGGAAATCCCCCATCCGGTCCTTCGACCGCACGGGCCCTCCGTCTCTCCCGCACTCTGGAATCACCGTAGTGCGGGAAGGGGACACGAAGGTGTCTTGCACGCCCTTCCCCTATGGGCTCCTATCACAGCGGAAGCATAAACATCGTCAAAACTAGCAATAATAATGCATCATGCTACCTCGAAGGGTAGCCCATCCACATATCCATAACTGCAAAGAAGATAATCGTATGCCATAGAACATGAGAGCTCCTACCCGTGGCTCCGACTCATAAGGAGGTCGACTGACTGGCTAAGTCTCAAGATAGAGCAGACCGAGTCATAACAATGGTGGGGCTGGCTATAGACAATGGCTAGGATTGACCACTCCATCCGCCCCTCATGTGCATACTTTGCTGATGGGCTAGACCAAGCTCTGGCATGACTCTAGCCTTCCGGATACGCAATCCCATGGCATCACCCATCGGGACTACTCCAGGTTGCATCTCCCTGGTCCGTCGAGGCAGGAAGGGTTGCATCTCCCCTTCCCGGGTCTAGAGGTTCCACGGGTGGCTAGAGAATCGTGGCGACACACGATTCGTCCCCGACTTAACCTCCCAAAATAAGAGCCAAGCCAACACTTGCAACTTTTGAGAGGCAGGGCGACACCATTGCCCCAGGAGATGTCGGACCCATGCCCGGCCCACACGAAGTGACCGACCATAAGCCTAGCCCACTATGGGATCCCCAGTAGCCACGCTCAGCAGGGATCCTCCCTCCGTATTGCCTCTAGCCCCGTTGTGTGGTGCTGAGTCACATCATAGCTCCCATAGCCCGGTGGGTTCCTATGCACAGGCCGCATCATAATAGGAACTAAAGGGTCTAACTAGGAGCATTACTAAGTAAGGCTACTAGGTCTCTACCCCCCTTCCCAATACAAGAGGAGAAAACATGATCAACCATCATCACATCTCATCATCATCATGGTAAATATCATAAGAACATCTTAACCTAATCATACATATCTAACTTACAGTTAGGGTTCCTTGATTAGGGTTCAAGATGTTCAACAAGGGTTCTAGGATGGCTCTACTCAAGGTACAACACACAAACCCATTTGGAGTGCTAACTTCCAGATGAACTACTATGAACTCTACTCCACCTACCTGCTCCAGAAGCACTCCCTCCCAATCCTGGCGTCTCCATGCTCCTTGACGTGGTCGAAGCCGTGCTCCCTCCAAGATCGTGCACACACTTTGGGGGCTGCTACACCAGGCTATGCTACGACGAACGATGCTCGAAACGGGGTTTCGAGTGCGTAGATGAGTGTTCAGGTGCTAGGTTCAGGAAAAGAGGTCTAGGGTTAGGGTTTGGGCCAATATAGGTTAGGGTCCACATGGGATGCCACGTGGCACCAATGGGGTGGGGCCGTGTGGCAGTTTGCCCAATAGGATAAGGCCATGTGGAAATGGGCCTTATCCTAAGGTTATCTAAGTTAAGCATTTAACTTAGATATGCACCCATTACCACTTTCTAAGGTATACAAGGCTACAAGGTAGATTTGTATAGTGACGGGTCCAGGAATATACGTATTTATAGCGTATATTCCCCTGGAACGTCACATTCTCCCCTTCTTAGGACAATGCTGTCCTCAGCATTGCGCTAAGGTGACGAACCTATATTATCCCTACAAAACAACATAAGTATACAACTTTAATTTAATTTAAATGATCAACTTCCTATTAAACAGTTAATTGTCAAATTTTAGGCTATATTAACAAATATGTGTTGCAAGTCTTCGCAGTGCGACCCTCCTGTCCCTCAGATCATTCTATTGGCCTTCTGGTCCAACGCTACATTAATACACATTTATTTATTATAAGGATGGTTATTAGAGAACCACCCTTTTAATTACAATTAATTTAACTACATGGATGCAAGACTAATCTCCCCGCATAGGAGGATGCTTCTTCCATCGTGGCCGTGGAGACAGTGCCCTATAATGCCTAGGATGATATCTAATGCCTACACCTCTCGTCGCCCTTGGCGTGGAGGATGGCTTCCTCCCCGAAGTGGGCATAGACTAGAGGTGCTTTCCTATCGATGCATGATCCTATATGATCCTATATCGATGCAGATTTGACACTACGTCAGTATACATTTAATTATTTTAAAGTTGGTTGTTAGGGAACCACCCATTAATTACAATTTATATGGATACAAGGCTAATCTCCCGACGTAGGAAGATTATGTTTCTTCCATCTTGGCCGTGGAGACAGCCCCTTATCATGCCTAGGATGATCACTCATGCCTACACCTTTAGTTGCCTTTGGCGTGAAGGGTGGCGTCCTTCCCGTATTTGGGCGTGAAGGATGGCATCCTTCCCGTAGTAGGCATTGAGTAGAGGTGCTTTCCTATCAATGCATGCCTGAATGACCTCTTCTCTCTCAAGATCGTCTACTTCCGTGGGACGGAAGTAGACTTTTTAATCTACCTTCCACTCACCTATCGAGTCGGTGTCGACTACTTCGGTGACGTGCCGACCCTTGCATTGCTCCATGAATTGGGGGTACTGCTTCTCCAAATCTGATTGTAGTACCCACGTAGCGTCTTCCACAGGTAAGTGCGTCCATTTCACTAGGTATTAGAGAAATTGGGATCTTCTTGTCTTCTAATAGGATCTGACAAGAAGAACCTCTGGAACAATCTCAAGGTGATCGTCCATCATTTCCAGTAACTTTGGTGTCTCCAATACTTCCTCTGGATTAGGAGTGTGCCTCTTTAGGAGACTTACGTGGAAAACTCTATGGATTTTCAAGTGTGCTAGCAGGTCCAACTTATAGGATTGGTTACCTACTCTTTTGATTATCCTGAGTGGTCCAGCCCACCTTGGAGCAAGCTTCTTGCAATTGTCGATGCAGAGCTTCAGCCAAACTTTGTCCCCTAATCGTCGATGCTGTAATCACCGATGCAGAGCTTCAGCCAACTTTGTCCCCTAATCGCCGATGCTATAATCGCCGATGCAGAGCTTCATCTATGCTCTTCTGTCGGCTTCTTGCTGCTAGAAGATATCCTCGTACTTCCTCCCACCAACTGTTGCATGTCGGCTAGCATTCGTTAACGTCTTAAATAAGCATTACAGTCTTGCATGATCCCTTATGGACTTCCTTTAATGCATGCAATTATATTAATTACCTTACGGTAATATTTTTATATTAACATTATAGTAGTATTGGATATATTGCTTCCAGTAGTATTATATTTAACTAACTGTTATATGATAACTTTACGGCCTTTAAGATATGTCATCATACAATTATCGAGACAATACTTATTTTGAAAAGTATTTTAATTATTTATCATATGGCTAGGGTTTATATCATTGGATCCAAGTGTTGAGCGTGTGACTCTCGTTCGCTACTTGGAAACCTGCATACCCTGCAATACATTTGATGCATTTAATTTTACAACACAATTACCCCAAGGTAATATTTAAGTTTAATTTACACATCACATCCTTGTTTAATATCATACTATGGTAAGAGAGTCTTTCACCCTCTTACTTTATCATCTATTATTCAACAAAATTTAAAGGTTTACACCATTATTATAAACATAGTTTCAAAATTCTTATAAATTAAAATCCATTTGGTCTCCTTGAAACACATTATGACAAACAAATATGTGTTGCAAATCTTCGCAGTGCGACCCTCCTGTCCCTTAGATCATTCTATTGGCCTTCTGGTCCAACGCTACATTAATACACATTTATTTATTATAAGGATGGTTATTAGAGAACCACCCTTTTAATTACAATTAATTTAACTACATGGATGCAAGACTAATCTCCCCGCATAGGAGGAGGATGCTTCTTCCATCGTGGCCGTGGAGACAGTGCCCTATAATGCCTAGGATGATATCTAATGCCTACACCTCTCGTCGCCCTTGGCGTGGAGGATGGCTTCCTCCCCGAAGTGGGCGTAGACTCTCGTTCGCTACTTGGTTGGTGATGTATCAACCTTACATGTATATATCTTATAGTTGCTATACTTATGAAAAGATAGACAAATTCTTATTATATTTGTCAGGACCCTATGAAGGTTACTTAAATGCCTTTGGAAGGAATTACATCCTTGCGAAGGTTTAACTAAGATTTTATGTAATTATTATCTTACTTTATCTCGATAAAAGATATCTACACAAGACAATGCAATTATTAGGAACATATAATTTATCAACAAGACATTAAAGCTTATGATACATGCCCTCATGGAGTGCTATCGATGCCCTGCATAATAGTATACTTAAGATTATATAATTTATGTGGTTATAAGGGGTTCACAACCCGGAATAATTTAATTAAGAGTTAGGCTACTAGTTCATTCCTAGGTGTGAATGCAGGCAATTGATCATGGCGTAAGAAAATTATGCTTTTCCCATGATGCATTCTATCTACACTTAGATACAAAGCCTCTCCCCAATTTTTCCTTTTTCCTCTTCAAACCCAGGTGCAGGTCTTAAATAAATTTCCTCCTCTAATTTATCATTCAAGAATGCTGTACTTACATCCATATGATGGATTTCAAGGTCACAAGCATTAGCAATAGCTAAATAACATTCTCAAACTATTTGTCTTTACTAATGGTGAGAATGTTTCATCAAAATCTTCCCCTTTTTTCTGTGTAAAGCCCTGTGCAACAAGTCTGGCTTTGAATTTCTTTGTATTTTTGTCTATTCCTGGTTTTATTCTATAGATCCACTTACTTCCAACTATATTCTTATCAGAAGGAATATCCACCACTGTATAAGTGTTTGTTCTTTTGAATGCTCTCATTTCTTCTTCCATAGCACATTTCCAGTTCTTTCCATTCATATCTTGAACTGCCTCCATATAATTTTGTGGAATCTTGTCTGTTTCAAGTATCAAAATGTCAAATACAGTATTAATTTCTCCTACCTGAGATCTAAGTCTTTTACTTTTTTCCAAGTTCAGTTCTACCATGAGACTCTAAATTATGTTTGGCTTCTTCTGCCAATATTTGAGCTTCTGTTCGTTTGGGTTTTCTTTTTGGTCTATCAACTTTTGCCTCTTGGTGTTCAATCTCTTGCTCAGCACTTGATTCCACTTTTGGCTCAACAACATTACTTGGAATCATTTCTGACTCATTATCAGAGTCACTCGCCTGGAAATGTTGTCGTCTCCATTGCACATGCCATCGCTCCTTCGAGTTGCCTTTGAGTGGTTTGTGGTTATTGGTTAGGTCGGCTCCTCCGTCCTTTGGGTCGGGTCCACTCGAGTCTCGAACTACTTGGCTGAAGCAATGGAGTCGTCCTTCCTTGGGTTTGCAGGCGTTTCTAGATCTGGAACTCTTGTTCGGACCGACTATCTTCCTCCTTGATCTTGCCCCTGACGCTGATATATGTCTTCAAGTCGGAGATGTTTCTCCCCTGTTATGTGTCTCCTCTCCTTCCTCCATCATGATCCCCTATTTTTGAAATTGATGAAGTCATTTTCTTCTTACTAGGGCAAGGGAGCTAGGAGCTCGTCATGGCTGGACTTGGGTGTTCTGCAGTTGTCTAGCGTTGTTGCGCCTTTTGTTGATGTTGCTTGACATTCACTTGAGCGGCTTGGCTGTGAGATCGTGATGGTCTTCCCTCTAGTTTGTTTGTGCTCCTGTGTCACTATGAATTGTCGGTTTGAAGGAAGATTATACTCTTTAACCCTAACTCGTGATGCTAATCTAGGCTTCCCCGTTCGACATACACTTGCACCGTTATATTTCCTTGCGTTCTTCCATTTGAACTCGTGTGCGTCGAGTCGGTGAAGGGGTTGAGATCTTCTTTTTGCTGTGAGCTCGTGGACGTGGCAGTCCGGTGCTTGACAGTCGAGAAGGTTCTTCATGCAGATCATTAACGTATATCTTCCATTCGATGAAGGTTGTTGATAGGCCAGTTGTGCCCTGTACTACTCGCTTCGTTTGTAGAGCTGTTTGCCATAGTGCTTCCTCTCTTGGGTCTGTCTTTTGCTCTCCTCCCTTCTTTTGTCAGTACGTCGTCTGGGTCTTCAATGTCTTCAAAAAGTCATGCCCCTTGCTCTTCTGAGGTTCTAGCCTTGTACTCTAAAAGCTATTGCTTCTATTTCTAAACAAACCCTAGTGTGGAAGACAGAATTTAGGGTTTGAGCAATTTTGGTCATTTTGAGGTAGAGTATAATATTTTTAGCCTAATTTGAGGTCATAAATGGATTCTAGACTGTTTAATGGTCCTATTGCAACAAATTTCAGGCAATTTGGTATAGCTCAAGTTATGAAGGTTCAAAGTTTTGACCCCTCACACAGTGCGCAAGAAGCACTTTCAAACTTTTTGGAATTGCCCTAGGCGCACTCTGTGAGTGGTCACCACCTGTTTAGGTCCTAGATGACTCTAAAAAGTTGATATGAAGGCCAAATCCTACTTATTTCGCGGAATTAAGGTGGTTTGTGCCCTTAATTTCTACATTGGGACAGGTCTAGATATAGATCAGTGGCCGACCACTCACACAGTGTGCAAGAGGCACTTCCAAAATTTTCGAAATGGTCCAGGGCGCACTCTGTGATGGGTCACCCCTTTTTTACTCTAACTTTAGTTCTATAAATAGTTTCTTAGTGTTAGAACATACATTCCTGGCTTAAATTCAAGCTCTAAGCTAGCCTGAGCTATCAGATTACTCAAATTATGCATCTATCTAGGTCAACATGGGTCCACCACTCACATAATGCACGGGAAGCACTTCCAAAATTTTCGGATTCGTCCCGGGCGCACTCTGTGAGGGGTCACCCCTTTTTGACTCAAACTTTCAATTTATAAAGAGTTTCTTAGTGTTATAACATATAGATCTAGCTCAAATTTAGGGATTAAGCTGTCCTGCACTATCAGATTACACTAAATTTGCATCTATCTAGGTCAACATGGGTCCACCACTCACACAGTGCGCGAGAAGCACTTCCAAAATTTTCGGAAATGCTATGGGCACATTCTGTGAGTGGTCACACCTTTTTTGCCATAATTTTCCAGGGTTTTTACATAATTCATCCTACTTAGCATTTTTCTACTTGCTACTCTAGAGATTGGAAAAAAACAATTCCCAATTTTCGAGGTTCATGCTTGGGTGGCTATTCCCAAGACTGGAAGTCTACTGTTAGTCCTAACAGGGAATGATCAGTGCTCGATCTTGGTCTGCCAAGATCATGCTCTGATACCACTGTGACGTCCCCTACTTCCTCTACGATGCTCCCATCATATCAGAAGGGGGAGTTCATCCCCCTGACAGCCAAACTGGCAGGGGCCATCCACCTGACGCCAATCCCAAGAACTGGGTCAGTGAGGAAGAGTGGATGGGTCATTTGCCCAATCTTCCTTCGGGTCGACCTAGCTGCGGAAGCACGAATAAACATGAGCACATGACATCAATACATCAATAAAACCACTCGAAGGGTGAATACATCATAACATAGCGTAATAACAACAACATAAATAAGAACAACAAAGGGAATCCTACATAGGGCTCAAACTCATGGGGGATCGACTGATGGCTTGGGTCTCCAGAAGCCAAAGGAGACCGAATTCATGGCAAATGGATTGGGCTGGCATAAGAACATGGCTGTTGGGTAGTCCACTCCATCCGCCCCTCCCGTGCACACTTTGCAGAGTAGGTTAAAAAGTCTTGGGACCGGACCGTAGCCTGCCGAGTGCATAGCCAAAGGGGCTACTGCTAGGTTGCATCTCCCCAGTCCCGATGAGGCAGGAGGAGAGTCACCTCCCCTCCAGAGGCATGCATGCCCATCACAGGCGGCTAGAGGGCCACTGCCCGTATTCGACTTAAACCCCATTGAAGGTGACGCATCACCCAAGAGGTGTCGAGCTCATGCCTTGCCTAGACGCAGTGGCAAACCATTAAGCCTAGCCCACTAAGATCCCCGGTAGGCTTTACACACCAGAGGGATCAACCTATGATGGGACAAGTCCCCCTTATTCAACCGGTCTAGCCCCGCCACCCACAAACAAACAAAGCGCTCACTGTGCCGGCCGCATTAATTGGGAATTAATGAGGCTATCTAGGATCATCTGCTACAGAGGCTTTCAGGGTCTCTACTTCCCTTCCCAATACATAGGAGAACATAAAGTGAAATCACCATCATCATCAAAGAACTGAAATGTAGAATAACATCTAATCTATATCTACTTAAACATCCATAGTTAGGTTCTTTTGTTAGAGCTGGTGATCTCAAGATCTATAAGGCCTCTAAGGTTGAACTAACATGCTAAACCAGCTCATTGCCGGACTAAAAGTCGGCATTGCACAACAGAATAACCATTTACCTGATCCCTGACTCGCTTCAGCTCCTCGGAATGCGTCCATGCCTTCGTTCAGGCTGAAGGCGGCTGCTCCTGGAAGATCTGTTGTGCAAATGTTCGCTGGCAATGCGAGGGTCTTGGCTTGGCCGGAATGGCTCAGGAAAACCCTAATTGCGAAAGAAGAAAGGTTTCCTTATATATGAACTTTTAGGGTTAGGTTAGAAGGGATCAAATGGGATATTGCCACTTGGCAAGGGGGGGTTTAGTTGTATATGTTTAATACACATGCACAACTTACGAGATTGCCCCCTAGGTGCAACTCTGTACGGCTCTCAAGTACTTGTCATGATGACATGTACGCGTGACGTGGCAGTATAACATAGTATTCGAACCGTATGTTATGCTGGAACGTCACAGATAAGCGGCACAATGTGGCAAGAGATCGTCCACATCAAAGACATCATCAGGCAAATATGCCAAGACCTCACTGGACAGATTGCCCGGTCGAATACGCCATCCTGTTCCACAAATGCCTCGAATCATTCCTCGCGAAGCACGTACTCGGAGGAGGCAAGTTGCTGGGGCAAGTGGAACATTACATGGTCAGAAATGAGATACAGAATAGGCACTCCTGCACTCACACATCATTCTGTGGGTGTAGGAAGCAGACATAGAGAGGATCACAAACGAGATCGTCGCCATCATATCAAGCACAACGGGGGCGCAAGACGAGGACAAGCTACGCAACATGGTCAAGCAGATCCACATATGCAGGCCCTTCTGATGGCTATGCCATACCGTACAGGTACGTGTCCTTCCCGCTGCAGCCAAACAGCGAGGCACAGTTCCACGGCAGCAAACAAGGTGGATGTACTTCAGGCCAACAGAAGAGTGCTCAAACTTCGTGCCCTATCACCCAGCAATCCTCCTGCTTTGGGGAGCGCACATGAACATCCAGGGAATCATGCATGGAAGCTGGACATACTATGTCCTCAAGTACGCAACGAAGCTCGAGCCGCACGGCCACCGCTCGCCCACCGAAGTCGCGCTGGCATGCCTCCAAATACCAACCATTATGGAGATTCCTCCCCGCCGTCCAGTGCCTCCTCACACGTGGCACCATGCCAACGCTCCACCCCATAGACCACTACGCAGCAAGGCACGCCAATATGGATGGCATAATATACGAGCAGTTTTGGCACTCATACATCGTCGAGCCAGCCATGTCCACAAAGCGAGCCACGTCCCACACGGCTCTAGGCCACAAGATCATCCCCACAAACCAACCCGTACGCTTCATCGACTACCACCCCGTCCACCACACCGAAGAATTCTGCTACAACATACTCCTCGACAAAATCCCGTTCAGAGCAGAAGCCGAACTCCTCTCCCCAAACAACCACGCACAGTCCTACGGCCTGAATGCCAGCTCCGGCACTTGCTGTCGACCGAAGATGACATCCTCGCCCACATCCAAGCATATGCCGAATACCACCTCCTTGAGAACGAGGAGCACAACAAATCGTCGATGCAATACTCCAAAACACCGCGTCGCTCAACACGCAGCACAACTGACCAAACATCGATCAAGGAGACCAGCAACCGCATGCAAAGGACTAGCACAGGCCATCCAAACGTACCAGCCATCCCGCCGATGGACGCCATGCTGTCGTCTGAGCAAGCACACGTCTACGAAGCGACGATGAGAGAAGCGCACGTGTTCCACGTCATACCGGGCACGCCAGGATCTGGAAAGATTTACCTGACGAGACACATGATACAACACTTCATCAGCAACGGGAAAGTGGTGCTGGCCACTGCGACCTCCAGAATGGCCGCATCAAAGCTATGGAGAGGAGCGACCACTGCTCACTACCAAGTCGCAATCCCAGGTAAACGCAAACTCAAAACCTGAGCCGCGGTTCCTCAACTGCGCTAACACATAGCGCTCTCTCATTGTGGAGTAAAAAAGCAATGGCCGAACAAAATTAGGCACAAGGACGTAAGGCACCAATCATCGACAAGATGTCAATGCTCACGTTCGCCAATCTCAATATGATACTCAGGCAAATAGAAGAAGTGACGATGTAACCACCAAGCGAGTTCCTGTGAACACGAGCGATAATCCTCGTCGGCGACCATGCCCAGCTCCCTCCCATATGCAAGCACAAAAAGAGGGACGCCAATAATGTGTGCAAGCTGTGCACCCTTGCCAACAGCCCCCACTTCGTGTAAGCAAAAAAGTACCACCTGATGCAGTCCATCCGGCACTCCTCCGACCCAGAGTACGTAACCTTCCTCAATGCCATAAGAGAAAGGCCGCCGACCCAGAGCACGCGCAAATGCTGGGACCCCACATCATCGACAAAGAAGAAGCACTCGGCAAGATTGACCGTAACACCACGGTGTTGTGCACCTACCACGAGGACGTCCGACGTTACAACGCAATGGCCATGATCAAGATGTTCCCCAGCAACCGTGTCCATGAGATAAAAGTACATACCAATGCAACAACAGAAGATGGGATGAGCAGCTGGACCGACAATTTGGCATTCCACCAAATACCTTACGTCGTCGTGGGATGCAAAGTCATAATCGTTACCAACATGGATATACCGGGAGAAATAGTCAACGTAATGATAGGAACAATCACGTACATAGAGACCGACGAGCAAACGAGAGACAAGAAAGGCATCACGGTCCACATCGACGACTCCCTCCACCACATGCACATCAAGCGAACGCTGGCCGAGTACAGGCACCAGGGGCCCAAGACCATCTTCAAGAGAACGTTCCCGCTCGCGCTGGCGTATGCCATGACAGGCCACAAGAGTTAGAGCTCCACGATAGAAGGCAACACAATCATGGTCGTGAGAAGGGCAACACCACCTTTATATATGACAGAACAATACTATCTATTCCATGGCTTACCAAATTTGTTCAAGCTTCACTGGAAGTAGATCCTTGCCAGATTGAATTCCCTTGGAAATCAATCCATCCCAGAACTCTGCATTTTTTTCGTTTTAGTTCCACCTGCGCCTCTCTTTCATTCAACCTTCTTGCCTCCCTCTAATTCAGCTGCCACCACCTCCTTCATGAAGGCTCCTGCCTTTGTGGCAAAACCACGTGGCACCCTCTCTATGGCAGGTGGTTTTGTCGGAAGCAAATCTGGCAGCTTGTTGATCTGATCCAAAACAGGCCATTGTCTCAGAGAACAATGTTGGTGGCACCCCGATATTCGGGTGCTCATCCTATCCTTTGATGGTTTTCTAACCATTAAGATTGATAGCACAATACATTTCTCCAATTGATCAATGTACAACTCGAAGAGTGTAGGAGATAATAGGCATCTCGCTCCTGTTGATCATTGTTACGGCTTAACGCCGGCTCGGGGGAGTGGCTCAGGCATGGCACAAAGGGAACTAAGAACTCAATACTAGCAACTTATGGTAGATTAATTTCGCAATATAACATATGGGTCTAGGTGGTAAGATTAATGAGTTAAATTAAATGTTCAAAGGTTTGCATTAAAATGTAGCATTGACATATCGATAACGGGTCGCGGACCCGTTCAAGAAAAATAACCTCGGCTCATATCGAGCTTCCTTGATCTATCCAAAAGGGCGAATCCGAGAGATAAAAGGCGAATCGACATATTTTAACACGAATCTCCGTTATTAGGCAACACCTACCTTTTAGAATGATATTTCGATCAAAAGGGTCTTCACCGGAAATAGATAATCTAGCCTTATAAACAACAATCGCTTCCTTCTCTTATGATTTAGAAAATCCGGTTACGTGCTTAAGAACTCCCGCGCTTTATAGTAGCGCCCGAATGATCTGGTCCGCCATTAGTTGGAGTTCTTGGTTGTGCCTTAGCAACAAGTAACGAATCTTGTGCAAAGCCTAAGCCCGGTTGGGTGGTTAAATCTCCTAACGATCGGAGAGTGTTATTCAATTTACTGAGTTTGAGTTTTGTCTAGTAGTTTATTCATAATTGTATCAAGTTGGTATCAGAGCCTCCCGATCTTAGACCTGTAACAAATGGCTCATCGTTACAATATCTCTGAAGAGCAATACCAAAGTGAGGCTTTAAGAATCACGACTTTATCGCTTCTCTCGAGATAAGCGTTACCCTACCTACATCCCCTTAAGATTATCGATAAACTAGAGCAGATTGCTCTACTCTATGGCTTCCTTCCTAGTAATGCCCAGCCACCTCCCTTACCTAGAGATCCTCCACCTGCTCATCCATCACCACCTGAAAATCCACCGCCAGATACTGGCAACCCAGATCCTTTGATGACTGCTGAAACTGTTATGCCAACCAAGAGGAATAAGGCTCCTAAATGGTTGGAAAAAGTTGATTTGCCATACTTTACTGGCGGAGCGTCTGTTAAGCCAATGCAAGTAATAAGCTTCCTGGGGATATGGGAAAAGTTCTTCGAGAGAGTTAACGCGACCGAACAAGAGAAACTGCAAGCCATGGACACATATTTAGATGAACAAGCTCAAGTTTGGTGGCAAGGTCGCAGATTGATGCAGCCTGAAGTTAACTCATGGGCAGTTTTTCGCAGTGCATTTGAAGCCCATTATCTACCTGCAAACTATTACAGGATATTGCAAAAAGAATGGGATCTTGTTAAACAGGATGACGGAGAAACGGTGTCCGAATATTATATGAAATTTAGTCATCTAGGTTCACAGGTTAGGAACTTAGGTGAACACGAACTCTTAAGGAAGTTCGTGAATGGGTTGAGGGAAGACATATTTGCAGAGCTAGATCTTATTGAACCAGTCAACATGGAAGACGCAATTAAGAAAGCAGGAGCTGCAGAAAGAAAGTTGAACCCCAAGGCTCGTAAGTTGGTTATATGGGAAGGAGCGCCTTCTCGTGAACAGAAAAGGTCAAAACGAGAAAAATTTGAAAATAGAAGGGATAAGAAAAATAAAAGGGGTCGTGAAGAGCGTAAGACCAGGTTTAACGGGAGAAATGGAAAACGCTCTAATAACGGACAGAAGTCCAAACAGGAACAGAGTAAAGGGCCAAAGACTGGATGTTATAATTGTGGGGGTCCACATTATCAATCCAACTGTCCGAAGAATACAGCCCCGGCAGATAAAAATACAAAGAAAGTGCAGTTTAAAGAGCCGTCACCTAAAGAAAGGCAAGTTGCTCAATCCCACCATGTGGAAGATAGACCCGAAACTTCTAGGGAAGGAGAGGAAAGAAATAAAGGAAAGCTTGCAGCCATTGAACAGGAAAAAGGGAGATTGCAAATTGCATACCTAAAGAATTTGTCAGAAGGCGATACAGGGTCTTCAGAAGCATGGCTGTTTAAAATGAAGGGTTCAGTAAAAAGTCAAGATGTGACTGTTTTACTTGATGATGGGTCAACACATGACTTTATCTCGCAGGACTTGGTGTATAAGTTAGGATTACCTATCTGTGATTTGCAAACAAAGATCACGGTTGTTCAGGGATTGAAAGGCCCTAGGAACCAGTGTGACAAATATGTGGTAGCTCCCATTCAAATAGGGCAGTACTCTGAAGAAAGAGTCTTGATTATGGCTCCTTTAGGAACCATGGACGTGATATTAGGAATTGGATGGCGAGAACAGTATGATGCCCGACCTAATTACAGGGAAAAGACAGTAACTATAATGGTTGAAGGGGAACCTTTGAAGTTGTGTACAGATTCCACATCTCAAGCAGAACCTCTACTGACATACGCTGAAACTAAGAAGTTAATACAGGGTGAAGCTGAATCATACTTTATATACTTGAGAAATTCTGATCCGCCATCACAGGTGCCCCTCGAGTTGTACAGTTTTCTGAGACACTTCGACGATCTTTTCAAAGATGAGGAAACTTTAGATCTACCTCCTCATCGTCCAGAGGATCATGCTATACAGCTGCAAGAGAACGCTAAACCTCCAAACAGGGCGCCTTATAGAGTCAGCCATTTTGAGAAATTAGAGCTCGAGAAACAGATAGCAGAGATGTTAGAACGACAGCTAATACGACCAAGCTGTTCTCCTTTTGGCGCACCTGTTATTCTTATCAAAAAGAAAGATAAGGGATATAGAATGTGTGTGGATTATAGAGCTCTTAATAAGCTGCCTGTTAAAGATAAATTTCCAGTACCCAGGGCTGATGATTTATTTGATGAATTACGAGGTGCCTGTATATTTAGCAAAATTGATTTGAAATCAGGATATCACCAGATCCGAATTAGGGAAGAAGACATTGGCAAAACGGCATTCAGAACAACCTTTGGTCACTATGAGTTTCGTGTAATGCCTTTTGGTCTGACCAATGCCCCGGCAACTTTCTGCCGCCTCATGGGAAGAGTTCTAGCACCTGTCTTAGGGAAAAGTGTTGTAGTCTTCTTTGATGACATACTTATATATAGTAGAACTATTGAGGAGCATAAGAAGCACCTTCAACAGGTTTTTGACCTTCTGAGGCAAAATAAGTTGTTTGTTAACGAGTCCAAAAGCAGGTTCTTTATGCAAGAAGTTGGATATTTAGGTCATATCATATCCAAAGAAGGCATACGGATGGATCCTGAAAAGATTAGGGTTATTATTGATTGGCCTCGGCCTGAAAACCTCAAAGACTTACGATCTTTTGTACAGTTATGCAGTTACTATCGCAGATTTGTGAAGGATTTTGCAAAAATAACCCTTCCTCTTAGCAGGTTTTTAAAGAAAGATACTCCCTTTGTTTGGAATTCGGAAGCCGAAGAAGCTTTCCGAATTTTAAAAGAGAGTATGGCAACTGAACCAGTGTTAGTACTGCCTGACTGGAATAAGCCTTTTACAGTTTGCTCCGATGCAAGTGGAAATGCTATTGGTGCAGTACTGATGCAAGATGGACATCCATTAGCTTATGTCAGCCGAATGCTCAAACCCTTAGAGCAAAAGTATAGTACTTATGAAAAAGAATTGATTGCCTTAGTTCATGCACTCAAAAAGTGGAGACATTATCTTATGGGATCTAAGTTTGTAGCTCGCTTTGATCAGCAAAGTTTGAAACATATACAAACGCAGGATATTATCAATGCGCGGCAATTAAAGCTCATTGATACTATAAAGGATTTTGAAGGGATGCAGCTTGAATATAAGCCCGAAGGAGAACCAAAGTTGCGATGCATTAAGCTCCGATAAGTATTCAAGCTATATCTCAGAAAGCGTAATTTGTTGATTTGGAACCTATGAAAAAGAATATGTGAGCGATCCCTCCTTTGCTACTCCATATGCACAGTACAAAAGGATGGAAGAGATCCTTTGGCTGGAGTACAGATCCATAATGGGTTATTACTCTACCGAAATCGTACTTGTGTTACACAAGCATACAAAGTTGAAGGTTATACAGAATGTCATGAACCTCCATATTCTGGTCATAGAGGAATTCAAGCTACTTTAGCAACCGCTAAAAGACGTTTCTGGCCAAAGCTTGAAAGGGATGTAAGAAAATATATCAAGCATGTCTTATTTGTCAACAAGTAAAAGCTTCTAATCGGGTAAGCTTCGCCGGATTAGTACGACCTTTGCCTATTCCAAAAAACCATGGAAACATATTACCATGGACTTCATTCAAGGGTTACCAAAGACTATCCACAAGAATGATCAAATTTGGACAAGAGTAGACAAAGTTGTCTAAACAGCTCATTTTATTCCTTGTAAATCTAGCATGACCGCCTGCTTAAGCAAGCAAGATTTTCTTAAAGGAAATATTTAAAGTCCATGGGATGCCGATGATATCATAACAGAGATAGAGATCCCCTATTCTCAGAGCAAATTTTGGGGTGGACTTATGAAAAACTTAGGCACGCGACTCTAAAGTATTCCATCGCATACCATCCCCAAACGGATGGTCGACCGAGGTAGTAAATCGAAAGTTATTGAGGATATGTTGAGATCTTATGTTGCTGAAAGAAAAGTCATTGGAAGAATATCTCTATCTCTTGAGTTTGCCTATAATAACACGGTACACTCGCCACCCAAAGAACTCCTTTTGAAGTGGTGTATAGATATTCTTTGGAATCTCCAATTGCGAAACTTGGAGGAGAAGTACTGGCCCGATGAAGCCACTACGACTTTGGCGATATATTGCGTAGAGGTAAAGGGGAATCCAAAAAAGTCGAAATTGATGGCTTCCAAACTTGCAAAGAAACGAAAAAGGGTAATTTACAAAAAGATCAATGGGTTTGGATTCATCTTCCAAAGAAGCGCCTACTAAGATGGGTAATCGGTATGTAAAACCGGCCCCTAGGTATTATGGTCCATTCCAAGTTGACGACAAAAGTCGGTGAGAATGCCTATCGCTTACATTTATATGGAAAATGGACTAACTTGCACCCGCTTTTAATGTGGGAATATCGAAACCCTATAAGGGAAGTGAAATTTCTCCCGAGATTTTGGCAGAGAATGGAGCAATGGAACCTCCCAACATTAAAGATGATGAAGAGGTGCTGGAACCGGAGAAAATATTGACACATCAAGATAAGGAGACTAGAAGTTCCTCCTATCGAAGATATCTCGTGAAATTTAAATTTCATCCATCCACCGATGCGGTATGGTATTCTAGAACTCAACTGAAAGAATACAATTCCTTGGTGGAAGAATATGAAAAAAACTTTGCAAGATTAGTTGACAAAGTTTAGAGATTTTCAAACCTTATAATGGGAATTCTATTTTATTATAATTGCCATTATTTTATTGATAAAATATCTAGATATTGATATGCATAGAATTCTTTACTAACGATTGTAAAGAAGCTAAGACCTCTAACGGAACTGAGGCCATCCCTAACGGAAAAGGGAATAAAAATCCTCTAAAGGAATTGAGGTCATTCCTAACTGAATTGAAATGAGAAAACCGTAACTTCTAAAGGAACTGAAGTTATCGAATTAAATATCCTTAGACGAATAAGGATAGACGATTTTTTCCCTCGAAGTTAACGCGGACGTTTAACCTCGGGAAGGGAAGGATTGTTACGGCTTAACGCCGGCTCGGGGGAGTGGCTCAGGCATGGCACAAAGGGAACTAAGAACTCAATACTAGCAACTTATGGTAGATTAATTTCGCAATATAACATATGGGTCTAGGTGGTAAGATTAATGAGTTAAATTAAATGTTCAAAGGTTTGCATTAAAATGTAGCATTGACATGGCTGATAACGGGTCGCGGACCCGTTACAGCAGAAATAACCTCGGCTCATATCAGAGCTTCCGGATCTATCCAAAAAGGGCCGAATCCAGTAGATAAAAGGCCGAATCTGACATATTTTAACCTGAATCTCCGTTATTAGGCAACACCTACCTTTTAGAATGATATTTCTGATCAAAAAGGGTCTTCACCGGAAATAGATAATCTAGCCTTATAAATAACACTGCTTCCTTCTCTTATGATTTAGAAAATCCGGTTCTGTGCTTAAGAACTCCTGCGCTTTATAGTAGCGCTGAACAGTCTGGTCTGCCATTAGTTGGAGCTCTTGGTTGTGCCTTAGCAACAAGTAACGAATCTTGTGCAAAGCCTAAGCCCGGTTGGGTGGTTAAATCTCCTAACGATCGGAGAGTGTTATTCAATTTACTGAGTTTGAGTTTTGTCTAGTAGTTTATTCATAATTGTATCAATCATCCTTCCCGAGGGTTGTATGCGAACGGAGCAGATTTTATATAATATGTAGACTGCATTTTCCATGTCCTTCGGAACTCCCAGCCTCATCAATCTTTCCCACAACTTCTTCCTAGAGATTATGTCAAAAGCTTTGGCACTTAAGCTCCTTGCACTTAGCATCGAACAACTTATTTCAAAGGAAGCCTACTAAAGGTCTTCTTGGCTCTTTTGGTAGCAGTGAGAAGGAATGTGGTCAACTTGCTGGTTTGTTATTCTAATGTGGAAAGCTGGAGATTTTCACTAAGGTCCTCGGCTAGCAAGTCGACATAAGTTTGTGCCTAATCGTAATCCAATTGTAGCTGAGGCATATGGAACCCGCCTGGCAACGGACCTATAGAGGTTGCCAATCAATCTCGAAAATGAGGGCTGATGGTCTGAATCTACCTTCTCATCCTACTGTCTGTTCCCACCTGCAGATGTCTGATTAGATGCAAATCTTGTTCGGCCACAAGAATATAATGGACCACACTAGATCTTCCCCTTTGATTCTCCTGCCGACAAGTGTAGTAGAAGGAGGATGGCCATTGCCTGAGACCATTGCAAATGAGCAGGTCAAAGATATTGCACATGTGGAGCAATTGTCTGTCAAACCTCGTGAAGGGTGTTCCCATCGATAGACGTGCATCGCCATAAGTCCTCAAGTCCTCTATTGTTTGAAGCTGCAATATATCCTCGGCGAGGGGGTTGAACCCTGTGAGCTGCTTAGTGTTTGTGCCCACACTAAAATCTATCTCAACTTAGAGTTTTTCAATTTGAAGTTATTTCAACTTATTAGATTTATAGATAGCTCTCCTAGATCATCTAGAGTTGCCTGCATTTGAGATATGACAACTTTATCTCAAGAAAAGAAAGAACATAAATCTTGAATGCACATAACTTACATGGAAAAGTCATGCATGTAATGTATATTTTGATGGTTGAACTTCAGAAAGAATGTAGCATGACTTAAAGTGTATCTACTTATTGCATGGAAAAAATAGCATCATTTATTATTCCGTTGCAGAAGATATTTTATATGTCCTCAAAGCATAATGCATATTTGGTCCAAATTACACCCTTTTTCTACCATTATTATCAAATGGAATTGACAAGATGATTGATAGGCAATGCATTTTGAGCCACAACATGATATTACGTTTGGTAATTTTCATGGGGAGGGGCCTTACCCCTAAAAAAATACCAAACTTGGCATCACTTATGGCTTTGCCACTCGTGATGCCTCGTTTGGCAGTGCCACCTTAATTTGCATTGGGCATAAAGTCCCTCTGCATACATCAATCAACAGTGTGATTAAGCTTAATGAGAGATTGTGTTCAAATATGGGCTTGTAACTGCCAAAAACATAAATACGAAGGTAAATTCTTCACACATGTTTATTGGAATCTGGAAAGCAACTTTACTTTCTGAATAGTCCCTTTCTCTTTGGCAATGAACTTATAAAAGTAAGTAAATTTCCATTGACAATTTCAACCTGCTAAGAACCTTCCATTCAAAACAATATTATTTCCATTTCCATTCCTAAGATCTCAGCCCAATGCAAAAGCTGTTGTTGTCTTCACCATATGATAATGCAAGGAGATGTCCAAACTGATTATATGATCTCCAAACTGAGTGATATATACGGGAAATGACGGCCAGGCACCGAGAAGAACACAAAGAAAAAGGGTTTCTGTTATGAACGCCAGAGAGGCGCAACATAAACACCCTGAAAAACGTTCAGCTCAAAGCTGATTGATAACGACGCGCCCGTGCACGGCCATGAAGCCGATCCAAAGCTGGGTGCCGGTATTAATAGAGAAAAGTCAAGCCTTCAGAAAAGGCTACATTGTAAATCAGCATGATGTGCTAGTAGCACCCGTAAGGGAGCTCACCCATGCTACATAAGTCCACGGGCCTCAGGGTACAAGGGACAATAATGTATCTATCTATCTATCTATCTATATACATGAGAATGCAAGAAGATGTCCAAACTGATTATATGGTCTCCAAACTGATTGATATGTACATGAGAATGCAAGAAGGTGTCCAAACTGGTCGATATATGATGAGATGTCCAACCTTGGCTACCTGCTAGCCAAGTGATGAGAATCCTTTTCATTTGAGAAGATGTCCAACCTTGGCTACCTGCTAGCCAACTGATGAGAAGCTTTAGCAATGAACATGCTTTAGGGATTTCTTTTCTTCGCTACCTCATTTCATAGTTGAGACAATGACCCAATTTTTTGCTTGTAGAACATGTTGAAAAGTTGCTTCTCAATACCCTGGATGTTATGATAACTTTTGTATCTGACCTCCATTTTTAGGTGGAGAAGTGAAGCCTCATCGTGTGCAGTGTGCGTTGAGAATGGAAGTTGGTGAATGTGTGTCCTGAGAATGAATGCTGCCAAGTGGTATGGTATTAAAACCAATAACTAACTAGGGGTCCATTCTAAAGTTTATCCATTGCTCTTTTGGGAGGCGCCTTTTTTTTTTGGCACATATGTCCCTATGGGTGCCATGTGGTATGACATAAAAATACTATCTATCAAACTTTGCAAAGCATAAATTTTGCTATAGGCATTGTGTTAGATTTAGCACTGATTAGTTTCGCCCCCCTTAAAGTAGAGATGTTAAAGAAGGTTGTGGAGGGCGCATATCAATCTATTTATTTTTCTGAGATTTCTATTTCCTGCTAATGTGGTGGGTAATAGGTATCGGTGGTTAGACATAGCAGAACGTTCATTATATTGTAGGGGTTTTCTTGCGTGCGTTGTCAAAATTGTTCATAGAGATGTTTCGGGTCTAGAAAGACTGGTTCTTTCACGTTCCCATCCATTATACGCCTCATATAGATATAAATAATGTACAATATACGACTAAGTCACGAGTACGTCACCATACCATAGACGTCTCAATATCATTATCTGCTATAAAAGGATATAATGGGGTACATTACATTAACTTATATTAATTAGCATTAACTATGTTATTGTTAACAGGGAACCTAGGCGCCATGTAACACCAATCAATTGATCCAATGAGATTAACCCAAAATAATCCAACCTAGCAGTATGCCTAAACCCTAATAGGTCAGAATCTGATCCTAAGGAGGAGCTCTAATAGTCCAGGAAGATGGGGATGCCCAGGGAGAACTACTTCAACCGAGAAACAGGTAGGAGAGTAGATTATGTTGATTGATTGAGGGGTATTGACCCTTGTATGATTAGATGGATGTTAAAGTGTTGTATTTGATCCGCTAGTTATGCTACATAGATGGATTGTATGTTATTAGATTCAGCACCTCTTACGCCTGGGGAAGGTGGTAGAGACCTAGAAACGAGTACATGTATAGATGATCCTAGCTAGATTCCCCATAAATCCCATTAAATGCGGCTTGTGCATAGAGCCCACCTGGCTATAGATGCTATTCTGATTAAGCACCAGACAATAGGGGCAGTGAATATGTGGAGGTAGGGTCTTGCTGAGCATGGCTAATGTATAGTGTGTGAGGCGGGTATAGGTCTGACGGCTCGTTGGGTTGCGGATATTTCTTGGCTCATTGTTTAGGGGATTAAGCCAGGTACGGACGTGTGTTGCTACGATCCTCTAGCCACCAGTAGATCTATTGTGCTTCAGGAAGGGACTTGTCCCGTTCATCCCTCATCGGACGAGGGAGATGCATCCTAGAGTAGTTCATTAGGGTGACTCCATGGGATTATATCTCCAGAAGACTACAATCATGCCACAATATGTTTCAAGCTATCTGCAAAATGTGCATATAGGAGGGACGGATGTAGTGGACTACCCTAGACGATGTTCAATGCCAACGAACGCCATTGCCCTGATTTCATTTGTTGTTAGTTATTCGAAGACCTTGAGCATCAGTCAACCCCCTTGAGTCTGAGCCCGGGGTAGGAGCCTTATTTCTGAAGCACTACATATACTTGTAGCTACGTTCAGTGTTGATGGATGAGCCATCCTTTCCGGTGCCATATTAGTATATGTATTGTTACTATGTGCTAACATATATGTACGCTTCTGCAGTATAGGATATCGAGAGGAGGAATGGGGCCAATGAACACCTTTGTGTCCTTCGCTTGGACACTTGGCCATCACAAGTGGTTCGAGCCATACAGAGGGCTATACTAGAAGTTCACAAGTTGATCTAGAAGTTGCACATGCAATGGTATCCTCTATAAGTGAAGAGGAATTGAACTCTATTTTGAACATGCTCAAATCTAAGCATCCCTTACATGATCTGCTATATACTACAAGATCATGGTCTATTTGAGGAAACTTTTGAGCTTTTGAGGTTCCTTTGATGGAAATTAATCATAATATATACTTGCCAAGAATTTAGTCACCTATTGTATGATTGGTTATTACATCGGTGTCTCTTGGACTTCAATAATATATTTGGCATATCTTTTCTTTTGACCTAGTTCCTTGCGTATTAGTCATTAAAGAGATCGAAAATAGTTTTTTTCTAACTAGAGTGCTGATGTCGTGGAGGAATTGGCATGTTAAGACATAGATTTCATCATATATCCTATGGGTACGTATTATGTCCTTTGTAACATCACTTACCTGGTTTATGGTTTTTGCCTGTTAATACGTTGCTAAATTTCAATCCCTAATTTACAATCAGTTGGCATGCATATCTTACATTCCATTGTTAATGGGCTGCGTATTGTTTGTATTTCAATTCCAGATCGTCAAGTCCGTATACATGATTGTCAACTTGACATTCCTGAGATGGAAACAGGGCGACGCACATATATTATTGCCAGCAAGGGACTTCACATATTTCAACAAATTATGAAGATCCTACAAAACTGTCATATCCATGGCTATGATCTTAGTCACCTGCTTGGTAACAGTTAGGCATGACAAATAATGATATGCGCAACTATATACACATAGCAATTGCAAAGCTCGCAAAATGAATCATGGCCAGGCAAATATATGCTTACCTCAGACAAGAATTTCAAAATCATGCCTTCAGGAAGATATAGCCGGAGGATGCTATCATGCAAAGGCTGCAAAGCCAAGTGCTCACTTTCGCGAGGATTTGCATCCTGTGAAAATGTTGGTAATGTTATCAATATCATGTATATTGGAAACTGAATAGTGGGGCAGAAGCAAAAATCCGAAATTACCTGGTGAAGATGGGTGTAGAAAAGAAAGTTGGCTATCAAAACCCTATCAGATTCAATGATGTCGCCCTGTACATTATCTTTTTCATGACTAGTTATGGGGACCTGACTGACTCTGTGTTTTATCTGCAACTTGTTGGAATCACTGTTATATTGGCACGACTATGTGCTCTAGTTATAAATGCAATAATTTCTCAAACTAAATTTGTCTTTTGATCCTTGGTGGACTAGAGATCCATTGATGTTTTGCCAGAAGCATATCATTCCTTCGAACTAATGCAATGAAGTATCTTTCAAATTACTTTGAGAAGGGGCAGCTCCAGAAAAGGTTTTTCCTGTTTCCAGATCCTCATTTCAAGGAAATGAACCATAGGCGAAGAATAATCAGCGAAACTCTCCTTCATGAGCATGCATATGTGATGGCTGTGGGAGGTACTCTTTACACTGTGACTGATGTTGAGGAGCTTGGTGATTGGATGAGAATCCTGCTTGGAAGGCCACCCATTGTTTGACAAGATTACTGAGGAGGACCTTTTAGAAGATCCAACATCAGAAGAAGGGCAAAAGGTTGTCAGAAATCATGGACATTTTGAGCAATATTCATGCGAAGAGCTGACCAAGCTTCTAATGTTGATGGTGGATGATACGATTTTTCGTGAAGCCATTTCGTCTGATACATGGATTTCTGATTTACAACAGAAACGTTTGATGATACCAACAAAAATTATCGGACAAGCAATTCCTTCTTTATTTTGGACATTGGAGCGTAATGTGAGAACACTGCAGTGTATGCATTTTCTATGTTTGATGATGCTGCTTTATGTTTGCTAAACGTATGCCCCCATGATGCTGGAATGTGTTTCAGAATTGTTAATATAAGTACCAATTGGGATGATGACTTCTGTTTTCCTTATATCCTTTCCCCATATCCATTCAATTTCAAGCTGATAAATATGCACAGGGCCATTAAGTCAGCTAAAGTGCATTCTCCGACGAGCAGGCCTAATAAAAGTGACCATCGTTGGTGTTGATCAAGACCTGTGTGGTTTATTCTGGCCTTGGAATTATTTGTTGATCCTGCAACTTGTTAGGATCACTGTTATATTGGCTCGACTACGCTCTAATTATAAATGCAATAATCTCTCAAACTAGAATTGTCTTTTGATCCTTGGTGGATTAGAGACTTTTGTTAACAAAAAATAAGAGTAACGTGTATATTAATAAAAAGTAGGTGTAATCATTTACAAGCTTTCTCATCATTACAGCCACAATCTGCTCAGTTTTCTGGCAATGAATAAATGGGTTCTCATATACTCAAGAAATATATGGACAAAGAATGATACAGGGACATGAACATATCATGTTAAAAAACCGGAAGCTGGCATTTGTCTTGAGCACCATCTGCTTTAGGAACTGTCTTGACTTGCAGCAAGATGATACTGTATGCACTGTACCTGCCAATACCCTTTCTTCCTTTTCCAAGATGAAATAAATCTTCAGCTTCTATATATTTTATGATTAAGATTCTGGATCAAAATCTGATATTTCGGATTTGGCAAAAGTTGGTGTACCTTCATCGCTTGCAACAGACTCAGAATAATTCATCTCGTACGCACCGTTTGTTTCATTGTCGCTCCAGTTACTAGGAAACCGATGTTCCAAAAAGTGTTCAATTGTTCTCATGGAAACTACTTCATCTTGTATGCTGCCAGGTGGGATGTTCCATGCACCATAACCTTTTGAGGATTTTGGAACAAATTTCTCAAGAAGAACTCTTACCTCCTGGCCTCGTCGTTTGTCTTCACACATTACTGCAAGGCATTCCGCAGCACGGTTTCTTACAATGGATGAACCCTCAAAGTCCAGGACCAAATCTAGAAACTTTGGAAGGATTCTTTCCCTCAATACAATATCTGTGGTGTTGCTACTTAGTATCAGCAGTCTTAATAACAGCATAAGGCTGCATAGCCTTGGGTCAGTACTAGTTTTACCGGCATCAGAGAGTGGAATATTCAGTGTGAGAAAAGATGCCACAGTATGGATGAGTTCCTCAGATATCATGTAATCTGCTATATCAGAGTGTGTAGCAGTGCAGTGGAGCAACAACATTGCAGGTTGAGCAAGAGCTCGGCGCTGACCATTTAAGCTGCTTATCAGATCACACAAGGGGAGAAAGATGTCAATGTTGGAATTGCCCGATAAAAGAGAAGGCCAAAGTCTGAAAAGAAGCAACAGGGCTAACAACCACCTTCTTCGATCATCAAAGGTAAGCTGATCAATACATAAGCCGTCAGTTGAAAACCCAACAACTAACGTTTTTCGAATCTCTTGAACAAAGCGACCTTCCAGTATTGAATCGAAGGCATATTCAGGTTGTCGAAGGAAATAATCAACAAAAAATCCTCCCAGATACAGCTCTCTTGCATAATCATCATATTCATCATCTCTATAGGTAGGTCTGCCTTCTTTACTTGAAATAGTTACAAGTACATAACGTAGAAATATTGGTCTTGGGCGCGCTAGTGACCATTGGGGAAGGCCACATATTTCTTTGTTATGTACAAGGTTTTGGACCTTTGTTGCTTCTTTTTCTAAAGTAGTTCTAACTTTTACCCGCATGTCCTCATTCCATACAAGCCGGGGAGACAGGAAATCCCCATCATATACTCTGCAAGCTTCTTCTGGATTGCGGGCAATTGTTGATAAAAGATCAAGTGGAAGTAGAAGTAATAGGGTATGAATGACTAATGGTTCGTGCTCATCTTCTCTGCTATGCTCAATAGCATTCAACAATTCATACATATCAGTGACCTCACCAATTCCTGTGCCCAGAGCAGCTTTCTCATGTGAAGCACCATTTGCATAACTCTTCCTCTCTGCTAAATCTTTCAGAAGCTTTGCCCGTCTACTCACTCCATTTCCTGCCAGTAAAAGCTGCCCAATAGTTCGAGCAGCTAGAAGTCTACTTGCTAAATACAGTGGCCTCAACCATGCTTCTGTTTCGTTAGGTAGTCCTGATCCACGTATAACAGACAATTCAACCTTACAAAACAGAGCAAGTAGAGGCAAAATCACCCCACAACTAGCAAAATAATTAGTGGCTTGTATAGTAGCAAGTATTTTCTCACTGAGGACATAAAACATGTCAACTGTTGTGTAAAGAACCTCATCCATTCCTTTTACTTGAAACTCTGCAATAGCCTCCCATAGCTGCACAGTAAGCGCTTTCATGAGCTGAGATTGAAGTACAATATCAATAAATTTGGAATCCTCAACCAGCACTCTAGCAATCAAAGCTAATTCAATTAGCGCTTTTAGGATCTTCCTTCCGTGAAGGACAATTTTGGATAACACTGAGGGCCTAAACTTCCCCAACACAGCCTCTTTATTATATTGCACTGCATGTTTTATCCACTCTCTCAATGCTTTCAAGATTGATAGATAATCTGAAGCAGCAGTATCAGTTACTCCTTCCCCATCTTCTTCAGTATCAGCAAGTTCCTTAAATGATGCTAATGCAACTGTGGTGTAGTTTTTATCTAAGTAATTTTGTATTGATTCCAGAAAAGCCTCTTCAGATGGGAGGTCAATGTTTTCCCAATCGCAATTTGCTAGACCTCTGACAAAAGCACCTCCAATGGTGGGTTCTCCTTGCAGGCATTCATACTTGAACTTTGTAAGCCATTCCACTTCATCATCCATATCAGAGCCATCCCCTGATACAACCTTAGCATGCATCTGCAATCTCTGGTAAACTTTTCGTCTAAGCTCTTCACGGGTATCTGCTGTCCACAATGCCATAGGTTGAAGAATATCTGAAGCTGCCAATGTTATAAATTTTTCAGGTTCCTGTGTTTTCTCCAAACATAGCAACAGGGGTGCCGGTATTAGTCCCAACAGGTATTTTTTCTCAAACGGCATAAACAGGTTCTCCGAGTAGGCAATATGCATGCTACCCAACATCTGGACATATCCTGCTAACACATATGCAGCAGTGTATAGCACTGCAGACTTTGTATCTTGTGCTTTCACTGTCACATTGGCTGGAGGAATGGCTAATAATAGCAGAGGTAGATAAAGTCCCTGTGTCCATTATCAGAGAACGTTAATGCTTAGTGATTTTGGTCAGTGAATTAAAATATCAAAACACCGACCTGTTGAATAATATATCCAGAAAAACTATGGTCTTGCGCAAAGTGTTTTAGGCAGGATAATGCAGCAAATGAAATGAGTGTCGGACCTCTGGGAGGAACCGAAGCAGCATCTCCAGCCGCTGAACAAAGCGCCCACCAAAGACCCTTTTTCCAACGTGGATCACCTTGCAGTAACTTCCTCCCTTCCCTGTGACAATAAGGTAATTTTTGCAGGTTAAAATAATGGTGCAGGGGGAAACTACTTGAATAAAGGCAAAATGGTATGTACTTTGAAGATGATATCTGATCTAGGACCAGTACTGCCCCTGCAATAGCAGATTCCAGGGCGACATTGTTACTTGACTCTGGAAAGCTGCCATCCTCTTTTAAATGGGTACCAAGAGAGAGGACGCTTAGTGCAAAGTTCATAGACTCCATAGGCACTTCTTTGCTCCTGTTTTCAATGGCATGTTATTGAATGATGACGTTGTCTGGTTAAACACTCCCAAACAAGGGGCTCTTGAATAGAAATAATACCTTGTCTGAGCAGCACATATCCTCCTCATTATCTTAGTTGCTTGTTGCAAGATTCCAGTCACAATTGATGGGCTTTCTCCCTTCAATGTGATAGCATGTTCAAGAGCTGGAAGCGCTAAACTTATAGCCGTAGATTCTACATCATTTGGTAACGAAAACTGTGGGAAGCGGTCTACCAACTCGGCCTGCAAATTTAAAATTAGTCATGGATGAATATCACAACCTCAATAAATCTTTCTTAAATTAGTTTGAAAAAGGTCCTTGGGTCCTTTTCTTCAGAAATAGATGATGCACAAGATAACTCTTATGGCAGTGCTGTAGACAGCTTTATATCTGTACATACAAGGGGATAGAACTTGAAATGGGCAACATCAAGCTAGAGGTTGGTCCCAATCATCTTTCAAAGGAGTAAATTTGAGACATTTTGCACGCATTCATTTAAGCACCCAGACACCTAAAGGTAAGAAATATAAAAGCTGCAAATAATGTCAACCATGCAACCAATTATAACAAAGCTTTTGGCTGAACCCTGTTATCGGCCACCGCTTCATCAATGTTATTGTTTGTGTTAAAAAGCAAAGAAAAGAAACGTTTGCAAAAAAGCCTCAAGAAAGCGTTGGGCTTATGGTACCTGAGCACTTAGCAAAATATGTATCTGAGAGAATGCATTTTCTCCTGCTGACTGCAATGGTTCAGAGAGGTTCACGTTTGACACCACTTTTTTGAGATCCTGCCGGAAATATAGTACTCAGAAGAAGACAATTATTTAATAAAATATAAAAAATCTAACTTTCCTGACAAGCCTTACCAGCATCAAGTGGTTCAGGAAACCAACAGGATCATTGATTGGGTAGTTCGGAAATCGTTCACTATCCAGCAGGTTTTCCAAGTAAAAAGGAGCGGTAAAAAGAATATCTGCTCCAAGTATCAGCCAGAAGATATTGAAAGATATTAAGAAGTGTACCAAGAGGCAAACACAAACACAAACTGAAACACAAACACAAACTGAAACACAAACACAAATTTTTCAAATGTCTTCTACCACTGTTGGGGCTGTTGGCTGTGTTCCTCATTCCTAATATTATTGCCAGCAAGGGACTTCACATATTTCAACAAATTATGAAGATCCTACAAAACTGTCATATCCATGGCTATGATCTTAGTCACCTGCTTGGTAACAGTTAGGCATGCAAATAACGATATGCGCAACTATATACACATAGCAATTGCCTTTTGCTCAGAAGATAAAACTGCAACTTTCTTAAGCACGTCGACTCCAAGTTAGCGATATGAAACCCAAGAATTTCTAAGTCGATTGATTGCAAAAGATTCAAAGAACAAATGTGATAAAGGACATAATTCCAGGCCAAGAAATGCTTTTACGGGGTGTAAATGAATGGATGAATTACTCAACCTGTTAACTCTGGATAAATTAAAGGCTCCTTTGGAACTTGAATGTACAATGCCAATGGATCTGTACTCCGAAACTTGACATAGGGTTCTAACTCATTTGTAAGGTGGCCAATCAGTCTTTGTTTCATGTCAATATTCCATATAACTTCAGGTGTGTTCTGTTCCAAGTCAATAAGCTCGCAAAATGAATCAGGGCCCTCTCATAAGATAGGACTAACATAAGTATTAAGTAAGATACATATATTAAGTGAATTCAGGCAAATATATGCTTACGTTAGACAAGAATTTCAAAATCATGCCTTCAGGAAGATATAGCCGGAGGATGCTATCATGCAAAGGCTGCAAAGCCAAGTGCTCACTTTCGCGAGGATTTGCATCCTGTGAAAATGTTGGTAATGTTATCAATATCATGTATATTGGAAACTGAATAGTGGGGCAGAAGCAAAAATCCGAAATTACCTGGTGAAGATGGGTGTAGAAAAGAAAGTTGGCTATCAAAACCCTATCAGATTCAATGATGTCACCCTGTACATTATCTTTTTCATGACTAGTTAATAGTTGAAAGACAAGGTCATGTTATGGGGACCTGACTGACTCTGTGTTTTATCTGCAACTTGTTGGAATCACTGTTATATTGGCACGACTATGTGCTCTAGTTATAAATGCAATAATTTCTCAAACTAAATTTGTCTTTTGATTCTTGGTGGACTAGAGATCCATTGATGTTTTGCTAGAAGCATATCATTCCTTCGAACTAATGCAATGAAGTATCTTTCAAATTACTTTGAGAAGGGGCAGCTCCAGAAAAGGTTTTCCCTGTTTCCAGATCCTCATTTCAAGGAAATGAACCATAGGCGAAGAATAATCAGCGAAACTCTCCTTCATGAGCATGCATATGTGATGGCTGTGGGAGGTACTCTTTACACTGTGACTGATGTTGAGGAGCTTGGTGATTGGATGAGAATCCTGCTTGGAAGGCCACCCATTGTTTGACAAGATTACTGAGGAGGACCTTTTAGAAGATCCAGCTTGCTGACAACAACATCAGAAGAAGGGAAAAAGGTTGTCAGAAATCATGGACATTTTGAGCAATATTCATGCGAAGAGCTGACCAAGCTTCTAATGTTGCTGGTGGATGATACTATTTTTCGTGAAGCCATTTCGTCTGATACATGGATTTCTGATTTACAACAGCAATGTTTGATGATACGTTTCTGATGCTAAACGTATGCCCCCATGATGCTGGAATGTGTTTCAGAATTGTTAATGTAAGTACCAATTGGGATGATGACTTCTGTTTTCCTTATATCCTTTCCCCATATCCATTCAATTTCAAGCTGATAAATATGCTTAAGTCAGCTAAAGTGCATTCTCCGACGAGCAGGCCTAATAAAAGTGACCATCGTTGGTGTTGATCAAGACCCGTGTGGTTTATTCTGGCCTTGGAATTATTTGTTGATCCTGCAACTTGTTAGGATCACTGTTATATTGGCTCGACTACGTTCTAATTATAAATGCAATAATCTCTCAAACTAGAATTGTCTTTTGATCCTTGGTGGATTAGAGACTTTTGTTAACAAAAAATAAGAGTAACGTGTATATTAATAAAAAGTAGGTGTAATCATTTACAAGCTTTCTCATCGTTACAGCCACAATCTGCTCAGTTTTCTGGCAATGAATAAATGGGTTCTCATATACTCAAGAAATATATGGACAAAGAATGATACAGAGACATGAACATATCATGTTAAAAAACCGGAAGCTGGCATTTGTCTTGAGCACCATCTGCTTTAGGAACTGTCTTGACTTGCAGCAAGATGATACTGTATGCACTGTACCTGTACCTGCCAATACCCTTTCTTCCTTTTCCAAGATGAAATAAATCTTCAGCTTCTATATATTTTATGATTAAGATTCTGGATCAAAATCTGATATTCCAGATTTGGCAAAAGTTGGTGTACCTTCATCGCTTGCAACAGACTCAGAATAATTCATCTCGTACGCACCGTTTGTTTCATTGTCGCTCCAGTTACTAGGAAACCGATGTTCCAAAAAGTGTTCAATTGTTCTCATGGAAACTACTTCATCTTGTATGCTGCCAGGTGGGATGTTCCATGCACCATAACCTTTTGAGGATTTTGGAACAAATTTCTCAAGAAGAACTCTTACCTCCTGGCCTTCGGTCAGTATTAGTTTTACCGGCATCAGAGAGTGGAATATTCAGTGTGAGAAAAGATGCCACAGTATGGATGAGTTCCTCAGATATCATGTAATCTGCTATATCAGAGTGTGTAGCAGTGCAGTGGAGCAACAACATTGCAGGTTGAGCAAGAGCTCGGCGCTGACCATTTAAGCTGCTTATCAGATCACACAAGGGGAGAAAGATGTCAATGTTGGAATTGCCCGATAAAAGAGAAGGCCGAAGTCTGAAAAGAAGCAACAGGGCTAACAACAACCTTCTTCGATCATCAAAGGTAAGCTGATCAGTACATAAGCCATCAGTTGAAAACCCAACAACTAACGTTTTTCGCATCTCTTGAACAAAGCGACCTTCTAGTATTGAATCGAAGGCATATTCAGGTTGTCGAAGGAATTGATCAACAAAAAATCCTCCCAGATACAGCTCTCTTGCATAATCATCATATTCATCATCTCTATAGGTAGGTCTGCCTTCTTTACTTGAAATAGTTACAAGTACATAACGTAGAAATATTGGTCTTGGGCGCACTAGTGACCATTGGGGAAGGCCACATATTTCTTTGTTATGTACAAGGTTTTGGACCTTTGTTGCTTCTTTTGCTAAAGTAGTTCTAACTTTTACCCGCATGTCCTCATTCCATACAAGCCGGGGAGACAGGAAATCCCCATCATATACTCTGCAAGCTTCTTCTGGATTGCGGGCAATTGTTGATAAAAGATCAAGTGGAAGTAGAAGTAATAGGGTATGAATGACTAATGGTTCGTGCTCATCTTCTCTGCTATGCTCAATAGCATTCAACAATTCATACATATCAGTGACCTCACCAATTCCTGTGCCCAGAGCAGCTTTCTCATGTGAAGCACCATTTGCATAACTCTTTCTCTCTGCTAAATCTTTCAGAAGCTTTGCCCGTCTACTCACTCCATTTCCTGCCAGTAAAAGCTGCCCAATAGTTCGAGCAGCTAGAAGTCTACTTGCTAAATACAGTGGCCTCAACCATGCTTCTGTTTCGTTAGGTAGTCCTGATCCACGTATAACAGACAATTCAACCTTACAAAACAGAGCAAGTAGAGGCAAAATCACCCCACAACTAGCAAAATAATTAGTGGCTTGTATAGTAGCAAGTATTTTCTCACTGAGGACATAAAACATGTCAACTGTTGTGTAAAGAACCTCATCCATTCCTTTTACTTGAAACTCTGCAATAGCCTCCCATAGCTGCACAGTAAGCGCTTTCATGAGCTGAGATTGAAGTACAATATCAATAAATTTGGAATCCTCAACCAGCACTCTAGCAATCAAAGCTAATTCAATTTAATTTTAGGATGCCTTTCCGTGAAGGACAATTTTGGATAACACTGAGGGCCTAAACTTCCCCAACACAGCCTCTTTATTATATTGCACTACATGTTTTATCCACACTCTCAAGCGGTCTCTCGTAGACGTTAATATAATCTTTCTTTTCTTTCTCAATGCTTTCAAGATTGATAGATAATCTGAAGCAGCAGTATCAGGTACTCCTCCTTCCCCATCTTCTTCAGTATCAGCAAGTTCCTTAAATGATGCTAATGCAACTGTGGTGTAGTTTTTATCTAAGTAATTTTGTATTGATTCCAGAAAAGCCTCTTCAGATGGGAGGTCAATGTTTTCCCAATCGCAATTTGCTAGACCTCTGACAAAAGCACCTCCAATGGTGGGTTCTCCTTGCAGGCATTCATACTTGAACTTTCTAAGCCATTCCACTTCATCATCCATATGAGAGCCATCCCCTGATACAACCTTACCATGTAGCTGCAATCTCTGGTAAACTTTTCGTCTAAGCTCTTCACGGGTATCTGCTGTCCACAATGCCATAGGCTGAAGAATATCTGAAGCTGCCAATGTTATAAATTTTTCAGGTTCCTGTGTTTTCTCCAAACATAACAACAGGGGTGCCGGTATTAGTCCCAGCAGGTATTTTTTCTCAAACGGCATAACCAGGTTCTCTGAGTAGGCAATATGCATGCTACCCAACATCTGGACATATCCTGCTAACACATCTGCAGCAGTGTATAGCACTGCAGACTTTGTATCTTGTGCTTTCACTGTCACATTGGCTGGAGGAATGGCTAATAATAGCAGAGGTAGATAAAGTCCCTGTGTCCATTATTAGAGAACGTTAATGCTTAGTGATTTTGTTCAGTGAATTGAAATATCAAAATAACCGACCTGTTGAATAATATATCCAGAGAAACTATGGTCTTTGCGCAAAGTGTTTTAGGCAGGATAATGCAGCAAATGAAATGAGTGTCGGACCTCTGGGAGGAATTGAAGCAGCATCTCCAGCTGCTGAACAAAGCGCCCACCAAAGACCCTTTTTCCAACGTAGGATGAAGACTCTGCAAGGATAGAATGAGATAGACGATCTAGCTAGTCTAGTGAGTGAACTCTGAATGAAAAACAATGAAGCGTGACTATGGCTTTATAGGAGAGCCATGTCAGCAACCCCTAGGTGGCATGCCTAGTCATCTATGAATAGTGACACGTGACATGTGTCTTGCTAACATCCCCCTGATGACTAGCAGGACTGAACTGAAAAAACAGAAACAGAGAACAAACAAAAAAACCTCCTGAGGGAGAGGCTTTAGAGAAAAGAAATACTATGATCCCCCCTGAGAATGAGCATGGGGCAGAACATGCAAGAGCTGCTTCATCTGACGGAATTGATGTCCTCCAAGAGGTTTTGTGAACCCTTCAGCAACTATATCCATTTTGGAGCTGCTCTTTGACAAACCACAGTTTGATATCCATATGCTTGATAAGCAGATGCATCTTGTAGTCTTTGGCATGAGCAATGGCTCCACTGTTATCACAGTAAATGGTTGCAGGTTTGAGTGGACAGCCCAAATCTTCATATAAGTGAACCAACCAGCGCCTCTTGTACTGTTGTAACCAAGGCCTTGAGTTCAGCCTCAGTAGTACTGATGCTGTTTGTCTTTTGCTTTTTAGATCCCCAACTAATAGGATTGCCTCCAAGAAAGGAAACGAATCTAGTAATGCATTTTCTTTTCTCAAGATCTGTAGATGCCATATCAGAATCTGAGAACAACATAAGAGTAGGATGATCAACTTTGGTATATAGGACTCCTTCACTTTGAGTACCTTTGAGGTAATGGAGAACTCGTTTAGCTGCTTTCCAATGTGGTACTTTAGGATGATGCATAAACACACCTAACCTAGGGGGCATACATGAACTTAAATATAATATATGCTAAACTATAGACCATGGTCCTATGTAAATACATAGGCTGCCATGTCAGCACATATGTGTGCTTAACCATTAAGAATTATTTCTGTCATCCTCCCCTAAGCACATATATGAACTGAGAACAAAAGAAGAATGCTACAGCTTATCGTGGTAATCCTCCCCTAAGCTAAGCATTCGAATACCAAGCTGAGTCTTGAATTTCTGAAATGTAGACCCTGCTAATGGCTTGGTGAAGAGGTCAGCCAATTGATCTGTGGTTGGAACGTGATGAAGATCAAGCTGACGATCAAGGACCTTCTCTCGCACAAAATAATAATGTGTTTCAATGTGTTTGCTGCGGGCATGAAACACAGGATTATTAGCAAGTTGCAAAGAGCTTTGGTTGTCACAGTAGAGTGGAATAGTGCTTGTGTCAAAGCCTAATTCTGCAAAAAGTTTGGCTAACCAAACGGCTTCAGCAGCAGCAATCGCTAAGGCTTTATACTCCGCCTCCGTGCTAGAAAGAGAGACTGAGGGCTGACGCTTGCTGAGCCAAGTAATGATGCTCTTACCAATCCAGAATGGGTGGCTGCGATGCAACATGAATATGACCTGCTCATTAAGAATCAGACTTGGGATCTCGTTCCCCTTCCTAAAGGGAAGAAAGCGATTGGATCAAAATGGATTTTTAAAGACAAATACAATGCAGATGGCTCTCTCAGTAAGCATAAGGCCAGACTTGTTGCCAAAGGATTCGCTCATCAGCATGGCATTGATTATGATGAAGTCTTTGCTCCAGTTGCAAGACTGTCAACCATACGCGCTATTTTTGCCTTAGCAGCTAGTAAGGGTTGGCCCGTATATCAAATGGACTTCCAAAGTGCCTTTTTGAATGGAGACCTGTCCGATGAAGTTTATATGCAGCACCCAGAAGGTTTTGTCTCGGAAGGGCAAGGGCACTTAGTTTGTAAATTGAAGAAGAGTCTCTACGGCCTTAAACAAGCACCTCGGTGCTGGTACCATAAGATAGATTCTTATCTTAAAGCACATGGCTATTCTTTTTCCAGAGCAGATCCCAATTTATACTTTAAAACCAAAGGTACATCTCTCTGCATTGTTGTGTTGTACGTTGATGATTTGCTGCTTACAGGAGATGCCCATGATCTTATTGATCAATTCGCTTCGGCTTATACATGAATTTGCTATGACAGACTTAGGTCTGTCCCATTACTTTCTTGGGATTGAAATTTGGCAAACTCACGATGGCATCACTTTGTCTCAAGGTAAGTACGTCCAAGATCTTCTTACCAAATTTCACATGACAGATTGCAAGGTTGCCAAACAGCCCATGGAGCCTGGTTTGAAGTTATCCACTTATGATGAGTCTCCTCAGGTAGATGCTACTTTGTATCGCTCACTTGTTGGTGGACTGATTTACCTTACAGTCACCAAACCAGAGATCTCTTTTGCGGTGGGCATGTTGAGCCGTTTTATGGCCTGTCCAAAACAGAGCCATTGGCAAGCAGCAAAAAGAGTGCTCGCTTATTTAAAAGGTACTCTTAATGAGGGCCTCTGTTATATGCGTGATCCGTCGCCTGCTTTGCATGGTTTTGTAGATGCTGATCATTCTGGTTGTCTTGATACGCGACGCAGCACCACAGGTTATGTTTTTGGCCTTGGTAAGAACATCATTACTTGGCTCAGCAAGCGTCAGCCCTCAGTCTCTCTTTCTAGCACGGAGGCGGAGTATAAAGCCTTAGCGATTGCTGCTGCTGAAGCCGTTTGGTTAGCCAAACTTTTTGCAGAATTAGGCTTTGACACAAGCACTATTCCACTCTATTGTGACAACCAAAGCTCTTTGCAACTTGCTAATAATCCTGTGTTTCATGCCCGCAGCAAACACATTGAAACACATTATCATTTTGTGCGAGAGAAGGTCCTTGATCGTCAGCTTGATCTTCATCACGTTCCAACCACAGATCAATTGGCTGACCTCTTCACCAAGCCATTAGCAGGGTCTACATTTCAGAAATTCAAGACTCAGCTTGGTATTCGAATGCTTAGCTTAGGGGAGGATTACCACGATAAGCTGTAGCATTCTTCTTTTGTTCTCAGTTCATATATGTGCTTAGGGGAGGATGACAGAAATAATTCTTAATGGTTAAGCACACATATGTGCTGACATGGCAGCCTATGTATTTACATAGGACCATGGTCTATAGTTTAGCATATATTTAAGTTCATGTATGCCCCCTAGGTTAGGTGTCAACTTGCTATGCTCTACACGTCACATATGTGACCATCTTCTGTAGCACCAATTCTTAATGGTTAAGCACACATATGTGCTGACATGGCAGCCTATGTATTTACATAGGACCATGGTCTATAGTTTAGCATATATTTAAGTTCATGTATGCCCCCTAGGTTAGGTGTCAACGTGCTATGCTCTACACGTCACATATGTGACCATCTTCTGTAGCACCGAGAAAAACAACAATCCAATCCATCATATTCCTTTTTCTGAGTTTTCACTCCGTCTCTTTTCTCTCTTGTTTTCTTGCTGTTTGATTCTAGCCTAGATCACAAGTTTTGACATGGTATCAGAGCTTCAGCAAAACTAGAAGGCGTATGATCTTCATAGATCTTTGCCATCAAAGCATAATTACAAGTGTGTGCAACACTTGGCTGTGCATCAGATAAGGCCTTAAGCCGCTCAGATCGCCTAAGAGGCACACCATCATCATGATTTGGAGCAGGATACGGGGCTGGAGCAGTCCTAGAACTACTAGCAGTCTGATTGGCAGCATGAATATCAGACAAGGCAGCAAGATACGGATCATTTTCGTCATCATCACTATGATCACAAACGCTGGTCGGTACAGCAGCAACTGGAGCACCATTACTTGCATTCTGCTGAGTGTCCAAATCAAGCAAAGAATGAATATCAAAGGGGGCGCCAACATCATGCTCGAAAGCATCATATTAGCCATCCTCCAAGAATTTGGCATCAGGACTGATCACAGGCTTCTTAGTGGCTGGGTTATAGAATTTGTAAGCTTTATATCCATCAGCATACCCAATAAAAATGCATTTGACTGCCCGATCATCAAGTTTCTTCAATTTTGAATGCGGATGCACAAAAGCAAGACAGCCAAAGATTTTCAAATGCGAGACATCAGGTTTTGTACCATAGAACACCTCGAAAGGTGTTTGGCCTTTCACAATTTTTGTGGGAGCTCTATTCAAAAGATAGGCCGCGGTTTTAACTGCTTCACCCCAAAATGACAGTGGCAAGCGTTTATAAGCAAGCATGCTTCTTGCCAAATTCATAAGATCGAGATTCTTGCGTTCACCTACACCGTTTTGTGGCGAACAGTATGGAGCACTCAACTCGCGAACAATGCCGGAATCTCGAAGATAGGCATCAAAAGAATGGTTTTTGTACTCACCACCATTGTCGGACCTGAATGCCTTAATCAACTTCCCTGTTTGTTTTTCAACCATAATACGGAACTCCTTAAACTTAGAGAGTACATCAGATTTGTAATGCAAAGGGTACACCCATGTCATCCTAGAATGATCATCAATAAATGTACAAAAGTAGCGTGCTCCGCTCAAAGAAGGGACCCTGATTTCGCATACATCACTATGCACGAGCTGCAAGATATCATTTGTTTTCTTGACGGCATCCTTGGGGAGAGATGCAGCTACTTGCTTTCCAAGATTGCAAGCATCGCATTGCAGTTTATGAGTATGTACAGCAGGCAGCCCAACAACCATCTCTTTTCCATGCATCATACAAAGAGATTGACAACTCAAATGTCCATACCGAGCGTGCCATAGCTCATCCGAAGACATGCTAATAGCAGCAGCAACAAGCAAGCCTTTCTGCTCTACAACAGAAGCGCAAAATTTGTACAAACCATTTTGGAGAATGCCGCGAGCAACAATGTCAGAGTCGGGAATAGCAGGGCGCGTAGGAGTAAGTATAACTTCTCCTTGTCCAAATATAGCATACAAGCCGCTGTTATCAACCTTGGAAACGGACAGCAAATTTTCTTCAAGTCCAGGAATGTAAATAACATCTTTAACATACTTTATGCCGCTTTCCTGAGTAGAAAATGTGACGTCGCCCTTCCCTTGAATCTGATAGCTGAAATTATCAGCAAATTTAACTCGACCACCATCCACTTGCTGTAGTTTAGAAAAATACTTTCTTTTTCCTGTCATGTGCGAAGTGGCACCGGAGTCAAGGTACCACGGATCACTATCAGATTTGTCCAAAGACATCTCAGAAGCTTTGAATAAGCATTCAATATCAGCACTTTCTGGTTCAAATTCAGCAGCTACGAAATTAGATCGCTCCTTACGATCATGTGCGGGCTGATTTTTACCATGAGCGGGCTGATCTTACCTGCTGCAGCAGCTTTGGCTTCTTTCTTTAAGCACGTTGGGCAGTCACTAATCCAATGCCCTTTCTCATGACAATACCTGCATGGATATCTGCGTGAACCTTTCTGGCTCCCGCTCTCCCAATTAGAATTACTACCAGAAGATTCAGAGGATTTATTTCGAGAGAACTTGTCAGTGTGCTTGGAATTATGTTTTGAAAAGAAAGCGTTCTGATCTGACCGCCTTTTCAACTCCAATTCAGTCTGAAGGAGAAGATTAGGCAAGTCTTTCAGCTTAATTGGGCTGTCTCTTGCACCTAATGCAAGAATAAAAGGCAATGCAAGAATAAAAGGCTGATAATCTATAGAAAGACCACGAAGCAATGCGGAAATCACCTCACCATCTGGTACTTGCTGTTTCATATCATCCAATTTGCTTTTAATCTCTTTGGCCTTGGAAATGTAGTCAAGCATATCCTTACAATTGTCCAAGCGCAAAGAGTGTAACTCGTCTCTCAAGAAAAAGGCTCTAGAGTTTGTATCTCGAGCGTACACCCTTTTCAGCTGATCTAGTGCTTCAGACAATAATTTGCAACCCCTGATATGGCACTGAACTTCTTCTGGTGATACAAGAACTTTCAAGAGGCCCAAGCCTTTCTTATTCTTTGACGAAAAATCCGCATCCTTTATATCAAGAGAGCCATCAACAAGTCCATCCAAACAATGCATGAGGAGATAACCTTCAAACACATCAATCCACTGAAAATAATTATCTCCCTTCAAGATAGCATTTGGATTGTTAAATTTAGTCGAATCCATCCTTGAAGGTGTTACAAATTACCAAAGAGCACTAAGAGAGAGATTACTGAGCTTTAGATGCACAAAGAAGACAAACCAAGGGAATTACCCAGACAGATGGTGTGTCACAGAAACTGTATCAACATTGCTCAATCCTGACAAATCTCTCACGAAATTGCTCCCAGAGCCAAAATTACCAATTGTTCAACCTTTCGGAACAAAAACGGCACGAAACGGCAAAAAACGGCACCTTTCTGCAACCAAATTTCGAATTTGGTCAAAAGTACACAATTTGTTGATGACGTAATTTTTTAAAATTGGCCGATTTTGCAATTCTGGTTGAAGACCTCTGACAAATTTCCTCACTGGTTGGTTCTAGCCACCCTGTGCTCTGATACCATGTCAAAACTTGTGATCTAGGCTAGAATCAAACAGCAAGAAAACAAGAGAGAAAAGAGACGGAGTGAAAACTCAGAAAAAGGAATACGATGGATTGGATTGTTGTTTTTCTCAGTGCTACAGAAGATGGTCACATATGTGACGTGTAGAGCATAGCACGTTGACACCTAACCTAGGGGCATACATGAACTTAAATATATGTTAAACTATAGACCATGGTCCTATGTAAATACATAGGCTGCCATGTCAGCACATATGTGTGCTTAACCATTAAGAATTATTTCTGTCATTGCCAAATTTCCATTCCCAAACAATAATGCATTAGGCCCGAATCTGTTACTTCAAAGTTTTCTGTAAGTGCTTTCTTAGTATGAGAAGCAATAGAATCTGCATCCCCTGTCATAATCGTGTCATCAACATAGAGAAGGAGCACACTAACTTGAGAATCAGTGGACATGAAATAAAGGCTCGGGTCTCCTGATAACCAAGACGCAAGAAAATGCATTGATTTTCTGATTCCAGTAGCGCGGAGCTTGTCTGAGGTCATACAGGCTCTTTTTCAATTTGCACATGTAAGTTGGATGCTCTTTATCTTTAAAGCCTGGTGGTTGAAACATGTAAAGTTCCTCTTCTAGATCTCTATTCAAAAAGGCGGATTTGAAATCCATTTGATAGAGAGGCCAGCCTTTTTCGCTGCCAAAGCTATCACTGCTTTAAGTGTGTCTAACTTGACAACTGGAGCAAACATATCATGATAATCAAACCCTTCTTTTTTACTGAACCCTTTTGCAACCAGCCTTGCTTTTTGCTTAGAAAGAGTACCATCAGCATGGTACTTTGTTTTGAATACCCATTTAGCTCCAATTATATCTTTCCCTGTTGGTTTAGGAACCAGCTCCCATGTACCTTGGTTATGTAACATGGATAATTCGTCTTCCATTGCTGCAACCCAATGTGGTTCTTTCATCGCTTGAACATGATTAACAGGATCAACTTCAGCTGATAAGACCTTGGTCATAAGAGCATAGTTACAGGTAACTTTAGAAGAGCCATCTTCTGAGTAGTCAATAGGCTGTAACTCAGGTAACTTTAGAAGAGCCATCTTCTGAGTAGTCAATAGGCTGTAACTCGGCAATTCTCGCAGATCTTCTAAGCAAGGGAAGATCGTGAACTATTGCCTCCTGCTGTGGTTCAGGAATGGGCAGCTCAAATGAATGTGAATCAGACTCATACCCTTCACTATCTTCATCTGCAATGGGCTCGTGATATTCAAGGGGTTCATAGTCTGCATAAGCATCTGCACCATCTGCTAACAACAGTTGGAATATCAGGAGTACTGGAAGAGCTTGCAACACTAGGAATAGCAGCAGCATGTGAAGGGCTTGCAACAATGGAAGGTACAACAGAAGTAGATGAAATGCCACCATTATGAACCATATGAGAAGACCCTGCAGGTTGGCTGGCTTGAGTGTCATGGTTAATATCAAAAGTGTTGATGATGACTTTGGCATAATCAGTGTTGTTAGGATGATAAAACTCCTTAGAGTAGACTGCATCCTCAAGAAAGTGCATGCTTCTAGAGGCAAACACACGCTTGGTAACAGGGTCAAAGCATCGCCATCCTTTCATGTTACTTTTATGGCCCTGTCAGCTAACTTGCCCTGTTTTTGCAGTAATTCGCGAGGAACACTAGCAAATCCTAGGCAGCCAAAAACCCTTAGATTAGACACATCTGGCTTCGTTCCATACAGAGCCTCAAAAGGTGTCTTAAAGTTGATGGCCTGGGTGGGAGCCCTGTTACACAAATAAGCCGCAGTTAGAACTGCCTCAGCCCAAAGTTCTGGAGGTAACTCTTTATATTTGAGCATGCTGCGAGTCAAATTTATTAGGGTTCTATTCTTTCGTTCCGCTACTCCATTTTGAGAGTGAGCGTAAGGCACAATCAACTCTCTATGGATCCCTTTGGACTAAAGATAGGTCTGAAATTCATTAGAGATATACTCCTTCACATTATCAGACCGAATAGTAGTAGATAATTCATTTTCAATTTGGAGACTAAAGGTTTTGAAGATAGCAAGAGCTTGAGACTTGAATTTGATTGGAAAAACCCACGTATATCTACTAAAATCATCCACTATGACAAGGAAATACCTGTTACCAGCCAGTGATTCGAGAGGGAGATGACATATGTCTGTATGCAGCAGTTCCAACGGTTGTTGGGCTCGAAACTCAGCTTGTGATGGATAAGATGCTTGTACTTGCTTTCCAAGACTACATGCAGCACATTTCAAGTCCTTGGTAGTAAGTGTAGGCATGCCTTGAACCATATTCAATTTTGAGGCTGAAACTAGAGCTGGAAGATGAATATGTCCGAATCCTGCATGCCATAATGATTCCTGTGTTCTTGGAACAGCAGCAACAGCAAGTGATGATTCACATGATACTCCTTTTTGTTGTGAAATAGAATCCAAAATATACAAGCCTTCCTCGTTTAAATGACCATTGGCTATAGGGCCAAAAGTTGAAGATCAACAAAATCCAAAGGATTTTTATGAAGAATGTGAACATACCCATCCGAGAATAGCACTGAATAGCCCATCTTTCGATCAAACTCACTTACACTAAGTTCACAAGTAATCCAGGCACTAGAATGACGTCTTTAATTTTGAGAGAAAGACAATGTTTGGTACTGTTTTGTGATACGAATGAAGAGTCTGGAAATCATTCGATTGGCCTGCCAAGTGTTTGGTGGCCCCGGAATCAACAAGCCAAGTTCGTGGCTGTAATTTCTGTCTCCTCCAAATCAACATGGGAAACATGTGCATTTACTGCACTCGAAATAGTTGAATCTGCACCTTTTGGTTTGGCCTCCTTGTGTTTTAGAAATTCAGCCATATCTTTTAGAAGCTTTCTGCAATCACGCTTAACATGACCCTTTTTACCACAGTAAAAGCAACTGAAGGGTTGCTTAGATCCAGATTTGGAGCCTGATTTTGCTTCCTCAGCAGCCTCGTGGGAAGGGGAAGAAGAAGTAGATCCAGATCCAACAACTAAAGGAGTAACAGGAGGTAAAGAAAGCCTAGTTCTAGAATAGAAACTAGCTTCCATTTGATCATATCTTTTATGATCTTGTTCAGCATCTACAACTTTCAGTTGAAGTTGATTGAAAGAGATAGTGATCTTATCTTGGAGCTTGTAATAATCAGAGACATTTTGATACTCATGAGGCAGACCTTTGAGAGCATACTGGATGAGAGACAAATCATACAGTACCACCTTGGAATTATTTGTTGATCCTGCAACCTGTTAGGATCACTGTTATATTGGCTCGACTACGATCTAATTATAAATGCAATAATCTCTCAAACTAGAATTGTTTTTTGATCCTTGGTGGATTAGAGACTTTTGTTAACAAAAAATAAGAGTAACGTGTATATTAATAAAAAGTAGGTGTAATCATTTACAAGCTTTCTCATCGTTACAGCCACAATCTGCTCAGTTTTCTGGCAATGAATAAATGGGTTCTCATGTACTCAAGAAATATATGGACAAGGAATGATACAGGGACGTGAACATATCATGTTAAAAAACCGGAAGCTGGCATTTGTCTTGAGCACCATCTGCTTTAGGAACTGTCTTGACTTGCAGCAAGATGATACTGTATGCAATGTACCTGCCAATACCCTTTCTTCCTTTTCCAAGATGAAATAAATCTTCAGCTTCTATATATTTTATGATTAAGATTCTAGATCAAAATCTGATATTCGGATTTGGCAAAAGTTGGTGTACCTTCATCGCTTCGCAGACTCAGAATAATTCATCTCAGACGCACCGCTTTGTTTCATTGTCGCCCCAGTTACTAGGAAACCGATGTTCCAAAAAGTGTTCAATTGTTCTCATGGAAACTACTTCATCTTGTATGCTGCCAGGTGGGATGTTCCATGCACCATAACCTTTTGAGGATTTTGGAACAAATTTCTCAAGAAGAACTCTTACCTCCTGGCCTCGCTGCTTTATCTTCACACATTACTGCAAGGCATTCCAGCAGCACGGTTTCATACAATGGATGAACCCCCAAAGTCCAGGACCAAATCTAGAAACTTTGGAAGGATTCTTTCCCTCAATACAATATCTGTGGTGTTGCTACTTAGTATCAGCAGTCTTAATAACAGCATAAGGCTGCATAGCCTTGGGTCAGTACTAGTTTTTACCGCATCAGAGAGTGGAATATTCAGTGTGAGAAAAGATGCCACAGTATGGATGAGTTCCTCAGATATCATGTAATCTGCTATATCAGAGTGTGTAGCAGTGCAGTGGAGCAACAACATTGCAGGTTGAGCAAGAGCTCGGCGCTGACCATTTAAGCTGCTTATCAGATCACACAAGGGGAGAAAGATGTCAATGTTGGAATTGCCCGATAAAAGAGAAGGCCAAAGTCTGAAAAGAAGCAACAGGGCTAACAACAGCCTTCTTCGATCATCAAAGGTAAGCTGATCAGTACATAAGCCGTCAGTTGAAAACCCAACAACTAACGTTTTTCGAATCTCTTGAACAAAGCGACCTTCCAGTATTGAATCGAAGGCATATTCAGGTTGTCGAAGGAATTGATCAACAAAAAATCCTCCCAGATACAGCTCTCTTGCATAATCATCATATTCATCATCTCTATAGGTAGGTCTGCCTTCTTTACTTGAAATAGTTACAAGTACATAACGTAGAAATATTGGTCTTGGGCGTGACCATTGGGGAAGGCCACATATTTCTTTGTTATATACAAGGTTTTGGACCTTTGTTGCTTCTTTTGCTATAGTTCTAACTTTTACCCGCATGTCCTCATTCCATACAAGCCGGGGAGACAGGAAATCCCCATCATATACTCTGCAAGCTTCTTCTGGATTGCGGGCAATTGTTGATAAAAGATCAAGTGGAAGTAGAAGTAATAGGGTATGAATGGCTAATGGTTCGTGCTCATCTTCTCTGCTATGCTCAATAGCATTCAACAATTCATACATATCAGTGACCTCACCAATTCCTGTGCCCAGAGCAGCTTTCTCATGTGAAGCACCATTTGCATAACTCTTTCTCTCTGCTAAATCTTTCAGAAGCTTTGCCCGTCTACTCACTCCATTTCCTGCCAGTAAAGCTGCCCAATAGTTCGAAAGCAGCTAGAAGTCTACTTGCTAAATACAGTGGCCTCAACCATGCTTCTGTTTCGTTAGGTAGTCCTGATCCACGATAACAGACAATTCAACCTTACAAAACAGAGCAAGTAGAGGCAAAATCACCCCACAACTAGCAAAATAATTAGTGGCTTGTATAGTAGCAGGTATTTTCTCACTGAGGACATAAAACATGTCAACTGTTGTGTAAAGAACCTCATCCATTCCTTTTACTTGAAACTCTGCAATAGCCTCCCATAGCTGCACAGTAAGCGCTTTCATGAGCTGTGATTGAAGTACAATATCAATAAATTTGGAATCCTCAACCAGCACTCTAGCAATCAAAGCTAATTCAATTTGCGCTTTAGGATGCGCCTTTCCGTGAAGGACAATTTTGGATAACACTGAGGGCCTAAACTTCCCCAACACAGCCTCTTTATTATATTGCACTGCATGTTTTATCCACTCTCTCAATGCTTTCAAGATTGATAGATAATCTGAAGCAGCAGTATCAGGTACTCCTCCTTCCCCATCTTCTTCAGTATCAGCAAGTTCCTTAAATGATGCTAATGCAACTGTGGTGTAGTTTTTATTTAAGTAATTTTGTATTGATTCCAGAAAAGCCTCTTCAGATGGGAGGTCAATGTTTTCCCAATCGCAATTTGCTAGACCTCTGACAAAAGCACCTCCAATGGTGGGTTCTCCTTGCAGGCATTCATACTTGAACTTTCTAAGCCATTCCACTTCATCATCCATATCAGAGCCATCCCCTGATACAACCTTACCATGTAGCTGCAATCTCTGGTAAACTTTTTTCGCCTAAGCTCTTCACGGGTATCTGCTGTCCACAATGCCATAGGTTGAAGAATATCTGAAGCTGCCAATGTTATAAATTTTTCAGGTTCCTGTGTTTTCTCCAAACATAACAACAGGGTGCCGTATTAGTCCCAGCAGGTATTTTTCTCAAACGGCATAACCAGGTTCTCCGAGTAGGCAATATGCATGCTACCCAACATCTGGACATATCCTGCTAACACATCTGCAGCAGTGTATAGCACTGCAGACTTTGTATCTTGTGCTTTCACTGTCACATTGGCTGGAGGAATGGCTAATAATAGCAGAGGTAGATAAAGTCCCTGTGTCCATTATCAGAGAACGTTAATGCTTAGTGATTTTGGTCAGTGAATTAAAATATCAAAATAACCGACCTGTTGAATAATATATCCAGAGAAACTATGGTCTTGGCGCGCAGTGTTTTAGGCAGGATAATGCAGCAAATGAAATGAGTGTCGGACCTCTGGGAGGAACCGACGCAGCATCTCCAGCTGCTGAACAAAGCGCCCACCAAAGACCCTTTTTCCAACGTGGATCACCTTGCAGTAACTTCCTCCCTTCCCTGTGACAATAAAATAATTTTGCAGGTTAAAATAATGGTGCAGGGGGAAACTACTTGAATAAAGGCAAAATGGTATGTACTTTGAAGATGATATCTGATCTAGGACCAGTACTGCCCCTGCAATAGCAGATTCCAGGGCGACATTGTTACTTGACTCTGGAAAGCTGCCATCCTCTTTTAAATGGGTACCAAGAGAGAGGACGCTTAGTGCAAAGTTCATAGACTCCGTAGGCACTTCTTTGCTCCTGTTTTCAATGGCATGTTATTGAATGATGACGTTGTCTGGTTAAACACTCCCAAACAAGGGGCTCTTTGAATAGAAATAATACCTTGTCTGAGCAGCACATATCCTCCTCATTATCTTAGTTGCTTGTTGCAAGATTCCAGTCACAATTGATGGGCTTTCTCCCTTCAATGTGATAGCATGTTCAAGAGCTGGAAGCGCTAAACTTATAGCTGTAGATTCTACATCATTTGGTAACGAAAACTGTGGGAAGCGGCTCACCAACTCGCCTGCAAATTTAAAATTAGTCATGGATGAATATCACAACCTCAATAAATCTTTCTTAATTAGTTTGGAAAAGGTCCTTGGGTCCTTTTCTTCAGAAATAGATGATGCACAAGATAACTCTTGTGGTAGTGCTGTAGACAGCTTTATATCTGTACATAGGGGATAGAACTTGAAATGGGCAACATCAAGCTTGAGGTTGGTCCCAATCATCTTTCAAAGGAGTAAATTTGAGACATTTTGCATGCATTCATTTAACCACCCAGACCTCTAAACCTAAAGGTAAGAAATATAAAAGCTGCAAATAATGTCAACCATGCAACCAATTATAACAAAGCTTTTGGCTAACCCTGTTATCGGCCACCGCTTCATCAATGTTATTGTTTGTGTTAAAAAGCAAAGAAAAGAAACGTTTGCAAAAGCCTCAAGAAAGGGCTTATGGTACCTGAGCACTTAGCAAAATATGTATCTGAGAGAATGCATTTTCTCCTGCTGACTGCAATGGTTCAGAGAGGTTCAAGTTTGACACCACTTTTTTGAGATCCTGCAGGAAATATAGTACTCAGAAGAAGACAATTATTTAATAAAATATAAAAAATCTAGCTTTCCTAACAAGCCTTACCAGCATCAAGTGGTTCAGGAAACCAACAGGATCATTGATTGGGTAGTTCGAAATCGCTTCACTATCCAGCAGGTTTTCCAAGTAAAAAGGAGCGGTAAAAAGAATATCTGCTCCAAGTATCAGCCAGAAGATATTGAAAGATATTAAGAAGTGTACCAAGAGGCAAACACAAACACAAACTGAAACACAAACACAAATTTTTCAAATGTCTTCTACTACTGTTGGGGCTGTTGGCTATGTTCCTCATTCCTAATATTATTGCCAGCAAGGGACTTCACATATTTCAACAAATTATGAAGATCCTACAAAACTGTCATATCCATGGCTATGATAGTCACCTGCTTGGTAACAGTTAGGCATGACAAATAATGATATGCGCAACTATATACACATAGTAATTGCCTTCTGCTCAGAAGATAAAACTGCAACTTTCTTAAGCACGTCGACTCCAAGTTAGCGATATGAAACCCAAGAATTTCTAAGTCGATTGATTGCAAAAGATGATAAAGGACATAATTCCAGGCCAAGAATTGCTTTTACGGGCTGTAAATGAATGGATGAATTACTCAACCTGTTAACTCTGGATAAATTAAAGGCTCCTTTGAAACTTGAATGTACAATGCCAATGGATCTGTAATCCAAACTTGACATAGGGTTCTAACTCATTTGTAAGGTGGTCAATCAGTCTTTGTTTCATGTCAATATTCCATATAACTTCAGGTGTGTTCTGTTCCAAGTAAATAAGCTCGCAAAATGAATCAGGGCCCTGTCATAAGATAGGACTAACATAAGTATTAAGTAAGATACATTATATTAAGTGAATTCAGGCAAATATATGCTTACCTCAGACAAGAATTTCAAAATCATGCCTTCAGGAAGATATAGCCGGAGGATGCTATCATGCAAAGGCTGCAAAGCCAAGTGCTCACTTTCACGAGGATTTGCATCCTGTGAAAATGTTGGTAATGTTATCAATATCATGAAAGAATTAATAACTTTTCTCAAGACTATGGGTTTACAAGGTCATCAACCTTACCTTTGCTAGAGAGAGGACCATAAATGAAACTAGTACACTTGTGCCTCCAGCACGAACAAAACAAACTACATTCTCATGGCCAACTTTCTCCATGCTTGCCAGCAAGAACACAACCAATTTGAAAATAAACACCTGGTGTTCTGATTCAAAAACTTCACGGAACATTCCAACTGCTGTCTGTGAGGTGGGAATTTAATGTTAGGGTTGATTGTATGTTTGTCAATTTTGTACACATGACAATGGGCAAAAATATATACAAACCTCAATGACATTGAGAGTATCAAAAGTAAAGGAAAAATGCCGCTCATAAATCCAAGTTAAGGCATGCACTGCCAACCGAGATTCAAGTTCTGGAAGGTTGCTGTGCCCAAACAAAGTAGTGAAACTGAGAACCAAAGCATGGAATATGGATTGGAAAACAGGCAACGGATCCCACAACTGCCAGCAAAGAAAGGTGAACATAAAGGCATCATCATTAATCATAAATAATGCCATACACTGGTAAATGGCATAATTGAGACATCCAATTCATATGACACCCTGCATCCTGTACCTTCCAGAAAAAATCTGGTGAGTTGTGATGAAGATGGTCATCCACCAGGAGCTCAAGATGTACACCTCTAACAATGGATGCTGTAAATGCAACAGTTTATAAGTCCCAAGCTTATTGGGAGAAACAAACGGAAGGAATGTAGTAAGCTTGCCTCCGCCTTTCACTTGTAGGGGAATAGAACAGCTTAGAATCAACATAGTTGTACATGAGACTGCGATTTGCTTTTGATGCAGCATTAAATGCATCCACTTCACTTTGCAGAAACTGTAAGTTGTATTAATATCAGCAGTTGGCAAGCAATAATAGCAAACTCAGTAAAGACATTATCCATGATTCACAACATGCAAGCACACAGATCAAAGTTATCAGATCTAAAATCATTGGCTACCTTTTGCAGTTCTATCCTTTTCTTTTCATTCCATACTAGAACTGGTGTCTCAAATGTATCTCTTCTCAATGTTTCTAGAAGGTTGACCCAGGCCACAAGTCTATTTTGCGATACATCCTGCATAAACCAAAAAAATATCTTTTCAAATACCTCACCAGTGCTAGTGGCAGTAAAATCAGATGGCATCTTTAGGCCTAATTGGTTATTGTCAAGGATACTAAGTACTTTTTTTAGGTCCTTGGCTTGAATTCTTAGAAATTAAGCCCAAAGGTTCATGAACTGACTTAATCAGCTCCCTGCCTCTAGGCAAGTGGACAAGCAGAGCACCAAAAATATAGACATGGTGGCTTCAGAAGCACCTATATCTCTAAAAACGTATGCAGGGACAAAAGACAAATAGGTTATAAGTAACACAATGTTCACATGCTGCCATGCATATAGATGACTGAACAACCACCTTACAAATATTTGGGCATGAGTTTCTTTTTAGTTGCTTCAAAGGAGTTGACACATTTCAACTTACCAATATCTAGGAAGTTAAATGTACCACTTTCACGAACTTTATATAGACCCATATATAGAATTTACGATCTTGCTTCTAATCTTTCCAGATAAGTGATTCCCCAGTTTCTGTTGTTTGGCTTAGAACAAAACAAAAATCATATTGCCAACTACAATCCGGATCTTGTTTTTCTGAAATTTTCGTGGACATCCAAAACAAACTGCTGCATAAATTATTACCACATCATTGATGAGTGCTTTTGAAACTTTTGAAGCATAATACTGCATAGCCCCCTGGAAAGCACAAATGCTTGATTAGCTAGACTTGAATATAATTGTTGTTTTGAATAAATCCTTGCAGAATGACAAGCAGCATCCTAGCATGCCTCTATTATTAAAATTATTGCCTTCATTGATCTAATGAAAAAAAACTACACAATCAGCTTTAGACAATGCGCTTTCATGTATTTGATGTTCTCCTCGCTATTCTAATATCATAGCCTTAGTATGCTGTAGGCATTGAAGGGAGAGATACAAACCATTGGAAGTACAGATTCAACAAGCTTCCTTGACTCCTGGTTCCCTTCCACCATCAAATAAACAAGCTCCCCACTCACTGATTTAATTTCATCCATTTTCGAGAAAATTGCATTCTTAAGGTGCAAAAGCACAAGACATCGCCCTAGACACATCTTCTGCAAGAAGAAAGTATGAATGCAGTTCTATTAGAGCTACTTAAGACATCTGAAGCACCAACATGAGCGAAGAACTAATGCTAACCTGCAGATGATTGGATAAGATTGAGATGCCTTTGTTAGAAGCAGTAACACCTTTATCCTCCGTCAAAGCTCAGAAACAATATGCTCTAAATGTTAACTTTCTTTTTCCTTACTTTCCAGTAAAGATATTGAGAACTGCTTAGATAACTACTTTGGAATGCATTAAACATGATGGAGGCGCACATATTATGGCAGCAGTACAACCTAAGAGCGAAACGCATACAAAACCAGGACTGACCTGAAGAGTGTTCTCTTCTGCAAGGAAGTAAGTTTGAAGAGAAGAAACAAGCTGCTGTAAATTTTCGACAGCGAGCATTGTTAACTTGTTCAAAGTCTCTTGCTGTTGAAACAACAGATAACTGTCAAACAAAAGATATGGACATAATGAACACGCATTCAGAGCAATGCACACATGAAAAGGTATGGAATGACAAGCTCAGTTGATCACCTTTTGGATAACAGCATCTACCATCCCTGGTTGAATAGCTTAAGAATAATCAGCTAAACTCTCCTTCATGAGCATGCATATGTGATGGCTGTGGGAGGTACTCTTTACACTGTGACTGATGTTGAGGAGCTTGGTGATTGGATGAGAATCCTGCCTGGAAGGCCACCCATTGTTTGACAAGATTACTGTGGAGGACCTTTTAGAAGATCCAGCTTGCTGACAACAACATCAGAAGAAGGGCAAAAGGTTGTCAGAAATCATGGACCTTTTGAGCAATATTCATGCGAAGAGCTGACCAAGCTTCTAATGTTGCTGGTGGATGATACGATTTTTCGTGAAGCCATTTCGTCTGATACATGGATTTCTGATTTACAACAGCAATGTTTGATGATATCATCAAAAAAAATTATCGGACAAGCAATTCCTTCTTTATTTTGGACATTGGAGCATAATGTGAGAACACTGCAGTGTTATGCATTTTCTATGTTTGATCATGCTGCTTTATGTTTGCTAAACGTATGCCCCCATGATGCTGGAATGTGTTTCAGAATTATTAATATAAGCACCAATTGGGATGATGACTTCTGTTTTCCTTATATCCTTTCATATCCATTCAATTTCAAGCTGATAAATATGCACGGGGCCATTAAGTCAGCTAAAGTGCATTCTCCGACGAGCAGCCTAATAAAAGTGACCATCGTTGGTGTTGATCAAGACCCGTGTGTTTTATTCTGGCCTTGGAATTATTTGTTGATCCTGCAACTTGTTAGGATCACTGTTATATTGGCTCGACTACGCTCTAATTATAAATGCAATAATCTCTCAAACTAGAATTGTCTTTTGATCCTTGGTGGATTAGAGACTTTTGTTAACAAAAAATAAGAGTAACGTGTATATTAATAAAAAGTAGGTGTAATCATTTACAAGCTTTCTCATCGTTACAGCCACAATCTGCTCAGTTTTCTGGCAATGAATAAATGGGTTCTCATGTACTCAAGAAATATATGGACAAGGAATGATACAGGGACGTGAACATATCATGTTAAAAACCGAAGCTGGCATTTGTCTTGAGCACCATCTGCTTTAGGAACTGTCTTGACTTGCAGCAAGATGATACTGTATGCACTGTACCTGCCAATACCCTTTCTTCCTTTTCCAAGATGAAATAAATCTTCAGCTTCTATATATTTTATGATTAAGATTCTGGATCAAAATCTGATATTCCGGATTTGGCAAAAGTTGGTGTACCTTCATCGCTTGCAACAGACTCAGAATAATTCATCTCGTACGCACCGTTTGTTTCATTGTCGCTCCAGTTACTAGGAAACCGATGTTCCAAAAGTGTTCAATTGTTCTCATGGAAACTACTTCATCTTGTATGCTGCCAGGTGGGATGTTCCATGCACCATAACCTTTTGAGGATTTTGGTACAAATTTCTCAAGAAGAACTCTTACCTCCTGGCCTCGCTGCTTATCTTCACACATTACTGCAAGGCATTCCGCAGCACGGTTTCTTACAATGGATGAACCCCCAAAGTCCAGGACCAAATCTAGAAACTTTGGAAGGATTCTTTCCTCAATACAATATCTGTGGTGTTGCTACTTAGTATCAGCAGTCTTAATAACAGCATAAGGCTGCATAGCCTTGGGTCAGTACTAGTTTTACCGCATCAGAGAGTGGAATATTCAGTGTGAGAAAAGATGCCACAGTATGGATGAGTTCCTCAGATATCATGTAATCTGCTATATCAGAGTGTGTAGCAGTGCAGTGGAGCAACAACATTGCAGGTTGAGCAAGAGCTCGGCGCTGACCATTTAAGCTGCTTATCAGATCACACAAGGGGAGAAAGATGTCAATGTTGGAATTGCCCGATAAAAGAGAAGGCCGGGTTCTGAAAAGAAGCAACAGGGCTAACAACAGCCTTCTTCGATCATCAAAGGTAAGCTGATCAGTACATAAGCCGCCAGTTGAAAACCCAACAACTAACGCTTTTCGATCTCTTGAACAAAGCGACCTTCCAGTATTGAATCGAAGGCATATTCAGGTTGTCGAAGGAATTGATCAACAAAAATCCTCCCAGATACAGCTCTCTTGCATAATCATCATATTCATCATCTCTATAGGTAGGTCTGCCTTCTTTACTTGAAATAGTTACAAGTACATAACGTAGAAATATTGGTCTTGGGCGCTTAGTGACCATTGGGGAAGGCCACATATTTCTTTTGTTATGTACAAGGTTTTGGACCTTTGTTGCTTCTTTTGCTAAAGTAGTTCTAACTTTTACCCGCATGTCCTCATTCCATACAAGCCGGGAGACAGGAAATCCCCATCATATACTCTGCAAGCTTCTTCTGATTGCGGGCAATTGTTGATAAAAGATCAAGTGGAAGTAGAAGTAATAGGGTATGAATGGCTAATGGTTCGTGCTCATCTTCTCTGCTATGCTCAATAGCATTCAACAATTCATACATATCAGTGACCTCACCAATTCCTGTGCCCAGAGCAGCTTTCTCATGTGAAGCACCATTTGCATAACTCTTTCTCTCTGCTAAATCTTTCAGAAGCTTTGCCCGTCTACTCACTCCATTTCCTGCCAGTAAAAGCTGCCCAATAGTTCGAGCAGCTAGAAGTCTACTTGCTAAATACAGTGGCCTCAACCATGCTTCTGTTTCGTTAGGTAGTCCTGATCCACGATAACAGACAATTCAACCTTACAAAACAGAGCAAGTAGAGGCAAAATCACCCCACAACTAGCAAAATAATTAGTGGCTTGTATAGTAGCAGGTATTTTCTCACTGAGGACATAAAACATGTCAACTGTTGTGTAAAGAACCTCATCCATTCCTTTTACTTGAAACTCTGCAATAGCCTCCCATAGCTGCACAGTAAGCGCTTTCATGAGCTGTGATTGAAGTACAATATCAATAAATTTGGAATCCTCAACCAGCACTCTAGCAATCAAAGCTAATTCAATTTGGCGCTTTTAGGATGCGCTTTCCGTGAAGGACAATTTTGGATAACACTGAGGGCCTAAACTTCCCCAACACAGCCTCTTTATTATATTGCACTGCATGTTTTATCCACTCTCTCAATGCTTTCAAGATTGATAGATAATCTGAAGCAGCAGTATCAGGTACTCCTCCTTCCCCATCTTCTTCAGTATCAGCAAGTTCCTTAAATGATGCTAATGCAACTGTGGTGTAGTTTTTATTTAAGTAATTTTGTATTGATTCCAGAAAAGCCTCTTCAGATGGGAGGTCAATGTTTTCCCAATCGCAATTTGCTAGACCTCTGACAAAAGCACCTCCAATGGTGGGTTCTCCTTGCAGGCATTCATACTTGAACTTTCTAAGCCATTCCACTTCATCATCCATATCAGAGCCATCCCCTGATACAACCTTACCATGTAGCTGCAATCTCTGGTAAACTTTTCGTCTAAGCTCTTCACGGGTATCTGCTGTCCACAATGCCATAGGTTGAAGAATATCTGAAGCTGCCAATGTTATAAATTTTTCAGGTTCCTGTGTTTTCTCCAAACATAACAACAGGGGTGCCGGTATTAGTCCCAGCAGGTATTTTTTCTCAAACGGCATAACCAGGTTCTCCGAGTAGGCAATATGCATGCTACCCAACATCTGGACATATCCTGCTAACACATCTGCAGCAGTGTATAGCACTGCAGACTTTGTATCTTGTGCTTTCACTGTCACATTGGCTGGAGGAATGGCTAATAATAGCAGAGGTAGATAAAGTCCCTGTGTCCATTATCAGAGAACGTTAATGCTTAGTGATTTTGGTCAGTGAATTAAAATATCAAAATAACCGACCTGTTGAATAATATATCCAGAGAAACTATGGTCTTGCGCAAAGTGTTTTAGGCAGGATAATGCAGCAAATGAAATGAGTGTCTGACCTCTGGGAGGAACCGACGCAGCATCTCCAGCTGCTGAACAAAGCGCCCACCAAAGACCCTTTTTCCAACGTGGATCACCTTGCAGTAACTTCCTCCCTTCCCTGTGACAATAAAATAATTTTGCAGGTTAAAATAATGGTGCAGGGGGAAACTACTTGAATAAAGGCAAAATGGTATGTACTTTGAAGATGATATCTGATCTAGGACCAGTACTGCCCCTGCAATAGCAGATTCCAGGGCGACATTGTTACTTGACTCTGGAAAGCTGCCATCCTCTTTTAAATGGGTACCAAGAGAGAGGACGCTTAGTGCAAAGTTCATAGACTCCGTAGGCACTTCTTTGCTCCTGTTTTCAATGGCATGTTATCGAATGATGACGTTGTCTGGTTAAACACTCCCAAACAAGGGGCTCTTGAATAGAAATAATACCTTGTCTGAGCAGCACATATCCTCCTCATTATCTTAGTTGCTTGTTGCAAGATTCCAGTCACAATTGATGGGCTTTCTCCCTTCAATGTGATAGCATGTTCAAGAGCTGGAAGCGCTAAACTTATAGCTGTAGATTCTACATCATTTGGTAACGAAAACTGTGGGAAGCGGTCTACCAACTCGGCCTGCAAATTTAAAATTAGTCATGGATGAATATCACAACCTCAATAAATCTTTCTTAAATTAGTTTGGAAAAGGTCCTTGGGTCCTTTTCTTCAGAAATAGATGATGCACAAGATAACTCTTGTGGTAGTGCTGTAGACAGCTTTATATCTGTACATAGGGGATAGAACTTGAAATGGGCAACATCAAGCTTGAGGTTGGTCCCAATCATCTTTCAAAGGAGTAAATTTGAGACATTTTGCATGCATTCATTTAACCACCCAGACCTCTAAACCTAAAGGTAAGAAATATAAAAGCTGCAAATAATGTCAACCATGCAACCAATTATAACAAAGCTTTTGGCTAACCCTGTTATCGGCCACCGCTTCATCAATGTTATTGTTTGTGTTAAAAAGCAAAGAAAAGAAACGTTTGCAAAAAAGCCTCAAGAAAGCGCTGGGCTTATGGTACCTGAGCACTTAGCAAAATATGTATCTGAGAGAATGCATTTTCTCCTGCTGACTGCAATGGTTCAGAGAGGTTCAAGTTTGACACCACTTTTTTGAGATCCTGCAGGAAATATAGTACTCAGAAGAAGACAATTATTTAATAAAATATAAAAAATCTAGCTTTCCTAACAAGCCTTACCAGCATCAAGTGGTTCAGGAAACCAACAGGATCATTGATTGGGTAGTTCGGAAATCGTTCACTATCCAGCAGGTTTTCCAAGTAAAAAGGAGCGGTAAAAAGAATATCTGCTCCAAGTATCAGCCAGAAGATATTGAAAGATATTAAGAAGTGTACCAAGAGGCAAACACAAACACAAACTGAAACACAAACACAAATTTTTCAAATGTCTTCTACTACTGTTGGGGCTGTTGGCTATGTTCCTCATTCCTAATATTATTGCCAGCAAGGGACTTCACATATTTCAACAAATTATGAAGATCCTACAAAACTGTCATATCCATGGCTATGATAGTCACCTGCTTGGTAACAGTTAGGCATGACAAATAATGATATGCGCAACTATATACACATAGCAATTGCCTTCTGCTCAGAAGATAAAACTGCAACTTTCTTAAGCACGCCGACTCAAGTTAGCGATATATGAAACCCAAGAATTTCTAAGTCGATTGATTGCAAAAGATGATAAAGGACATAATTTCAGGCCAAGAATTGCTTTTACGGGCTGTAAATGAATGGATGAATTACTCAACCTGTTAACTCTGGATAAATTAAAGGCTCCTTTGGAACTTGAATGTACAATGCCAATGGATCTGTACTCTGAAACTTGACATAGGGTTCTAACTCATTTGTAAGGTGGTCAATCAGTCTTTGTTTCATGTCAATATTCCATATAACTTCAGGTGTGTTCTGTTCCAAGTCAATAAGCTCGCAAAATGAATCAGGGCCCTGTCATAAGATAGGACTAACATAAGTATTAAGTAAGATACATTATATTAAGTGAATTCAGGCAAATATATGCTTACCTCAGACAAGAATTTCAAAATCATGCCTTCAGGAAGATATAGCCGGAGGATGCTATCATGCAAAGGCTGCAAAGCCAAGTGCTCACTTTCACGAGGATTTGCATCCTGTGAAAAGGTTGGTAATGTTATCAATATCATGAAAGAATTAATAACTTTTCTCAAGACTATGGGTTTACAAGGTCATCAACCTTACCTTTGCTAGAGAGAGGACCATAAATGAAACTAGTACACTTGTGCCTCCAGCACGAACAAAACGAACTACATTCTCATGGCCAACTTTCTCCATGCTTGCCAGCAAGAACACAACCAATTTGAAAATAAACACCTGGTGTTTTGATTGAAAAACTTCACGGAACATTCCAACTGCTGTCTGTGAGGTGGGAATTTAATGTTAGGGTTGATTGTATGTTTGTCAATTTTGTACACATGACAATGGGCAAAAATATATACAAACCTCAATGACATTGAGAGTATCAAAAGTAAAGGAAAAATGCCGTTCATAAATCCAAGTTAAGGCATGCACTGCCAACCGAGATTCAAGTTCTGGAAGGTTGCTGTGCCCAAACAAAGTAGTGAAACTGAGAACCAAAGCATGGAATATGGATTGGAAAACAGGCAACGGATCCCACAACTGCCAGCAAAGAAAGGTGAACATAAAGGCATCATCATTAATCATAAATAATGCCATACACTGGTAAATGGCATAATTGAGACATCCAATTCATATGACACCCTGCATCCTGTACCTTCCAGAAAAAATCTGGTGAGTTGTGATGAAGATGGTCATCCACCAGGAGCTCAAGATGTACACCTCTAACAATGGATGCTGTAAATGCAACAGTTTATAAGTCCCAAGCTTATTGGGAGAAACAAACGGGAAGGAATGTAGTAAGCTTGCCTCCGCCTTCACTTGTAGGGGAATAGAACAGCTTAGAATCAACATAGTTGTACATGAGACTGCGATTTGCTTTTGATGCAGCATTAAATGCATCCACTTCACTTTGCAGAAACTGTAAGTTGTATTAATATCAGCAGTTGGCAAGCAATAATAGCAAACTCAGTAAAGACATTATCCATGATTCACAACATGCAAGCACACAGATCAAAGTTATCAGATCTAAAATCATTGGCTACCTTTTGCAGTTCTATCCTTTTCTTTTCATTCCATACTAGAACTGGTGTCTCAAATGTATCTCTTCTCAATGTTTCTAGAAGGTTGACCCAGGCCACAAGTCTATTTTTATGATACATCCTGCATAAACCAAAAATATCTTTTCAAATACCTCACCAGTGCTAGTGGCAGTAAAATCAGATGGCATCTTTAGGCCTAATTGGTTATTGTCAAGGATACTAAGTACTTTTTTTAGGTCCTTGGCTTGAATTCTTAGAAATTAAGCCCAAAGGTTCATGAACTGACTTAATCAGCTCCCTGCCTCTAGGCAAGTGGACAAGCAGAGCACCAAAAATATAGACATGGTGGCTTCAGAAGCACCTATATCTCTAAAAACGTATGCAGGGACAAAAGACAAATAGGTTATAAGTAACACAATGTTCACATGCTGCCATGCATATAGATGACTGAACAACCACCTTACAAATATTTGGGCATGAGTTTCTTTAGTTGCTTCAAAGGAGTTGACACATTTCAACTTACCAATATCTAGGAAGTTAAATGTACCACTTTCACGAACTTTATATAGACCCATATATAGAATTTACGTATCTTGCTTCTAATCTTTCCGTATAAGTGATTCCCCAGTTTCTGTTGTTTGGCTTAGAACAAAACAAAAATCATATTGCCAACTACAATCCGGATCTTGTTTTTCTGAAATTTTCGTGGACATCCAAAAACAAACTGCTGCATAAATTATTACCACATCATTGATGAGTGCTTTTGAAACTTTTGAAGCATAATACTGCATAGCCCCCTGGAAAGCACAATGCTTGATTAGCTAGACTTGAATATAATTGTTGTTTTGAATAAATCCTTGCAGAATGACAAGCAGCATCCTAGCATGCCTCTATTATTAAAATTATTGCCTTCATTGATCTAATGAAAAAAAAACTACACAATCAGCTTTAGACAATGCGCTTTCATGTATTTGATGTTCTCCTCGCGCCCTAATATCATAGCCTTAGTATGCTGTAGGCATTGAAGGGAGAGATACAAACCATTGGAAGTACAGATTCAACAAGCTTCCTTGACTCCTGGTTCCCTTCCACCATCAAATAAACAAGCTCCCCACTCACTGATTTAATTTCATCCATTTTCGAGAAAATTGCATTCTTAAGGTGCAAAAGCACAAGACATCGCCCTAGACACATCTTCTGCAAGAAGAAAGTATGAATGCAGTTCTATTAGAGCTACTTAAGACATCTGAAGCACCAACATGAGCGAAGAACTAATGCTAACCTGCAGATGATTGGATAAGATTGGAGATGCCTTTGTTAGAAGCAGTAACACCTTTATCCTCCGTCAAGCTCAGAAACAATATGCTCTAAATGTTAACTTTCTTTTTTCCTTACTTTCCAGTAAAGATATTGAGAACTGCTTAGATAACTACTTTGGAATGCATTAAACATGATGGAGGCGCACATATTATGGCAGCAGTACAACCTAAGAGCGAAACGCATACAAAACCAGGACTGACCTGAAGAGTGTTCTCTTCTGCAAGGAAGTAAGTTTGAAGAGAAGAAACAAGCTGCTGTAAATTTTCGACAGCGAGCATTGTTAACTTGTTCAAAGTCTCTTGCTGTTGAAACAACAGATAACTGTCAAACAAAAGATATGGACATAATGAACACGCATTCAGAGCAATGCACACATGAAAAGGTATGGAATGACAAGCTCAGTTGATCACCTTTTGGATAACAGCATCTACCATCCCTGGTTGAATAGCGAAGAATAATCAGCGAAACTCTCCTTCATGAGCATGCATATGTGATGGCTGTGGGAGGTACTCTTTACACTGTGACTGATGTTGAGGAGCTTGGTGATTGGATGAGAATCCTGCCTGGAAGGCCACCCATTGTTTGACAAGATTACTGTGGAGGACCTTTTAGAAGATCCAGCTTGCTGACAACAACATCAGAAGAAGGGCAAAAGGTTGTCAGAAATCATGGACCTTTTGAGCAATATTCATGCGAAGAGCTGACCAAGCTTCTAATGTTGCTGGTGGATGATACGATTTTTCGTGAAGCCATTTCGTCTGATACATGGATTTCTGATTTACAACAGCAATGTTTGATGATATCATCAAAAAAAATTATCGGACAAGCAATTCCTTCTTTATTTTGGACATTGGAGCATAATGTGAGAACACTGCAGTGTTATGCATTTTCTATGTTTGATCATGCTGCTTTATGTTTGCTAAACGTATGCCCCCATGATGCTGGAATGTGTTTCAGAATTATTAATATAAGCACCAATTGGGATGATGACTTCTGTTTTCCTTATATCCTTTCATATCCATTCAATTTCAAGCTGATAAATATGCACGGGGCCATTAAGTCAGCTAAAGTGCATTCTCCGACGAGCAGCCTAATAAAAGTGACCATCGTTGGTGTTGATCAAGACCCGTGTGTTTTATTCTGGCCTTGGAATTATTTGTTGATCCTGCAACTTGTTAGGATCACTGTTATATTGGCTCGACTACGCTCTAATTATAAATGCAATAATCTCTCAAACTAGAATTGTCTTTTGATCCTTGGTGGATTAGAGACTTTTGTTAACAAAAAATAAGAGTAACGTGTATATTAATAAAAAGTAGGTGTAATCATTTACAAGCTTTCTCATCGTTACAGCCACAATCTGCTCAGTTTTCTGGCAATGAATAAATGGGTTCTCATATACTCAAGAAATATATGGACAAAGAATGATACAGGGACATGAACATATCATGTTAAAAACCGAAGCTGGCATTTGTCTTGAGCACCATCTGCTTTAGGAACTGTCTTGACTTGCAGCAAGATGATACTGTATGCACTGTACCTGCCAATACCCTTTCTTCCTTTTCCAAGATGAAATAAATCTTCAGCTTCTATATATTTTATGATTAAGATTCTGGATCAAAATCTGATATTCCGGATTTGGCAAAAGTTGGTGTACCTTCATCGCTTGCAACAGACTCAGAATAATTCATCTCATACGCACCGCTTTGTTTCATTGTCGCCCAGTTACTAGGAAACCGATGTTCCAAAAAGTGTTCAATTGTTCTCATGGAAACTACTTCATCTTGTATGCTGCCAGGTGGGATGTTCCATGCACCATAACCTTTTGAGGATTTTGGTACAAATTTCTCAAGAAGAACTCTTACCTCCTGGCCTCGCTGTTTATCTTCACACATTACTGCAAGGCATTCCGCAGCACGGTTTCTTAAATGGATGAACCCCCAAAGTCCAGGACCAAATCTAGAAACTTTGGAAGGATTCTTTCCCTCAATACAATATCTGTGGTGTTGCTACTTAGTATCAGCAGTCTTAATAACAGCATAAGGTTGGATAGCCTTCAATCAGTACTAGTTTTACGGCATCAGAGATTGGAATATTCAGTGTGAGAAAAGATGCCACAGCATGGATGAGTTCCTGAGATATCATGTAATATGCTATATCAGAGTGTGTAGCAGTGCAGTGGAGCGTCAACATTGCAGGTTGAGCAAGAGCTCGGTACTGACCATTTAAGCTGCTTGTCAAATCACACAAAGGGAGAAAGATGTCAATGTTGGAATTGCCCGATAAAAGAGAAGGCCTAAGTCTGAAAAGAAACAACAGGGCTAACAACAGTCTTCTTCGATCATCAAAGGTAAGCTTATCAGTATATAAGCCGTCAGTTGAAAACCCAACAACTAACGTTTTTTGAATCTCTTGAACAAAGCGACCTTCCAGTATTGAATCGAAGGCATATTCAGGTTGTCGGGCTGAATTGATCAACAAAAAATCTCCCAGATACAGCTCTCTTGCATAATCATCATATTCATCATCTCTATAGGTAGATCTGCCTTCTTTACTTGAAATAGTTACAAGTACATAACGTAGAAATATTGGTCTTGGGCTTAGTGACCATTGGGGAAAACCACATATTTCTTTGTTATGTACAAGGTTTTGGACCTTTGTTGCTTCTTTTGCTAAAGTAGTTCTAACTTTTACCCGCATGTCCTCATTCCATACAAGCCGGGGAGACAGGAAATCCCCATCATATACTCTGCAAGCTTCTTCTGGATTGCGGGCAATTGTTGATAAAAGATCAAGTGGAAGTAGAAGTAATAGGGTATGAATGACTAATGGTTCATGCTCATCTTCTCTGCTATGCTCAATAGCATTCAACAATTCATACATATCAGTGACCTCACCAATTCCTGTGCCCAGAGCAGCTTTCTCATGTGAAGCACCATTTGCATAACTCTTTCTCTCTGCTAAATCTTTCAGAAGCTTTGCTCGTCTACTCACTCCATTTCCTGCCAGTAAAAGCTGCCCAATAGTTCGAGCAGCTAGAAGTCTACTTGCTAAATACAGTGGCCTCAACCATGCTTCTGTTTCGTTAGGTAGTCCTGATCCACGTATAACAGACAATTCAACCTTACAAAACAGAGCAAGTAGAGGCAAAATCACCCCACAACTAGCAAAATAATTAGTGGCTTGTATAGTAGCAGGTATTTTCTCACTGAGGACATAAAACATGTCAACTGTTGTGTAAAGAACCTCATCCATTCCTTTTACTTGAAACTCTGCAATAGCCTCCCATAGCTGCACAGTAAGCGCTTTCATGAGCTGAGATTGAAGTACAATATCAATAAATTTGGAATCCTCAACCAGCACTCTAGCAATCAAAGCTAATTCAATTTGCGCTTTAGGATGCGCCTTTCCGTGAAGGACAATTTTGGATAACACTGAGGGCCTAAACTTCCCCAACACAGCCTCTTTATTATATTGCACTGCATGTTTTATCCACTCTCTCAATGCTTTCAAGATTGATAGATAATCTGAAGCAGCAGTATCAGGTACTCCTCCTTCCCCATCTTCTTCAGTATCAGCAAGTTCCTTAAATGATGCTAATGCAACTGTGGTGTAGTTTTTATCTAAGTAATTTTGTATTGATTCCAGAAAAGCCTCTTCAGATGGGAGGTCAATGTTTTCCCAATCGCAATTTGCTAGACCTCTGACAAAAGCACCTCCAATGGTGGGTTCTCCTTGCAGGCATTCATACTTGAACTTTCTAAGCCATTCCACTTCATCATCCATATCAGAGCCATCCCTGATACAACCTTACCATGTAGCTGCAATCTCTGGTAAACTTTTTAGCCTAAGCTCTTCACGGGTATCTGCTGTCCACAATGCCATAGGTTGAAGAATATCTGAAGCTGCCAATGTTATAAATTTTTCAGGTTCCTGTGTTTTCTCCAAACATAACAACAGGGGTGCCGGTATTAGTCCCAGCAGGTATTTTTTCTCAAACGGCATAACCAGGTTCTCCGGTAGGCAATATGCATGCTACCCAACATCTGGACATATCCTGCTAACACATCTGCAGCAGTGTATAGCACTGCAGACTTTGTATCTTGTGCTTTCACTGTCACATTGGCTGGAGGAATGGCTAATAATAGCAGAGGTAGATAAAGTCCCTGTGTCCATTATCAGAGAACGTTAATGCTTAGTGATTTTGGTCAGTGAATTAAAATATCAAAATAACCGACCTGTTGAATAATATATCCAGAGAAACTATGGTCTTGGCGCCAAAGTGTTTTAGGCAGGATAATGCAGCAAATGAAATGAGTGTCGGACCTCTGGGAGGAACCGGCGCAGCATCTCCAGCTGCTGAACAAAGCGCCCACCAAAGACCCTTTTTCCAACGTGGATCACCTTGCAGTAACTTCCTCCCTTCCCTGTGACAATAAAATAATTTTGCAGGTTAAAATAATGGTGCAGGGGAAACTACTTGAATAAAGGCAAAATGGTATGTACTTTGAAGATGATATCTGATCTAGGACCAGTACTGCCCCTGCAATAGCAGATTCCAGGGCGACATTGTTACTTGACTCTGGAAAGCTGCCATCCTCTTTTAAATGGGTACCAAGAGAGGGGCGCTTAGTGCAAAGTTCATAGACTCCGTAGGCACTTCTTTGCTCCTGTTTTCAATGGCATGTTATTGAATGATGACGTTGTCTGGTTAAACACTCCCAAACAAGGGGCTCTTGAATAGAAATAATACCTTGTCTGAGCAGCACATATCCTCCTCATTATCTTAGTTGCTTGTTGCAAGATTCCAGTCACAATTGATGGGCTTTCTCCCTTCAATGTGATAGCATGTTCAAGAGCTGGAAGCTAAACTTATAGCTGTAGATTCTACATCATTTGGTAACGAAAACTGTGGGAAGCGGTCTACCAACTCGGCCTGCAAATTTAAAATTAGTCATGGATGAATATCACAACCTCAATAAATCTTTCTTAAATTAGTTTGGAAAAGGTCCTTGGGTCCTTTTCTTCAGAAATAGATGATGCACAAGATAACTCTTGTGGTAGTGCTGTAGACAGCTTTATATCTGTACATAGGGGATAGAACTTGAAATGGGCAACATCAAGCTTGAGGTTGGTCCCAATCATCTTTCAAAGGAGTAAATTTGAGACATTTTGCATGCATTCATTTAACCACCCAGACCTCTAAACCTAAAGGTAAGAAATATAAAAGCTGCAAATAATGTCAACCATGCAACCAATTATAACAAAGCTTTTGGCTAACCCTGTTATCGGCCACCGCTTCATCAATGTTATTGTTTGTGTTAAAAAGCAAAGAAAAGAAACGTTTGCAAAAAAAGCCTCAAGAAAGCGCTGGGCTTATGGTACCTGAGCACTTAGCAAAATATGTATCTGAGAGAATGCATTTTCTCCTGCTGACTGCAATGGTTCAGAGAGGTTCAAGTTTGACACCACTTTTTTGAGATCCTGCAGGAAATATAGTACTCAGAAGAAGACAATTATTTAATAAAATATAAAAAATCTAGCTTTCCTAACAAGCCTTACCAGCATCAAGTGGTTCAGGAAACCAACAGGATCATTGATTGGGTAGTTCGGAAATCGTTCACTATCCAGCAGGTTTTCCAAGTAAAAAGGAGCGGTAAAAAGAATATCTGCTCCAAGTATCAGCCAGAAGATATTGAAAGATATTAAGAAGTGTACCAAGAGGCAAACACAAACACAAACTGAAACACAAACACAAATTTTTCAAATGTCTTCTACTACTGTTGGGGCTGTTGGCTATGTTCCTCATTCCTAATATTATTGCCAGCAAGGGACTTCACATATTTCAACAAATTATGAAGATCCTACAAAACTGTCATATCCATGGCTATGATAGTCACCTGCTTGGTAACAGTTAGGCATGACAAATAATGATATGCGCAACTATATACACATAGCAATTGCCTTCTGCTCAGAAGATAAAACTGCAACTTTCTTAAGCACGTCGACTCCAAGTTAGCGATATGAAACCCAAGAATTTCTAAGTCGATTGATTGCAAAAGATGATAAAGGACATAATTCCAGGCCAAGAATTGCTTTTACGGGCTGTAAATGAATGGATGAATTACTCAACCTGTTAACTCTGGATAAATTAAAGGCTCCTTTGGAACTTGAATGTACAATGCCAATGGATCTGTACTCCGAAACTTGACATAGGGTTCTAACTCATTTGTAAGGTGGTCAATCAGTCTTTGTTTCATGTCAATATTCCATATAACTTCAGGTGTGTTCTGTTCCAAGTCAATAAGCTCGCAAAATGAATCAGGGCCCTGTCATAAGATAGGACTAACATAAGTATTAAGTAAGATACATTATATTAAGTGAATTCAGGCAAATATATGCTTACCTCAGACAAGAATTTCAAAATCATGCCTTCAGGAAGATATAGCCGGAGGATGCTATCATGCAAAGGCTGCAAAGCCAAGTGCTCACTTTCACGAGGATTTGCATCCTGTGAAAATGTTGGTAATGTTATCAATATCATGAAAGAATTAATAACTTTTCTCAAGACTATGGGTTTACAAGGTCATCAACCTTACCTTTGCTAGAGAGAGGACCATAAATGAAACTAGTACACTTGTGCCTCCAGCACGAACAAAACAAACTACATTCTCATGGCCAACTTTCTCCATGCTTGCCAGCAAGAACACAACCAATTTGAAAATAAACACCTGGTGTTCTGATTCAAAAACTTCACGGAACATTCCAACTGCTGTCTGTGAGGTGGGAATTTAATGTTAGGGTTGATTGTATGTTTGTCAATTTTGTACACATGACAATGGGCAAAAATATATACAAACCTCAATGACATTGAGAGTATCAAAAGTAAAGGAAAAATGCCGCTCATAAATCCAAGTTAAGGCATGCACTGCCAACCGAGATTCAAGTTCTGGAAGGTTGCTGTGCCCAAACAAAGTAGTGAAACTGAGAACCAAAGCATGGAATATGGATTGGAAAACAGGCAACGGATCCCACAACTGCCAGCAAAGAAAGGTGAACATAAAGGCATCATCATTAATCATAAATAATGCCATACACTGGTAAATGGCATAATTGAGACATCAATTCATATGACACCCCTGCATCCTGTACCTTCCAGAAAAAATCTGGTGAGTTGTGATGAAGATGGTCATCCACCAGGAGCTCAAGATGTACACCTCTAACAATGGATGCTGTAAATGCAACAGTTTATAAGTCCCAAGCTTATTGGGAGAAACAAACGGGAAGGAATGTAGTAAGCTTGCCTCCGCCTTCACTTGTAGGGGAATAGAACAGCTTAGAATCAACATAGTTGTACATGAGACTGCGATTTGCTTTTGATGCAGCATTAAATGCATCCACTTCACTTTGCAGAAACTGTAAGTTGTATTAATATCAGCAGTTGGCAAGCAATAATAGCAAACTCAGTAAAGACATTATCCATGATTCACAACATGCAAGCAAGCACAGATCAAAGTTATCAGATCTAAAATCATTGGCTACCTTTTGCAGTTCTATCCTTTTCTTTTCATTCCATACTAGAACTGGTGTCTCAAATGTATCTCTTCTCAATGTTTCTAGAAGGTTGACCCAGGCCACAAGTCTATTTTGCGATACATCCTGCATAAACCAAAAAAATATCTTTTCAAATACCTCACCAGTGCTAGTGGCAGTAAAATCAGATGGCATCTTTAGGCCTAATTGGTTATTGTCAAGGATACTAAGTACTTTTTTTAGGTCCTTGGCTTGAATTCTTAGAAATTAAGCCCAAAGGTTCATGAACTGACTTAATCAGCTCCCTGCCTCTAGGCAAGTGGACAAGCAGAGCACCAAAAATATAGACATGGTGGCTTCAGAAGCACCTATATCTCTAAAAACGTATGCAGGGACAAAAGACAAATAGGTTATAAGTAACACAATGTTCACATGCTGCCATGCATATAGATGACTGAACAACCACCTTACAAATATTTGGGCATGAGTTTCTTTAGTTGCTTCAAAGGAGTTGACACATTTCAACTTACCAATATCTAGGAAGTTAAATGTACCACTTTCACGAACTTTATATAGACCCATATATAGAATTTACGTATCTTGCTTCTAATCTTTCTCGTATAAGTGATTCCCCAGTTTCTGTTGTTTGGCTTAGAACAAAACAAAAATCATATTGCCAACTACAATCCGGATCTTGTTTTTCTGAAATTTTCATGGACATCCAAAAACCAACTGCTGCATAAATTATTACCACATCATTGATGAGTGCTTTTGAAACTTTTGAAGCATAATACTGCATAGCCCCCTGGAAAGCACAATGCTTGATTAGCTAGACTTGAATATAATTGTTGTTTTGAATAAATCCTTGCAGAATGACAAGCAGCATCCTAGCATGCCTCTATTATTAAAATTATTGCCTTCATTGATCTAGTGAAAAAAAAAAACTACACAATCAGCTTTAGACAATGCGCTTTCATGTATTTGGTGTTCTCCTCGCGCCCTAATATCATAGCCTTAGTATGCTGTAGGCATTGAAGGGAGAGATACAAACCATTGGAAGTACAGATTCAACAAGCTTCCTTGACTCCTGGTTCCCTTCCACCATCAAATAAACAAGCTCCCCACTCACTGATTTAATTTCATCCATTTTCGAAAAATTGCATTCTTAAGGTGCAAAAAGCACAAGACATCGCCCTAGACACATCTTCTGCAAGAAGAAAGTATGAATGCAGTTCCATTAGAGCTACTTAAGACATGTGAAGCACCAACATGAGCGAAGAACTAATGCTAACCTGCAGATGATTGGATAAGATTGGAGATGCCTTTGTTAGAAGCAGTAACACCTTTATCCTCCGTCAAGCTCAGAAACAATATGCTCTAAATGTTAACTTTCTTTCTTCCTTACTTTCCAGTAAAGATATTGAGAACTGCTTAGATAAGTACTTTGGAATGCATTAAACATGATGGAGGCGCACATATTATGGCAGCAGCACAACCTAAGAGCGAAACGCATACAAAACCAGGACTGACCTGAAGAGTGTTCTCTTCTGCAAGGAAGTAAGTTTGAAGAGAAGAAACAAGCTGCTGTAAATTTTCGACAGCGAGCATTGTTAACTTGTTCAAAGTCTCTTGCTGTTGAAACAACAGATAACTGTCAGACAAAAGATATGGACATAATGAACACGCATTCAGAGCAATGCACACATGAAAAGGTATGGAATGACAAGCTCAGTTGATCACCTTTTGGATAACAGCATCTACCATCCCCGGTTGAATAGCGAAGAATAATCAGCGAAACTCTCCTTCATGAGCATGCATATGTGATGGCTGTGGGAGGTACTCTTTACACTGTGACTGATGTTGAGGAGCTTGGTGATTGGATGAGAATCCTGCCTGGAAGGCCACCCATTGTTTGACAAGATTACTGTGGAGGACCTTTTAGAAGATCCAGCTTGCTGACAACAACATCAGAAGAAGGGCAAAAGGTTGTCAGAAATCATGGACCTTTTGAGCAATATTCATGCGAAGAGCTGACCAAGCTTCTAATGTTGCTGGTGGATGATACGATTTTTCGTGAACCCATTCGTCTGATACATGGATTTCTGATTTACAACAGCAATGTTTGATGATATCATCAAAAAAAATTATCGGACAAGCAATTCCTTCTTTATTTTGGACATTGGAGCATAATGTGAGAACACTGCAGTGTTATGCATTTTCTATGTTTGATCATGCTGCTTTATGTTTGCTAAACGTATGCCCCCATGATGCTGGAATGTGTTTCAGAATTATTAATATAAGTACCAATTGGGATGATGACTTCTGTTTTCCTTATATCCTTTCATATCCATTCAATTTCAAGCTGATAAATATGCACGGGGCCATTAAGTCAGCTAAAGTGCATTCTCCGACGAGCAGCCTAATAAAAGTGACCATCGTTGGTGTTGATCAAGACCCGTGTGTTTTATTCTGGCCTTGGAATTATTTGTTGATCCTGCAACTTGTTAGGATCACTGTTATATTGGCTCGACTACGCTCTAATTATAAATGCAATAATCTCTCAAACTAGAATTGTCTTTTGATCCTTGGTGGATTAGAGACTTTTGTTAACAAAAAATAAGAGTAATGTGTATATTAATAAAAAGTAGGTGTAATCATTTACAAGCTTTCTCATCGTTACAGCCACAATCTGCTCAGTTTTCTGGCAATGAATAAATGGGTTCTCATATACTCAAGAAATATATGGACAAAGAATGATACAGGGACATGAACATATCATGTTAAAAAACCGGAAGCTGGCATTTGTCTTGAGCACCATCTGCTTTAGGAACTGTCTTGACTTGCAGCAAGATGATACTGTATGCACTGTACCTGCCAATACCCTTTCTTCCTTTTCCAAGATGAAATAAATCTTCAGCTTCTATATATTTTATGATTAAGATTCTGGATCAAAATCTGATATTCCGGATTTGGCAAAAGTTGGTGTACCTTCATCGCTTGCAACAGACTCAGAATAATTCATCTCATACGCACCGTTTGTTTCATTGTCGCTCCAGTTACTAGGAAACCGATGTTCCAAAAAGTGTTCAATTGTTCTCATGGAAACTACTTCATCTTGTATGCTGCCAGGTGGGATGTTCCATGCACCATAACCTTTTGAGGATTTTGGTACAAATTTCTCAAGAAGAACTCTTACCTCCTGGCCTCGTCGTTTATCTTCACACATTACTGCAAGGCATTCCGCAGCACGGTTTCTTACAATGGATGAACCCCCAAAGTCCAGGACCAAATCTAGAAACTTTGGAAGGATTCTTTCCCTCAATACAATATCTGTGGTGTTGCTACTTAGTATCAGCAGTCTTAATAACAGCATAAGGCTGCATAGCCTTGGGTCAGTACTAGTTTTACCGGCATCAGAGAGTGGAATATTCAGTGTGAGAAAAGATGCCACAGTATGGATGAGTTCCTCAGATATCATGTAATCTGCTATATCAGAGTGTGTAGCAGTGCAGTGGAGCAACAACATTGCAGGTTGAGCAAGAGCTCGGCGCTGACCATTTAAGCTGCTTATCAGATCACACAAGGGGAGAAAGATGTCAATGTTGGAATTGCCCGATAAAAGAGAAGGCCGAAGTCTGAAAAGAAGCAACAGGGCTAACAACAGCCTTCTTCGATCATCAAAGGTAAGCTGATCAGTACATAAGCCGTCAGTTGAAAACCCAACAACTAACGTTTTTCGAATCTCTTGAACAAAGCGACCTTCCAGTATTGAATCGAAGGCATATTCAGGTTGTCGAAGGAATTGATCAACAAAAAATCCTCCCAGATACAGCTCTCTTGCATAATCATCATATTCATCATCTCTATAGGTAGGTCTGCCTTCTTTACTTGAAATAGTTACAAGTACATAACGTAGAAATATTGGTCTTGGGCGCGCTAGTGACCATTGGGGAAGGCCACATATTTCTTTGTTATGTACAAGGTTTTGGACCTTTGTTGCTTCTTTTGCTAAAGTAGTTCTAACTTTTACCCGCATGTCCTCATTCCATACAAGCCGGGGAGACAGGAAATCCCCATCATATACTCTGCAAGCTTCTTCTGGATTGCGGGCAATTGTTGATAAAAGATCAAGTGGAAGTAGAAGTAATAGGGTATGAATGACTAATGGTTCATGCTCATCTTCTCTGCTATGCTCAATAGCATTCAACAATTCATACATATCAGTGACCTCACCAATTCCTGTGCCCAGAGCAGCTTTCTCATGTGAAGCACCATTTGCATAACTCTTTCTCTCTGCTAAATCTTTCAGAAGCTTTGCTCGTCTACTCACTCCATTTCCTGCCAGTAAAAGCTGCCCAATAGTTCGAGCAGCTAGAAGTCTACTTGCTAAATACAGTGGCCTCAACCATGCTTCTGTTTCGTTAGGTAGTCCTGATCCACGATAACAGACAATTCAACCTTACAAAACAGAGCAAGTAGAGGCAAAATCACCCCACAACTAGCAAAATAATTAGTGGCTTGTATAGTAGCAGGTATTTTCTCACTGAGGACATAAAACATGTCAACTGTTGTGTAAAGAACCTCATCCATTCCTTTTACTTGAAACTCTGCAATAGCCTCCCATAGCTGCACAGTAAGCGCTTTCATGAGCTGAGATTGAAGTACAATATCAATAAATTTGGAATCCTCAACCAGCACTCTAGCAATCAAAGCTAATTCAATTTGCGCTTTAGGATGCGCCTTTCCGTGAAGGACAATTTTGGATAACACTGAGGGCCTAAACTTCCCCAACACAGCCTCTTTATTATATTGCACTGCATGTTTTATCCACTCTCTCAATGCTTTCAAGATTGATAGATAATCTGAAGCAGCAGTATCAGGTACTCCTCCTTCCCCATCTTCTTCAGTATCAGCAAGTTCCTTAAATGATGCTAATGCAACTGTGGTGTAGTTTTTATCTAAGTAATTTTGTATTGATTCCAGAAAAGCCTCTTCAGATGGGAGGTCAATGTTTTCCCAATCGCAATTTGCTAGACCTCTGACAAAAGCACCTCCAATGGTGGGTTCTCCTTGCAGGCATTCATACTTGAACTTTCTAAGCCATTCCACTTCATCATCCATATCAGAGCCATCCCCTGATACAACCTTACCATGTAGCTGCAATCTCTGGTAAACTTTTCGTCTAAGCTCTTCACGGGTATCTGCTGTCCACAATGCCATAGGTTGAAGAATATCTGAAGCTGCCAATGTTATAAATTTTTCAGGTTCCTGTGTTTTCTCCAAACATAACAACAGGGTGCGGTATTAGTCCCAGCAGGTATTTTTTCTCAAACGGCATAACCAGGTTCTCCGAGTAGGCAATATGCATGCTACCCAACATCTGGACATATCCTGCTAACACATCTGCAGCAGTGTATAGCACTGCAGACTTTGTATCTTGTGCTTTCACTGTCACATTGGCTGGAGGAATGGCTAATAATAGCAGAGGTAGATAAAGTCCCTGTGTCCATTATCAGAGAACGTTAATGCTTAGTGATTTTGGTCAGTGAATTAAAATATCAAAATAACCGACCTGTTGAATAATATATCCAGAGAAACTATGGTCTTGCGCAAAGTGTTTTAGGCAGGATAATGCAGCAAATGAAATGAGTGTCGGACCTCTGGGAGGAACCGACGCAGCATCTCCAGCTGCTGAACAAAGCGCCCACCAAAGACCCTTTTTCCAACGTGGATCACCTTGCAGTAACTTCCTCCCTTCCCTGTGACAATAAAATAATTTTGCAGGTTAAAATAATGGTGCAGGGGGAAACTACTTGAATAAAGGCAAAATGGTATGTACTTTGAAGATGATATCTGATCTAGGACCAGTACTGCCCCTGCAATAGCAGATTCCAGGGCGACATTGTTACTTGACTCTGGAAAGCTGCCATCCTCTTTTAAATGGGTACCAAGAGAGAGGACGCTTAGTGCAAAGTTCATAGACTCCGTAGGCACTTCTTTGCTCCTGTTTTCAATGGCATGTTATTGAATGATGATGTTGTCTGGTTAAACACTCCCAAACAAGGGGCTCTTGAATAGAAATAATACCTTGTCTGAGCAGCACATATCCTCCTCATTATCTTAGTTGCTTGTTGCAAGATTCCAGTCACAATTGATGGGCTTTCTCCCTTCAATGTGATAGCATGTTCAAGAGCTGGAAGCGCTAAACTTATAGCTGTAGATTCTACATCATTTGGTAACGAAAACTGTGGGAAGCGGTCTACCAACTCGGCCTGCAAATTTAAAATTAGTCATGGATGAATATCACAACCTCAATAAATCTTTCTTAAATTAGTTTGAAAAAGGTCCTTGGGTCCTTTTCTTCAGAAATAGATGATGCACAAGATAACTCTTGTGGTAGTGCTGTAGACAGCTTTATATCTGTACATACAAGGGGATAGAACTTGAAATGGGCAACATCAAGCTTGAGGTTGGTCCCAATCATCTTTCAAAGGAGTAAATTTGAGACATTTTGCATGCATTCATTTAACCACCCAGACCTCTAAACCTAAAGGTAAGAAATATAAAAGCTGCAAATAATGTCAACCATGCAACCAATTATAACAAAGCTTTTGGCTAACCCTGTTATCGGCCACCGCTTCATCAATGTTATTGTTTGTGTTAAAAAGCAAAGAAAAGAAACGTTTGCAAAAAAGCCTCAAGAAAGCGCTGGGCTTATGGTACCTGAGCACTTAGCAAAATATGTATCTGAGAGAATGCATTTTCTCCTGCTGACTGCAATGGTTCAGAGAGGTTCAAGTTTGACACCACTTTTTTGAGATCCTGCAGGAAATATAGTACTCAGAAGAAGACAATTATTTAATAAAATATAAATAATTTAACTTTCCTAACAAGCCTTACCAGCATCAAGTGGTTCAGGAAACCAACAGGATCATTGATTGCGTAGTTCGGAAATCGTTCACTATCCAGCAGGTTTTCCAAGTAAAAAGGAGCGGTAAAAAGAATATCTGCTCCAAGTATCATCCAGAAGATATTGAAAGATATTAAGAAGTGTACCAAGAGGCAAACACAAACACAAACCGAAACACAAACACAAATTTTTCAAATGTCTTCTACTACTGTTGGGGCTGTTGGCTATGTTCCTCATTCCTAATATTATTGCCAGCAAGGGACTTCACATATTTCAACAAATTATATAGATCCTACAAAACTGTCATATCCATGGCTATGATCTTAGTCACCTGCTTGGTAACAGTTAGGCATGACAAATAATGATATGCGCAACTATATACACATAGCAATTGCCTTCTGCTCAGAAGATAAAACTGTAACTTTCTTAAGCACGTCGACTCCAAGTTAGCGATATGAAACCCAAGAATTTCTAAGTCGATTGATTGCAAAAGATTCAAAGAACAAATGTGATAAAGGACATAATTTCAGGCCAAGAATTGCTTTTACGGGCTGTAAATGAATGGATGAATTACTCAACCTGTTAACTCTGGATAAATTAAAGGCTCCTTTGGAACTTGAATGTACAATGCCAATGGATCTGTACTCCGAAACTTGACATAGGGTTCTAACTCATTTGTAAGGTGGTCAATCAGTCTTTGTTTCATGTCAATATTCCATATAACTTCAGGTGTGTTCTGTTCCAAGTCAATAAGCTCGCAAAATGAATCAGGGCCCTGTCATAAGATAGGACTAACATAAGTATTAAGTAAGATACATTATATTAAGTGAATTCAGGCAAATATATGCTTACCTCAGACAAGAATTTCAAAATCATGCCTTCAGGAAGATATAGCCGGAGGATGCTATCATGCAAAGGCTGCAAGGCCAAGTGCTCACTTTCGCGAGGATTTGCATCCTGTGAAAATGTTGGTAATGTTATCAATATCATGTATATTGGAAACTGAATAGTGGGGCAGAAGCAAAAATCCGAAATTACCTGGTGAAGATGGGTGTAGAAAAGAAAGTTGGCTATCAAAACCCTATCAGATTCAATGATGTCCCCCTGTAAGAGCTTCCATAAAAGGATTTCAAAAGCACCTAACTTGTACAGTTTTCTCATAGCAACCTTGTTTGCCTTTACCAAATATAGCACAATCTCCAATATTCTGGAACAGGCAAATAGGAAGCCACATGAGCTGTATGAAGGATATATATGTTTAAGATGGCACCAAATATTGGAAGCAATCGTTACCTTCCAAAAGCAGGTGTTTTTGCTCGAAGAAGTGCTTGAACAAGGTGACAAAGGACCTCCTCCTTGCAAAGTTCCATACATGCTAGTGAAGGTGGGAAAGTCTCAATGGGACTCTCACTACCTGACAACCTAATCAGATCAAAGATCTTATTAGAAAACAGTGGAAAGGAGAAAAGGCGCTTGCACGAATCTGATAAAGATTAACACCTTAAAAGAGCTTCAACCAAGTCCAGCGCTAAGCCCAACTGAATTTTGCTTGGAACGCTTTCATCCTGCCATTTTATTGCATCCTTTGCATCCAGGCTTCCATCCATCACTGCTTTGCCAAGAACTTCACGGGACCTCCCAGAAGGCACACGTACCAACCTAAATTCACCATTAATGCCTACAACAGTAACTGTTTCAACTGCACCACTCGAATTTTTAGGACTCCAAGCATCACATTCAAATGCATCAGATTCCTCACAGCACTGCACCAAATTGATTATGAGACAAAGAATTAATAACTTTTCTCAAGACTATGGGTTTACAAGGTCATCAACCTTACCTTTGCTAGAGAGAGGACCATAAATGAAACTAGTACACTTGTGCCTCCAGCACGAACAAAACGAACTACATTCTCATGGCCAACTTTCTCCATGCTTGCCAGCAAGAACACAACCAATTTGAAAATAAACACCTGGTGTTCTGATTCAAAAACTTCACGGAACATTCCAACTGCTGTCTGTGAGGTGGGAATTTAATGTTAGGGTTGATTGTATGTTTGTCAATTTTGTACAAATGACAATGGGCAAAACTATATACAAACCTCAATGACATTGAGAGTATCAAAAGTAAAGGAAACCTCGGTAGAATGCCGCTCATAAATCCAAGTTAAGGCATGCACTGCCAACCGAGGATCAAGTTCTGGAAGGTTGCTGTGCCCAAACAAAGTAGTGAAACTGAGAACCAAAGCATGGAATATGGATTGGAAAACAGGCAACGGATCCCACAACTGCCAGCAAAGAAAGGTGAACATAAAGGCATCATCAATAATCATAAATAATGCCATACACTGGTAAATGGCATAATTGAGACATCCAATTCATATGACACCCTGTATACTGTACCTTCCAGAAAAAATCTGGTGAGTTGTGATGAAGATGGTCATCCACCAGGAGCTCAAGATGTACACCTCTAACAATGGATGCTGTAAATGCAACAGTTTATAAGTCCCAAGCTTATTGGGAGAAACAAACGGGAAGGAATGTAGTAAGCTTGCCTCCGCCTTCACTTGTAGGGGAATAGAACAGCTTAGAATCAACATAGTTGTACATGAGACTGCGATTTGCTTTTGATGCAGCATTAAATGCATCCACTTCACTTTGCAGAAACTGTAAGTTGTATTAATATCAGCAGTTGGCAAGCAATAATAGCAAACTCAGTAAAGACATTATCCATGATTCACAACATGCAAGCACACAGATCAAAGTTATCAGATCTAAAATCATTGGCTACCTTTTGCAGTTCTATCCTTTTCTTTTCATTCCATACTAGAACTGGTGTCTCAAATGTATCTCTTCTCAATGTTTCTAGAAGGTCGACCCAGGCCACAAGTCTATTTTGCGATACATCCTGCATAAACCAAAAAAATATCTTTTCAAATACCTCACCAGTGCTAGTGGCAGTAAAATCAGATAGCATCTTTAGGCCTAATTGGTTATTGTCAAGGATTAAGTACTTTTTTTAGGTCCTTGGCTTGAATTCTTAAAAATTAAGCCCAAAGGTTCATGAACTGACTTAATCAGCTCCCTGCCTCTAGGCAAGTGGACAAGCAGAGCACCAAAGATATGGATCTTAATTTTTATTTCTTTTCTTTCTTGCAGGTTCTCTTTACCTTTTGCTAGCATGTAATATTCTAAATTAGGTTTATTTCATCATCTACATGGTGGCTTCAGAAGCACCTATATCTCTAAAAACGTATGCAGGGACAAAAGACAAATAGGTTAAAAGTAACACAATGTTCACATGCTGCCATGCATATAGATGACTGTACAACCACCTTACAAATATTTGGGCATGAGTTTCTTTAGTTGCTTCAAAGGAGTTGACACATTTCAACTTACCAATATCTAGGAAGTTAAATGTACCACTTTCACGAGCTTTATATAGACCCATATATAGAATTTACGTATCTTGCTTCTAATCTTTCTAGTATAAGTGATTCCCCAGTTTCTGTTGTTTGGCTTAGAACAAAACAAAAATCATATTGCCAACTACAATCCGGATCTTGTTTTTCTGAAATTTTCGTGGACATCCAACAACAAACTGCTGCATAAATTATTACCACATCATTGATGAGTGCTTTTGAAACTTTTGAAGCATAATACTGCATAGCCCCCTGGAAAGCACAATGCTTGATTAGCTAGACTTGAATATAATTGTTGTTTTGAATAAATCCTTGCAGAATGACAAGCAGCATCCTAGCATGCCTCTATTATTAAAATTATTGCCTTCATTGATCTAGTGAAAAAAAAACTACACAATCAGCTTTAGACAATGCGCTTTCATGTATTTGATGTTCTCCTCGCGCCCTAATATCATAGCCTTAGTATGCTGTAGGCATTGAAGGGAGAGATACAAACCATTGGAAGTACAGATTCAACAAGCTTCCTTGACTCCTGGTTCCCTTCCACCATCAAATAAACAAGCTCCCCACTCACTGATTTAATTTCATCCATTTTCGAGAAAATTGCATTCTTAAGGTGCAAAAGCACAAGACATCGCCCTAGACACATCTTCTGCAAGAAGAAAGTATGAATGCAGTTCTATTAGAGCTACTTAAGACCTGTGAAGCACCAACATGAGCGAAGAACTAATGCTAACCTGCAGATGATTGGATAAGATTGGAGATGCCTTTGTTAAAAGCAGTTTCAGGAAATTCGCAATGCTGTGAATATATGCCCTCATGTAAGCCTCCATTCAAAAAACAAAACTGCCATAGACCATAGACACTAACGTCCAAGTTCAAAGATTTACCTCAGGCAGATTACAGGGCTTGATGACCGGGATATATCACAGATAACATCTACTACAGCGATAATTGACGATTCAAATGTCTGAAAGCATTTCAACGTTACACGATTAAAAATAAATTTTACAGGTCGTCATGAATGTGTCAAATGACATTACCTTCATCCAGGCACGAGGAGCATCACCTTCAAGAGATGTGATGAATGCACTAGATAACAGTTTCAGAATAGAATAAAGCTAGAAAGGGATATCAGAAAATAATCAGACTCTATAAAAGGGTTATCAATATGATTTCAAATACATGTGTACATCTAAGGTCAACTCTATTCAACACCTTTATCCTCCGTCAAGCTCAGAAACAATATGCTCGAGATGTTAACTTTCTTTCTTCCTTACTTTCCAGTTAAGATATTTAGAACTGCTTAGATAACTACTTTGGAATGCATTAAACATGATGGAGGCGCACATATTATGGCAGCAGTACAACCTAAGAGCGAAACGCATACAAAACCAGGACTGACCTGAAGAGTGTTCTCTTCTGCAAGGAAGTAAGTTTGAAGAGAAGAAACAAGCTGCTGTAAATTTTCGACAGAGAGCATTGTTAACTTGTTCAAAGTCTCTTGCTGTTGAAACAACAGATAACTGTCAGACAAAAGATATGGACATAATGAACACGCATTCAGAGCAATGCACGCATGAAAAGGTATGGAATGACAAGCTCAGTTGATCACCTTTTGGATAACAGCATCTACCATCCCTGGTTGAATAGCAAATTTTATGGCAGTATTTAGTGCCGAGGTAGCAGCATACACCAGAATTGCATTCTTCGAGCGTACACACTAGCAATTTGGTGGAATGAGATCGTGAATAAAATGCATAAGTTTGTTGAAACATGTTAAAAGATGAAAGAAAACAACTGAATTGTCAAAATGTAAAGCTTTCATAGGCCAGTCTAGCCACATATATATAGGTGCCACATTGTCCAGGTCATCTTATTAACATCTTAAATAACCTGCCATCATATAAACATCCATGTTTGCACGGCGAAAGACTTGGAGACTACATGCAATGTAAGGAATTCCAATACATACTTTGCTGATGAATAGTGACTCCAGCAGAGTTTTGTTGCAGAGTTGAATATCCAAAAATAGCGAGAGCAATCTCAAATCTCTTAGCTAAAAAGTGAGCTTCGGAATGTTTTCTTGTGAAAGTATGCTGGTCCACGTGAGGAATTTCACCAAGATATATTAAGACTGTTACAGATTAGACTTCTGAGATAGAGATTTGGATCAGCATATGAGGGTTTATAGCCCTGTGTGGACCTTGCTTTTAAGTCCATAAAAACTCTTGTTAAGCCTGCACACCCGACATTCATTGGCCTGAAAGAATAAGGACTTGAGACTGATGCATGTAGACCTCTTCATGGTGATCTCCATTAAGAAAGATAAGGTACCTTACTAAGAGCTGACTTATCTTTGGCACTGCTAAAGCTTCAATTTGGGCTGCCTCACTAAGACTTGATTTGGAATGGCTCCTCAACAAAATCAGGTAGATGCTTCTTCCCTCTCCGTCAATTAACTTATCGGCATAGAAGAGTCTCCCACAAAAATGCAGTTTTACAAAGACTTGTATTGATATAACTTGTGATAACTTCTGGTTTTTCAAGGCATTAAGACATTCATTCATCATACAAAACATGCTATGCTCTATGACAATTTAGCGTCTCCTCCCATGAACTACAGATTAAACAGGCCAAACATCCAGAGATAAGATTGAATGGCAAAGAGGGCATGGAAGTTATGACGTTTACCCATCCTAAGTTTCAGCCTTTAGGTTTTTAGAACTTTTACTTTGGTTTTGGAAAGATATCCCTGGGTGGCACGTGATTATAATCTTTTGGTCTCGTAGAACAAAGAGTCTCCAGAAGATGTTAATAAGATCTTTCTTTTCTTGAATTATAAAAAGAAGGCATAAAAGTGGATTAACAAACAATAACTCAACATCCATATTAAGTCATGCATGTGGTTTATACAACACCATAATGTGAAGACAAGGAACTACCTGAAGAAGAGCTGATGCAACTTCTGGTGATGTCTTCAAGGCATCAAAACAGGTTCTTGATGAGAAAAGCCTTTGCAATGCAATGCAGCAAGTTGTGGACCGGACGAAATCCTGGGCAGCAAACCCTGTTGGATTCATAAAGGTTAGCACATATGCACAAGAATACCACTACGAACTAGAAATCAGCATGCCAATATAGGTGACATAACTTTAGCACTAATATGCAACACCTATAATTCTGAACGTACATTCTCTGAGAAGTTCCGCAATTGCTTGGACAATTTTCGGATCATTGAATTGCGAGTCTCCAAACTGGCGTTCATACTATGTTTGTTATGAACTGATCAACATGCTACAAACAGGAGAACAAAATGAACTTGTACTTACTGGTACGTTACTTGAAAACTCCTTCAGTGAAATATGTAAAAATGCTTGGTCTTTACCAGAATTATATGCAGCCATGAAACGGTTTAAATAGTATGATTCATGTTCAGCCTGCTCCAAAAACACAGAAATTAAGTACTAGGAAAAGGCAGTGATAAAATCAAAAGACAATCCTCATCAGTTTCTTTTTAGTGCTTTTTGCATTGAACCTCCAGGCAAGACTTCTGGATGCCTCCTACCTGATATGATGCATGACACTGATCTGGCACCATATGGCGGAAGAAAGGAACTAGATGCATGCAGAACTTTGAGCCCTTCGCCATTCCAATAGCATCTGCTAGAGATGCAAGAAAATCTCCTCTATCTTCAATCATATATTGTGTTGGACGCCATGACCTCAACTCTAGAACCACCTCATTTGTGTTTTTATCACTTACGATAAGCCCTAAAATATCGTTCAAGCTGTTAAACAACGGAAATTTGTGGCAGTTAAGGCTCAAGTTTCATCAATAAAAGCCATGCTTTATATTCAGATTTAACTGTCTGATTACCTGTGTGCTCCAATAATTTCATCGCCCGATCTTTCTATAAGGTATTCTTTAGTGATTGAGACGACACGATAACGAAGTTGTTTCTTAGCTTCCAAGTGTTTGGTCACATGGAATTCGTACAATGTTGAAGATGTTTTCTGCCAAAAAAACAAGGAACAATTGACGTTAAAGCTAAGATTGCTGCAGTGTCAGAACATGTGGACTTACCAGCTTTCTCAAGTAGGTCGAAACATTTTCAATCATGGTTGCAGTTGTTATTTTCCCAATTTCAATCTCCCGATTCAAATAAACCTGCAGCAAACTAGCGACTTTAAGCTCATTTATTAGATCCTTCTGCCAATAAGATAAATGGCAACAGAATGTTGGTTGCAATGTTTTAAGATGCCTGGCTAAGGTCATTCTCACCAATCAGTTGCTTACTTATATGAGGAACAGAGAGGGGAGAAGGGGAGGCAATTTTCCATGATCCTTGTTAACCAACTAATGTACCTATAAGATGTGAAACAGAACATACGAACCTGCATATTATGTTTCAAAGAGGTCAAAAATGGTTGAGAATCTTTTAAGGTGAGCCTTAGTATACGAGATTTGAGATATATCAACACTACGTGCTGATCATCAAGAAGGGTCCGAATTTTCAGAATGTCATGAAAGTTGACCTTTTTTGCAGGGTTCACCTGAAATTAGTATATGCAAGCCATATGTTACACCTTACAAATTAAGCACACAGCAACATGTGCAGATTAAATTACAAAACAAATACCTTGCGACGCTCCTGACGAACACCAACATTCACCATCTTCACAATTGATACACTTCGAACCCGAAGAACCGTATCAATAAGCCCACCTTGTTGATGGCTGTGTTTCTTGGAAAGGAAATCTGTCCCTGTTGTTTTAAAACAAGCGGCCAATTATGACATATACAAAGTTAAAGACACAGGTATCATGTATCTAGAAAGTTTGTCTCAAAATAGTGGAACCCTTTAATATCTAGCACTGGGATTTGTGAGGGTGTCCTTATGAGTACCAAGAAAATTGCTTCAGCATAATTGTTAGTGGTCTGATAAGTCACATTTAATCACAGTCATATGCTATTATTACAAGGAACATTCCTAGGCTATGATTTAAGTCTCTGAGTGCCAAGTCATTTACTTTTGAAAAATACAAATATTTTGAAACTTGATAGCCCAATTCCAAGCGGGATCACAGGAACATACCAATTCCATTTAGATCATCAAGCTTGTTAAGCAGGGCAGTGAGAAGAGCAGATCTGGAATCACACCACAAGCGCAATGTCTCCTCTTTCCCATTGGATTCAGAAACATCCAAGGTCAGTTCTGTTGCATCTTCTGATGATGGAAGCACATTGCTTATTTGCTCAAAATTATATTCAATAACTGGCGCAGTCTGTGCTCCTGAAATGCTTGCAAGGGAGAAACTATTCTCCAAAACTTTCAATAGTTTGGCACCCCCTTTCACATTACGACTTCCAGCCCCTCCGTGCCTTACCAAAAATACATGGTAATCCATGCTGGCCGGTTCTATATACTTCTCAATCTAATACAGCTGTTACAATTTGGAGATCATTCATTCCTTTACGTGCCATTGGATTTGAAGTGGAAATAAAATTCGCAATCACAAGCAGGCATGTCCTTTAATGCGTTGCATCCAGGTAGAAATAAATTTTGCAATCACAGACAAATGCGTTGCATCGATCTCTTGTCATCACCCAGTTACGACTTTAAAAGCTCCAAGGTAGAAGAACCCAAAAGCACTAATAACTTTCTTTATAATCTAAGCTCAATTTCCAACCATTTTAGCTCTAATCTGAGCTACCACTCCTATGAGGAAACTGAGAAGCTGAGAGCTGATTCAAAAGATATTTCCAGCAATGATCACCGGCAAAAAACGATCAAATTCAGCTTGGCAATAGAGAGAAATATTTGCCAGAACCCAGCTCAATGGAGATGATGACGGGCACCCAGGAAGCCTACATTGCGCGATATAAACTGAAATATAGCTCGTTTCGGAGCGCATGCAATGCAGGTTTAGGCTAGACTGAAACCCAGATACGGCAGCCGCAGCATCTAAGAATGCCTTCGACCTGGTTTGGGCTCCCCAAGCTGGATGCAAGGAAACATTCTACGCGTGCAGACGACGGTCAGAAAGACGCGTGGGAATCCTGGGCAGATCCAGGCCGTTGGGGACACAAGACAGATACTATATTCCAAAAAACGCGCTTTTCTCAGCCATTGCCGACGTGTGCGGCCAACGGTAGGGATTCAGACGAGCTAGTCTACGTGACATGTCGTAAGCGGCTGAGGTGGTGCCACGTGGTGTGAAATTAAAGGCCGCCATGTGCTGGGTCCTATATTACATGTATGTGGAGGTTAAGGCAAAAAATTAAGCAAAAAATTAAACAAACCGAAACAAGGGCAAAGAAGGGGTTGTATATATTTTTTTTTTCATCTTTTAAAAGGGGCTGGTTAAATTAAACAATTAAACGTGGGGGATTTATTCATGGCACATATTTGCATGGCCTGTAAGGTCCCAAACGTGATGGCTTGTTCAGTGTTAGCCATTCTCAGTATTGGGCATTTCGTGGAGGCCATTTCGGACCGCCACTTGCCCCGTCTCACTCCAACCATGTTTGGATCTGCTGCATCAACCTTGCCTGTCTTTGGGTCCCTTTCCTTCATCTCACCCATGTCCTCTCATCCTATTCCCTTTTCTTTGTTTTATTTCCCAGATCCTTGGCGCCTTGCTCGGCTTCACCCCCTGGTGGTTACACTATATGTTCAGTTTGTCCTCATTCGAAAAGAAAAGAAAAGAAAAGAAAAGAACAATACAACTAAAGAATTTGTCTTCCTCACACAGATATCTAATGTTATATTGTATCTACAATAAAGGCCATCTAACTGCCTCTGGTTTGACACTGTTGGTTGTTCAATGGTCAATGTTTCAAGAGGAAGAAAATGGAACAACAAGGTTCATACTTTATCTATTATAATTTTGGAGAAAGAAAACACAGTTTTGGCACTTTTTCTTTTTTATTGAGAATGCAACCACGTGTGATTGTGGAAGTGTGTATATGCATTATAAATGCTACAATATTAGAGAAAAAGATGCGAACTTCATTATTTGATTCTATATCAACCGCTTTTAGGTTGTGAACTTAGATGATGTCAACATTTCTAAGTGATGCAATATAGCTGGGCCTGGTAATTTTGGGTACATACGAATAAACCTACAGTTTTTTGATGCATTCAAGTATAGCTTCTTACATCCCATATAACTACATATGGCCAATAGTCTTTTAATGAGTAAAAAAATTTTTTTTTGAAGGATCAAATTAATTAACATTAATATAGAAAAAGTACAAGATGAGCGATACTAGGGTACTCCCGCCCACCCTGGGGGGAGAGCCCACATGTCATGTGCCTACCTATGACTCATGGCACAAACCTACCAATACTGTCTACAATGAGAAGGGTTCTTTCCCAGACCGCTGCCTTGAACTGCTCTTTCCGAGGGGACGCTAGGTAAGAAAGATATAATTTATATCTTAGCTGCGGGACCAAAACCCCAGGCTGCATCTCCTCATTCCTAAACACCTTCATGCGCCGTCGCCTCCAAATGAGCCAGAGCAACCAGGCTTTACACAAATGGAAGGCCAGACTCTGGGGCTGGGACCACCCGCTTGACTTTAAGAAAGAAACTATCTAACACTCTGGGGCTGAGTAAAAATTGACACCTTGACTTTAAGAAAGAAACTATCTAACACTAATTTTTGCAAAATCTTTCAAGTCATATTGCGAAAGCCTTGGCAACAGTAAGGCATGCAAGACAGATTCCCCCCGAAGTTTCGCTTTTCAGTGAGAAATAGTCCTTCTCTTGCTCGTGGAATTTGTCCCAGCAATAACCCTATCATATACCCATATCATTTTAGCCCTAACAACAACTAGTAAACGTGTGCTCGGCGTTGCCGCACATAAGTAAGAGTGTGTGATTTTATAGACATTCTAATATACATGATCCTATGGAGTTGTATCATTTTTAATTCTTCCATGAATCTGCCTTCGCCATTTTGGTCATAGACTTTATTTAGCCTCGTTTTGATCCATGTGGTTCTAACAAATTACATGGTTTTGTTTAATACTTATCGCTCTTTTGTTAAAGTTTCACAAGTCTAAAAAAAATTATTGACTGAGTCATAATAGAAGTCATACGCAATTAAGGCGATGTTGTAGAGACGTGTCTCTATATAGTTTTTGATATATCCTTATACATTTGTTCTTTATATCAAGATAATGCCAACTTTTGAAAGGCTCTAGAAGACGAACAACTTGGTAGTTGAATATGTGATGCATTGATTAAATACAAAGACCATAAAAATTGTCCAATTGTATAGGTTGAAGCATGAGCGCACTCTTGATAAAACATTGAACGTCATAAGACTTATGCTCGAGAACGCGTAAGGCATACATCCCTAGCAAATGGGTTCCCGACAATGCCATGCCAGACATATGTCACACCATGTGTCCATATGAAATTTCAATATATGCTCCTTATATGTTACTAGTAAACGCGTGTCCGACACTGCCACGCCTAAGTAAGAGAGTGTGTTTTTATAGACATTCTAAATATACTTGATCCTATGGAGTTGTATCGTTTTTAATTCTTCCATGAATCTGCCTTAGTAATTTTGGTCATAGACTTTATTTAGCCTCCTTTTGATTGGTTCTAACAAATTACATGGTTTTGTTTAATACTTATATCTACGAAAATTTTTAGACTAAGTCAGAATAGAAGTCATATGCAATTAAGGCGATGTTGTAGAGACGTGTCTCTGGATGGGTTTTGATATATCCTTATACATTTGTTCTTTTCACATTTTGAAAGGCTTTAGAAGACGAACAACTTGACAGTTGAATATGTGATGCATTGATTAAATACAAAGACCATACAAATCATTAATTTGATATGATTGATAGTAAGATGTCCAGTTGTATAGGTTGAAGCATGAGCGCACTCTTGATAAAACATTGAACGTCATAAGACTTATGCTCGAGCACATGCAAGGCATACATCCCTAGCAAATGGGTGCCCGACGATGCCATGCCAGACATAAGTCGTCCATATGAAATTTCAATATATGTTCTTTATATATTACTAGTAAACGTGTGCCCAGCGTTGTCGTGCATAAGTAAGAGTGTGTGTTTTTATAGACATTCTAAATATACCCGATCCTATGGAGTTGTATCATTTGTAATTCTTCCATGAATCTGCCTTCGCAGTTTTGGTCATAGACTTTATTTAGCTTCCCTTTGATCCATGTGATTCTAACAAATTACATGGTTTTGTTTAATACTTATCGCTCTTTTGTTAAAGTTTCACATATATATCTAATAAAATTTATAGACTGAGTCAGAATAGAAGTCATACACAATTAAGGCGATGATGTAGAGACATGTCTCTGGATGGGTTTTGATATATCCTTATACATTTGTTATTTATATCAAGATAATGCCACATTTTGAAAGGCTCTAGAAGACGAACAACTTGATAGTTGAATATGTGATGCATTGATTAAATACAAAGACCATACAAATCATTAATTTGATATGATTGATAGTAAGATGTCCAATTGTATAGGTTGAAGCATGAGCGCTCTCTTGATAAAACATTGAACGCCATAATACTTATGCTCGAGAATGCGTAAGGTATACATAGCAAATGGGTGCCCAACAATGTCATGCCAATCATATGTCACACCATGTGTCCATATGAAGTTTCAATATATGCTCCTTATATCTTATTCGTGCATAAGGATTGTATAGAATGAATGCATTTGTAATTGTTGCATTTTGCTCAAATTTCCGACAATATCACAGCTTTTCTTATATGCTAGGACTGTACATTTGTTAAGAAAAAGTGTCGGATTGTGAGGCATGGTTGTATGGCAATGGTAAAGATTCTGTCAGAATGTCAAGCATGGCTGTATGGTGATGAAAAAGATTTCGTCAGCTTGTGAAACATGATTGTATCATTCTTATTGTTGTTGTTGAAGGAGTCTGGCTGGTGGAAGAAATAGAGTTATTGTTCTTGTAGAAATAGTCAACAATAGAGGCGTGGGTTCTTCATCAGCACACGCAAAAAGAGCAGCAAAAGTAAGAAGAAATGTAAGTGTGTGCAAGATTGTAAAAGGAAAATGATTTCAAAAAGAATGAACTAGCAGTAAGGCAGGCTTGGGGTAAAGAAAATGGTGTAGTGAAGAGGAAAAAAGAGTAATTCTAAAGCAGGATCAGAGAATTACCTGTGGTTTCCTTCAAGCATCATTCTCAGAACTTTGGGAGCAATTGGTGTTCAAGCAGACATTCCCCGATTATCTTTTCACACCTGAATACATCTTTGTTCCTTGCTCAGAGGAATTTGAGAGTGAAATTATTGAGTCCTGGCTTCTGGAATTCACAGGGAAGAAAAATATCTCACCTACAACAATTTTTCAGATATTTTGTGATTGAATAGTCAAAAAGATCTCTGTAAATGTTTTCTCGGAATGACTATAAGTCTTATTTCTCTCCTGATCTTGCATTTTTTGGCAATTATCTAGTCTTTCTACCTAATCAATCTATCTCTTTCTTGATTTGTCTTGCTTTCACTTCTTAATCTCCTTTCCTTGCTCGATCCTTGCCTGATCCTCGCCCTTTTTCTTGTATTTCCCTTCCATCCTCTGTTTTCCCCCTTTATTGGCTAAAATGCCCGAAAATTCAAAAAACTCAAATATTTCAAAAACCTAAATGCCAATTCGCTTATTTTCCTTCACAAGTTCATGTTACTTCCTCCAGATCAGAGAGGCGACCTCCTAAAACAGTTAAGTTCCTTCCATTCTGATTCCTCTAAATTGTTTAAATTCGGGAATTTTGCTGATTTAAACTTCCTTTCCAAAGAAATGCAACATTCTCTATAGATGTTCCACAATGGAACAATCTTTCCAAGGATCCTGGGATCGACAATGTCACTCCTAATCTAGATGCTAATGGAATCCCCATCCCTTATGGCGATCCCAGGCCAGCCGAGCAAGTTCTTTCTGATCGAGATCTCACTCAAGAATTCTACAATTTGCAATACATGACTCGGCCTAATCTCCAACTCTTCAAAGGTATTCGCCTGAACAACTCTTCTATTGCTTCAAACATTGAATCCCTTTCCTCCACTGTTGTCGTTATTTGTGTGGATAGAGTTGGGATTAGTATTGAAAAATTATGGGATCACCTGCTTAGACTTCACAAAGGAATTATTATAAACTCCACTTATTGGCTTAATTACCCTTATCTACTTATGGAATTTGGTAATAACAGAACTGCAAACTTCATGCTTAAGCTAGGTCATTCTACATTTAATACCTCCCAAATTTCCTTTTTAAAATGGAGCCCTTCCATTCCTATTTGTGAATTTGGAAAATTTTTCATTGCTTCTGTCAGCATGAGTGACCTTTCCCCTATATACTGGAGTGAGGAATGCTTCTCTAGCATTTTTAACTCCATTGGCACCTATATTTCCACTGAATTTTCCCCCTATAAGGCCCCTAAATTTATATTCAACTTGATATCTCCAAACCTATTCCCATCTCAGGCAAACAAATGAGTCTACAATTGAGATGGGTAGGATTACCAAATGTTTGCCAGAATTGCAGTGCGAGGCACTTCTCTAACTTCACTTGCAAGAAGACAATGTATATAGGAGGGTCGAAAAGTCAGAATAAAGAGGGAAAACAAGTGGATAATGCGAAAACCTCCGATTGGGAGAATATTTAGAAAATGTGCAGAATATCCATTATCAGAAGGATCAAACTGGTTATATGCATAATCAACATAAAAGGCAGCCTCAAAGCTCGACTCAATTAAACCTTCAACAATAGATTCCTTATGTTAAAGTTAATGGCAGCCAGAAAAGAATTAGAAAAGAGAGTTCAGGAAAAAACAACAGCAATTTGTAAAAGAGATGGATAACAAGTTAACATCTCAAGACTCGACTATCTACAATCTAGCTCCTTCAACAATTAAGATTCTAAATAAGGAAGCTATGTCCAAAGGGAAGATTACCAGCAAAGGAATTGACTCCAATTACAAACTTGGTTGCAGAAAACAAAAATTCAAACAGTCAACTCATGGCTGCTAATAAAGCCAATATTGAGCATAAGATAAGAATGCTCAAGGGTAAGGCTCCTATGCAGCATCAACGACATGATCTACACAAGACCTTGTACAATATTATGCAAGAATCTAGAAAAGCTGCAGTAGGTAAAGATGGGGATGTAAGGGAACTCTATAACCCCTATCCAAAAAACAAAGCATCTATGGGTATAAGAATTTCTTCTTGTGGGAACATCACTACAAATAAAAAAAGAAGATTCAAGGGAGAATGCCATGGTGCTATTGCGAATAGAACCAACATTATTTGGATGGAGACGCCTATTCATGTTGGCCCTATTTATAGCCTCATTATGCTATGGTAGATTATCGGCATTCTCTTGAGCTCCTACCTTGGTTGCTCCATCTTCTCTTGCCTTCTAGTGTCCCATCCTATCTACCTACTTCCTACTTAGTTTTTTGTTTTTGTAGATTACTGTCTTTGCCTTCTTGTGTGATGCAGTGGTTTTGATCTTGTATTTGTGGAATTTTTGGGTTGGGTAACGGCAGAAGTTTTGATCCATGAATGCTTGGGGCTTGGATGGAGGTTTTACCACTGTGTTTGTACAGCTTTGCTGCTTGCCTTTCCTCTGTCTGGACATCTTCTATTTTGATGTGTATGGCAGCGTTATATTTGTGTATTTGGCAAGGCAATATCCATATCCTTTTTTACTGTTATCTTTAATCGATGGACATGGCAGCGTTCTCCGACCCATATTTTCTTCTTCCCAACTGCAATTGCAGATTCAATCAGATTATCCATCGCTGTGGATATTCGAAGAGGCCTTGTTTCTTGTTGGCGATTATCTCTAGGATATTATTAGTGATTTCACGGCGACATGCACAAGAACAGGTAAAGGATTCCGGCTGTGTTTGAGATCAGATGGCAAAAAACATAGTTCTTGAGGGCGACCACTATGAAAAACTTGTAACAGTTTAAGCTCCTCTAAGATCTAGCTATGGTTGACATGGAACCTTTGGCACAAAAAGCATGTGTATATTGGGCACAGAAAGCAGAGCCAGTTATTTTCCTGATGCAGGATGCTACTTTGGGAAGGGGGGTTTGCCTTTTATGGCAGCTCCAATTGCATTGTGCATTAACCATGGAGCTTGGAGCTCAAATAATCGGTTGTGGCAAGTATTCAAATGATAGATTCAGATACACCAGATCCATCAGAAGTTGCTGGATGTGGAGAGCTCTTAACTAAGGATGTCTGCTGCCGATTCATCTCCATTACTCTGGAGATTCAATGAACCGCCTTTTGTTGCTGTCGATTCATCTCCACGACTGTGGATGTAAGCTCTGACTATGGTCGACATCAAATCCTTTGCTGCAGATAACTATGGATTTCCAAGGTAGATGAGTCTACAACGCGGTCAGTTTTCTCTCTTTCTTTTTCATTTTGTGGCATTCATGCGTATCCTGTGCATCGCTGTGTATTTGTTGAGAAAGGATACCGGATCGTTTGGTATTCCATTTTATTTCTTATTCAATCACTAAGTTGAGTTGTCTTAATCCATAGCTGTGCTGCAAATTAGAGTAGCCAGGCTGCCATTCTAGTTCTCGCTGCGATTCAGATAGCAATCCGACAAACCAATTTTGAAGCTTGCTGCAATCATGGTCTCCTCTGCCAATCAAGCTTACTGCAATCATGGTCTCCTCTATGTCCGCCATTAGTCTGCAATTTGAATGCTCACCAACAAATGAGTTATGTCTGCTGCCATGCAAAAGTGTTCTGCCTCCAGCGTTTACATCTTAGCCAATTTTCAAGTATTTGCAGTCATCACTCAAATGGCAGATCTTCTCGCTCTTCGAGCTCAATATGCTCCCTCAAACTCCTCATCATCACATCCATTTTGCCCTCCATAGCCATAGCCAGAGGATCGTGATTGTTGCATTTCTTTGATCTGGTTGATCTGCCCTAGATTTATCGGCCAGAGTTTTCCCCTTTTCTCCCGCACTTTAGCATGGGATACATTACAAGCTCTTCTGAAACAGAGTGCCGGCTTATCTCCCATACAAACTAATTAAACCATTTCTTTGCATCTTCTTCTTTGTTTGCCTTGGCCGCTTCTGCATGATCGTGCCTTACTCGGTCTATTATATCTTTTCTTTCATGGCTCTGTTGCATGCTCTGCTGGTGCTGGCTATGCTGTGCTCCCATTTGAGCCATCGCCTGCTTAGAACTACGAATTAAACACAAATCTTTCCAAATCATCTCCAGATTGAAGCAAAGCATGAAACTTTTGTAATAACAAAAACAAAATTGTCAAAAAAGATATGAGATAATCTTGCGCTACTTACTCTCTTCAAAGAAAAGTGTGGAATGCGTTTTCCAGAGAGAACAGGCACCGAAAACAGAGTTTGGAAGAAGAAAAAAAAAAAAAGGGGGGGGCAGCAATTTATGCTTACCAACGGATTAGAACTATGGTAGAACGGTGCAGGGGAGAAGAAGGAAACAGGCTCGAGGCGGGCACATGCTGCGGGACGAGAAACATAATAAAGATCTTTTCATATCTTTTCGCTCAAGGCATATTTTTTCGCTCAAGGACCCAGTATATAATGACATTGATTTAATTTTTAATGGTAGCTAAGCATTGGTATGACGAGGTTTAGCTTAGCTTGAGGTTGTATGCTTAGTTTGTCCAAGTATGCCCCTCACATTAGTACATCACTAGACCTACTTTTGTTCCAGGATTTCTTTTGTATGCCTTTGTTGATTTTCCTGATATTCATGACCTTTTATCCATTGGTTTCATCTATTATGGCCATTGAGTCAGATTGATTGCTATTCTCCTAGGTGCTCCCCTTTGTTGCCACTTTACCAATGTGCCACAAGTCCCTATGTTTTAGTTTTACATAACAAATCCCCTTTGTTTGAGTTTTCATGTTTGTTAGTTCCTGCTACATAATCAATATGACCATTTATATTTCGTTTAAGTGCTTTCAACCTAGAGATGCTTCTCCATAATATAGCATGATCATTTAAACGTTGGTGAGTCCTATCCTTTATTGACTTAGAGACTCTATAGGGTTCACACTTTTGGAGTAAGAGTCACATGCTTTAACCTCCTTTTGGGTTAAGCATGGATTGACGTAATGCTTTTGTGGCTTTCATTTGTACAAAGGTATTAAGCCTTTGGACTACACCATTTGGTTGAGGTTCATGCATTGTTATTGTCATCATCCTTGCTTGTTATTTCTACAAGGTTGCAGATTCATGTATTATCGTTTTTTTTATGTATTATCGTTTTTTGGCCATCCAATGACGGCACCTTCCACAGAATATGCTGCCTGGAGAAATCCAGGCCGCAAGTGCGCAGTCAACCAAGGGTCAAATTGACCCCATAAAATAGGGGCACAAAATGCCCACAAACCATTGTCTAAAACAGAAATACACGTGGCCAACAAGCATCAAATACTTACAGTGTGAACACTAATTTATCACAACAGGAACATTTGTTACAGTAAGAACCGACATTAATTTATCACAACACAAACATTTGTTACAGTAAAGAAGCGCCACATGCATATTCACATCATCGGCCCTCTCACAAGCCTCAGTTTCTGTCCACCGAATGACCTACTTATATGCCCTCTTTAGAAAACAGAGTCTTTTCTGCATAAACTGTATGAATTGCTTGTTCTTCAAAAGATCAACTGCTTTTTGATTCGAAAGACTAATTCAATTTTGGGTTGGCCCTGCATTCTGGTCTTAAGATGCATGCGGGGCATTTGCTCCCTACCATCCCTGCAGATGGGCATCCCGTTCAAGTACCGGAATATTGATAGCTTAGCACTAATTAGCACCAAGAGGCCAGGTTTGCCAAAATCCCAATCGCAGAGCATACTGTATTCTGAACAAACCTTCCAAGACAATATTTAAACTGCCGCTGCAGCATGTCTGAGTCAAGCATATTGCCAAGGGAAAAATTGTGAATCTGAATCATTAGGAGCTCACAACACAGATTTGTATTTTATATAAAGGCAAATAGACAAACAGCCAAGGCTTTCAATCCCTGTTAGAAGCAGTCGGATTTAGCAATAGCTCAGGAATCCGTCAGGAAATAGACCAAAAAATCCTTGCCAGTATAGAAGCCTAATCAATCATGGTAAATTTCTGGAGCTCGTTTTGCCGAATCCATGGCCCTTTCCGTAATTATGTGCCCATTAACTGGAGCATCTACTGGAGCAACGATACCAAGCTTGGCGCTGAGCAACAGAATCAACAATTTGCACTTCCAAGCACCAGCAGATGAGTTTCGTCTTCAACCCGCCACCTGCAACAGCCGGAATTGGCAAGCCCATGGCCGGCTACCATCTGTCCAGCCCGCACGGGCATTGTTATCCCCAATCCGACCTTTGACAACAGCAGAATATGGCTTCTTCCCCTAACTCACTTGCTAGCGTCAGCTTTCCACCCTTCAAGCTACGAATACAGTAAAAAACAATTAACAATCTTAAGTTATAAATATACGGAAGTTGATCATGCACACATTATTGCTTTGGATAATCATTCAGTGAGAAGTTAATGTTACATACGTTATTCATCCAAGTTGGTTTCTTGATCTCCAGTACTTTTGTTGTATGTTTGTTTCCTGTACATAGCTATTGATACTGTGTCTAGGATTTGACAGTCCCTCTATACTCGGGACTATAATATTGTTTTTTATTACATTCGATGCATCGTTTTATTTCTTTAGTTTATTTTTCACATGAAATTGAGGGTCTTCATGTGTACATATCCTGTTTAAGTTCTTTCAGTTCTGTCTGTTGGTTAGGGTTGTTATCAAAGGTTGGCTAGTTGGCTTTGGTTTTGCATCAAGTTGGTATCTATGCTTCTATTTTTCACTTGGATGTTAGTTCCCATTTGAAGTCTATATTTGCTCTGCTTTTGCTCCATTTGGTTTATTATTTCTACATTTCATTTAATTTCTTTAATTCATGAGTTCCTTTGATCTAGTTGGCTTGTTAGTCCCCTTTTTGTTAATTTTCTGTTTCTTTTCTAGTTATCCCATGTGTTGCAGTCGTTCTACTAGTTTTCGTTGCTTTAATCATCTCAATGTGTATCCCATTAGTCCCCTTTTGTTCTAATTTGCTCCCTTTTAATCCATTCCCTGTAGCCATTTGTACTTTGTTTTCTTCATTAATTCTTTCAGTCCCATGTGTTATAATGCACATCTTGTTCTTCTAGTTCTGGTTTCTTTGCTCCAATCTAGCAATTCCCACAGTTTATTACTGCCCCTATCCTCTTTGTCCCTATATTTTTCCAAGGTCCTTTGCTCCAGGCATGTAATATACCTTTTGTTTTACCACTGCCATCCGTTTTTGTTCGCCATTATATGTTTAGATCCTTTGGGTATACTTGCCCCATTTGCTTTGTTGGTTCCAGGTTGTTTTGTTCTCTTGAGTAGTTCCATTGCACTATATAATCCATTAGTTGAAGTAGCTCCATTCATCATATGAGCGTCTCTAGTTCTATTTGCTTCGTTTCACTTTTATTTGTTTCCCTTTATTCTCGTTTTTGTCCCTTTTAGACTATCATATTTGTCTCATTTCATCTTAGATTAAAAACTTTCCTTGGCAATTTGCTCTTTTTGGATCATTGTTCAGTTGCTTCAATAGTTCCATTTGTCTAGGTATTCTACTAGTGCCTTTAGTCTTTTTAGGCTCTACTGTTATCTTACCTAATCCCGTCATCCTAGTAGTCTCTCTTGCTCCTTTAATCTTGAGATCCATTCTAGGGTTTCTGTGGCAACCGGTAGACACTTCGACGGACTGTATCTCTCACATCCGGTGTCGGATTTTTATGTGCTTGGTCTTGTTGGAAAGCTGGTTCAGAGAGCTTTCCAACGGTGTATGATACCTGCATGTTTGTCTTTGTTTCAGTGCTCAAATCTGCTGTTTTCCGGACTGTGTGCTAGGGTTTTTGTGGCAGCCCTTCTTCTTCCTTCTTTGAGAAGTATAGCCCTCGCCTGATGCCGTTGTTGGCCTTGGCCATGCGGTGTTGAAAGGTGTGTGTTGTACTCTTATTGAAGGTTACGAGAATGTTTTACTAATTCATACCCTAGTTCCTGATGGTGTTGTTGATGAAAGTCCGACACCAATATAGGGATTGGCGTATGTTTTAGTAAGTATTCGATTGGTCTCGTCTTGCGGCAGAATTTTGATCGGTCATATCTCTCGCATCCGGTGTCAGATTTTCATGTGCTTGGGCTTGTTGGAAAGCTGGTTCAGAGATCTTTCCAGCGGTGTATGGTATTTGCATGCTTGGCTTTGTTTCTGTGCTCAAATTGGCACTTTTCCAGGCTGTGTGCTAGGGTTTCGTGGGCAATCGGTAGACACTTCCGACGGGACCGTATCTCTCTCATCCGGTGTTAGATTTTCATGTGCTTGGGCTTGTTGGAAAGCTGGTTCAGAGATCTTTCCAACGGTGTATGATACCTGCATGCTTGTCTTTGTTTCGGTGCTCAAATCTGCACTTTTCCGGGCTGTGTGCTAGGGTTTTGTGGCAGCCCGGTACACACCCGATATCCGTGAGTCGCCGCCCAAGTCATACCCCAAGTCATGGCCACAGACACAGCCCCGTGTGTGGACCCACACTTGGTTGGTGAGCTACCTCGCACCACACCAACCCATCCCAGGAAGGCCCAAACACACCAACCACGGGTTGACCCCACGCAGCAGAGCCCCTCCGGGAAGACCATGAAGCGGGCCACCAAGGAAGAGGCCTCCTGCAGGGGAGAGACGCCTTCCATGAAGAGGGAGGCCCGGCCAAGGCCTGGCCGACCCGACAAGGGCCACATAGGCAATCCGCCAAATAACCTTGGAGTCGCATCCAGGCGAGGGTTGAGGCCAACAAAGGCACGCCTTGCGTGGCCTCCCCCGACAGAGGTGGAGAACATAACATCTCTGATGTTGCGCAGGCGCTTGGTGCCAAAAACGACGAATCACGTAATTGGAGGATCGCGTACGACAAAGCGCATGATAGCATCCACTTGCTACAATTTGACGTACAAAGCCAATACCAGCAGGGAGCTTGCGATATGAGGGGGCGCGGTAGACACCGTGTTGGTAGCTATGGAAGCCGGGACGCAGGACAGAACCGGGTAGAGCAGAGACACTCGTAACCCCGCCCCTCGATCCGTGCCGAGGTTGAGGAGGCTAAGGCCACGCCCGAGGAGCACAAAATGCCGCCTCCGTCAGAGGTTGCGAGGCCGCCACCGCGAGACAAGGGATTCCAGGCGCTTTGAAGCTAGCCGTGCAGAACTGAAGCCGAGTAAGGATTTAGCACGCAGATCGGGAGCTACAGAGCTTCTGCAGCGCCGCTGCCCAAGAAGGCAAGGGCCTCCATGCCGGTGGCACATGAGCAACTCCGCCATTGCACGGGAGATGGCAAGACATGACAACGCCCCGCAAGAGCCGAGCCCGCACCGGAGAACGTAAACCACAACAAAAGAACACACCAACCCCGCGAACCCACCAACCTACAGGACGCCAACCCGAACACATGTCATGGACACATCGACACGCCGCCGCCACCACCCCGGGCGGGCCGCCCACCTATGCCTCACCCACCTCAACCAACACCTGGTGTGCCCCCCCAACTTCAGAACGTAGACGCGCAGAGCCGCGAATGTGGTAGTGCGAGGCCCGACGGAGGAGTCGGGAGAACATCTCACTTCCACCCGCATTACGTATCTTTGACCGGATGATGTTCCCAAAGACTGTGACCATTGGAAAGGCGAAGTCGCCATGGAATTCAAATACCGACGCCCCGGTGGTCATCTTCACGCTTGAGAGCGCGTGCGAAGCTGGGTGGCCATCCCGCCGTGGCCGGAAGTTGAAGGGGACGGCTCAGACGTTGACCGACTTGACCCCAAAGACAAAGCAAGAGACCCGGGCGTGAGCTGGCCAAAGTCGTGGACCCGCCGCAGACATGGAGGGGCAGCTGGCTGGTCCGGGAAGGATGCGCCAATTCAGCAGCCAAACAGGGGATGCGGGCACTCCGCCCCTCGAAGTCCCCTCCGAGGGGGCCCCCCAGCATGTGCATCCACATCTTCCGCCCCCCTCGGGACCACCACTACCACCGACCTGGCGGGCGATGCATGCCACTAAATAGGGATCGTGGCTCGCCGTGGTATCCCGGAATTGCCGTGGCTTTCCATGGCGTAAGGGGACAGCCTCAATTTGGCCGCCATGGACATGGACCTTATCTTCCTCATGGAAACATGGGAACATGCCGGGTCACAAAGCACTACCTGATTTGCCAGATACCGCCTACTTCCCATCTTCAATGAGTGCACCGGAAACGAGGACACCTGGAGGAATTGCGTTATTACCGCATGACAGCCTTGGCCCAATCGGTCTCCCCCGGTAAGGCGCATGTGCACAACAGATACCGTGGGTGCGAAAGTGTAATCAAATGATGGCAGCCCTCTCTTTGTGGCGGCTTGCTACTTCCCACATGTTGAGAGCAACTTTACCACACGCACTTGATGTGGACAGCAGGAGCCCTATGTCGATCTATATGATGACATACAAACAAGCATGCATAATTGGGCAAGGTCATGTTGCTTGAGATTTCAATGCGCCGCACAAGGGCGAAAGCATCCCAAAATTCGCGACCTCTAGCCGAGGAGGTATTGCAAATGGACCCCGCAGAGATGGTTTGGCCAAGGGCGCCGATGACAAAATGTGACACGCAGATGGGCGGGCAAATGCCGCTGCTGGGCAAGATCTTTGACCTCGCCATTTGCAATGGGTCGGGCACGCGGCCGGGCCCTCCACCCGCTTCACTTGTAGACAGGAGAACCGTGGGGCGGCACCAAAGGTGGTGGATTACGCGCTAGCGCATCGAGCAATGCCTACACTTGATCACTCGCTTCGTGGTCGGGACAGTGGCCGGACGAGGAAGTAGACTCCACCATCAGCCCCTCGTTTGCATATAAATTGGCAGTGCCAACCGAAAGCACCCATTGCCCCAACACCCCATGTACCACGGTTAAGGCCCGGACTATGATCATGCGGCGGTCTATGCGAGGATGCTTGAGCATGAGCTGCCGGAGTGCTGCAACTCCCCCACACTTCAAAATGCAGACGGCCCAAAAACCAAATTCTTCTCGAGGGTAGGGGATGATGCTTTGGGAGAGACCGCTTCGATGATCCACGTGGGCTGCAACCACCTTCCCCGCAATCATCGGGTTCGATGATCTAATGTCGGAGTTGAAACGATGGCTCCGCCAAGTGCTGGACCCCACCATTCGGCAGCAGTCAGTCGGGCCCACAATACCGCCCCCTTCCTCAAGACCAAGAAAGCTGTACCTTAAGTGAGCACCAAAGAATGAGATGTTTGGTCTTCTAGACCGCCACCCTAGGGCCTTCTCGAGAAAGGTCTTGAGTAAGCCCGCATGTTTCACGTGAAATATTACCCCCGAACAATGGGTGAGATACTTGCAACAAATTGTATGACCCAATGGGAAGCCGGGCACCGATTCCTCGCTGAGACAGGCCTAGCACTGGTCATTACCGGGGGATGTCATAATGGGCCCGCAACGCCGCTAACTGAAGGCGCAGAGATTTGATGGTATGCGTGCGGAAGCTTCTCAAGTGGGCCGGGCCCCCAATGGTGCCGGGTTCACATCACTCTTCAACAGGCATTGCAAGAAGGCTTCCCCCCGACCGACTACCAAGAGAGTTGTGCCCATATACAAAGCGGGGGACCCCACGCAAATGTACCCAACTATCGTACCATTATGGTCGGGCCCGCCTTTGCCAAGTTGCTTGCCGGGATTCTTGAGCGATTGACACTTTGGGCGTAGGATGGAGAAGTGCGGGCTCGCGACGCTGGCGGCCCACCACGGCATTCTACTATTGACCATATCTTCACTCTGCGAACACTCATAGAGGATAGCCGGAATCGACGCCTAATCAGATCGCTGCTTTGTGGATTTCGCAAAGGCTTTTGACACATTGCCCTGGATAAGTTGTGGGACGATTGAGACAAAATTTAGGGACCCCGGCCGACTTGCGTAATGCTATATACGCACTATACGAGGCTTGCCCTACCGCCTCACACCGCCGGGGAGCCCGCTGTTAGTAGTATTGGGGTGCCTGTGGCTGCCCCTCTATCCCCGACGCCTTCGGCTTTGTACATTGACCAGCCTAGAAGAATGGCTAGTCAGAGCACCTGGGAGGCGCCAGCTTGATGCACCACATAATCCGCAACTCATATATGCCGATGATGTTGGCTCGCCGCATATACCCCGAGGGACATGCAACGCCACCGGATGCTTTGGACACTTTCTCGCCAATTCACCGACATGAGAGTTAACTTTGGCTAAGACAAGGGTGTCAGCTGATCCCATCATCTCGCACCCACGCCTTCCCTCATTCACTTACCGTGAGGCGTGTAGTGGAGGTGGCTCAGTCTTATAAGTATTTGGGCATTGAGTTTTCTACTACCACACACCGGGATGCATCCATCGTTTACGGGTCACTGCAGTCGGAAAGCCCCCTCTGTATGACCGTGCACACTTGTTCGGGCCTTGGTTGAACCGGTCCTCCTCTATAGGGCGTATGTGGGGGCCGTGATATCCCTCACCACTTGGAACGATCTAGAGCGGTGTACGAAGCTTTCTTGGCCCGGCACCGGGAGTGAAATCCACGGTCCCATATATCGATCTTGCTCCAAGAGACAGGCTTCCTTCCATTACAGAGGGCTGCTACTGAACGTCACATTATTTACTTCCGAGAAGGTGGTGGCTATGGATGAAGCCCGGCTGCCCAACCTTGCTTTGGCAAAGTGGCGATGGGCCCGCAAGCGACTCAAAGCCCTCTTTGGAAAGACAAGCAAGCCCAGTGGTTCTCACTATGGAATGTGCAGCACACGATGTGGACCAAAGCATACACCGAAGGAACGCCTGGGCCGCCTTGAAGCAGTATTTGGATGCTTGCTTCATGGCCAAGCTTTGGGATGCAGAGGCCCCGGCACATGTCAAGGTGGCAAATTATCGGCTGCAGTTAATCCCATGCTCACGAGGGGCCCACACCACTACTCCTCGCACCCATCTACCCATGAAAAGCCGCCAGGTGATTGTTTCCATTCGCACAGTGTGCACACCACCTACGCATTGAGACAGGGAGATGGATTCTGGAGCCGCGTGAGGACAGAGTCCCCGGCTTGCCGCCAACAGGGGTGCCATTGAGGATGAAAGTCACGCCCTCCGTGCCTCGGCGTGCAGACGAGCATATCCTGCCTCTAGATGCTCTAAGTTAGTTGTGCCCCATCGCCTTGCATGAGCTAATGAGCACGGCCTCAGAGGGCTTGTTGGGATCAGACCGGAGGTAATGGATACGCTGACTCCGCTTATGCCCCCCGTCCGACATTAACCTCGCTTGTACTTGTGATTATGTATATAACTGTGCAGTATGTCGGCATCCTTATTGCTACTAAGGTTTTTCCCCCGAAAACCCTTCGGGGCGGGGGTTTTTTAATCCTGGTAGTAATACGCCTGCTGCTCTCTCTCTTTGTACTTGGGTCCCATAGGCCAGTTGGTCTCCGTGGACGATAAAATCATATTCTATTCTATTCTATTCTATTTTATTATTCTCTTTGGCCTTCTCCCACTTCTTTCATTATTTACTTTGTTGCATTTTGCTAGCCCATTTAGTCATGTTTGTTCTATTCCTGCCATTAACTCCATAGTCTTTTGTTTCTAGTTGTCATTAATTCATTGGTTTTATTGTTGGAATGTCTCTGTGGCTTTCCTTTGCTTTAGCATTAGATGTAGATTCAGGTATGCAAATAGATTTGTTAGTCCCACTTTTGATTCTTTTCATTCATTGTTCTACTTGCTCTAGTTGCATCCCTTGTTTTAGGGTTGCTTATTAGTATTTAAACCCCTTAGTTCCGTTTGCTTCATTTTTGCAGCAGTTCAGTTCAAGGTACTAGTACCTTTGTTATTTTGGTTCCGATTCCTTCTGCTTTCTAATGTTAACCCCAATATTGTCTATATATCCTATCTATCTCATTAATCCTTTTGTCTGCTGTTTACTTGATGTATTCCTGCAATTGCTTCATTTTCATTTCTCTTATTTTGCTCTTTTATTCTTACTTGTTGGTTCTCTTGTATCCTTTCTGAACATATATAATTATTAATGGGACGATTCTTGAGAATATTCTTCGTCATCGAGGCATTGATCCGGTCCGTCCATAGGGATAAGAGCAAATTTAAATGCTTAGTTTTAGGGGCATTCCCAAACCTGGTCGAGTTGGATCGATGATGGTCGAATTCTCGGCCCGAAGAAGCCAGATGGCGTCCAATTACGGTTGGATTCGAGATAAGAGAACAAGGCGTGGCCGTGGATGGCGGAATCGGCAATAATCGTGGGCGTAATCATGAGCGTAAATTTGCCGACATAGAGCAAAGCGGCCGATGGCGTCGAAACATGGTTGGATTCGAGATAACAGAACCACTGGGCAGCGGCAGATGGCGGAATCAGAGGCAAAGAGCAACAATCGTGGCGAGAATCGTGGAGCGAGACTTGCCGACATGGCCATAACATGTGATGTATAAATAGGTCGGACTCGGTGGCGATGTTTGAAGCAGATCTCAAGGTTTTTTGGTCGACAAAGTCCGATTACAATTGGGAAAGGTATGCTCTCGTCCGGATATGTAGAGTATGTCTTCAACTGGATTGTGCATTCGTTTTGCATGCTTTATGGTATTAGTTGCGCATCTAGATAATTCTTGAAGTTTTAGATAGACCATTGAACTGGTCCAAGGAGATGGCCTTCTAATCGCGAGGAGCCGACAAATAACATGTTAAATTGAAAGATTGAGTATTCATTTAGCCCACAACTTAGGCCATACAATTTCGAACTTGAATGCCATTCGGACTTACGTTTACTCACGATTCCCAAGAACGCCACTTGATTTAACCATAGACACCTTTTAGTGAATTTTGGTGCATAGATCTGCCCGGCCTTATCGGAACCACGGATCTGAATGGTGCCATTATATTTGTCGGTTTGCAAGTCGAAAAGTAAGGAAGTAGTCAGTGCAGAAAAGTCCGGCAGCATCATTCCAAAGATTAGAAATAAAATTTAAAGCTCCTCTATTTTTTGCTTTAACAATCCTTACAAATATTCTCGGTGTTTAGGCGACTTGCAAGGCCACTAATTGCTTCTCGATCCAATATGCCATCTATTCCTATTGAAGCGATCATAAACTATTATGAACTGCGAAAGCAATACTTCAAAGTACACAACAATTTTATCCGGCAATTGGTGATTGTTCCATTGCTCATCGTAAAAAGGTCGCAAAGTGACATTATTCAACCAGATCTCGGGTTTTGAATAAGCGGTCTTGCACATGCATTCAACATGAAACATTTAGATATGTTATATAACCAAGTAAAGAATGATCCTCTCTCGGATATTAAGCATCCGTGAAGAGCAGAGTGGTGGAAGGTGCGGGGGGCATCTTGGCTTTGCAAAAAAGCCCTTCAAAATGACCTACGACCAGCGTGGCTAATAACGAGCCCGACACATGTGTAGTTGCCTTCGTTTGTGATGACACCGGCTTTAAGAAGGGCTGAATTTGCTCCTTTAATCTGCACCCATGCTAAACACCATGCCCTCATATCATACTCCACTCCATCTTTTACTAGGGGATTTTAACAAATATGGCATACACGAAAGTGTGTATTTAGTAGCTATGGTCGGAAGGCGAAATATCCAAGCGGGGCCTGATTGAGGAGTAGAACGTTGCCTTGCATTAGAAATCCATTTCCTCCATTGCTAGATCCCACCGTGTATGTCCGCCCATTATCTTTAGCTCCATCCTTCAAGACCATGCTTAAATTTAGGGTTTAAAATAATTCCTCCATTATCACGGCTTCTCACGGGATCCGCAAACACTATACCTATCCATTATTTAGAAGCATATGTTATTTTAACATGTTAAATTCTTACATGTATATAGGTTTGTTGAATCATATGATAAACCCGATGAAAAAAACGGACCTTTTGAATTGCTATACTAGGATTTGAGCCGAAGACGAGAATAAGAGGATGAATGATTTGTCCAAACACGAAAATTGCCTTGCTCTGGACAATAACACTGCATTAGAATTATTATCATAAGCAACATAGCCTTTTAGATTGCATGAAGTTCAACCCCAATTCCAATGTTTGCTACAATATGTCATTCTGAACTAAATCTAGATGTAGCCTTTTATGCCTAATCTTTGAAGGAACGCATGCAAAAACACACCTTTGTAATGTAAAGAACGAAAAGTTAGTAATGTACCTGTGCTATAAAACCCGAAGTTAAAATGAGCACGAACGTCATGACAAGCTTCAAACAAGCGGGCAATCCCCGGGCGGATATTGAATCGCACGCCATGCCGCCCAAGACAAAAGTGGCGAATCTGAAAAAACCCTCTTGTCCCAAGACAAATCTGCTGGTTTGTAAAGGGAGCGATAAAGCGAAAATTGTGTCTCATTGGTTTTGTAAATCGTGGAATATCTTTGTAGTACCATGTCGGCGGGATGAAAGTTCTGAATTATTAGTGCATATTGTAATCTAGCTCTACAAATACAAGATAGATATTTGAGCATATATGCTGCGAAAGATGTCAATTTTCAACGAGAAAAAATCCAATATTTGAGCATATATCTTTTGCAACATGTCAATTTTCAACAAAAAAAATCCAATTAAATTGGTATAGTTCAAGGGCTTCCTCACTATTCCTAAGCTTGGCTTTAGCCAATATAATTCCGATCCATGTATATGCATTTGGTCTTTGAAATTACATCATATATTTTATTTGCCTCAAACAAATTTCCATGATAAGCAAACAACCGAATGAGATGATCACCTAAAATGGCAAATAGAATCAAGCCCATTATAGGCCATGAGGGATTGAACATGTCTGCCGCCTCAAGGTTTTTCCTTACCTCACATTCTTGAAGAAGATAGTATGCACCATTTCTAGTTAAGCGAGCCCCTTGCTTGAGGATATGAATGGCCTCGATCATCAATCCATCTCCATAGATTTCTTATACAAAAAGGAGCCCAAACCTTCGAGATAAGAAACGGTTGGGCAAAAGGCGGATGGCGGAATCGGCAATAATCGTGGGCGAATCATGAGCAGAAATTTGCCGACATAGAGCGGCGGCCGGATGGCGTCGAAACATGGTTGGATTCGAGATAAGAACCCGTTGGCAGGCCGCCGATGGCGGAATCGAGGCGGCCCGGCAACAAATAACGTGGGGTAATCGCGTGGCGGGGAGACTTGCCGACATGGCCATAACCCGTGATGTATAAATAGGTCGGACTCGATGGCGATGTTTTGAAGCGAGATCTCAAGATTTTTGGTCGACAAAGTCATATTACAATTGGGAAAGGTATGCTCTCTCGTCCGGATATGTAGAGTATGTCTTCAACTTTGGATTGTGCATTCGTTTTGCATGCTTTATAGTATTAGTTGCATCTAGATAATCCTTGAAGTTTTAGATAGACCATTGAACCGGTCCAAGGAGATGGCCTTTAAGGCGAGGAGCCTGACAAATAACATGTTAAATTGAAAGATTGAGTATTCATTTAGCCCACAACTTAGGCCATACAATTTCGAACTTGAATGCCATTCGGACTTCATTTATCTGGCGATTCCCAAGAACGCCACTTGATTTAACCATAGACACCTTTTTAGTGAATTTTGGTCTGCATAGATCGATCAACCTTATCGAGAACCACGGATCTCGAATGGTGCCATTATATTTGTCGGTTTGCAAGTCGAAAGTAAGGAAGTAGTCACCGCGATGAAGTCCGCTTCGCATCATTCCAAATTAGAAATAAAATTTAAAGCTCCTCTATTTTTTGCTTTAACAATCCTTACAAATATTCTCGGTGTTTAGGCAAAGACTTGCAAGGCCACTAATTGCTTCTCGATCAGTAATATGCCATCTATTCATATTGAGCAAGATCATAAACTATTATGAATGCGAAAGCAATACTTCAAAGTACACAACAATTTTATCCGGCAATTACGGTGATTGTTCCATTGCTCATCTGTAAAAGGCTGCAAAGCGACATTATTCAACGGATCTCCGTGTTTGAATAAGCGGTCTTGCACATGCATTCAACATGAAACATTTAGATATGTTATATAACCAAGTAAAGAATGATCCTCTCTCGGATATTAAGCATCGCGTGAAGAGCGAGTGGTGGAAGGCTGCGGGGCATCTTGGCTTTGCAAAAACAGCCCTTCAAAAATGACCTCTGACCCACTGTGCGCCCAATAACGAGAGCCGACATGTAGTTGCCTTCGTTTGTGATGACACCGGGCTTTAAGAAGGGCTGAATTTGCTCCTTTAATCTACACCCATGCTAAACACCATGCCCTCATATCATACTCCACTCCATCTTTTACTAGAGGATTTTAACAAATATGGCATACACGAAAGTGTGTATTTAGTAGCTATGGTGAAGGGCGAAATATCAAGCGGGGCCCGATTGAGGAGTAGAACGTTGCCTTGCATTAGAAATCCATTTCCTCCATTGCTAGATCCCAACAGATGTCACGACCATTATCTTTGGCTCCATCCTTCAAGACCATGCTTAAATTTAGGGTTTAAAATAATTCCTCCATTATCACAGTAACTTCTCTGAGGATCCGGCAAACACTATACCTATCCATTATTTAGAAGCATATGTTATTTTAACATGTTAAATTCTTATATGTATATAGGTTTTGTTGAATCATATGATAAACCCGATGAAAAGAAACAGGACCTTTTGAATTGCTATACTAGGATTTGAGCCGAGAAGACGGAATAAGAGGATGAATGATACTGTCCAAACCACTGAAATTGCTTGCTGTGACAATAACCTGCATTAGAATTATTATCATAAGCAACATAGCCTTTTAGGTTGCATGAAGTTCAACCACAATTCCAATGTTTGCTACAATATGTCATTCGAACTAAATCTAGATGTAGCCTTTTATGCATAATCTTTGAAGGAGCGCATGCAAAAACACACCTTTATATAACAACGAAAAGTTAGTAATGTACACATGCTATAAAACACGAGTTAAAATGAACACGTAACGTCTGACGGACAAGCTTCAAGCAAGTAGGCAATCCACAGACGGATATTGAATCGGCACGCCATCTTTATCCAAGACAAAAGTGGCGAATCTTGCGAAAAAAAGCCTCTTGTCCAAGACAAATCTGCTGGTTTGTAAGGGAGCGATAAAACGAAAATTGTGTCACGTTGGTTTGTAAGCGTGGAATATCTTTGTAGTACCATGTCGGCCAGGATGAAAGTTCACAATTATTAGTGCATATTGTAATCTAGCTCTACAAATACAAGATAGATATTTGAGCATATATGCTTTACTGCATGTCAATTTTCAACGAAAAAAATCAATATTTGAGCATATATCTTTTGCAACATGTCAATTTTCAACGAGAAAAATCCATTTCGTTGGTATAGTTCAAGGGCTTCCTCACTATTCCTAAGCTTGGCTTTAGCCAATATAATTCGATCCATGTATATGCATTTGGTCTTTGAAATTACATCATATATTTTATTTGCCTCAAACAAATTTCCATGATAAGCAAACAACCTAATGAGATGATCACCTAAAATGGCAAATAGAATCAAGCCCATTATGGGCCATGAGGGATTGAACATGTCTGCCGCAAACTCAAGGTTTTTCCTTACCTCACATTCTTGAAGAAGATAGTATGCACCATTTCTAGTTAAAAGCGAGCCCCTTGCTTGAGGATATGAATGGCCTCGATCATCAATCCATCTCCATAGATTTCTTATACAAAAAGGGCCCAAGCCTTAAATTTGAGCAGCAGGAATAATTTTGTTTTAAAGAGGCGGGACTTCATTTTTTATTCAACTTGAATGGCAAATCTTTAGTTCACCCATTCCATAGCATGTCAAAGCATTGAAGAGAACGATTAAGAATTTGGCGGAAGATGACTTGTTATCTTTGAGCCACAAAAAAAAAAAGCCGATGAACATATTTCTATAATCTTTGAGATAAAATGGGCGTGCATGGGACCAATTACGTCAGGTCAAAACACTTGAAACTTATTGCAATATTTATTCAAAATACTTAAAACTTATGGCAATATTTATTCGATTAGAAATATTATTGCTTGCCTGATTAGAAATATTATTACTTGCCTAGAATCTGTGAGACTCATGTGCAAGATACACCAAACAAAAACAGGACTAATAAACCAAGATACGTGTTGAAAAGTAAAACAAAGGTATTTGCCTTAGTTTTGCAATAAATCAATATATATTATAGAACATTAAACAAAAACAAAACTAAAAGGAAAAAAACATATCGATTATACAAAGACCAAGTTAACAATTGTGAAATATTAATTAGCAATTTCCTCACTAAGTTTTAATAAGAAATTAACAAATTTTCCGTTGCAAAAAAGGCACTTGATCCCACCTTCCTGCATGTCCTATAATAGCTGCACGTTTCCTTTCCAAAAATTGACTTATGGGAGCCTGGTCAATGCCAGCTCATTTCGGCAATACCCATAGCCATACCTTTGGAGTCGAAGGGTTTGAACTATAGAGAAAGCTATACATGGTAGGAATTTATGTTTGCAATGACTTGACATACATTTTGGGGCACAGATAGATCAAAAGAGTGCATGATGTCAAAGTGTATACAATACCACGCACCCATTTTCATTTGAAAATTAGCGACTTTGCTATATTGCAAACTCGCATTTGCATTCTATCTTTTTTCATGCCTCATACTAACTATGCGCTCGCTTTCTCCAATATTTTTATAATTTCACATTTGCATATTTTGACATGAAATCACATTTAAATGGATAAAGAACTATGTTTGACATGGTGTGTTTTTATGTGTGTAGAATATTGTCATGTGGAGATGGCTAGGGTTTTATCTTTGATAGCTTGCATCGTTTCATTCGAGAAAAGAAAATAAGAGAAAACAAAGTAAGTTGCCTTGCACATCATCGTATTTGTGCATTGTGTATCATTTGATTTATTGTTTTTATAAGTAGGCCAATTTGTGGTCCAATGCCTACAAGGGAACGACTAGCTAGTTTAACCGGAGAGCGTAGGGAGAAAAAATGCGACGAGAGCAAGAAAACGCTATTCTATTCGGATTGAAGGGAAAGAGAGAGACGAGAGAACGCTTTGCAAACTTAAATGAAGAGGATAGGATTAGGATCTGAGAGAAAAAAAAGACCATTATAGAGAACAACGGTCTAGGCGAATAGACATTGCAGATGGAAGATAGGAACGCGAAATCTAATGATTTAGATACCTCCACCATAGCTGTAGATAAGAGCTTGACCGGTAATGTAGATACAGGATCCCAAATTTGTAGTCAACGAACTAGTGTAAATGTCACACACAAACAATCTGCATCAAATAACTACACATCATCTCTTGCCAGAAATGATGGCCATATATCTCTGAGTGAGGAACAAGAGGAAAGGGTGTCGAAGAGAAGAGAAGAACGAGGAGAGATAGATAGAAGACAATGTGTCGAACAAATTTATGCGAGAATGCCTACATGTAATTACCAAAGCGGTGAAAGAAAACAAATGAAGAATTAGATTTGGGTGTAGGATCTCTCGATTGATGGCGAGGGCCTCAACACCTTTGGCGATCTCGTCATAACAACACATAAATAAGGCAATCGTCGCACATACGCTATGTGCTCATGGAATAAAAGATGCACATATTGTCAAATCCCCACCTCAACTTAGAGCAGAACGGTTTTGTTGCAATAAAGGAAAATGGCTATTACCGCTCTACCTCCTTTACCTCGACTTTAAACTACACCGCACAATATGCAAGAGTTTGCTAAATTAGCAAGAAAAGTAAACAGGTTATTCTGTTTGGCGTGCTTGGGTGAGTGGCGGGTTAAGAAATTTAGATTTTCCTTCATCCAGCTGACTATTCTTGGCTTAACATATCATCGACTACGGCCCACCACAGAAGCAGGGCATCCAATACATTGGTATATATATGATGAATCTGAACGATATGCACAAGGTCAAGACAAGCAAATACCATTCCAATGGATTGCTAGTGTGAGTTCGATCCTTAACCAAATAAATCCATTCATCCCAAGCCTCCGAACTATGGGAAGCATGCGTCTACCGTCAGCATACATTACAATTCAAGGAGCAATGGTAAGTAACGAAATTGCAGCCATTGCAGATGCTAGTAATATCTGACCAATATTTCTCCTCGGGTAGCTGGTTTTTGGGTTCGTAGTGAGGGGGAACCAACTTTCATGAACATACTCGATCCAATGTACGAACCGCTACAATACCCGCTTTTTTTCCCACATGGTACTATTGGATGGGGACTTGGAAATGAACATGGTTTTACACAATTGCAGTGGTACAGGTCTAGATTGCTAAATTAGGTCGTCTATGTGGAGAATATTTAGTCGACATGTATTCTAGAGTTGAGGATGCTCGATTAAACTACTTGAGCGCCAAACATTTCAAAATAGAAGAGTGCAATATGATGAGGACTATTCTCGAGCGAGAAAATGATGCTCAAAATGGCGTCATTTTACCATCATCCTTCTTGGGGTGTCAAAGATGGTGCTCTCGTGCAAGTTCTTAGATGCACTAGCACCGCTAGATCAAAAAGGTCGATCAACGTTATTCATTACTATGACTACAAATACGGATTGGCCAGAAATACAAACTAAACTGAGACCTGGACAAAATGCTTCCGATGTTCCTATGATCGTCATCCGCTGCTTCCATGGAAGGTTGCAACGGCTGAAGGAGCTTCTTCATAAATTCTTTCAACGCATATCATATGTGATAACAGTCATAGAATTTCAAAAACGTGGATTGCCACATGCTCATCTCGTTTTACGTACTGAACCTGACATACCAATCGAATGCATAGATGAGATAATCTCTGCTGAATTGCCTCTGAGATCTGTTCTTCGAGGACAAGTCCAAAAATTTATGATGCATAGACATACAGAAAGATGTTCTCCAAATGGCAATCCTTGTTGTTATAATTATCCGAAGGATGTCAACCCAACGACCTATCTTGATTCGAAGGGTTACGTGCAATATAGGAGGAGGTCAATAGACGATGTATGGGTGGTTCCATACAATGCTTTTCTCCTGCATCAGTTGGACTGCCACATTATGGTAGATATTGCATCCACAGTCCATGTATTCTCTTATCTTTATGGTTACATTTACAAAGGATTTGATAATGCCAATTTTCAAGTAACCCAAGAAAGGCACTCGGTTTCTATACCATCGGCATTAAACAGTCAACATGAAGCAGCAGCGGAATCCTCGTCAAGGAACAACGATCAAAGAGAGAATACCATATGCCAACCATCAGAGCATACACTATTTGTGGCTGCGGAATCCTCATCGAGGAACAATGATCAAAATGAAAATGAAAATAGCACATGTCAACCACCAGAGCATACACCATCTGAAGAAACTGTTAGGCGACCTCCTAGGAATGAAATACAGGATTACTTGAGGGCACGTTATCTATCGGCGTGACGAGAAGCGTGGAGAACAATGTCATATGATATAACAAATAAGTCTCCTGCCGTCAAATGCCTACCTTTGCACTTGCCACATTTAAATATCGAGGTCGTTGTTAGATCGATACTTCTTTAGATCCTCCGGATAACGAGTTTGATGCCTTCCGCGTACATTCAATATTATGAACAATATCGTTGATTTGTATGTAATTCGACATTGGCAATTGAATTTGAAGCCTATATGGAACAAGAGCGAGAGGGTTCACGAAAACATAGTGAAAAAAGGGTAAAGGCAACCCGGTTATTGTGTAGGATCACGATTGCTATTGCCTCGAGTAGGAGAAGCATTTTATTTGAGGCAACTCTTGCTGCATCGTGCTTTGTGAGAACATGGGATGAGTTGAAGATCGTTCATGAGCAACAATATGAAACGTATCAACAAGCTGCAGAAGCAGAAGGATTGCTCGCTGCACATAACGAGTCGGTATTAGTCATGGAAGAAGCAGTTTCTCTATCACTGAGTCCCACACAGCTGCGATTTCTTTTTGCCATGTTACTGCTCGATCAAGGTCCAGCGGTGGAGCTATGGACTAGGTTCAAAATACCAATGAGTATTGACCTATTAGATGAATACCCAAACGATGAAGCAATTGCATTTAATGAATCCCTTCATCTGATCAACAATATTCTAACACAACGTAGTACTAACATCATGGCATTCGGTCTCCAACTGCATCCTCGTCTTGAAAGAAATGTCATGCGTGAACTAAAAAAAATTTCTGACCACCAGACATACTTAGATACTGTGATACAAATGACAAGTATAATGAATACTGACCAACATGAAATATACAGTTTCATTCAAAAATGGCTTGAAACATCAGAAAGCAACCAAGCTATATTTGTCGACGGAAACGCTGGTAGAGGAAAAACCTTCTTGCTAAATTGTGTATGTTTGTCTATACGAGGTAATCAATGTATAGCACTTCCTTGCGGTACAACAGCATTAGCCGCTCTTCAGTATCCAGGAGGGCGAACGGCTCACTCCCTGTTCCAGATCCCTGTGGAAGAAAATAATGCAGGACTTCATTCAATGATAGAGCATGATTCCGCGGCAGCGGAACTGCTCATTGCATCTAAGGTCATTATTTGGGATGAATTCCCAATGGCCAATAAAGTTGTCATAGAAAGCCCATCATCTGCGTTTAAACGACTATGCGGAATGATCTTCCCTTTGGAGGGAAACACTTTATCGCCTCACGGAGACTTGGGACGGTAGCTCCCATTTGTCAAGGGAGGAGGAGAAATGCGACATATAATGCATTTATAAAATCCTCGCCACTCACTGGCAAAGTTTTAGTGTATTCATTAGAACAACCAATACGCAATGCGAGGATCCCTGAACCCGATGCGGTTTGTTGATCGATATAGGAGAAAATTGAGAAGAATCCACGGTCTCATTGGATATCTTCAACACAACTACTAGCGTTGAAAGTAGCGTTGAGTTTCTCTATCCATCTAGCATCCTTCAAGACTCAGCAATATGCAAAAGACACAACTTTTTGTCGCCAATTAACAAGTGTTGATAATATCAATGGTTGTGTTCTTAGTAGACTGTTTAGTAATGACAGATTGTATTATAGTCATGATCATATCTCCGAACAAGATGAAATCATACATGACCATCCCTATGCGACATCAGATTTTTTAAATAACTTCACCCATTCTGGAATACCCAACCATGAACTAAAGCTTAAGGTAGGTGCAATATGTCACATTATGAAACGACTAGACATGGAAAAGGGTTTGGTAAAAAATGCAAGAGTTATGGTGATTTCGATGCACACAAAATTTGTAATGGTAAAAGTATTAGATGATACAGCTCAAGAGGATGCATGCACATATCCAATCTCTAGAACAGACTTTTTTTATCAGCCAGAGAATCGGCCCTGGACCATACATAGACGGCAGTTACCTCTCCGATTATCTTATGCAACCACCTTCAACAGCTGCCAAGGATTAACACTGGACCGCGTCGTTATCGACTTGCGCACTGATGTATTCGCACACGGCCAGTTATACACTGCACTTAGTCGCATCGCGAGAAGAGAAGAAGCCTCTCATCTTACTTTTCGCCCGAAAAACACAATGAAGTGCACTAAAAATGTCGTTTATAAAGAGTTGCTATGTCTATAATGTATGTTCTCCTCCTCTACACAGGTCATGCAAGGAGATGGTAAGAATTAAACTTCGAATAAGGTATGCATTCTCTAACTTTTATGGTTATGACAAGCACATTCTCTTTATACAGGTGTGCATGACTTCTCTAGCACTCTTTTGGGGAATGATACTATCACATATGAATTTTTGGAGGAATTCATATAAGGTACGTTGAAAAAAGAAAAAAGAAAAAGAAAAAGAAAAAGAAAAAGAAAAAGAAAAAGAAAAAGAAAAAGAAAAAGAAAAAGAAAAAGAAAAAGAAAAAGAAAAAGAAAAAGAAAAAGAAAAAAAAAAAAAAAAAAAAAAAAAAAAAAAAAAAAAAAAAAAAAAAAAGAAAAAGAAAAAGAAAAAGAAAAAGAAAAAGAAAAAGAAAAAGAAAAAGAAAAAGAAAAAGAAAAAGAACAAGAAAAAGAAACAAAAAACAAAAAACAAAAAACAAAAAACAAAAAACAAAAAACAAAAAACAAAAAACAAAAAACAAAAAGCAAAAAGCAAAAAGCAAAAAGCAAAAAGCAAAAAGAAAAACTCCCTTTCCAGCCCGTACGATAGATGGCGTGCTATTCAATTACCATGGGATTCCCTCATCTATCTTTTTGATGTATCGCAATGACAGCCTAGTGGTCAAGCTATTGGTAATGGGCGACCCCCATCCAGGCCCAAAACCCACTGACTATCATCGGATAATAAAAGAGTATTCATGGCGATGACAATCTAGTGGTAAAGCCATTGGTAATGGGCGATCCCCACCCACTGACTCTCATCGGATGCACATAAAAAAAAAAGGAAAACAAAATGGAGTAAGGGTGGTAAAAAGAACATCCATCGCGGTGACATTCTAGTGGTAAAGCCATTGGTAATGGGCAATCCCCACCCAGGCCCAAAACCCACTGACTGTCATTGGATGGTGGAAACAAAAAAAAGACGAAACAAACAATAGTGGGGATCCCATGATGGTCGACTATAGCACCTCTCTATCCTACGGGCACAAAACACATGGCAATAGTGCAGGTTCAACTCCTGCATGTTTTTTAGCTATTTGCCAAAATTAGTACATCAAGTAGTCATAACAATTCTAAACTAAAGCGAAAAATTAGAACGTCAAATAATAAGTCTAATTGCACGAGTGTAAACAAAACGAAATGGTCCAGAAGTTAGTTTCCTAATTGAGAATTTTCCATCATTGGACATTATAGTGTATTCAATTAGACAGGTTAACAACGTTATAATAAACCTAGATAAGCAGGCTAGGAAACAAAGACATTACAAAATAGAAACATTCATTTGAGATGTAAATCCTTCACGTCACTTTGGTATCACAATATCAAGGGAATAGATTTCACAGATTTAAATGTTCTTGCCTTTTAGCTATTGGACTAGTTAACATGATTAATCAACAAATTGTTTAGTTGATTTTTTTTTTTTTTTTAATGCCCTTCAACTGACACGAAGTCGGTAAAGAGAAATGTTCGCGGCCGCCGCGATAAATTTCTTGTATTTATAATCCTGTTGTTTTTATCACCCGTTTCATTGACTTTTTCTTTGTATTAAGGTGGTCTCGTCTTCATCAACTTTATTAGCCCCATTGAGGTTATTTTTCATTGGTTCAATTGGGGTTCGTTATCATGTTTTTTATCATTGTTACTTCTGTTTCAATAGTTTGATTTGTGTAGGTATTCCATGAGGGCATATACTCGTAGTTGGCTCTAGTGTTAATATTAGTCTTAATAGACCGTCTTGCTCCTTTAATCATGTTGGATCCATTCTCCTCCCTTTCATTTAATCTTCATTCCACTTGCTTCATTTTTGTCATTTATATTATTTGCGAGTCTCTTTAGTCCCATTTGTTCTTTTTGTTCTATTTTCTTCCATTAACTCCATAGTCATTTGTTCTAGTTGTCATCTGTTTATCAGTTTTGTATGATTGAAACTTCTTTCATTGCATCTTTAATACTGTTTACGTTTTATTTGATCCCCTTAGTGCCTTTGCTTTATTTTTTGCAGTATTTCGACTCAAGGTATTACCTTGGTATTAGTGCTTATTATTCATTCTGCTTGCTAGTTTGGGTTCCAGTCAGGTAGTCTTAGTTTGGGTTCGTTTAGTGTTAAGGTGGTCTTGTCTTTATCGACCCTGTTGTTCCATTTCATCCTTTTGTTATTTCTCCATTTGTTATATTGACTCTATTTACTTTGCTTGGCATCTTCTCATTTCATGTTCCTTTGTTAGTTTTAATTGATCGTACTTGTTTCTTGAATTTTGTGGGCTCTATTTTGCTCGGCTAGGGAGTAACAAATGTTATATCTGTGCAAATAGGTAGTCATTTCGTTCTGTTACTTTCGTTCTTCCGATATGGATTTGTTGTCACATGAGCTTTGTAATCATAATATTTTATGTATTATGTTCTTACACATTGCTAGACACTCATGACAAAAGTTTCATCTGTTTCATTATACTTTATAAGTCGCATTTATTCCATTTGTCTGTCTAGTGTTCTCCTTGTTCCACTCCCTCTAGACTGCTCCAGTACGCCTATTGGTTCGGTTTGCATCCTAGCATGGCCCAACTCCATTTCTGTTCGATGTTAGGTAGATTCATTTATCTTGTTTACTTCCATTTCCAATCGTGTTGTTATTCTTATTTGTTCCATTTCTCCCATTCCTTTAAAATTGTCCTTCCCTTTGTTCTCATAGTCCCTTTTTATGGGTTTAGTTCTTTTGCTCTACAAATTCCACTAGTTTCAACCTGCTATATTTTTCTTTGTATGCCCTTTGTTTCTCTAATCATAAGTACTTCAGTTACTTCATATTGCCCAGTACGAGGTACACTTGATCCTTTGATTTGAAAGCTTTTGTTAGGTGTTGGCCATTGTGCACCAGCATCTTCACATGTCCTTACCCATTTTTCATGTTCGTCCCACTCATCTCTCCTGCCTGAGGTCGATGTACTATTATCATAAAGGCAGATGTGAAGCAGCTGCTGGCGTCCTTCTTGACATAATCCAAGTTCCCCTTGATGAATTACTGTTGCTTACTCCTTCCTGGTCTGAAATTAATTGGATTGCCCCACCCTCCTTTGCCATGCCTCTCACTGCCACCCATTCCTTCCCTGATTTACCTGCTATCCCGGCTTCCCTTCTTAATTTGTCATCTCTTCCGATCCAATCCTCCCCTTCTCAGAATTCTGCTCCGGCAAGTGGTATTTGGCTCTGAAGTTGAGATCCTCACTGCAGAAGAGAACAGATCAGATCGCCAGAAATGATTCTGGATTTTGGTTTTCATTGTATTCAGTTACTTTCTATTTGGGCTCTGAGCCTTCCTATTTTTGTATGTTTTTAATTTATGATTAATATCAAATCCTTCCTTTTCCTCAAAAAAAAAAAAAAAAAAAAAAAAAATATTCATTTTGTCTTTTCTCTAATAAAGTGATCTCAAGTTGTTTCATTCCTTCCTTTGATACTTATGGGTTTACATTCTTTTGTCCCATTAGATTCTTTGTTTGTTTTGCCCCATTGAGTTCATAGTTATCACGTTCCATTTACTCCATTAGTTTGACCCTCAAATTGACATGTTTTATTTCCTTTCACATTGATATTGATGATGTTGAGATAGGTTCCTCTTCTATCGGCTGATATATGTTGATCTAGGACCCATCCTAAGAATGCCATGGTTCTATTGCGATAGCAATAGAACCAACATTCTTTGGATGGGGACGCCTATTCATGTTGGCCCTATTTATAGCCTCATTATGCTATGGTAGATTATCGGCATTCTCTTGAGCTCCTACCTTGGTTGCTCCATCTTCTCTTGCCTTCTAGTGTCCCATTCCACCCTCCCCTATGTGTTGATCTAGGACTCATGCTATAAACAGTTAGATGTTTGTTCAATTTTGATATTTGTGGACTTTATCTCTTAGGTAGGATTGCATCCTCTGACTAGCAGGATTTGAGGTTTATGATCAGCCATCTAGGTTTGGATTATAGATTTTATATATATTCTCGGCGTGGCGTTGTAGCCTCTGAGGCAGCACCAATTGGAATTGGTCGGCTGTTTATTTTGTGTATTTTCTCAGCGTGGCAGTTGATGGCCTCTGGGACACCTATTGGGAGTCTTGCCCCAATGTGTCGGCTACTTGTTATTTATTTTCTCGGCGTGGCATTGTAGCCTCCGAGGTAGCATCATATGGATGTTCTTTCTAGTTCAGCGATGTTTCTTTATGTTGAAAGTGGACGACTCATGGATATCTTTTCTACTTGGCTATATCATGAAAATCCCAAAATCACTTACTAACATTTAACTGGGGAGCAATTTTGAGCTTGCAGGTTTTTTCAGCGGGTCTCAATTAGCACTTTTGTGACACACACCCTTTGAAAATTGTGACGAGACGAGAACTCTCTGCTTGCATATATATATGTTCCTCACGAACATGAATATGGGGTCGTGACAGTATTGTACGAAGGGCTCTTGAAGGCCTATCCGTTGACATATAAAGAAGGTTGACCTTTGCCACCACCTTTGCCTTGGTTCGATATTTGTAGCAGATGGATTATACTTTTACCTTTTATTATCATTTGATATGCTCTCGATGATTGTCTAGTTTCGGAGCATTTTTTATATATCAATGGTTTTCAAATTTCTTACCCTAGTGGGGGGGAGCCAATTTGTACTCAATGATTTTCCAGAGAGCTCAATGAGAATACCACTTCACTTCGGTTGATATGTGTTGATCTAGGACCCATCCTAAGAATGAGGAATTATTAATTATGGAAAACAATAAGGAAAATACTGATATTGATATTGCAAGTTCTACAAGCAACACAAACAAGGTCAGATGCACTAATAGTTTTGGGGTTCTTGCTAATACGAGTGATGATTTCTTTGCAGATACTAAAGAGCCACTAGCCTCCCTTCATCAGATCATTTTGTATCTATTTCCATATCCAAACCTATAACTGCCAACACTCCTGTTTTGAACTCTTATATTTCTCCATTATTACCCATGAATATATAGCAAAATAACAGGGGGATCTGATATGAATGTAAAAAAAACAATTTCTGAAACCATAGACCATATATCCCTAAAACAATTGAATGGATTGTTATAAAAAAAAAAAAAAAAAACATAGATTCAAGATAAAAAATAATGACATTAGCTTACTAGATATATTGGTTAAAGTAGTCTTATTAAGACATTGAGTTATTTTGGTAGAGGTTCGAGGCCCCGTATTTCATATTCTAAAATCTTAGGCAGGTTCGATATTCCCTCAAAACCTTAGATAGAATCGTATATCATATTTCAAAATCATATGTGCCTCTAATCATAAATGACCATAAGCGAAATGACAGGTGCCCAGAGGCCCCAACATACGATCTGGATCGTAGGATCGACGAATCTGATGACTGTGGTAGTCCAGGTGCACCTCGTTTGGATTTATCTGATAACTCTGCTGAACAAATTGATAATTCTTTGCCTAATGGCTCTATCTCAAGTCAATTTGCTCTACAACTTGCTGAATTGCATGTGGATACAGCTGGCCAGAGTGGCTATAATGGACAGATTGAGCATATTGAAATAGAGAATGACACAGAAAATGTTACAATTGCTGAAGGAAATATAAGGGAAGAAAGAACATATATAACTAGTTCAAACAATAGGGAAGATATGGTGGCACCAACACAAGAATATTATGATGCAAAAGCTACAGAAAATAAGGAGGGGTCAGTTATTAAGATATATGGTTCTATAGGATCTGAAAGAATACCTTTGACAATTCAAAGTGACAACTTGGACCAAGGGGAACTTCCCAACATTACAAATAAGGAGATGGCTAATTCCAGGCAAGATCTAAAATTTCTAAGTAATGATATAATTACCCCTCTTGAAAATTATGATGATTTAGATCCAAATTCTAATTTATGTTATCAAGCTAAATTCTGGAGTTGTCCTTACTATCAAGATCATGTAAACTCATGAAAACTCTGATAAAGAAAATGAAAATTGTTTCAGAGATCACAGAAAAAATAGATCTTGGGGAGATGATAAATTTGTGTCATACCTTTTGCTTCCCAGTCCTAAGGCTAAAAATGGGAAAGCCAGCTAAAGTTAAGCATTGTAATAGAATTCTTAACTTATTGGGGACACCTGCTTCCAACACCAGAAACAAAGTCAAAGAGGGCTTAAATAATTGACCTTGACCGTTTTCTTGATACCTATTTTCTCTTTTTTATCTTGAAGATTCTTTCTTGGAATTTGAGAGGGATCAAGAGGCCATTACAAAGGAGAAGAGCTATCTCTCAGATTAGGGAGTATAATGCAGACATCATTCTTCTTCAAGAGTTGAGGCTCCCTAACTTTGAATATTCTAATCTTGCTGACTGGATTGGGCCAGGTTTCTCTTCTATTTGGATAGAGGCTAATAATACCTCGGGAGGGCTTTGCATCATTTGGAAGAACCTCAATCACTCTTTCTTCTATAATAGCCCTTGCAAAAGATGGCAAGCAGTTATTTTTAATCACTTAAATTCCCCCTTTAGGGTTATTAATGTTTATGCTTCAACTATTTTCAAAGAAAGGGAAACCTTTTGGCCTCAGATTAGCAACTGACATTACTTGGATTCTGGCTGGAGGCTTCAACAACACTCTTAGCAATGATCTGAAATCTAGCAACAATGTGAACATGTCTACAAAGAAAAGGGAAAACTGGGACATTTTCTTGGACTCTCATTTGTTTTCCCACATCTCATCCTCAACTGCTAAATATTCCTGGTCTAGGAGAACTCTAGGGTCTTTTGTGCTTTGGACAGATTTTATATCAATAATTTTGATCTTCACTTTTGGGATAATAACTATGTTTCAAGTGATGAAACCACACCTCTATCTCTGACCATCAGCCCCAGTTTCTTGAGATCAAGCATACTCTGAGCATTAAAAGGCAGGGTAATATCCCATTTAAGTTAAATTGCTCTATTCTCAATAATGAGAATTTCTCTATTGATTTTAAAGTATTCTATGGCAATCTAGTAAGAACTCAATGAAAGATTTCTACTCCAATATTAAAGCCTCTAAATCCCGGATCAAACAATGGTCTAAAGAGTTCTATGATCAGAGGAAGGGGGGGAAAAGGAAATATCTTCTAGAGATAAGGGATGTCAGAATTAAGTTGCAGCATGACCCCTTAATATTAATTTGCATCTACTAGAAGACAATCTAGAGCACATGATTAAAACCATTGAAGAATTTGAGGCCAAGGGTACTGCTATGAAGAGTAAGATCAATTTTCACAATTATATGGACAATAGCAATTCAAAGTTTTTTTTTAAATTGCTAAGAATAGGCTGCTCAGAAAACAGATTGCCACCATCCAAAATGATAATGGTACTACTTTGAATGATCCTAAGGATAACTCAGATTATTTTCATTCAAAATAGTCTGACATTTTATTCAAGCATCACAATGTGAATTGGAATAATGTTGAAGCTAAGGATTTTTTATATCTTCTGGACTCTTTGCCAGTTAATATCATTGATTCTATAAATGAGCAAATTCTTAATAAGCCCTCTGAAGATGAGATTAAGCAAACTTTAAATAGTTTGGCCAAAGGAAAGAGCCCAGGATCAGATGGACTTCCCCCTGAATTTTTTATCAAATTCTAGGATGACATTAAATCTGATCTCATTCATCTGGTTCATGGATTTTAGCACATCAATCACCTACATCCTGCTCTTGCTTCTGGCTTCAATTCTCTCATTCTTAAAACTGATAATCCAAAAACTTTCAGTGATTGGAGGCCAATATCTTTGACTAATACTACTTATAAGCTATTTGCAAAAATTCTAGCTAATAGGATCAAAGGTTACTTGCAAAAGAATATTAGCTTACATCAATTAGCTTTCTTGCCAAATAGATACATCCTTGACAATTATATTGCTGCCATGGAAGGTATGCATTGGGCTAAGATTTCAAAGCAAAACTGTGTTCTTCTTAAGCTAGATTTTTCTAAAGCTTTTGATACAGTTAGATGGGATTTCCTTGATCTTGCTCTCAATAAAATTGGTTTTCCTTCTAAATTGATTGAATTGATTATGGGCCTCAACTTGAGATCTCAATCTTATGTGATCACCAATGGATCTCCAGGCAGATTCTTTTATTTAAACAAAGGGGTCAGACAAGGTTGCCCATTAGCCCCTTATTTATTTATCATTGTGGTTGAGATGTTCACAAAAGTTATCCTTTATCACCAATAGGCTGGCAATTTAAAAGGTTTGAGGCTCCCTGATAATATAAATCATTTGACATTATTGCAATATGCAGATGACTATTTCAGCTTTCTCTTGAATGATAAAAACAATATAAGATCTTTGCCAAGGCTTTTGCAGAGTGGTTGAAGGACATCTTGTCAGAGTCCATCTCAACAACCCAATCAGGTTTTCATCCAAAACGATGCATTTTGAACAATGTTGCTGCTGTTTACGAAGGAATTTATTGGGCACGTAAGCAAAACCTTCCAGTTGTATACCTTAAGCTTGATTTTGCAAAGGCTTATGACAGTGTTAGCTGGGAATTCATGCGCCGATGTATGCTAAGACTTGGATTTGGGGAACAATTCACATCAGATGTTATGAAGCTGCACGTCTCTGCTCGGGCGACTGTTATGTTCCATGGTGAGCCGTCAGCTACCTTCTCACTCGGTCATGGTATTTGCCAGGGATGCCCTTTAGCACCACTTCTTTTCATAATTGTCGCAGAGGCTTTGTCACAGTTATTCATCGTCGCAACCACAGAGGGACTTCTCCATAGTCTCGCCATGGAGGATGGCACACAGGAGGTTTGCAATCAATATGCAGACGATACGTTCCTCCTTCTAGTCGCTAATGCTGAGAATCTTGCAACTGCCAAATTGCTCTTAGACACTTTTTCACTGGCTTCCGGTGTCCTTGTGGGGCGGCAGAAGTGTACAGCTTTATGGACATTGGATACTTCGACTCTGGCGTGTGTTCATGATTATCCATGGAAATTACTTGTGCATGGATAGGCCAGCAAGTTGTTGGGGATTCCAGTTGGCATCCATGTTACTATGGGAGCTGCATGGGAGGAGATCATTAAGGGTTTGGAGAAACACTTGTTCTGGTGGTCCACCGCAAAGTTGTCTCTTGTGGGTCGCATTACAGTGGCCAAGTCAGTCCTTAGTAGTACCCATGTTTATATGGCATCCATACTGCTAGCCCCGCAGAACAAAGTACGTGAGCTCATTACTGAGGAATGTGATGTGATTAAGGTGGCGTGGTCGAAGTGCATCCTTCCCAAATGGGCAGGTGGTCTGGGTATGATGGACTTCTAACTGCAGAGCAAAGTCCTTATTTCAAAGTTCATTTGGAGACTCCTGAATGGTGAAGATAATTCTCCTGGTTTACGCCTTCTTAAACAAGCTCTTGGTCACTGTATTCCTCTAGGCAAAAAGGCTGTCAAACCAGTCCTACCTTGGGCATTATTTCAGACTCTGCAGCCTTTTCCAAGTGCTTCTCCATTTTTGCGTGGCTTGTTGACAGCATGGGAGGCATTCAAACATCTTTTCTGGCCATGCCCCTCCATCCACACCCTATTGGAGACTCCATGGTGGTGGGCACCACTGCCTCCAAACCCCTCAGCACCTCCACTGGCAGCATCAGTTCATCCTCTTACACAGAGACGATGGATTCTGGCAGGCGTTGTCTCTATTCAAGCATGGTATGAAGCAGATCGCCTACTATCATGGCCTGAATTTCAAGCAAAGTTCCTGCTCTCTCATTGGGATGTGTCTCTATGGGAGGTCGCAGAAAATTTGCCTCTTGTAGTGCAAGTTGTGTTGCTGAAAGAGTGCCATGGGACTATCATGAAAATATTCACAAAGGCAAGCACTTTGTCATATTAGTATATCATCTTCTTTTAGTACTACAACCCCTCCAGTTGCCAGATGGGTGGCACCTACAGGTTTCACAGCGCACTTTGTGTCATACATGGTGATGGCTTTGAGATAGGTTGCTCTACCCTAAAGTCTCTGTACTATGGTGGCAGGTTATCCACATGTGCCTGTGCATTAATGCCTTCCGACATCGCTATGATCCTTACATATCTGTAGTATACCTGCTCTGCCTTTCAGCCGTTGAGACTCTTGAGCACTGTCTCTTTGATTGTCCAGAGGTTCAACCAGTGTGGTCCTGGCTACAAGGCTTGTTTAACAGTACTTTGGACTGCCGATGCATCCTCTTGGCGTCCTATCCTAATGCATGGCTCTCAGCTAAACAGAGGGCATTCCATCTTGGTTCTGGTTGGCTCCTATGGTCGATATGGGAGCGTCGCAGACACCACATCTTCCAAGGCATTTCTTCATCTGCAATGGTATTATTACGGCGGCCTAGAAAAAGATACTGACAGCCTATGAGTGCTCCTCTCTTGATTCAGAAATGATGGAATGCATCTGGATTCAGTATCTTCGAATTGATTCTTATCATTAGTCTCCCTTTTTGGAGTAAGTACATTGTGCTCCAGGCTCATGCTCCTGTGGCATCTTCTTTGTGCTTACACAATTAGATGAGACATGTAAATTTTGTGCTTTTTATCTGATTAATAAACTTTTTGGCTTTCGTCCGTAAAAAAAAAAAATATTGAGTTCTTTATAAAGGTAATCAAAGGTTTCAGTATTGCCTCTGGGATTTATCTTAATCAGCAAAAGTGTATGATCCTTGGTGACTCCACCCAGACAGAGATTCTTGGCATTAAATGCTATGATTTCAATCACTCAACATCCCTTCTTGGGATGCCTTTAGCTCTGGACAATAGTATCAAAAATCTTTGGTCTCCCATTGTTTTCAAAATCAGGAGAAAGCTAAATAATTATGGTAATTGCCTCTCTCTGGCTAGTAGAACCGTAATTGCAACTTCTATGCTCTCTATCTCTCATATTTACTTCTCTTTTGCCCTTCTTGCTCTTAAATGCGTCTATCAGCAGATCGAGAGAATTATAAGGAATTTATTTTGGGGCAAGAATCACATGGTTAATGGGAATTACGTTACTTAAAGAAAGGTTAGGGGAGGCCTTGGATGTAAGAATCTGCTTTTATAAGGTTATGCTCTTGCAGGAAAATATATTTGAAAATCTCTATTCTATCCTGGTAGCCCAGCCACCTCCTTCATTATTTATTGGCTTCAAAATAGCAAAATAGAGGGGCACCCTTCATCTGCTCATCAGTTGCTCTCATCAGCCTTTTTTTATATTAGGCCTAGAGCTAACACTTCTCCCCTAATGAGAAACTTGTTAATTGTTTGGAACAAGGTGTCTAAGGCATATTCTCATTCTAATATTGCTCATGACAATCATAATACCGGCATCTTCTGGAATCCGAATTTAGCTATGAGAGATCACAATCTTAAGCATCCTAGAATTTATAAGAAATGGCACGAGAAGAATACTAAAACTCTGGGAGATCTATAGAATAATAACAAGTGGATTTCTTGGACCAGGCTTAAGGCTAAAATCAGAGGTTCTTCTACTGATAGGGTGTTGTATGATCATGTTATGAGGGTAGTTAATGAGATCAATCTGGACTCTAATATGGTTTGTAATATCGAATGGTCTTGTAATAATAAAAAATTCTATAAAGTCTCTAGTATCTAGCATTCTTATCTCAGGATCATTTGCAATCTAAAGCTAGGAAATATTGAAATATTAATTCTGATATTGAGACTAACTTATTTAAGAATATATGGATCTTATTCATAAACTATACTCCAGAGTAGATCCTAACATTTCTCAGGTTTGCCCCCTTGGCTGCAATTCTAAGGAAAGTATTCAACACATTTTCATGTGTCCTAAAATCAATAATCTCTGGGAACGGATTCATATTAAATTTGATTTTCATAGATCATTGAGTATTATTGATTTTCTAACTAATGATGATTCATATAAGAACACAATTTGTTACATTATTATGTGGAATATCTGGAAGCACAGGAATAGATGTATTCATGGTGGCCATAATATTTCAATTGTGTGGATTAAACTTCAAGTTATTTACGATATTGAATTGGTTGCCACAGTTCATAAAAATAAATATGGTGCAGATAAATTTGATGATAGGTGGAATTTGCTAGGCGAATTTAATGCCCCATTCAATTGTTTTAAACAAAGTGTTATGAAGAATTTGCTAACACGGATATCTTTGATGCTAGATTATCTATAGAATTGCAAGCATAAACTTGATCTCCAGTTTGATTTGGCTGAAGAGTTACTCTATGCAAAACAACCAAGCATTTGGGCAGACAGATTTTAGTTCAATCATGACTACAATTTTTTGACTAAGACAGTGGAAGGGAAATTAATGGAAAAATTGAGTGAAATTCCAGAGAAAGAAATACAATGGTCTGAGTGTTTAAGGGGTCTGGGTTCGGGAACTCCTGCAAGACAGCCCTCTGTGAGGACCCTTGGATCAAACAAGAGAATCCGGGAGCTGTGTCACGCGGGATTTGCAAAAGAACAAGGAAAGAGAAAACAAAAGACAAATGAAACACAAGTATGTGAAGAAAACTTCTTGATATCAATGAGAATACATGAGTTCTCGCAATGAAGAGAGAGAATGATGGAGACAAGAACCAAAACTCATCTAACCTTCAAATGCTAGCTCTACTCATATATAAAGTACAACGGCCTTTGGCCCAATGTAGACACTCTGTCAGATTTCGGTGCCGACTCCTGGAAAGAGGCCTGATTTGTGGGAATGCTGGCGGTGCCTCTTGAAATGCCTGAAATCACGCTGACGCTGACGGCCCGTCACTTGTATGCTCTCTGCCTCTTCTTAGGCAGTGGCCTGCGTGTGGCCTTCACTGGTCTTCTGGCTGGGCTTTTGACGGGCTGACACGGACCTGACTGTGGCTCCTTGTTCTTGACCTGGTCCGAGGTGTGCATGAATAGTCCTGTACTAGGACGTACAGGACTAACACTCCCCCCCACCAAACGACACTCAGGAATGAGAAAAGGGGGAAGAGTCTCTGGAGGTGGAAACCCAGCAACTTGAAAGTCATCCTGCGCAGCGTCTGGGCGGTTGCGAGTGATAGTTGGCAATAAGGTCTTGTCGGTACGTGAGAGCTTTCAGAGTGTTGAGACCTATTAGCGGGATGGCGTCAATGAGAAACCCAGTGGACCATCTCTTCAAGGGGCGCGGTGTGCTTCATAGGGACAAACTGACATTCCATGAAGGCAGTCACGAAGGCGAAAACCACCGCTGGCATTCGGGTTGCAATAATAGATAAGACGTTGTCTGGCAAGAGAGCTCAGCAGAAGGCACTTTAAAGCAGCACAAAAACCTGCTTGGCGGTGAACAGATGGATCCGGGGAGGTGGCAGCACGCTCCAAAAAGAGATCAAGGCCAGAGACAGCTTGAGTGGGCGTCTGCCAACCACACTCATTAGGGATGTAGATCCAATTTTCAGTGTGCTCCAAAGTAGCGCCATTCTCCCAATTAGAGCGTCGAACAAAATGCGGATCCCATCGAAGATCTGTGGAGATCGGAGAAGGAGTCCACCCAGCGTGGCCTTCCAGGACCTTAGTCCAAAAGGGAAGACGCCAGTCTGAGGTGAGATATCTGGGGCGTGCAGGTGCACCCAAGGAAGCATACGGAGATTGAGCTGTGCCTGTTGGCGTGGGTTGCTGGGCCTGTTCCCGTTATTCGTGAACAAGGTCTGCATCAAGAGCACTGCACCACTGGTCCCAATCAGAGCCTGAGAGCATGGTATAAACTGGAGGTGAAACCCAAACCATGGGTATACTCTAACTGTCCAGAAAGGCACGCAGTGTGTTGTAGCCAACCAGATGCTGCAAGTAAATTTGGGCAAACGGTGTGCTAAATTTTTGCGCACTTGTTCGAGCGTCTCGGCTTGCCAGAGAGGTAGAAGATGAGCAAGCTCAGGATGTACGCCGTGCTGAAAGTGTTGGCTTGAGCAGGATCCTGTAAATACGGATTGTTTTGTAATAACAACCAGTGAGCATAAGGATTGCCTTGAAAAAGTCGATGAGCGTCATCCAAGAATTTATCCTGTGTATCAGCCAGATAGAAATCATGAAAGATATAAACCATAGGCTGAACAACATGGAAGATGACCAAATCGGAATCTTCACAGTGGAGTTGATCAAAGACTAATAGGGCACAGAGTAAGCCTTTGTCTTCAATGAAAAGGTCCGGCCAGATCCTGAGAAAATCCGCACTGCCCAGGGGCGCATTAAGCTTACCATTTGCCGAATACCACTTGATAAGAAAAAGATGGCGTCGGGCAACCACATAATCCAGATAACTGGAAGGTGTAAAAAAGTCTTTAGGAATGCGGAGAGCAAGATCAATATATGTCTCCTGTTGATTCTGAGCCTCTTCTGCTGATTGAACAGCCTGTTGGAGTTGATGCTCTAAATCATGGATCTGATTATCTTTGTCAGCAAGGAGACGGGACTGATCACGGAACTTTCTGTGAGAGAGCGTGGCCTGTGAAGAGGAAGGTACTTGAGTGGAGTGTTGAAGCCGAAGAGTTGCTATTTCTGTATCATCAATGATCTTCTGCTTCTGAGCTTCAGTGAGTTGAGCCTGTAGAGGCGTGACCTGATTTTCGAGCGTGGAAAGTTGGTCTTCGAGAGAAGTGATGCGCGCATTGCGCTCACCAAGTTCTTGGAGCTGTTTGTTGTAATTCTGAGAGAGCTCCGTGTATAGGGTTTGGAGATCAGCAAGGAATTTATCCTTGTCTGCAAGGAGGTTATCCTTGTCCTTGATGGTAGCCAACAATTCTTCAATAGTTGACTGTAATTGAGCCTGTTGATCAGCGACCAGGCTAGTCCTTTCTTGTTCTGCCTTGAGAGATTCACGGGCCTGTAAAAGAGCCTCGTCCTTTTCTTGAAGACTATCTTCGAGAGATTGAATTTTGAAAGTGGCGGCCTGAAAATCCTTGTGAAGTGCTTCCGTGGTTTCCTTGTAACCTTGAATGCCGTTCATGAAGGTTTCCTGAGAGTCTTGAAGCTTTTGCATGACGGCTTGGACATCCTGTTGATGTTGATAAAGGGTCTGTCAGGAGGGTGGATGTGCAGGGCACGTTTGTCGATTAAACTGTGACGCCTGAGAAACATGGTGAGAACTTGAGTGCACAGTTTCGGTGGAGGAAGAGGAGACGGTCACAACAGGTTCTTGGTTTTGAGCATGACGAGGGGGAGGGGAAGGCTGGGGGCGTGAAGTCTCTGCATGAAGCGTGTGGTCTACAGGAATAGGATTGGAGGGCTGTTTGTTGGATGCTTGAGATGTCGTATGTTGATGAGTGGGTGAACCTTGACTGGGGAGTGGTAGACAATGACGGAGGATGGCCTGTAGGTGAGCACCTATGGCAGTTTCAAGGCCCGAAGAAGGGGTTGCTCGGATGCGATCAATTTCATGAAGGAGGCGGAGGAACAAAATTTGAGGCCAATCAATAGAATGTGTGGAGTGGATGGCCAAGATAATGATGTTGAAAAACTGCTTATTGATGTGGGTGTTCTTGATGGAATACCCATAGAACTTACGCCACAGAAATTTGACAAAAGTATCATGGGTTTTGGCAATGTTCGTGAGGCGATGAGTGTTGGCTTGATAAGGAAGTTGGCCATACTGAGTGACATCCTGTTCCTGTAAAGCAGCCCAAGATAAAGAAGGCTTGCGAATGGGTAACTGGAATACCTGAGAAAGAAGAACCGGAGTGAGCAGAATATCCGTCTGATCGACTCTTGTGGCGTAACCAGCCGTGGTGTTGACCATATGAGCAACAAACTGTCGGAGTTGGTCTGGATTCGGTGCAGGGAGTTCCTGCCTGGAGAATTCATACAACCCGTGGCGTTCTGCCACTTCTCGACTTGGACCTGTCAGGGCATCACGAAAGGTAGGAGTGGAGAAAATAACAGACTCAAAGAGAGCCTGATCCCTGGGAGCGGTGACTTGAAGAGTTGGAAACTTTGGGGAAGCGGCCATGGTAAGAATCAGAAGAAAAGAAACCAGAGAGCGGATTGAAGGAAGCCGGAGGGCGGAAAGCGGAAGACGAAAAACGAAGTGAAGCGAAAAGGTTTTAGGGCACGCAACTGTAGCGAAGGGGCATGCTGAGAGTGGAAAAGGAGCCGTTGATGGTGCCAGATGACAACAGATCGCAAAAGGACGATTGAATGGCAAAACTTGACTAAGTCCCCAAGGATTGAAGGAAAAACAGATGAACGGTGGAGATGAAACGTGAATGAACGGTAGGATTTGACAGCTTGCCGAAGGTACAAATAATAATGACAGACGGGCATAAAAGGAAGGGATAACATTTAATGCAGGCAACTCGAAGTGGGATATCATAAAAAGGAATTGTCAGGTAGTACCATGGCTAGATATGCGGCGGGAGAACCGATTCTGGATTTAGAAAGAGCCTTGCATTGCAACCACGTTAGCAATTTTGTGATTGGTCCGCGTCGGCAGAGCTCCAAGCGGTTGGGCTATATAAGACGAGCAGTGGTCGGAGCTGAGACACCAGTTTGCAGCGATGGAGCAGGAGTGTACTATGCCGCGAAACGAAACTTTAATTTGCCCGGAAAATTTTTGTAACGAGAGTCATAAAGCAGAACCAAATCACCTTCTTGAAATGTTTTCGCTTTAAGATGTTTGTCATGCAACGATTTCTGCAACTGTTGTCCATGAAGAACACGAATATGAGCATCTCTCTTAAGTTCATCCAACTGTTCAAGTTGATAAACCCTTTCTTTAAGAGCTGCAGGCGGATTATGTGTTGTAGCAAGTTGGAAACGAAGAGTCGGAAGGACATATGCAAAGGGCATAAGAGTTTTCTTGACCATAAACCAACTTGAAAGGAGTGTGGCCAGTAGCAATTTTGAAACTGGTGTTGTAAGCCCAAAGAACAGTAGGCAACTTGTCTTGCCAATCCGTGCGAGAGGCATCACAAATTTTCTTGAGAATAGTGATGAGAGTTTTGTTGGTACTTTCAGCCAAACCATTCCCTTGAGGATAGTAAGGTGTACTTTTCCTGTGCTGGATATGAAGATAATCCGTCAGCTCCTTGATGGTATGATTGACAAAATGAACCCCACGATCACTAACAAGTTCCGTGGGACAACCAAAACGCGTGATGATGTGCGTGTAGAGAACCTTGGCCGTGCTGGCTATAGTGTTATCCAGAAGTGCACAGGCCTCTGCCCATTTTCTAGCATAATCAGTGATGATCAGAATGTAACAGGCACGGGTGTGCCGCGCAGGAGGATCCATAGGCCCCACAAAGTCCATTCCCCATTTGCTGAAGGGAAGTGCCGTGGCGACCGGCGTCAAGGGAAGAGCGTCACGGGCCATGGGCCGTCCCACACGCTGACAGACGTCACAGTGCGAGCGTGAGCGTGGGCATCCTTGAAGAGCGTGGGCCAGAAATATCCTGCCAGAAGAATTTTGCGTGCCGTGGTGTCATTGCTGAAATGACCACCACCAAGCCCTTCATGGGCTTGTCGAACGATATCGGGCACCTCATGAGGGAGGACACAACGACGGAGGACCATATCTTTACCGCGTTTGTACAGATGGCCCGCAACCATGGTGTAGTCACGGACTTCACGGAGAAACTGACGGTGGCGTGAGCGAAGCTTTTCTGGGGAGAGCGTGGGATCTTCGGACGGAAGAGCACCAATGAGGAGATACTGCTGAAAGTTGTGGAACCAGTGGGGCGTGGCTGTGACGAGGAACAATTGAGTGTCTGGTAAGGCATCAGAAACACCCGTGGAGGGACGGCTGACCTGGACCTGACTGTGGCTCCTTGTTCTTGACCTGGTCCGAGGTGTGCATGAATAGTCCTGTACCAGGATGTACAGGACTAACATTGAGGACTTCTGCAAGGGAACTCACCTTATGCATGCTCTGTCTTGGTTTCTTAGCAGATATAACAGAGACATGACAAATGCACAGTTTGAATTCTATAGGGGGAGCTACTATTATCACAGGGGAAAAGCAGACTATTTTGGCACTCTGATCCACTTAATGGCCACATGCAATTCAGTGAGATTGTTGGAGTCAGTTGATTAGGGAAGCAATCAAATTCCAATATACCAGCCTCAGATCCGTGATCATTTCCACTTCCTTGAAACTTATAATTTCTAATTTCTTTTCTGCCTTATACACAGGTCTAGTGGCTCTATGCATCTCCACAGGTCGATCTAAAGCAAGAAGAAGTGGATATGAAACAACTTTCATTTTGCTACTCATTCATCGAGATCTCTGAACTGATCCCTAATATTCAGAATTTCGAAAGGGGTCATCAATTTTCTTGTAGTAACATTGTTTAAATTTCCTCTATACCTCTATGTCTAGATTTCAGTAAAACTATTTAAAACTGGTTAAGTTTGAATGTACCATCAATCTTGATGTGCCTCGATCATTATGTAATTGTTTATAATAATTAATGATTAAAAAGCTTCATTCTCTCTCCCTCAAAAAAAAAAAAGAGGGAAAAAGATGGAAATGTGTCTGAGATGAACAGAAAAGAGTTGGTTCCAAATAGTATAATTCATTACTCACATTAACTTGTTGTTTATACTAGAATATGAGGTCACTAATCTAATTCCTAATCCACGGAAATTAAAAATCAAGAAAGGGAAATCCGTAATGCATGTTTGGTTTAAATTACGCCATTTTTCTACCATTATACAAGAAATTGAAAGATGGTAGTTAGTCGCATAATTGAGTCAAAACATGGCATTACAACTTAATCTTTATCCCTTAAAAGTCTTGGTGGCATTCTAGAATGGGACTCGCATGAAACCAACAAACCGCCCGACTTAGACTTGCTTCTCATTCATCTCAGCAGATTTTCTACAATGGTGGATAGTGGGTAGCCACACACATGCGGACTACCCATAAAAAATAAAGGGAAAATCCAATTATATCATTTGGACCCCAACAAAATACAATGCTAATAGAGACTGGGCTAGTGTACTGCTTGAAAGCTTATCACCGGATTAAAAACCCCCCTTTCGGGTTTTTAGGAAAAACCTAGTGATAAGCCTTGGGCAAGGGGCTTGGACAAACGTAAGGCATAAAAATTGCTCCCAAAACCCACGAATGGAAAAGTCGAAACAGATGCCGCTCGCTAACCTGTACCTGCACATCACCAACAAAACAACAAGACAAAACAAACCTCCCAGAGTGGAGGGCTTGATTCTGTAGCGTGCCACGCGATAAAAAATACAAATAACAAAGAGGGGGAGGGTGGGTTCAAAGAGAATAAGGTACTTCTGAGAGAAGAGGAAGCGCCGGCGAGAAGTCGAAGCAAACGCGCCTAAAATAGCGAACTTCCAACCAGAACGAGCATGCGCCGCCCGCATGCATGCAAAACATGCATGCTCGTCCCATTCTAGAATGGCGATCCGATGTCTCGGATCGATGGGATTCTAGAATGGGACTCGCATGAAACCAACAAACCGCCCGAATACCAAAGGACTTCCTTAACAACTAGGATCGAGGACGAAGGTCACAGGATGAAGGCTAAAGGCCGAAAAGGACAGATGAAAAACGCCAATTGGCCAAACCCAGGCGTGAAGAAGCCCCTCCCCTACCGGAAACAATTCAAAGAGAATAAGGTACTTCTTGAGAGAAGAGGAAGCCGATGAGAAGTCGGCGAAACGCGCCTAAAATAGCGAACTTCCAACCAGAACGAGCATGCGCCGCCCGCATGCATGCAAAACATGCATGCTCGTCCCATTCTAGAATGGCGATCCGATGTCTCGGATCGATGGGATTACCAGACTTGCCATCACTTGTGGCTCTACCACTCGTGATGCCCTTTCCGCAATGTCGCCAACCTTTACGAGACATGAAGCCCCCCTCCCCCAAATGGAAATAACCTAGTACATTACCAAATCTGGTTGATGGACTCCTAGGACCATATGTAGAGAATTAAGAAAATGTTAGGCCAGTATTGCACATGTACAAAATATGTGGTTGATCAAGAGTCATAGAGCCCAAGCTTATTATGTCTTTCAAAATAAAAAATGAAGTTTGACGCACTAACTCTAAGTACCAAATCTTGCCAGTTGCAATATAGTTTCTAGAAAAATGTGAAGATGAAAATTATGCAACCCAAAATACAGAAGAGACATGCACATGCACCAGGATGGGGGAATATTTTAAACAATAGATCATAAAACCATGCTAAAAATGTGAAATGTCAAGTGAATCTATATGGGGACAGTCAATTTGTGTTTAGAATTAAGACCCACGTAAGACATAATAATATAATATAATGCATGATACCCAAATACTGACACGGAAACGAAATGCTATATGTACGTAATAGATAACTAAGAGGAAGTTTATCGCTCAATAAAGTTAAGTTTTATTCACGTTGTGTGCTTGCAGGGTCGTTGCAGGTTCGTCACCTTAGCGTAATGCTGAGGACAACATTATCCTAAGGGGGGAGAATGTGACGTTCCCTCGAAATATACGCCATAAATATATATATTTCTGAGCCACGTCACTGTATAAGTCTACTTGAATAGCCTTGTGCACCATTGAGGGTGGAAAAGAGAGCATGGCTATGTTATTTACATAACTTAGTGAACCTTAGGCTTAGGGCCATTTCCACATGGTCGTACCCTATTGGGCACCCGCCACATGGAGATATTCCATTGGAGCCACGTGGCAATGACATGGAACCCTAACCTATAAGTACCCTAACCCTAACCCTAAGCCACTTTTCAGCTCCACCTGCCTTGAGACCTGCTTTTTCACTCGAAACTCCGTGGGAACACCTTCATTGCAAGATAGCTCGGATCGACAAATTTCAAGGTAGTATCAGAAGGAGGAGGAACCACCGACTCATTAGCAAGTCATGGAGACAAGTTCGTCCGGAGCAGGTATTCAAAGTAGCTTCATAGGTAGATCATCTTGAACCTAGAATTCCAGATGAGCTAGTATCTTGTCTTGCTAGTGGAACCTTCCTAGAACCCCCAGTCTAGGCTTCAACCCTAAGCAAGGAACCCTAACAAATAGGTAGATTCATGTGTGTAGCTTAGATGTAGCTTTATTGTTTATCATGTTTATGTTGATGTACGATGTGGTTGATCTATGTTTGCACCCCTTGTGTATTGGGAAGGGGGGTAGAGACCTCGTGAGCCATTATCTAGATGATGCTCCTAGTTTAGACCCCTTAGTTCCTCCTGCGGCATAGGAGCCCACCGGCTACGAGGGTCGTGGATTGACTTAGCACCATACAATGGGGCTAGTGGCAAAAGGAGGGAGGTCCTCTCACGAGCTCCTGGCCACTAGGGACCCATAGTGTGCAAGGTCAGCAATCTAGAGTTTCATGTAATTGTTGTACAAATAATGTTTGGAAGACAAGGAAGCTTGGCCAATTTTCGGGAAAGACAGTCGGCATGGAGGCAAGATGCTTGGCTTGATGAGATGGAGGAATTTGAGAATTCCTATGGCATGAAAGACAAAGACATAGGCAAGGTTGCAACAGCCTAACTGATAGGGAGCAGCCGTGATATATGGTGGAAAGGGTATGCTAAGTTTAATAAGTTGAGACGAAAACTACCTGCAGATTCAAGACCTTCAAAGAAAGCTTTCCGCAAAACATTACGCGTGGCCGAGGTCTCACACTAGCTGGCAGATCCAAGAATTTGCTGTGCTAGACCAGGGAAACCTATCGAGAGCTGGCACATGAGGAATTTATGAGGCTAAGGCTCAATGTGCCTGTGGATCACAAGAGAGACAAGCTACGAGGGTTCATTGAAGGGCTCAATAGTAATATCAAAAGGAGCAATTAACCCAAGAACAAATCGGGGAGGCCAAGACAAGGCCTTAAGTGTGGAAGAAGCCCCAAATACCTGGCAAAAAACAGCTACTATCTGCTGGGTAAAACAATAGGGCGATTAAGAGCAGATTTAATAAGCAATCAAGAACTATGCTACAGGAGGCCAACATCATGGGAAAGCTCAGAAAAACCCTTTGGAGACCGTGAGGCTACAAACGGATCGGGGCAGTTCGCTGCAAGCGCTTTTTAGACAAAATGGCCAAAGAAAAAGAGGCAGAATGCACTGAAAAGAAGTTGTGCTTTAGGTGTTTCCAGCCGTGGCAACTCAACGCACGACTTCCCATCTGCTATGCAGGTAGCCTTTTGGCAGAGCTTGGTGATTGGGAGTCACCAACCGAAAGGAGACGACGAAGAGGACGACCAACAGGAAGCGCAATATTTCATAGATGGTGGCCATGTTTGTGCAAAATTGAGTTAGGGTGACGTTGAAATTCAGTCCACAGTCATTGCGATCGAGGGAATCATAGGATAGTGTCCATATCTAGTCTTGATAGATACAGGTAGCTCTCACAACTTTGTTCTCTCCTAGGCTTGTCTGCCCTAATGAAGAATAAAGTCTTGAAGTCAAAGCCAAGGTGAATTTAGCATGGGCAAACGGTGCCATTCGCCACACTAAGGGGAGGAGGATCACGCTTGACATAGACCTTAGTGGAAGCAAGGGTCGATGGGGCAAGAGGTCATGGATATTGGAAAATATGACCTTATAGTAGGAATGGAGTTCCTAAAACCAAATAAAGCGAGCGATTGATCATGAAAGAACGAGATCTCCATGACGGCGCCAAATGGCAACAGATTTATAGTAAAAGGTAAGAAGGTAGCTTCTCCTATGCAAGGCATTTCTATGAAGCAAATGCAAGGAAAAGTATAGTAAGAAATAAGGTGGATTATATTTGAGGTTAGAGGCAATTGAACCAACTAAAGAGAAGGAAGTGACCTATGGGAATCAGTTTCCCAAGCCAAAAGAGCAAGGCTTATTAAGGAGTTCAATGATGTATTTTCGGATCAAATCCATCAGCTACCACCTTATAGGGTGTAGATTCAAATCACACTAGCTCTAGATGCTGCCTCACCAAAGAAGGGCACCTTATAGGATGAGCACCCCTGAGTTGATTGAGCTCAAGAAGTACCGCAGGAATTGCTTGACCTTGGATTTATTAGAGCAAATGTGTCCTTTTGAGCACCCATACCTTCGTGAAGAAGAAAGACGGAGTCTAAGAATGTGTGATAGATTATCGCCACTAACAAGCTGCATTTATAAAGAATAAATATACTATGCCAAGGGCGTATGATTTGATGGATCAGCCCAAGGAGCGAAAAGTTTTCTAAGATTGACTTAAGGTCGTTACCACCAAATAAGGATAAAGGAAGAAGATATCCATAAGACCGCCTCTTCGAACGCGCACGCACTTCGAGTTTACTTTAATGCCCTTTGGCTTATCGAATGCCCCAAGAACTTTCATGCGCCTCATGAACGACATCTTCGTGGAGTTCTTAGATGAGTTTGTCATTGTATTCTTTGACGACATTCTAGTCTACAAAGAAGTCCATTGAAGATCATTGTCAAGAAATTGAGAAGAGTGTTGAAAAGTAGAGACGGCATCGTTGTATGGGAAGCTTCCAAATGCCACTTCGCTACCGAAAGAGTGGAGTACTTTGTTAGCCTAAAACCTGGAATTTTAGCCTAACCTCAAAGGAAGTGTAAACAAACCGGTCAGACCTCCGATCACTTAGGGTGATCAATCCTTAATCATATAAAGCAAAAAGAACTCAATTTCAAATGCTGGTTTTGTCAAAATCACTACAGTCCCTGGAGCAGAAAAAACTGTCAGAGCAAAAATCAATCTTGCAGTCACACCCTTTAAGATTTTTGAGTTTTGGTTTTTGGTATGAGTTATAGACAAGTAGAGGGAACCATCGTGAAAGTCCGTCTCCCCGATGGATAGGGAAGACCAAGAAAATCAATGTCAAAGTTCACCAAAATTGGTCAATGCCAAAACAGAGAGCCAAAATTTGCAAATATAGTTTGGTGATAAATCTTGAGTTGGAATTTGTATAAACAGCTTCAAAATAAACTCTAGATCATGTGCATAAGGTTTTCTTGACAAGCAAACACTATGATATTTACTGAGATGGGCCAAAGTCTCGATTTCACATGCTTTATGACACATGGAAAAACTATTTTTTTCTTTTGTTTTCTTTACATATAAGCAATACTCAAACCTTTTAAAGAATGGGACACGACTATTAATTTGGATTCTACTTTAAATATCTGGTTTCTATTAGTTTAGACAAAAGTAACAACTTGAAAACAAAAGAAGATGGAAACACTATTTGTCCAGTGCAATGAATATGCATTCAAATCATAAGATATCACAGAGTTTAGAATTCTCGCACAAGTAATACCTGTGATAATGCTTGAGAACAGATCCCAAGGCATTGTCAACTTCAAAACCCAAAAAATTATCGAAAGAGAAAATAATAAGATAATTTGAGTAGCAAAAAGAGGAGTTTTGATGTCAAATAAGTCACAACAGAGTTTGTCTTCAATCAAAATACTAATCTTTCAATCTCGAAAGGTGATTAGCAGAATTTGAGGTAGAACAGATCAAGAGAATATCAGAATATAGAAATCGCCCGGATCACGAGGTATATCTCCGAGGGGGGTAAAAAAATGATCCGGATTCCCGCATTAAAAACCGCCCTTCCCAAAACCAGCTTTGTTCAATGATTTCCGCCTAATCTCGAGCAAGTTTCTATCAATCAAGTGCCACAAAGGGTTCCAGGGTTTTAAAAGGTTTAGGAACTAATTTCGGAAATTGGCGGATTCAATCGTGTTTAGGCACCTAATTGGCCGGATTTAGGTGTTCCTCTATTTCTTAGGGTTTATCAAAATTTCTCAAGGGCGATATATCCCATTGTGCACAAACGAAGTCTCGGGCGGCTAAGGTATATAAGGAATAATGCAGAGCAGCTATTAAATTTATGTACACGCAGAGGGGACACCGGCCACCGTAATCCGCCCCCACGCCAGCCGCCACGTGGAAAAAAATGGGGGTGACCGGAACTATGCAAAATTAGATAGGGTAGATAGGCTAGAATAGGTTTTTATTTTTTTGGCACGATCCCAAGAAATGATATTTGAGGGGTTTCCCATGTCTTTTTGAATTTTGAAAAGGCCAACCTAGCTATTTTTTGCCAAGCTTCAAATCTAGAGTGTTTTCAGGTCAAATTGAGATACTTGAAATTTTGGCCATTTTGACTATGGTCAATGAATTTTCAACCTTGAAATGGTGAAAAATCATAGGAAAAGGGGTGGAAAAATAGGAAAAAAAAGGCTATGGTAGGATTTAGGTGATAGAATGAAGGTAAAATTCAAGCTTCTTTGCTCTTTGAGGTTTTTCATGATCTCTTGAGAGCAATTCACAAGTGGAGGTGAGGCCAATAAAATATAGGTAGTGAGGTAATGAAAGAAGGCATGACAGGTGAAATGAGGTATATAAAAAATGAAAGGAAGGTGGATGTAGGATGGATGAAATGGATGAAGGCTGGAACCCCCAGAGCACATGATCATATCTCAAAAGCTCAAATCATACCTTATGATGAACATAACTTTGCTCAAGGCCCTAGGGTCTTCCAAACTTCTAAAAGGTCTTCCAATCTTCAAGGCCAAAATAAGAGCAATTCCAATTCTAAGTGCATCTTCATATGTGTGACTTCCAAATCATGGGTGCAACTCCATTTAGTTTCATATGAGTGAATATGAGCAACATGGTAATGACTCCTTGTATAGCTTGCAATATTCTTTGCCCGGTCTTCAAGAAATAAGAATGTAACTAGAAAATCTTCTCAAAGGAAAGAATTAGGCTATACAACCAAGATCCCAAGGGTCTTCCAAACTTGAACCAATTTCTTCCAAACTCTAGCAGGATCAAAATAGCACTAACTCTTACCATATGAGTGATGAGAAAGTAACTTAAGATGAAACCTCAAAAGAAACCACAAGTCTTCCAAACTTTGACAAGTATCTTCCAATCTTGAAACTCTAGGTATCATGATGGTCCATGTTGCCCAAAAGGGGCAACATCTCCTCAAAGGAAAGAATGAGGCTGGTCCCCAGCCTCAAAGGAAAGAAATGCTAACTCAAGGTCTTCAAAATATCAACAAGTGGTGGAGGGAATAGAATTACCTGCAGCGGGGGGAAATATGAGGCAGAGTATAAGGTAATGGAGAGAGTGATAAGAAAATAAGATCAAAATGGAGGGTAGGACAACTCAAGACAGTGAATATGGAGAAGAAGTGGATGAACCTGCATATGACAATGATAATCAAATTAGCATGAGTGCCAAATAAAGGGATGAGTAACAATGTAGGATTAGCACTCTGAAAATTTCATATGGAAGCAAGGGCTAGATGGAAAGAGGCCAACTTAAGACAAATAAGAGTAATGAGCAAATGGACCTGAAATGACAACACTCAAAATTGTTAAAGCATAGCAAATCTCTACCCTATTTAACTAAACTTCTACTATTCAAGAAATTTGGCTCATACAACCATTGAATGTATTTCAAACTAAAAATTCAAACCTTCACACCAAAAAAATTCAAACCATCGAGCTCGAACCCTAATTTGCTCCTCCTCCGCCAGGTGCTCAAAAACTCGACTCCCTTGCCGATCATGGCCCTTTTCTCTACCATACACCTATCCGGGACAATGTAACAGCTGATCCGAGCAATTTAGGAGTGCTTCCCGAGCTTGATCCAGCTGGCTGGAGTACCTATTCCTTATGGTGTAATCAGACCAGGCAAGAAATGCATACAGATGCGCACGGGACAATGTTTTAATTAATGAAGAACCTCTTCCTCGTGGAAATTTACTCAAAGGCACATGCATTTCCAGAGGCAAAGGTATATGGGAAGGCAAAAATGTTGACCAAAACTACCCCGACCAAAAAGGAACTCTACAAAAAGACATGAACCATGATCACCTTGCCATGGAGTGTTTCCTTGGGCAAAAGACTTATCAAGAGAAACTAGCAAAGATCAAGACAGTATCGTAACACAAAGGCTCTGGGGCCAGAATTTTTACAAGGGAATGCATTCAGATGCTACATATGCACTACTTTTTTTGTGTAAGCATCATGAGCTGATGATGCTCAATTTGACAGTATAGGCAATACTACTCCCACAGGGATGCTAGCAGATAGCTATGGTTACTTGATGCTTCTCATGATAAAAGAGATGCATTTCAAACTCCCAAAGAGAATCTCCGGAGTGAAGATCATTATGTGTTTGGTACCATGGACAATTTTTACCAGATATAACAATCTCTTAGATGCCGCAGATGGATCTCCTTCTCGACAAGATTCCTACTATCCTTCAGAAATGCCGATAGCATTGGTTTTCTATGAGGATCCTCTCTTTGTAACTTGTGTACCTTTTTGATGAATAGAATTTTCTCTTGCTCTTTTGAAAATGTCTGATCTTGAAAAATATTTCTGCTTCAAAACAAATACACAATTAGTTCACCTCAAAGGAAAATGGTCTTGATGGCACAAGTATAAAGAAACTTGAGTACAACTAATCGAAACAATTTAGCAATTCCAACCAACCAAAATCTACAATTTTAAGCCTCAAGGAAATAAACAAAATCAATCAAAAAGAATTTTAAATCTCCAACTTCCAACAAAGAATTAACCTATTTTAAGTTAAAATAGATGTTCATATAGGATAAAAAGGCCTAAACATGCATGTTGAGGCCAATATCTTTCAAATGTCAATATTTGTAGGATTGGGTAATTCCAAACCTGTTTTGAGATCCTTAAGCCAATAAGATGAATGCCAGCTTCTTATAAACTGGTAAGGGCCTTCCCAAGGATTTTCAAATTTAGACAACTTACCTTCATTTGCAAGATCCCATTTGAGCACGAGTTCCAATGGAGCAAATTTATCCTCGAGCTTGTGAGTCGCTTTTAAAAGTCAGCTGCACTCCTAGCCTTCTTAAGTAGATTGAAGTTTTCGCACCAAATCTATCCTCATCCAACTTTAGTAAAACCTCATACCTGTGTTGTAATGCCTCAAGAAACTCCAAATCCAACTTGAGTGCCATCCTCAAAGAGGGATCTCCAACTCAACAGAATAACTGCTTCAACACCATAAACCAAACTCAAGGGAGAAGCATTAGTGGCAGTTTTAGCAAAGATTCTATGAGCCCAAAGAGCATCATATAATTTCAAATGCCAATCTTTTGGTTTTGGCAAACTGCTTTCTCAGAAAAATACCCTTAAGCACTTTGTTAGTGGACTCAAATTTTGACCATTTCCTTGAGGGTAATAGGCTGAGCTTTTCACATGTCTGATCTTGAGGCTTGAGACAAGAATTTGAATAACCTCATTAATAAAAGTAGAGCCTCTATCACCAAAATTTTGAAAGGGATCCCAAATCTAGAACAAATGTTTTCATGCAAAAACCTAGCAAAGAGTATATGCATTTGCTTTTCTCAAGGGTGCCGCTTTGCCGACCATTTGGTAAATAAATCAGAGCCACAACAATGTATTCATGCCGAAAGCGTAAGATGAGGGATTTATAGGGCCAACATAATCTAGCCCCCAAACTTGAAATGGGCCTCGGGACACAATTCCAAAGAAGAGGGGCAGATGCAAAATTTTCTTACCAAAAATCCGCATTGGTGGCAAGTTTTATGACATCATAGCAATCTCTAAATAAATGAGGCCGAAATAACCGGACCTTAATATTTTTTTTTTTCGGTATCTCACGCTAAAAATGACCACCACAAACACCTTTATGATTTTCAAAGCTAGTACCGTGGCGCCTTCATCTTCATCAACACATCTTTAAGAGTACACCATCCCTATTTACCTTGCACAAGATGTCACCAACCAATGAGTAAGTCAAACATTTTAACTTAAACTTGTAAGTTTGGCTTTTTGAAAATTCGAAGGTATCTCTTGATATCAAGGAATCTCCTGATAGGTTGTTGCCAACCTTGAGTCGGCATAGTTGACACGTCCCCGCTCATTTACAAATAAGGTTAGTCATTTCTTCTTCTTGTACCACCTCCTCATGTTCAAAGTAGGCAAAGCAGTGTATAAAACTCGGATTGTTCAATACATGAATAACCTTTTACCTTTAAATCATAAGATTGAAGCCTACAAGCCCACCTATGAAGCTTAGGTTTTTCTAATTTTACCATACAAAAAGGCATGGGGTTCTCGCTGCATGTAGATAGTGGCTTGGGATTTTTGTAAAGATGACCCTGTCTCTCGATCAAAAAGATGAGAGCAAGAAAGACTCCTTTCTATCTTAGCATACTTCTCTTCGCTTTGAGACCATTGTTTGCTTGCAAAAGCAATAGGGTGTCTATCCTGCAAAATGGCAACTCCAGCAGCCTTTTTAGTGATAGTTATGTAAACTTTAAATGGTAATGAAAGGTCTGGAGTTTTTAAAAGTGTAGAATGACAAATAGCCTCTATGATCTGCAAAAAAGCTTTTTCACACTCATCAGTCCAAACAACAGGCCTATATTTACTTTCTCTTTTACTAACTTGGCCTACTCTAGTCAACTTAGAGATAGGACTAATAAGGTGAGAGAAATTAGGCACATACACTCTTAAGAAAGAGGTCATTCCCATAAATCCCTTGACTTCTTTAATTGTCCTGGGTGTTTGAAGCTTTTTTAAAGCTATGATCTTCTCTTCAGCTACTTGAAGGCCTTTAGCAGAAACCTCATGGCCTAAGAGCTGGCCTTTGGATGCCAAAAAGATGCACTTCTTTGGGTTTAGATTAACTCCAGTTTGTCTGCACAATGTGAATATTCTTGTTAGCTCTGAAATATGATCACTTGTATCAGTACCTAAGCATAAATCATCCAGATAAACTCTGAATTGCTCAGGAGTCATGTTTGCAAAGACAGTATCCATGGCTCTCTGAAATGTGGCAGGGGCATTCATTAAGCCAAAAGGCATCCTTTTCATTGCATAAGTTCCCCATGGAGTAATGAAGGATGTCTTTTGATCGATCTTCCTTTTTGATGCTAATCGATTAAAACCGGAGAAACCATCCAAAAATGAGTACATAGACTTACCAAATTATCGTGATAAAGGATTTCTTCCAAAAAAGGCAAAGGGTAACAATCTTTAACAGTAGCTTTATTTAGATCTCTATAATCCACACATATTCTTAAAGAACCATTCTTTTTTAGAACTGGAACAATACAAGAAACCCAAGAGGGGTTCACAATGTCAACTATCAATCCTGATTCCTGCATTTTGAATAATTCCTGCTTGATAAGATCTAAAAGTGAAGAATTAATTCTTCTCAACTTCTCGTAACAAAGTTTGGCATCTTCTCGAACCTTAATTTCAAACTCACAAATTTTTTTATCAACCCCTTTCAGTTCTGAATACTCCCAAGCAAAAACATCCACCCAATCCTCAAATAACTCAACCATTTTACCTTGATCACCTTCATTATATAAGTCTCCCATTTGCAGGGTCCTAGATATACCTCCTTTATGCACTTCAAGCTCTTTAAGTGATTCCTCTTGTGCTAGGTTGATAGTTAAGATGGGATGGAATTGGGAAAGCTCCTCTTCATCTAAGACATCCTCTTGAATAGCTCCTTCAGACAAATACTCCATAAGGGTTTTTCTGCACAATGAGTCAGCTTCAAAATTCTTAGATCTAGGAATATGTAAAATCTCCCAATGATCAAAAAAAGTTAATAATTCTCTGGCTTGGAGCACTTTCGAGATCCTCCATGTCTTGATGTTTAGTTCATATTCTCCCAAGATTTGTCTACAAACAAGTTGTGAGTCTCCATAAATAACAATATGAGAAATACTCATACACCTTTGCTTCTTGTAAACCTCGCAATGAGGGCTTTGTATTCTCTTTTTAGAAGAAATATTAGGGTGAATTCTCCCTATCTTAGTCATCAACTTAAAATCTGCATCCTTCAAAATAGCAGCTCAGAAGAAGCAATCCCCAGTTTTTTTGACATACCTCCATCAAACCAGAGATAGGCTTTTTTTGCCTTCAGATCAGGAGATTCAACATGCATGTAAGCAAAGTTGACAACCTCTTCATGTATACTAGCATCCAGGCCTAAATTGTAAACACCCAAATCTTCTTCCCCGTAGTATGTCCACATCTATGAACCTAATGTTAGCAGATGGATGGTTTTGTTTGCCAGGTTGATGATGGTTGCTCCATTGAAATGGTGCAAGTGCCTTCGCACCATACAGTCCGGCATCCACCAAGCTTTCATCCATCTCCTTCCTAATAATAGATCATAGATATTAGCTTGATTAACATTTTCAAAATCAACAACCACAAATGTGGCCAGCATAATGATTCCCCAGTATTCACGTATACATTTTTACTATTCCCTTAGGCACAACTTTTAGCATTTGAAAAGATTTTAGAACAATGGAAGTATTATCTTCTACCTTGAGATCCAAAGCCTTCATAACATGATAAGGCATAACATTAAGAGAAGAACCTCCATCCAAGAAAACTTTGTCTAGATGGGAAGTTCCTATAGTAGCACTACAAGTAAAAGCACTGATCTTCGTTTGCTCGTAAAAAGCCACGTAAATATTGTTGCAGGGTTTCAGCAGCAACCTCTTCAATATCCTGGAGTGCTTTTGATCAACTTTTCCCCGTATGATGGTGCAATTCAAAGCAGAAAGTTAATAAATCCACAAAGAACCTTAGAATTTTTCATAAGTAATTCAAATTCATCCAACTTCCGTAATCTTTCTGCTTATACCTTTGAGCAGGAGGAGGAGCTATATTCTCGAGGATCTGATTGAAATGTTACCTTATGAGGTGGAACAGAACCTCAGATGCATTTGGATGAGCTCCCGCACGGTTCCACGCACAACCATAACATCTTGCTCTTCCTGTTCTCCCCGCACAAGTCTCAATAAAACTTATATTTGACATTTGTTTACCTTTATCTTGTTTTTCAAAATAAGCCTTAACACTCCAATACTTCTCCTCATGACCTATTTCCTTGCAAAAAGAGCAAACAGACATTCTCTACCAAAGTGACCTCTTCTATGACACTTAGGACATTGCCTTGCAAAACACTGCCAGCTCTATGGTAAGGTTTACCACAGTTTGTGTATTGTGGAGGTGGGGCATCTTTACTGCTTTTTAATTCAAGAAGTTGTTTGGTAATCTCCAAAAGTGCCTCGACACTTTATCGATCTCGACATTTCATCTCAAACATGAGGATCCAATTCTTCAGCCTTTGACTTCTTCTTTTTGTATCGCATAAACAGGAGCAAGATTAGCAAAATGTAAATCATGTTCGCCCATGATGAGGAGGATAAAATGGATCTCTCGATCTCTTCATCGAAGATAGCTTAATAGTTCTCGCTGCATCTACAAATTTCTTTACAAATGTTTTATGGATAGAATCCAACTCACCAAATTTTTGTAATTTTAATAACTTCCTATAGATCCTAGGTCTAGACATCAAACCTCCGATAAAGGAAGCAACTAGGTGCAATGTTGGATGAGTAACCCGATTCCTCATACACACTAGCAAATAAGAATTAAATCTCTCCACATACCGCTTTTTACTCACCGTGTCTAATGGAAAATGAGTTGAGTTCAAAGACAAGATCCCGGGGTGAAGTAGCCTTACAAAACCTTGATAGAAACTTGTGTTCCAATTCATCCCTTTGGTACCTATAGACAGCTCAAAATCGAGCCAAGATCCGGCCTCATCACCCTTCATGCATTTGATGAATTCTCGCAAACTGAAACCCTTCTTTTCTCCCATGTTCTTCATAATAGTCTTCAAAGTTTTTAGAAAATGGTTGGCATTCATGGAAGAATCATAGCAAGGGGGGAAAACAGTATAGTCAACTCAAAATGATAAGGTGCTGATGGAGGAACAGACCGAAAGGTGTTGATCTGGTTCAAAAAGTTTATGAATTTGTGAAGAAGAGGGCACCTGAGAGAAATATTTGTAATATTTGTAGACCGATAGAGAGGAGCTGGTGGAGGAATAGGCAAGTTGGGAGTATTTGTAGCATTAGTGGTAGATCCGGTAGCCACTTTCATGCTTACTCCTACCAAATCTGGTTGATTTGTCTCCTCGTGGGTTCAGCAGACCAAATCTTCCTTGGTGCCATTGAGTTCAATTTCCGTAAAAAATCTTTAGGACCTCCAAAATGTTAGCCTAAAACCTGGAATTTTAGCCTAACCTCAAAGGAAGTGTAAAACAAACTGTCAGGGACCTCCAGATCACTTAGGGTGATCAATCCTTAATCATATAAAGCAAAAAGAACTCAATTTCAAATGCTTGGTTTTGTCAAAATCACTACAAATCCCCCGGCTAAAAAAAAAGCTGTGAAAAATCAATCTTGGCAAATACACCCTTTAAGATTTTGAGTTTTGGTTTTGGTATGAGTTATAGACAAGTAGAGGGAACTGATGGTGAAAGTCATTCTCGATTTGGATAGGGAAGACCAAGAAAATCAATGTCAAAGTTCACCAAAAATTGGTCAATGCCAAAACAGAGAGCCAAAATTTGCAAATATAGTTTGGTGATAAATCTTGAGTTGGAATTTGTATAAACAGCTTCAAAATAAACTCTAGATCATGTGCATAAGGTTTTCTTGACAAGCAAACACTATGATATTTACTGAGATGGGCCAAAGTCTCGATTTCATCAGCTTTATGACGCTTATGGAAAAAACTATTTTTTCTTTGTTTTCTTTACATATAAGCAATACTCAAACCTTTTAAAGAATGGGACACGACTATTAATTTGGATTCTACTTTAAATATCTGGTTTCTATTAGTTTAGACAGGCAGAACAACTTGAAACAAAAGAAGATGGAAACACTATTTGTCCGGCAATGAATATGCATTCAAATCATAAGATATCACGGGGAGTTTAGAATTCTCGAAGAAGTAATACCTGTGATAATGCTTGAGAACAGATCCCAAGGCATTGTCAACTTCTGAAAACCCAAAAATTATCAGAAAGAGAAAATAATAAGATAATTTGAGTAGCAGTAGGAGTTTTGATGTCAAATAAGTCACAACAGAGTCGGTCTTCAATCAAAATACAATCAATCTTCAATCTTTGAAGCAGGATTAGCGTAATTTGAGGTAGAAATGTATCAAGAGAATATCAGAATATAGAAATCGCCCCGATCACGTAGGTATATCTCCGAGGGGGTAAAAAATGATCCGTATTCCCAGCATTAAAACTGCCCTTCCCAAAACCAGCTCGGTTCAATGATTTCCGCCTAATCTGAGCAAGTTTCTATCAATCAAGTGCCACAAAGGGTTCCAGGGTTTTAAAAAGGTTTAGGAACCAATTTCGGGCGGAAATTGGCTGGATTCAATCGGGTTTAGGCACGAATTGGCGGATTTAGCAGTTCCTCTATTTCTTAGGGTTTATCAAAAATTCTCAAGGGCTTATATATCCCATGGTGCACAAACGAGTCTCAAGGCTAAGGTATATAAGAATAATGCAGAGCAAAACTATTAAATTTGCGTACACGCAGAGGGGACACCCCAAATGTCCGCCCCCACGCCCCGCCACGTGGAAAAATGGGGGGGACCGAACTATGCAAAATTAGATAGGGTAGATAGGCTAGAATAGGTTTTTATTTTTTTGGCACGATCCCAAGAAATGATATTTGAGGGTTTCCATGTCTTTTTTGAATTTTGAAAAGGCCAACCTAGCTATTTTTGCCAAGCTTCAAATCTAGAGTGTTTTCAGTCAAATTGAGATACTTGAAATTTTGGCCATTTTGACTATGGTCAATGAATTTTCAACCTTGGAAATGGTGAAAAAATCATAGGAAAAGGTGGAAAAATAGGAAAAAAAAAAAAAGGCTATGGTAGGATTTAGGTGATAGAATGAAGGTAAAATTCAAGCTTCTTTGCTCTTGAGGTTTTTCATGATCTCTTGAGAGCAATTCACAAGTGGAGGTGAGGCCAATAAAATATAGGTAGTGAGGTAATGAAAGAAGGCATGACAGGGTGAAAATGAGGTATATAAAAAATGAAAGGAAGGTGGATGTAGGATGGATGAAATGGATGAAGGCTGGAACCCCAGTAGCACATGATCATATCTCAAAAGCTCAAATCATACCTTATGATGAACATAACTTTGCTCAAGGCCCTAGGGTCTTCCAAAAACTTCTAAAAAGGTCTTCCAATCTTCAAGGCCAAAATAAGAGCAATTCCATTCTAAGTGCATCTTCATATGTGTGACTTCCAAATCATGGGTGCAACTCCATTTAGTTTCATATGAGTGAATATGAGCAACATGGTAATGACTCCTTGTATAGCTTGCAATATTCTTTGCACGGTCTTCAAGAAATAAGAATGTAACTAGAAAAATTCCTCAAAGGAAAGAATTAGGCTATACAACCAAGATCCCAAGGGTCTTCCAAACTTGAACCAATTTCTTCCAAACTCTAGCAGGATCAAAATAGCACTAACTCTTACCATATGAGTGATGAGAAAGTAACTTAAGATGAAACCTCAAAAGAAACCACAAGTCTTCCAAACTTTGACAAGTATCTTCCAATCTTGAAACTCTAGGTATCATGATGGTCCATGTTGCCCAAAAGGGGCAAATATACGCTTGGGCACCAAGTGATATCCCGGTAGAAAAGGGATCTCCACCCAGGCCCACTTAAGGGTGGCGAGTAGTTGATTGGAATGTGGCAGAAGTGTGACGTCCCCTACTGCATTATCGTGCCCTCTCAGGTTACACAACGGGGAGTTCATCCCCAATACCAGCTCCATGCTAATGGGGGCCCTCCACATGACCACTGCTGCCGTGGCGGGTTCCGGTGTGAGGGAAAGTGGAAGGGTCATTGCACCGTCTCCCTCGGGCCCCTACTGGCTAGCGAGGCGTAAACATACATGTCGTAGCACATACATCAACATCATATGACCATCCTGGCGAAGGATGGTCCTCCACATCTCTGCATAGACAAAGATCGGCCCGCATCCACATAGGGAATCCTACCCAAGGCTCCGGACTCAAAGGGATGGGCTTGGGTCTCTCAGGATTCATTGCGGGGGCGGGGAATTCATGGCAGTAGTTTGGCTGGCATATGACCATGGCTTAGGGTTGTCCACTCCATTAAAGCCCCTCCCTGCACACTTTGGCAGTGGTGCGAAAAAGTGTCGGGACTGATGTAGCCCGCCGGGATGCATAGCCAAAGGGCTATTCCTCGGGTTCATCCTCCCAGGTTCCGGCGGGGGTAGGGATCCTCCCCTCGAGAGATCTACATCTTTGACTCAAGGTGACTAGAGGGCCCACCGCGTAATCACCGAACCCACCCGGAAAGTGAACACCACTTCACGGGGTGTCGAGGGCCATGCCTTGCCCACACGCAGTGGCAAGGCATTAGACCTAGTCACAATGATCCCTCGGTAGGCTTTACACACCCGAGGGCCTGCTTCAAGAGTCGGGACATGAACCTCCTTCTTAGCCCGGCCCCTCCACCCACATCCCAAGTGGCTCTTGTGCACAGGCGAATCTGGGGTGTGCTAGAGAGGCTACTCTAGGAGCATCAACTACAAAGCTTTAGGCCTCTACCCCCTTCCCAATACAAAGGAGTTCATAGAGATACATTGTCATGAGTCCAACAAAATCTAGAAACAACTAACCCTTGCTCCACGCCATGCACATGAGTGTAAAACAATCAGGGCAATAACCAGCAGCAAGGTAATATACTTCATTCACAACAAGAGAATTCATAATGGATATACAACTTGCCACATGCTAAACTCCAAATTGACAATGCTTGTTAAGAGGAATTGCAACTCGTAAACCATCACCAATGAGCATCATATTTCAGCTTGTCTTTTATAACATTGATAACATTGAATCTTCAAAAATAATAGCAATATAACAAGGCATGATTCAAAGGAAATCAGCAATAAGACAATGATAAAGCAACTGGTCCATATGATTCTTCATAATAGTAAGGAACAATGCCCTTCAAATACATCCATTTCATCTCAGAACTTAATGAAATTCCAGAAAAAACAACAATTTAAAATACCTACTTGATCAATGCAAATTGTGTTGTCCTCTAAATCAGAAATTTGCTGCTGTAACACATGCTTCCACTTGTTATTGAAGACAAGGACGAATTTATAGTGCTCCATACTCTGATTTATGGCTGCTAATGATGACCCACAGTTGAATTTGCATAGAATGTGCTGCCCAATTGGAATTAGGTCTGATATACATGTAAAATCTGCCATAAGAATGCTTCACATTGCTGTAATTTTTTGCCCATAAGCTGATAGATCCAAATGAACTTACTTCCTTGCTTCTGGTGCTCTCCTTCCATGCCCCCGATGTCTTCCTTTCATGTAATCGCAGCCCTTGTTCCAAAACGACCTGCCCGCTCCCATCTCCTTAACTCTTACGTTAGGTTTTTCTCCTCCTTTCATCCACATCAGCTCCTAGTCATCAATTTTCTTCAAATACATTTAATTTCCTTTCATATTCCATGACTTGTATCCCTTAGATAGACGGTATGCGACCTTGATTGTACTGCCCGCACTTCTCACCTTGTTTGTATTTGTTTCCCATTATTCATGTCTGTCTGCCTCTTGTAACATCATCCAATCCTTGGTGTAATGCCTTCCTCATCTTCATCTTCACACCTCATTAGTCTTTGCTTAGAACACTCTTTTGTGATCTTTCAATTCTAATCCCTATTTGCTTGCTTCATAAACATGTCATTATCTTCCCAAATCACTGCATCTAATTCCACACCCTTAGTTTGTGAATTGAATACATGATCTTTGTTTTCCTCAACTTTGTGCCATGGTATCTCGTCACACATTTTGTATCAAACATATCTCACTAATATAACTCGGAAATGCATAGTAATGGTATTATAGCTAGGACTAAAACCTCGCCCGCGTAGGGGTTTTTGGAAAACCTCCACCATAATACCGCCACTAATACATTCCAAGACCTTCAAATGCAACTACAATTGATTTTGTGATCTTGCGCTTTTCATAACGGCCCCTTGCATAATCCCACATCTGCCATAGGTGTCCCTTTTAGTCTTGATCCTATTCAAGTTGTCACCGCTTCTTATCAGGGGGTCTTCATACTTCAAACATAATAGCCGCCACGGTTGCCTCTTGCTTCTTATCGTGGTCTTCATACTTCAAACATAATAGCCGCTACGGTTGCCTCTCCGCTTCTTATCGGGGTCTTCATACTTCAAACATAATAGCCGCCACGGTTGCCTCTCGCTTCTTATCAGGGGTCTTCACAAAAAACCAATTTCCTAAAACATATAAATTATCCTCAGAAATATGTAAGAAAAACGGTTTAGAATCTTCAAAAAATACAATACTCCATCATTCCGGATACCAAATCCCCTACTACATTATCCTCCCTCCTATTGTTCTTCGTCCCAAGAACACTATGCATCAGGTCAGTATTCTTGCTTGTACAAAGATAGGTCGATCTTCCTCTTGCAAATATAGCTTTAAACGTGCTCCATTAACTCGCGTAGGCAAATCTTGCCCTTGCAAATCTGTCAAGGTTACAGAGCCATTCATGAAGACTTCTCTCACAATATATGGGCCTATCCATCGCATCCTGAGCTTTCCGGGCCGCTTCCAGTGTTTACTATCATACATTAAAACTGTGTCGCCAATAGTAAACTCCTTCTTTTTCACATGTCTATCGTACCATGCCTTTCTTTGTTGCTGCAACACCTCACGTGCTTTGAATGCATGTAGGCGAGTCTCATCTAACTTTTCAAGCTCTTGTAAGCGTGATTTAATGCTGCCATCCCAATCCAACTTGTTTTGAAATAGCTACCCTCAATGAGGAATCTCTAATTCAATTGGAACTACTGCTTCCTGACCATAAACAAGTTGAAACGGAGTAGCTCTAGTTGTCACCTTGTAGGCAATCCGGTACGCCCATAACGCATCAAGAAGACGCTTATCCCAATCACTCCTACTTGCATTGCAAATCTTTGCGATAATATTACATAAGGTTCTGTTCGTCCTCTCTACCCTTCCATTTGCCCGTGGATGATATGGGCGTGGTCTTTTCGATGCTTCACATTATATAACTCTGTTAAGGCTGCTATGACTTGATTAAGGAAGTGTTTACCTCATGGCCACCAATTCAATAGGACAACCAATCGAATGATAATATTTTCATATAAGAATGATGCAAAAAAGAAAGATTATCCTCTCTAAGAGCTTTCGGCTTCCACCCACTTTGTAACATATAGTCAAGACGCAACAAGAATGTACTGTTCCGGGTCTGCTTAGCAGGTGGATTAATAGGTCCCATAAAGTCAATGCCCCACTTTTCAAATGGCAACACAGGAACAATAGGATGCAAGAACATCGTATCCCTTCTTGTGGGTCTTCCAAGACGTTGGCAAGGATCACATTTTTTGACATAATCAGCAACATCCTTATGCATGGAATGCCACCAATAACCTGCTTGTAAAATCTTCTCGTGACTGCTGTTTATTTGTGATGGCGTGCCGAGGTAGCGTCATGACATGCAATTATAATTTTTCCACCTCATGTGGTAAGACACACCCCTAAGAATATCATCTCACCAATGCGATAAAGGGTTCCTGCAATTAAAGTGTAGGGACGGATTGAATAATCAATCTTCTTCTGCTCGCATAAGTCAAATGCTCGTGCAATTTTCCCGCGATAAATATTCAGCGATATTAAAGAGCCACTCCGGACCGATTCCACATGGAAAAGGTTTGCATCCGGTAGATCATCTTCAACACCAACCTTCTTGAGATGCTATTACCCGAGACAAGTGGTCTCAACAGAACATGTGACTTTCCGGCTTAATAACAATTTTAAATCGAAATTCCGCAACAAAAAGGAGCCAACGAGTTATCCTTCCCCGCATTTACATGGTTTAAGGATCAAGTACTTGAGCGCTTGGTCCACATAAAATACAAATTCCTTGCCCAAGAGATAATGTCGGAACTTCAAATTGAATAGATCATACCTGTGCCTTCACGCTCCGTAGTGCAATAATTTCTTTCGCACTAGAGAGTTGCCCCTCGGGTATAATATATGGGATGATCCCATCCGCTATCATCTGGTTGTGCTAGAATACTTCCAATGGCATAATTTGATGCATCAATATGCACATGAAAAACTTTATCCAAAGATGGCATTTTCAAAATAGGAGCAGAAACTAGTGCTTGTTTTAAAGCCTCAAATGCATCTTGACATTCACTACTCCATGTGAATTCAGCCCTTTCTTCAATAAATTGGTCAATGGCAAAGCCTTATCAAGATAATGGCGAATGAACCTTCTATGGTAACCTACACGGACCGAGAAAAGCCTGCAATTCCTTGATCGTCATGGGGAGGCCTTAAATCTGATATGATCTTGACTTTTCCGGGGTCTACCGCCCCCATCTTGAGAGACATTCGCCTAGAAGAATACCATGTGTGAAAGAAAAGAACATTTAAATGGGTTGAGAGAGATACCATATTCCCGCATCAAGGAAACAAGCTCTTAATTTCTTCAAGTGGGGTCATTGTAAGAGCTAAAAACACTGAAGTCATCCAAAAATCTCGATGAAATCTACTTAAATAATCCTTGAATGCTTGCTGTCATAATATTTGAAAGGTTGCCGGAGCATTGCATAAACCCGAAAGGCATGACTTTTATCGAAAACAGCCCCATTCGTGACAAAGGCGGTTTTGTCTCTATCTTCCGTGCGATTTGAACTTGATTATAACCGCTATAGCCATCGAAAAGAATAACACTCGTGACCCATGATCGCATCCAATACGAGTCCGTGAAACGCAAAGGGAATCCATCTTTAACAGTGACATGATTAAGTTTGCGGAACCACGCGATACCGAATTTTCGTATTCTTTTTAGAACAACAACTATAGGAGATAGCCATTCACTTTGTTTCAATTGGTTCAATAAACTCCGTGATCTAAAAGATTATCAATTTCCTCCTTCAAACACGAGAATAACTAGGATTCATTCTATAAGGACGCTTGGAATAGCGCGGGGAATGGCGTCTCTTACCAATGGAATACGGCGAACACAAAGTTGAGGATTAATGCCAACCATTTTAGTGTAACTCCATGCAAAGATATCTCGGAACTCTTCAAAAGAAGTTGGTATCGCTCTGGCTCCTCAATATTAAGGTGCTGCACTGAGTTTGATAATCCTAGGTTCCGCCTCGGTTCCTAAATTCAGATCTTGCAATCTTTGAGGCTCGATAAACTTCTTTATAAGGTTGCTGGTTTCTTATTACGCTGGACCTCCCCGCCCAATTCCGCCACTTCATAATTAGTGAAATGCTGGGATACCGCCTCCTCGCCTTCCTCTTCAATTGGTTCTCTGGAAACCATATTACAACTTATTGTATCATTTAGCCATTCTTGAAGATCAACACTTGATGTGTCAGCTTGATAAGGTGGAGCTCGCAAAACTATAATCCTCCTTTCCACATATATCGCAGTTAAAGATCAATATCTCCATTCGGAAGACTCGGTCTTCTTCACTTGAATCACGTGGAACTTGTATCCTTCGTTATCCTCGTTGTTCTTTGTGGGCATCAATGTATTAGGATGAAAGTGAACTTGCACTTCGAACCACATTGTTGCCATTCCAATTTGCGTGAGTCAAAAGAGACTAATCATGCTTAGCAGATGCTTGCAACCAAGGACGCCCAAGCAAGATCGGATAGGTGAAATTTCCATGGGCCATACGCAGATTACATAATCAACATAGAATACAATAATTAATAGAGTTTGCACACCGTAATCATCCCTAAGGGTTTCTTCGTCGTTGATCCGCCATTCTTACCAATATGAAATACCACGGGGCAATTCCGAAAGCTCCAATTTCTTCATGACATCCTCTGGGTATAATGTTGACCGCGGAACCTCCATCTATAGTGTGTTTTACTAATCAATTGGCCATTTATCTCCGCGTCAATACATGGTGAACTCATATCGGCAATGACGGGTAGAAGCTGAATTGACCTCCTTGACCCTTTGAGGCTGATGTAAGAGCCTTCCGGCACGGTGCAACTTGTAATAATTGGCCAAAGTCAAAGTGGGATGTTGATTCTAAAATCCCAAAATATCATACGGTGCACTTGATTCCATCTTCAAAACCCTTTTTATACTTAGCGTTTTTCTTTTGTGTGATTCCTTCAATACATGAGGCGAATTCAGCATCAATAATATTCTTTACATTCCGGGAGGCGGGGATGTCTTGCTGGTCAAATATAAAAGCTTGGTCTTCTACATCATCTTGGTCACGGAAAACAAGCGTGGCAATCCACCGAACATCGTTCTTGAAAATTACGGCTCACCGAATATGGCTGATAGCAAGAAGAAATCTTGTTCTCGTCTCTTTGATACTTGATGTCTTGTCTCCACCGCATATCTTTGGTATAAGTTGATTCAGCAGTATATCCACAAAGATTGCTCCGGAATCCCTCACAGAACCGCTAAACTTGATATTCTTCTTGACCTCCAATTTGTGCGGACAATTCTCACGAGAGTGCAACCCCTGTGTTTGGCATATGCACAATAGGCTGAAATTCCCTGAACTTCCCTTGGGTTAGGACAATGGGGAGAAATATAAGCCCATCTCACTTGTCGATAACATTGTGGAATCGTCATACCGCCCTCTGGGCCTCGCCGGTTGTTGGGTATCGGCTCCAGCCCACATGGGTTGCACTTGATGGGTTGATTGAGTGCATTGCATGGTGCTCTATTCTTTAAATAAAGTCTTGGTCTTATGATTGGTAACCTGGTGTGACGAGACTATAGCTTGGGACCAGCAGCTGGGTTGCACATTCTAGATGGAGATGGCCATATCCTTTACACTTTACACGGATGTTAAATCTTTCAGGTTTGAAGGTGAGGGGAGCGACCATACCTCGGGCAATTCGCAGCAGATGTCGGTCATTTTGCTTGTCCGTGCCTCGGCCTAATCCTCTTTCCTTATTAAGCTTTCACTCTTAGATCTGAGTTTTAGATTCCTTCAAGGCGGCTCCCAATTGCGACACGTAATCCATTACTCGGGGAATCAATGTTATTGTTCTTTGCGAGAAACAGGAACGGCATAGGGAAAAAGAAGGGAGGCTCCATAGGACTTGATGCCATACCCAATTGTGATGGAAACATTCTTGCAGGCACCCTCCAGGCAGTGCATCTCCTCCCGGGTTGGTAATATGAGCCATGGCTGAGAGCTTAGCTTTGCTGCTCCCAGTGGAAACAATCTTTATGGCGACATCCTCTAATTTAGAAGGGTTGCCTTTTTGTATAAAACTGTCTCGGTGGAAATCTGGTTTGGCAAAATACCACCTGGTCTTCATCGGATGGTTTGGGATCTTTCTTTGCCACCAATCTTAATCGATAATATAACTATCAAACTCTCGTTGAAGCAACGATATCGCGACAATTCATCACTCGTTTCGTTGAGCATATCCTGGTCTGGCATTTCAAAAATGCTACTAACTCCTTCCAAAGTGTGGAAAGGGTAGTGGATTTAGCCAAAGCGATTTCCATTCTTGCGCCATCTTTGAGTGTCGTGGAAAAGCCTCGCCTCTTCTATAGCAGTCATTATCCTCCAGGTTACAATGACCTCCTTGCGATTGTTAGAAATGATTGCGCAGTGACATGTCTGTAAGGCGGAAAATGTTGGACCAGCATCAGGTGTTGCCTTTGTTGTTGTTGTTGTTCTTTGGGCATGGCATATCGGAGAAATAGATACTACTAAACTCGAACTTGAAGGGACTGGTATAACTTCACAATTTGGTTGTTGTGTTGCCTTCTGATAACTCAAACTAGATTTCCAATTTTTAGGACTCAAACTTCATTAGATTCTAAGAACTGAGTTCATGATAATGCTCTTGTAGCGTTGCTCGCGATCTTGGTTTAGTTGCTCTTTTTCTTGTCATTCTCCTCCTTGACTTCACATTTGGCGGTACATAAAACATGAATCGTATGGATATAAATATTTGGCTTTAGTCTTGACCTCTTTTTTGTTAGTCTCTAATTTCTTCCACTCATGCGATGGCGGTTCTCTAAATAAAGCTTTTAAAAATAAACAGGTCCGGCTTCATCCTAAACCGGCTAACTTAGGGCTCCGCAGTAGATGCATGATTAATAAAACAATGGGGCAAGCAGCAAGGTAATAACTTCATTCACAACAAGGAGAATTCTCCTTGGTGGACCTTGCAACAAGCTGCTAAACTCCAAATTGACGTATTGAGATTTTCTGGTGAGCATCATATATTCTTGGGCATCATATTTCCGACATCTTTTACTAACATTGATAACAGTATTGAGATCCTCTTCAAAATATTATAATATAACAAGGCATGATTCAAAGGAAATCAGCTTGTGGGTGATAAAAACAGTGATTATGGATTGTCTTCTCATATATTAGTAAGGCAATGTACTTCAAAATACCTCCATTCTCATCGAACTTAATGAAATTCCAGAAACAGCTTTCGTTTTAGTACTGCTTGATCGAAACTATGATTGTGTTTACATCTCTATAAATCAGGAATTTGTACTAACAACACCTTGTTCCACTTGTTATTCAGAACAGGACAGATTCATGGTGATACTCCATACTCTGGATTACCTGAGCTAATATGATACGAACTTTGGTGCATGGAATGTGCTGCCAATTGGAATTGGTCGTGTGTAAAATCTGCCATACAAGGTGCTTCCATTGCTGTGTGTTTTATGTGATCTAATGGACTTGCTTAATGTAATCATGTCTTAACTCTTAGATTGGGGTTTCTCTTTTCATCCACATCAGCTCCTAGTCATCAGTTTTCATACAAAATACATTTTAATTTCTGCTGTCCATGACATCTCAGGATGGGCGGTGTGCGACCTTGGCATTTCTTGCGCCTACACATGTTTACTTCTTCCATTTCCCATTATTCATATGCATGCGCCTCTTGTGACATCATCGTCCTTGGTGTAATGCCTTCCCTCACTCCTCTAATATTTCACACACTGTTGATGCTGCTTAGAACACTCTTTGTAATCTTTTAATTCTAATCTGGCGCTTGTTATCTTCTGATCGCAATCTAATTTACGCTGATTTCAATTGGAATGATCTTTCTTTCTCAACATCTGTGCATTTTTGTATCAGGCTTATCTCACTTGTCTACAACTGGGATAGGACAGTAATGGTATTATAACTGGTTAAATACCGCCCGCGTGGGTTTTGGAAAACCTCCATCATACTAATACATTTCCAGACATTCTTAAATGCAACTACAATTCTGATTTTTGTGGTCTTGCGCTTCATCTTCCTTAAAACCACGCATTATATCGCCATAGGTGTCCCTTTTAATCTTGATCAGTTGCCCTTCTGGGTCTCCTGCTTCAAACATCGCTGAAGTTGCCTCTTATCGTCTTCTTAAACATAATAGCATCTTGAGTTGCCTCACCTTCAGGGGTCTTCAAACATAATGGCCTGCTTATAAGGTCTTCGCCCTTTCAAACATGGCAGCTCACGAGTTGCCCTCTTCGCCCATGGGGTCTTCACAAAAATACCAATTTCCCTAAAACATATAGTGCATAATAAATATATGTAAGAAAAAGCGGTTAGAATCTTCAAAATTTTGCGCCTTAAATCCGACGCGAGAGAGAGGAGTGGGAGATAAAACTAAGCTCCGGGATCTGGCCCGTTAACTGCACGAAGTGTTGGCTGATGCATCGTCAGGTTCATTTGTAGCGATTGAGCATAAGGATTGCTGTAGTGGGTGAGTGAAGCCAAAATTTATCTGCCGGCGGATAAAATCATGAAAGATATAAACCATGGGGTGAACAGCATGGAGGGCCAAACAGGAAGTCAGATCTTCAGGTGGAGTTGATCAAAGACTAATAGGGCCTGAGTAAGCCTTTGTCTTCAATGAAAAGGTCGGCCAGATCACGAGAAAATCCGCCTTGAGCATTAAACTTACCATTTGCAATACCACTTGATAAAAGAAAAAGATGGCGTCGGGCAACCACATAATCGGATAAGCGGAAGGTGTAAAAAGTCTTTAGGAATCACGAGGAGAGCAAGATCAATATATGTCTCCTGTTGATTACGAGCCTCTTACTGGCGATTGAAGCGACTGTTGGAGTTGATGCTCTAAATCATGGATCGATTATCTTTATCGGCAAGGAGGCCCGGGACTGATCCGCGGAACTTTTTCTTGAAGGCGTGGCTTTGTGAAGAGGAAGGTACTTGAGTGGAGTGTTGAAGCCGAAGAGTTGCTATTTACGTATCATCAATGATCTTACGCTGCGAGCTTCGGGGAGTTGAGCTGTAGAAGTGACCTGATTTTAAATTGGAAAGTTGGTCTTGAGAGAGTGATCTTGGCGCGTGCGCTCACCAAGTTCTTGGAGGTACATTTGTTGTAATTAAAAGAGAGCTCGGTGTATAGGGTTTGGAAGTCCGCAAAGGAATTTATCCTTAATACGCAAGGAGGTTATCCTTGTCCTTGATGGTAGCCAACAATTCTTCAATAGTTGGCCCGTAATTGAGCACGATTGTTGTCGGCTGACGGAGCTAGTCCTTTCTTGTTACGCCTTGAGAGATTCACGGGCACGTAAAAGAGCCTCGTCCTTTTCTTGAAGACTATCTTGAGATTGAATTTTGAAAGTGGCGGCCTGAAAATCCTTGTGAAGTGCTTAGTGGTTTCCTTGTAACCTTGAATGCGTTCATGAAAGGTTTCCTGAGAGTCTTGAAGCTTTGCATGGCGCCCCAGACATCTGTTGATGTTGATAAAGTCTGTCGGAGGAGGTGGATGTCTGCGAGAACACGTTTGTCGATGGCTGTGGCCTTTGAGAAACATGGTGAGAACGAGTGCAGTTTGGTGGAGGAAGAGGAAGGCGGTCTGGCTGGGTTCTTGGTTTTGAGCATGGCGAGGGGAGGGAAAATTTTGAGGCGTGAAGTCTGCATGAAGGCGTGTGGTCTCTGAGGAATAGGATTGGAGGCTGTTTGTTGGATGCTTGAGATGTCGTATGTTGATGAGTGGGTGAACCTTGGCCCGAGGGAGTGGTAGACAATGGCGGAGGATGGCCTGTAGGTGAGCACCTATGGCGGTTTCAAGGCAGAAGAAGGGGTTGCTTTCGGATCGCGATCAATTTCATGAAGGAGGCGGAGGAACAAAAATTTGAGGCCAATCAATAGAATGTGTGGAGTGGATGGCCAAGATAATGATGTTGGCTTGCTTATTGATGTGGGTGTTCTTGATGGAATACCCATAGAACTACATGCAATTTGACAAAAGTATCATGGGTTTTGGCAATGTTAGGTGAAGGCGATGAGTGTTGGCTTGATAAGGAAGTTGGCCATCTTGAGTGACATCTGTTCTGTAAAAAGCGGCCCAAGATAAAAAAAACTGCGAATGGAGTAAGCTGGAATACACGAAAAAGAACCGGAGCGAATTGGCTTGAGAATATCCGTCGATCGACTCTTGTGGGCGTAACCGGTAGTGGTGTTGACCATATGAGCAACAAAGCTGTCCGGGTTAGTGCGGATTCGGTCGCGGGGAGTTCTGCTGGAGAATTCATACAACGTGGCGTTCTGCCACTTCACCGACTTGGACTGTCCCGGGCATCCACGAAAGGTAGAATTGGAGAAAATAACGGACTCAAAGAGCGAGCCCATCACGGGGTGGTGACTTGAAGAGTTGGAAACTTTGGGGGAAGCGGCCATGGTAAGAATCGAAGAAAAAGCGGGCGGATTGAAGGAGGCGGGGCGGAAGGCGAGGAAGGCAACGAAGTGAAGCGAAAAAAGGTTTTAGAATACGCAAGCATGTGAAGGGGCATCTTGAAGTGGAAAAAGGCCGTTGATGGTGCGGATGACAATGCATCGCAGGGCGATTGAATGGCAAAACTTGAGCTAAGTCCCAAAGTTGAAGGAAAAAGCGAGATGAGCGGTGGAGATGAAAGCGTGTAATGAATGAGCGGTAGGATTTGGCAACTAGAAGGTACAAATAATAATGACGAGACGGGCATAAAAGGAAGGGATAACATTTAATGCGCGAACTTCGAAGTGGGATATCATAAAAGGAATTGTCGGGTAGTACCATGGCTAGATATCTGGCGGGAGAAGCAGGTCTGGATTTAGAAAGAGCCTTGCATTGCAACCACGTTAGCAATTTTGTGATTGGTCGTCGTCGAGCTCAAGCGGTTTGGCTATATATAGCGGCGATGGTGGTGAGAGACACCGGTTCGCGGCGATGGGCGAGTGTGTACTATCTTGTGAAACGAAACTTTAATTTGCGGGGAAAATTTTTGTAGCGAGTCATAAAGCGAGAACAAATCACCTTCTTGAAATGTTTTAAACTTTAAGATGTTTGTCATGCTGCGATTTACGCAATTTGTTGTCCATGAAGAACAAGAATATGAGCATCTCTCTTAAGTTCATCCAAGCTGTTCAAGTTGATAAACCCTTTCTTTAAGAGCTGCAGGCCGAGGATTATGTGTTGTAACAAGTTGGAAGCGAAGAGTCGGAAGGACATATGCAAAGGGGCATAAGAGTTTTCTTGACCATAAACCAACTTGAAAGGAGTGTGGCCCGGTAGCAATTTTGAAAGCTGGTGTTGTAAGCCAAAGAGCGGTTAGGCAACTTGTCTTGCCAATCCGTGCGAGAGGCATCACAAATTTTTCTTGAGAATAGTGATGAGAGTTTTGTTGGTACTTTCAGCCAAACCATTCCCTTGAGGATAGTAAGGTGTACTTTTCCTGTGCTTTGGATATGAAGATAATCCGTCGGCTCCTTGATGGTATGATTGACAAAATGAACCCCGATCACTAACAAGTTCAGGTGGGACAACCAAAAGCAGCGTGATGATGTGCGTGTAGAGAACCTTGGCGTCTTGGCTATAGTGTTATCGAAGTGCAGGAGCCTACGCCCATTTTCTAGCATGTCGGTGATGTCGAATGTAGCGAGCCCGGGTGTGCAGCGGGGAAGGATCCATAGGCCCCACAAAGTCCATTCCCCATTTCTTGAAGGAAGTGCGTGGCGGCCGGCGTCAAGGGAAAAGCGTCCGCGGGCCATGGGCGTCCCACCTGCTGACAGAGCGTCCGCAGTCGCGGCGTGGCGTGGGCATCCCTTGAAGCGTGGGCGAGAAATATCACGCGGAGAAGAATTTTTGCGTCGTGCCGTGGTGTCATTGCTGAAATGACCACCACCAAGCCCTTCATGGGCTTGTCGAGCGATATCGGGCACCTCATGAGGGAGGACACAACGGCGGAGGACCATATCTTTACAGCGTTTATGCGGATGGCCCGCGAACCATGGTGTAGTCAGGACTTCCGGCGGGGCCAGCGGTGGCGTGGCCCGGCTTTTAGGGGAGGCGTGGGATCTTGGACGGAAGAGCACCAATGAGGAGATCTGCTGAAAGTTGTGGAACCCGTGGGCGTGGGCGTGACGAGGAACAATTGAGTGTCACGGTAAAGGCATCGAAACACCCGTGGAGGGCGGTGACTGACCTGCCCGTGGCTCCTTGTTCTTGACTGGTCAGAGGTGTGCATGAATAGTCTGTACCGGGATGTGCAGGGACTAACATTGAGACTTACGCAAGGGAACTCACCTTATGCATGCTGTCTTGGTTTCTTAGCAGATATAACAGAGACATGACAAATGCACAGTTTGAATTCTATAGGGGGAGCTACTATTATCCGCGAGGGAAGCGGACTATTTTGGCACTCTGATCCACTTAATGGCCACATGCAATTCAGTGAGATTGTTGGAGTCAGTTGATTAGGGAAGCAATCAAATTCCAATATACCAGCCTCAGATCCGTGATCATTTCCACTTCCTTGAAACTTATAATTTCTAATTTCTTTTCTGCCTTATACACAGGTCTAGTGGCTCTATGCATCTCCACAGGTCGATCTAAAGCAAGAAGAAGTGGATATGAAACAACTTTCATTTTGCTACTCATTCATCCGAGATCTACGGCTGATCCCTAATATTGAAATTTGAAAGGGGTCATCAATTTTCTTGTAGTAACATTGTTTAAATTTCCTCTATACCTCTATGTCTAGATTTCATTAAAACTATTTAAAAGCTGGTTAAGTTTGAATGTACCATCAATCTTGATGTGCCTCGATCATTATGTAATTGTTTATAATAATTAATGATTAAAAAGCTTCATTCTCTCTCCCTCAAAAAAAAGAAAGAGGGAAAAAGATGGAAATGTGTCTGAGATGAACAGAAAAGAGTTGGTTCCAAATAGTATAATTCATTACTCACATTAACTTGTTGTTTATACTAGAATATGAGGTCACTAATCTAATTCTAATCCACGAAAATTAAAAAATCAAGAAAAGGAAATCCGTAATGCATGTTTGGTTTAAATTCGCCATTTTTCTACCATTATACAAGAAATTGAAGATGGTAGTTAATTAGCATAATTGAGTCAAAACATGGCATTACAACTTAATCTTTATCCCTTAAAAGTCTTGGTGGCATTCTAGAATGGGACTCGCATGAAACCAACAAACCGCCCGACTTAGACTTGCTTCTCATTCATCTCGGCCAGATTTTCTACAATGGTGGATAGTGGGTAGCCACACACATCGGGACTACCCATAAAAATAAAGGAAAATCAATTATATCATTTGGACCCCAACAAAATACAATGCTAATAGGGGCGGGCTAGTGTACTGCCGAAAGCTTATCAGGGATTAAAAAACCAGCCCTTTCGGGTTTTCGAGGAAAAACCCTAGTGATAAGCCTTACCGAAGGGCTGGACAAGCGTAAGGCATAAAAATTGCTCCCAAAACCCACGAATGGAAAAAGTCCGGAAAGCGGATGCGGCTCGCTAACACGTACACGCACATCACCAACAAAACAACAAGACAAAACAAACCTCGAGTGGAGGGGGCTGATTCTGTAGCGTGCCAATGCGATAAAAATACAATAACAAAGAGGGGAGGGTGGGTTCAAAGAGAATAAAGATACTGGCGAGAGAGAGAAGAGCGCCGATGAGAAGTCGAAGCGAAAAACGCCTAAAATAGCGAACTTCCAACCCGCGAGCATGCGCGCGCCGCGCATGCAAAACATGCATGCTCGTCCCATTCTAGAATGGCGATCCGATGTCTCCGGATCGATGGGATTCTAGAATGGGACTGCTCATGAAACCAACAAACCGCCGAATACCAAAAGGACTTCCTTAACAACTAGGATCGAGGGGCGAAGATCCGCGGGATGAAGGCTAAAAGGCCAGAAAGGGCGACATGAAAAAAGCGCCAAATTATTACAAACCAGGCGGGGAAAAGCCCCTCCTGCCTGAAACAGATCAAAGAGAATAAAAGATGCTGAGAGAGAAAGGAAGCGCCGATGAAGTCGAAGCGAACGCCGCCTAAAATAGCGAACTTCCAACGGAGAGCGAGCATGCGCCGCATGCATGCAAAACATGCATGCTCGTCCCATTCTAGAATGGCGATCCGATGTCTGGATCGATGGGATCCTGAACTTGCCATCACTTGTGGCTCTACCACTTTCGTGATGCACCTTTCTGCAATGTCGCCTCAACCTTTTACGAGACATGAAGCCCCCTCCCCCAAAATGGAAATAACCTAGTACATTACCAAATCTGGTTGATGGACTCCTAGGACCATATGTAGAGAATTAAGAAAATGTTAGGCCAGTATTGCACATGTACAAAATATGTGGTTGATCAAGAGTCATAGAGCCCAAGCTTATTATGTCTTTCAAAATAAAAAATGAAGTTTGGCTTTTAACTCTAAGTACCAAATCTTGCCCGGTTGCAATATAGTTTCTAGAAAAATGTGAAGATGAAAATTATGCAACCCAAAATACAGAAGAGACATGCACATGCACCAGGATGGGGGAATATTTTAAACAATAGATCATAAAACCATGCTAAAAATGTGAAATGTCAAGTGAATCTATATGGGGACAGTCAATTTGTGTTTAGAATTAAGACCCACGTAAGACATAATAATATAATATAATGCATGATACCCAAATCTTGACACGGAAGCGAAATGCTATATATGCGTAATAGATAACTAAGAGGAAGTTTATCGGCTCAATAAAGTTAAGTTTTATTCACGTTGTGTGCTTGCGGGGTCGTTCTGAGGTTAGATCACCTTAAGCGTATCTTTGAGGACAACATTATCCTAAGGGGAGAATGTGGCGTTCCCTCGAAATATACATCATAAATATATATATTTAAAGAGCCGTCCTTTGTATAAGTCTACTTGAATAGCCTTGTGCACCATTGAGGGTGGAAAAGAGAGCATGGCTATGTTATTTACATAACTTAGTGAACCTTAGGCTTAGGGCCATTTCCACATGGTCGTACCCTATTGGGCACCCGCCACATGGAGATATTCCATTGGAGCCACGTGGCAATGACATGGAACCCTAACCTATAAGTACCCTAACCCTAACCCTAAGCCACTTTTCAGCTCCACCTGCCTTGAGACCTGTTTTTCACTCAGAACTCCGTCGAACACCTTCATTGCAGCATAGCTCGGTCGGCCTGACCCAAGGTAGTATCGTCGGAAGGAGGAGGAACCACGCAACTCATTAGCAAGTCATGGAGACAAGTTAGATAGGGCGGGTATTCAAAGTAGCTTCATAGGTAGATCATCTTGAACCTAGAATTCCAGATGAGCTAGTATCTTGTCTTGCTAGTGGAACCTTCCTAGAACCCCCAGTCTAGGCTTCGAACCCTAAGCAAGGAACCCTAACAAATAGGTAGATTCATGTGTGTAGCTTAGATGTAGCTTTATTGTTTATCATGTTTATGTTGATGTACGATGTGGTTGATCTATGTTTGCACCCCTTGTGTATTGGGAAGGGGGGTAGAGACCTCGTAGCCATTATCTAGATGATGCTCCTAGTTTAGACCCCTTAGTTCCTCCTGTGCATAGGAGCCCACCTGGCTACGAGGGCTGTGGATTGACTTAGCACCATACAATGGGGCTAGTGGCAAAGCGGAGGGAGGTCCCTGCTGAGCTCGGCTACTAGGGACCCATAGCAGGCAAGGCTGTCAATCTAGAGTTTCATGTAATTGTTGTACAAATAATGTTTGGAAGACAAGGAAGCTTGGCCAATTTTCAGGGAAAGACAGGTCAGGCATGGAGGCAGATGCTTGGCTTGATGAGATGGAGGAATTTGAGAATTCCTATGGCATGAAAGACAAAGACATAGGCAAGGTTGCAACAGCCAATCTGATAGGAGCAGCCAGGATATGGTGGAAAGGGTATGCTAAGTTTAATAAGTTGAGACGAAACGGCTGCAGATTCAAGACCTTCAGTAAAGCTTTCCGCAAACATTACGTGCCGAGGTCTCACACTAGCGGGCAGATCCAGCAATTCTACAGGCTAGACCAGGGGAACCTATCAGTAGCCAAGTACACAGAGGAATTTATGAGGCTAAGGCTCAATGTGCCCAGGATCACAGAGAGACAAGCGGTCGAGGGTTCATTGAAGGGCTCAATAGTAATATCAAAAGGAGCAATTAACCCAAGAACAGTCGGGGAGGCCGAAGACAAGGCCTTAAGTGTGGAAGAAGCCCCAGTCACTCCAGGGCAAAAACAGTTACCATTCAAGGGTAAAACAATAGAGGCGGTATCAAAGAAGCGTGTCGGGAATAAAGCAATCAGCAACTATGCCGGTAGGAGGCCAACATCAAAGGAAAGCTCGGGGAAAACCCTTTGGAGGCCGTAGGCCAAAAAGCGGATCGAGGGCAGTTAAGCTCAAAAGCGTCTTTTAAACAACACGCCAAAGGAAAAAGAGGCGGGAATGCATTGAAAAGAAGTTGTGCTTTAGGTGTTTCGGCCGGGGCCGCGACGCCGCGACTTCCCATTAGATATCGCGGCGACCTTGGCGACTTAAGTTAAGTCACCAACCGAAGGAGACGACGAAGAGGACGACCAACAGGAAGCGCAATATTTCATAGATGGTGGCCATGTTTGTGCAGCTATTGAGTTAGGTGACGTTGAAATTCAGTCCACAGTCATTGCGACTGAGGGAATCATAGATAGCAGTCCATATCTAGTCTTGATAGATACAGGTAGCTCTCACAACTTTGCCTCTCCTAGGCTTGCTGCCCTAATGAAGAATAAAGTCTTGAAGTCAAAGCCAAGGGCATTTAGCATGGCAAACGGTGCCATTCGCCACACTAAGGGGAGGAGGATCACGTTTGACATAGACCTTAGTGGAAGCAAGTGGCCGATGGGGGCAGAGGTCATGGATATTGGAAAATATGACCTTATAGTAGGAATGGAGTTCCTAAAACCAGCTAAAGCGATGATTGATTAGGCGCGAGATCTCCATGGCGCCAAATGGCATGATTTATAGTAAAAGGTAAGAAGGTAGCTTCTCCTATGCGGTTACATTTCTATGAAAGCGACTAAGGAAAAGTATAGTAAGAAATAAGGTGGATTATATTTTTGAGGTTAGAGCAATTGAACCAACTAAAAGAGAAGGGAAGTGACCTAAGTGGGGAATCGATTTCCCAAGCCCGTGCAAAGGCTTATTAAGGAGTTCAATGATGTATTTTCGGATCAAATCCATCAGCTACCACCTTATAGGGGTGTAGATTCTGAAATCACACTAGCTCTAGATGCTAAGCCTACCAGCAAGGCACCTTATAGGATGAGCACCCCGGAGTTGATTGAGCTCAAGAAGCGGTGCGGGGAATTGCTTGACCTTGGATTTATTAGAGCAAATGTGTCTCCTTTTGGAGCACCCATACTCTTCGTGAAGAAGAAAGGCGGGAGTCTAAGAATGTGCATAGATTATCGCCCGATCTTAACAAGCAGACGATAAAGAATAAATATACTATGCCAAAAGGCGGATGATTTGATGGATCAGCTCAAGGAGGCGAAAGTTTTCTCTAAGATTGACTTAAGGTCGGGTTACCACCAAATAAGGATAAAGGAAGAAGATATCCATAAGGCCGCCTTGAGCAGCGATGCGGGCACCGAGTTTACGGTAATGCCCTTTGGCTTATCGAATGCCGGCAACTTTCATCGCCTCATGAGCGACATCTTCGGGGAGTTCTTAGATGAGTTTGTCATTGTATTCTTTGGCGACATTCTAGTCTCTGACAAGTCCATTGAAGATCATTGTCGGAATTGAGAAGAGTGTTGAAAAAGTAGAGACGGCATCGGTTGTATGGGAAGCTCTCCAAATGCCACTTAAGCTCTTAGAAAGGTGGAGTACTTTGTTAGCCTAAAACCTGGAATTTTAGCCTAACCTCAAAGGAAGTGTAAACAAAAGCTGGTGGGACCTCCCGATCACTTAGGGTGATCAATCCTTAATCATATAAAAACAAAAAAGAACTCAATTTCAAATCTTTGGTTTTGTCAAAATCACTCTGAGTCCACGAAGCGAAAAAAACTGTCGAGCAAAAATCAATCTTGCAGTCACACCCTTTAAGATTTTTGAGTTTTGGTTTTGGTATGAGTTATAGACAAGTAGAGGGAACTCTTGGTGAAAGTCTCTCTCGATTTGGATAGGGAAGACCAAGAAAATCAATGTCAAAGTTGATCAAAAAAAATTGTCAATGCCAAAAGCGAGAGAGCCAAAATTTGCAAATATAGTTTGGTGATAAATCTTGAGTTGGAATTTGTATAAGCAACTTCAAAATAAACTCTAGATCATGTGCATAAGGTTTTCTTGACAAGCAAACACTATGATATTTCTTGAGATGGGCCAAAGTCTCGATTTACGTCACGGTTTATGGCGGTTTATGGAAAAAAACTATTTTTTTCTTTGTTTTCTTTACATATAAGCAATACTCAAACCTTTTTAAAAGAATGGGACACGACTATTAATTTGGATTCTACTTTAAATATCTGGTTTCTATTAGTTTAGGCAAGCGAGAACAACTTGAAACAAAAGAAGATGGAAACACTATTTGTCGGGCAATGAATATGCATTCAAATCATAAGATATCACGGGGAGTTTAGAATTCTCGGCAAGTAATACCGGGATAATGCTTGAGAGCAGATCCCAAAGGCATTGTCAACCACGAAAACCCAAAAATTATCGAGAAAGAAAATAATAAGATAATTTGAGTAGCGTTAGGAGTTTTGATGTCAAATAAGTCACAACAGAGTCGGTCTTCAATCAAAATCTGTCAATCTTCAATCTCGGCGGGATTAGCGGTTTGAGGTAGAAACGGATCAAGAGAATATCGAGGGAATATAGAAATCGCCCGGATCCGCGAGGTATATCTCAGGGGGGTAAAAAAATGATCTGTATTCCCAGTTAAAAGCTGTCCTTCCCAAAACCAGCTCGGTTCAATGATTTCCGGCCTAATCTGAGCAAGTTTCTATCAATCAAGTGCCACAAAGGTTCGGGGTTTTCGGAAAAGGTTTAGGAACTAATTTGGGCGGAAATTGGCGGGATTCAATCGGTTTTAGGCCGCAAATTGGCGGTTAGCGAGGTTCCTCTATTTCTTAGGGTTTATCAAAAATTCTCCAAGGCGATATATCCCACGAGGCACAAACGAGTCACGGCGGCTAAGGTATATAAGGAATAATCACGAGGCGGCTATTAAATTTGCGTGCCCGCTTGAGAGGACACCCGCCCGGTGTCACGGCCCCACGCCCTAACGCCGCGTGGAAAAATGGGGGGTGACACGGAACTATGCAAAATTAGATAGGGTAGATAGGCTAGAATAGGTTTTTATTTTTTTTTGTACGCATCCCAAGAAATGATATTTGAGGGGTTTCCCATGTCTTTTTTGAATTTTGAAAAGGCCAACCTAGCTATTTTTTGCCAAGCTTCAAATCTAGAGTGTTTTCAGGTCAAATTGAGATACTTGAAATTTTGGCCATTTTGACCATGGTCAATGAATTTTCAACCTTGGAAATGGTGAAAAAATCATAGGAAAAGGGTGGAAAAATAGGAAAAAAAAGGCTATGGTAGGATTTAGGGTGATAGAATGAAGGTAAAATTCAAGCTTCTTTGCTCTTGAGGTTTTTCATGATCTCTTGAGAGCAATTCACAAGTGGAGGTGAGGCCAATAAAATATAGGTAGTGAGGTAATGAAAGAAGGCATGGCAGGGGGTGAAAATGAGGTATATAAAAAAAATGAAAGGAAGGTGGATGTAGGATGGATGAAATGGATGAAGGCTGGAACCCACAGCAGCACATGATCATATCTCAAAAGCTCAAATCATACCTTATGATGAACATAACTTTGCTCAAGGCCCTAGGGTCTTCCAAACTTCTAAAAAAGGTCTTCCAATCTTCAAGGCCAAAATAAGAGCAATTCCAATTCTAAGTGCATCTTCATATGTGTGACTTCCAAATCATGGGTGCAACTCCATTTTAGTTTCATATGAGTGAATATGAGCAACATGGTAATGACTCCTTGTATAGCTTGCAATATTCTTTGCACGGTCTTCAAGAAATAAGAATGTAACTAGAAAACTTCCTCAAAGGAAAAGAATTAGGCTATACAACCAAGATCCCAAGGGTCTTCCAAACTTGAACCAATTTCTTCCAAACTCTAGCGGGATCAAAATAGCACTAACTCTTACCATATGGTGATGAGAAAGTAACTTAAGATGAAACCTCAAAAGAAACCACAAGTCTTCCAAACTTTGACAAGTATCTTCCAATCTTGAAACTCTAGGTATCATGATGGTCCATGTTGCCCAAAAAAGGGGCAACATCTCCTCAAAAAGGAAAGAATGAGGCTGGTCCCCTCAGCCTCAAAGGAAAAAAATGCTAAGCTGAAGGTCTTCAAAATATCAACAAGTGGTGGAGGGAATAGAATTACTCTGCGGTGGTGGGAAATATGAGGCAGAGTATAAGGTAATGGAGAGAGAGTGATAAGAAAATAAGATCAAATGGAGGGTAGGACAACTCAAGGCAATTGAATATGGAGAAAAGTGGATGAACACGCATATGACAATGATAATCAAATTAGCATGAGTGCCAAATAAAGGGATGAGTAACAATGTAGGATTAGCACTCACGAAAAATTTCATATGGAAGCAAGGGCTAGATGGAAAAGAGGCCAACTTAAGACAAATAAGAGTAATGAGCAAATGGACCTGAAATGACAACACTCAAAATTGTTAAAGCATAGCAAATCTCTACCCTATTTAACTAAACTTCTACTATTCAAGAAATTTGGCTCATACAACCATTGAATGTATTTCAAACTAAAAATTCAAACCTTCACACCAAAAATTCAAACCATCGAGCTCGAACCCTAATTTGCTCCTCCTCTGCTTTCGTGCTTTCGAGAAAACTTCGACCTCCCTTGCCCGATCATGGCTCCTTTTTCTTACCATACACCTATAGGGACAATGTAACTTGCTGATCCAGAGCAATTTAGGAGTGCTTCACGAGCTTGATCCATTTCTGAGGAGTACCTATTCCTTATGGTGTAATCAGACACATTGCAAGAAATGCATCTGAGTCTGAGAATGGGACAATGTTTTAATTAATGAAGAACCTCTTCCTCGTGGAAATTTACTCAGTGCACATGCATTTTAGAGGCGGTATATGGGAAGGCAAAATGTTGACCAAAACTACCACGACTCAGAAAAGGAACTCTACAAAAAGACATGAACCATGATCACCTTGCCATGGAGTGTTTCCTTGGGCAAAAGACTTATCAAGAGAAACTAGCGACCTTTGCGGGTGCTCGAACACAAAAAGGCTCAATGGGCGGGAATTTTTACAAGGGAATGCATTCGGATGCTACATATGCACTACTTTTGTGTAAGCATCATCATGGTGACGGATGCTCAATTTGGCGGTATAGGCGGTTATACTACTCCCACGGGATGCTAGCGGATAGCTATGGTTACTTGATGCTTCTCATGATAAAAGAGATGCATTTCAAACTCTGAAAGAGAATCTACGGGTGAAGATCATTATGTGTTTGGTACCATGGACAATTTTTTTTACCGATATAACTTGTCTCTTAGATCTTTGCCGGATGGATCTCCTTGGACAAGATTCCTACTATCCCTTCAGGAAATCTTGATAGCATTGGTTTTCTATGAGAGGATCCTCTCTTTTGTAACTTATTGTACCTTTTTTGATGAATAGAATTTTCTCTTGCTCTTTTTGAAAATGTCGATCTTGAAAAAATATTTACGCTTCAAACGAGAACACACAATTAGTTCACCTCAAAGGAAAAATGGTCTTGATGGCACAAGTATAAAGAAACTTGAGTACAACTAATCGGAAACAATTTAGCAATTCCAACCAACCAAAATCTACAGCTTAAGCCTCAAAGGGAAATAAACAAAATCAATCAAAAGAATTTTAAATCTCCAACTTCCATGACAATTAACCTATTTTAAGTTAAAATAGATGTTCATATAGAACAAAAAGGCCTAAACATGCATGTTGAGGCCAATATCTTCAAATCTTTGAATATTTGTAGGATTGGGTAATTCAAACCTGTTTTGAGATCCTTAAGCCAATAAGATGAACAACCCGACTTCTCTTACAATCTGGTAAGGGCCTTCCCAAGGATTTTCAAATTTAGACAACTTACCTTCATTTGCGGCATCCCATTTGAGCCTGAGTTCCAATGGAGCAAATTTATCCACGGAGCTTGTGAGCTGCTTTAAAAGGCTCTTTGCACTCCTAGCCTTCTTAAGTAGATTGAAGTTTTTACGCACCAAATCTATCCTCATCCAACTTTAGTAAAACCTCATACACGTGTTGTAATGCCTCGATAAACTCCAAATCAACTTGAGTGCCATCCTCAAAGGGGATCTCCAACTCAGCGAGGAATAAGCTGCTTCAACACCATAAACCAAACTGAAGGGAGAAGCATTAGTGGCAGTTTTAGCGATGATTCTATGAGCCCAAAGAGCATCATATAATTTCAAATGCCAATCTTTTTGGTTTTGGCAAAAGCCCCGTTTTTACGTAAAATACCCTTAAGCACTTTGTTAGTGGACTCGGCTTGACCATTTCCTTGAGGGGTAATAGGCTGAGCTTTTCACATGTCGATCTTGAGGCTTGAGACAAAATTTGAATAACCTCATTAATAAAAGTAGAGCCTCTATCGGTCAAAATTTTGAAAGGGATCCCAAATCTAGAACAAATGTTTTCATGCAAAAACCTAGCGATAGTATATGCATTTGCTTTTCTCAAAGGGTCTTTGCCGACCATTTGGTAAATAAATCTGTAGCCACAACAATGTATTCATCTTTGGCGAGAAGATGAGGGATTTATAGGGCCAACATAATCTAGCCCCCAAACTTGAAATGGGCACAGGGGACACAATTCGATAAGAGGCGGGATGCAAAATTTTCTTACCAAAAATCGGCATTGGTGGCAAGTTTTTATGACATCATAGCAATCTCTAAATAAATGAGGCCGAAATAACCGGACCTTAATATTTTTTTGGCGGTTGTATCTGGCGCAAAATGACCACCACAAACACCTTTATGATTTTCAGCAAAATTACCGGGGCAGCTTCATCTTCATCAACACATCTTAAGAGTACACCATCCCTATTTACCTTGCACAAGATGTCACCAACCAATGAGTAAGTCAAACATTTTAACTTAAACTTGTAAGCTTGGCTTTTTGAAAATTCAGAAGGTATCTCTTGATCTTGAAGGAATCTCGATAGGTTGTTGCCAACCTTGGTGGCATATAGTTGACCGTCTGCTCATTTACAACAAGGTTAGTCATTTCTTCTTCTTGTACCACCTCCTCATGTTCAAAGTAGGCGGCGGTATAAAACTCGGATTGTTCAATACATGAATAACCTTTACCTTTAAATCATAAGATTGAAGCCTACAAGCCCACCTATGAAGCTTAGGTTTTCTAATTTCTTACCATACAAAAGGCATGGGGTTCTGCTGCATGTAGATAGTGGCTTGGGATTTTTGTAAAGATGACCACTGTCTCTCGATCAAAAGATGAGAGCGGCACCTCCTTTCTATCTTAGCATACTTCTCTTGAGTTTGAGACCATTGTTTGCTTGCAAAAGCAATAGGGTGTCTATCCTGCAAAATGGCAACTCCAGCAGCCTTTTTAGTGATAGTTATGTAAACTTTAAATGGTAATGAAAGGTCTGGAGTTTTTAAAAGTGTAGAATGACAAATAGCCTCTATGATCTGCAAAAAAGCTTTTTCACACTCATCAGTCCAAACAACAGGGCCTATATTTACTTTCTCTTTTACTAACTTGGCCTACTCTAGTCAACTTAGAGATAGGACTAATAAGGTGAGAGAAATTAGGCACATACACTCTTAAGAAAGAGGTCATTCCCATAAATCCCTTGACTTCTTTAATTGTCCTGGGTGTTTGAAGCTTTTTTAAAGCTATGATCTTCTCTTCAGCTACTTGAAGGCCTTTAGCAGAAACCTCATGGCCTAAGAGCTGGCCTTTGGATGCCAAAAAGATGCACTTCTTTGGGTTTAGATTAACTCGAGTTTGTCTGCACAATGTGAATATTCTTGTTAGCTCTGAAATATGATCACTTGTATCGGTACCTAAGCATAAATCATCGGATAAACTCTGAATTGCTTTCGAGGGAGTCATGTTTGCAAAGGCGGTATCCATGGCTCTCTGAAATGTGGGCGAGGGGCATTCATTAAGCCAAAAGGCATCCTTTTCATTGCATAAGTTCCCCATGGAGTAATGAAGGATGTCTTTGGTGATCTTCCTTTTGATGCTAATCGATTAAAACCAGAGAAACCATCCAAAAATGAGTACATAGACTTACCAGCCACTGCATAAAGGATTTCTTCCAAAAAAGGCAAAGGGTAACAATCTTTAACAGTAGCTTTATTTAGATCTCTATAATCCACACATATTCTTAAAGAACCATTCTTTTTTTTAAACTGGAACAATACAAAAAAACCCAAGAGGGGTTCACAATGTCAACTATCAATCCTGATTCACGCATTTTGAATAATTCACGCTTGATAAGATCTAAAAGTGAAGAATTAATTCTTCTCAACTACATATAAGGTTTGGCATCTTCTCGAACCTTAATTTCAAACTCACAAATTTTTTTATCAACCCCTTTGGGTTGAATACTCCCAAGCAAAACATCCACCCAATCCTCAAATAACTCAACCATTTTACCTTGATCACCTTCATTATATAAGTCTCCCATTTGGGGGTCCTAGATATACCTCCTTTATGCACTTCAAGCTCTTTAAGTGATTCCTCTTGTGCTAGGTTGATAGTTAAGATGGGATGGAATTGGGAAAGCTCCTCTTCATCTAAGACATCCTCTTGAATAGCTCCTTGGACAAATACTCCATAAGGGTTTTTACGCACAATGAGTCGACTTCAAAATTCTTAGATCTAGGAATATGTAAAATCTCCCAATGATCAAAAAAGTTAATAATTCTCGGCTTGAGCACTTTCGGATCCTCCATGTCTTGATGTTTGGTTCGATATTCTCCCAAGATTTGTCTACAAACAAGTTGTGAGTCTCCATAAATAACAATATGAGAAATACTCATACACCTTGCTTCTTGTAAACACGCAATGAGGGCTTTGTATTACGCTGCATTAGAAGAAATATTAGGGTGAATTCTCCCTATCTTAGTCATCAACTTAAAATCTGCATCCTTCAAAATAGCGGCGAGAAGAAGCAATCCCAGTTTTTGACATACCTCCATCAAACCCGAGAGATAGGCTTTTTGCCTTGGTCGGGGAGATTCAACATGCATGTAAGCAAAGTTGACAACCTCTTCATGTATACTAGCATCGGGGCCTAAATTGTAAACACCCAAATCTTCTTCTGTAGTATGTCCACATCTATGAACCTAATGTTAGCGGATGGATCGGTTTTGTTTGCCGGTTTGTGAAGTTGCTCCATTGGAAATGGTGCAAGTGCCTTCAGAACCATCACAGTGCGGCATCCTTGTTTTCATCCATCTCCTTCCTAATAATAGATCATAGATATTAGCTTGATTAACATTTTCAAAATCAACAACCACAAATGTGGCCCGACACAATGATTCCCCACAGTATTCCGCGGATACATTTCTTACTATTCCCTTAGGCACAACTTTAGCATTTGAAAAGATTTTTAGAACAATGGAAGTATTATCTTCTACCTTGAGATCGATTGCCTTCATAACATGATAAGGCATAACATTAAGAAGAACCTCCATCCGACAAAACTTTGTCTAGATGGGAAGTTCCTATAGTAGCACTACAAGTAAAAGCACACGGATCTTCGGTTTGCTTTCGGGCAAAACCCGCGAAATATTGTTGCGGGTTTCAGCGGCAACCTCTTCAATATCACGGAGTGCTTTTGATCAACTTTTCCACGTATGATGGTGCAATTCTCGTGAGTTAATAAATCCACGGTAACCTTAGAATTTTTCATAAGTAATTCAAATTCATCCAACTTCGAGAATCTTTACTGTTTATACCTTTGGCGGGGAGGAGGAGCTATATTAGAGGATCTGATTGAAATGTTACCTTATGAGGTGGAGCAGAACACACGTAGATGCATTTGGATGAGCTCGGCGCGTGTGCGCACAACCATAACATCTTGCTCTTCTGTTCTCTGCACAAGTCTCAATAAAACTTATATTTGACATTTGTTTACCTTTATCTTGTTTTTCAAAAATAAGCCTTAACAACTTGCAATACTTCTCCTCATGACCTATTTCCTTGCAAAAGAGCAAAGCGGGACATTCTCTACCAAAGTGACCTCTTCTATGACACTTAGGACATTGCCTTGCAAAACAACTGCTTTCGACTCTATGGTAAGGTTTACCACGGTTTGTGCATTCAGGGAGGTGGGGCATCTTTACTTGTTTTTAATTGATGGGTTGTTTGGTAACTTCAAAAGTGCCTCGGACACTTTCTTGATCTCATTTCATCTACGAAACATGAGGATCAATTCTTCACCTTGGACTTCTTCTTCTCTTTTTGTCTTTGCATAAGCGGGGCGGCATTAGCAAAATGTAAATCATGTTCAGTTCCATGATGAGGAGGATAAAATGGATCTCGATCTCTTCATCGGGAAGATAGCTTAATAGTTACGCGGATCTACGACCTTTACAAATGTTTTATGGATAGAATCCAACTCACCAAATTTTTGTAATTTTAATAACTTCCTATAGATCCTAGGTCTAGACATCAAACCTCGATAAAGGGAAGCAACTAGGTGCAATGTTGGATGAGTAACGATTCTGTTACACACTAGCAAATAAGAATTAAATCTCTCCACATCTTGCTTTACACTCTCACGGGGTCTAATGGAAAATGAGTTGAGTTCAAAGACAAGATCACGGGGTGAAGTAGCCTTACCAAACCTTGATAGAAACTTGTGTTCCAATTCATCCCCTTTGGTACCTATAGGCGACTCAAAATCGAGCCAAGATCGGCCTCATCACCCTTCATGCATTTGATGAATTACGCAAACACGGAACCCTTCTTTCTCCCATGTTCTTCATAATAGTCTTCAAAGTTTTTTTAGAAAATGGTTGGCATTCATGGAAGAATCATAGCAAGGGGGAAGCGGGTATAGTCAACTCAAAATGATAAGGTGCTGATGGAGGAACAGTGGCAGTTGATCTGGTTCAAAAAGTTTATGAATTTGTGAAGAAGAGGGCCTGGAGGAAATATTTGTAATATTTGTAGGCCCGATAGAGAGGAGCTGGGGTGGAGGAATAGGCAAGTTAGGAGTATTTGTAGCATTAGTGGTAGATCTGGTAGCCACTCTCATGCTTACTCCTACCAAATCTGGTTGATTTGTCTCCTCGTGGTTCGGCCGAGACTCACGAAATCTTCCTTGGTGCCATTGAGTTCAATTTCGGTAAAAATCTCGGTAGGACCTCCAAAATGTTAGCCTAAAACACGGAATTTTAGCCTAACCTCAAAGGAAGTGTAAACAAACTGGTCGGGGACCTCCGGATCACTTAGGGTGATCAATCCTTAATCATATAAAGCAAAAGAACTCAATTTCAAATCTTTGGTTTTGTCAAAATCACTCTGAGTCCACTGAAGCGAGAAAAAAAGCTGTCGAGCAAAAATCAATCTTGCAGTCCACACCCTTTAAGATTTTTGAGTTTTGGTTTTGGTATGAGTTATAGACAAGTAGAGGGAACTCTTGGTGAAAGGTCTCTGTCTCGATTTGGATAGGGGAAGACCAAGAAAATCAATGTCAAAGTTGATCAAAAAATTGGTCAATGCCAAAAGCGAGAGCCAAAATTTGCAAATATAGTTTGGTGATAAATCTTGAGTTGGAATTTGTATAAACAGCTTCAAAATAAACTCTAGATCATGTGCATAAGGTTTTCTTGACAAGCAAACACTATGATATTTATTGAGATGGGCCAAAGTCTCGATTTACATCACGGTTTATAGCGGTTATGGAAAAAACTATTTTTTTTCTTTGTTTTCTTTACATATAAGCAATACTCAAACCTTTTAAAGAATGGGACCACGACTATTAATTTGGATTCTACTTTAAATATCTGGTTTCTATTAGTTTAGGCAGTGAGAACAACTTGAAACAAAAGAAGATGGAAACACTATTTGTCCGGGCAATGAATATGCATTCAAATCATAAGATATCCGCGGGGAGTTTAGAATTCTCGACAAGTAATACCGGGGATAATGCTTGAGAACAGATCCCAAGGCATTGTCAACTTACGAAAACCAAAAATTATCGAGAAAGAAAAATAATAAGATAATTTGAGTAGCGGTAGGAGTTTTGATGTCAAATAAGTCACAACAGAGTCGGTCTTCAATCAAAATCTGATCAATCTTCAATCTCGGCGGGGATTAGCGAAATTTGAGGTAGAAACGGATCAAGAGAATATCGGGAATATAGAAATCGCCCGGATCACGAGAGGTATATCTCAGGGGGTAAAAAATGATCTGTATTCCCAGTTAAAAAACCGTCCTTCCCAAAAACCAGCTCGGTTCAATGATTTCCGGCCTAATCGAGCAAGTTTCTATCAATCAAGTGCCACAAAAAAGGGTTCGGGGGTTTTGGGAAAAGGTTTAGGAACTAATTTGGTGAAAATTGGCGGGATTCAATCGAGGTTTAGGCACGAATTGGCGGTTTAGCGAGTTCCTCTATTTCTTAGGGTTTATCAAAAATTCTCAAAGGCGATATATCCACGAGGCACAAAAGCGAGTCTGGCGGCTAAGGTATATAAGGAATAATGCAGAGCAGCTATTAAATTTGCGTGCCACGCAGAGGGGACACCCAGCCCGTGTCTGGCCCCCACGCCCTGCTGCCACGTGGAAAAATGGGGGGGGGTGACCTGGAACTATGCAAAATTAGATAGGGTAGATAGGCTAGAATAGGTTTTTTATTTTTTTGGCACGCATCCCAAGAAATGATATTTGAGGGGTTTCCCATGTCTTTTGAATTTTGAAAAGGCCAACCTAGCTATTTTTGCCAAGCTTCAAATCTAGAGTGTTTTCAGGTCAAATTGAGATACTTGAAATTTTGGCCATTTTGACCATGGTCAATGAATTTTCAACCTTGGAAATGGTGAAAAAATCATAGGAAAAGGGTGGAAAAATAGGAAAAAAAAGGCTATGGTAGGATTTAGGGTGATAGAATGAAGGTAAAATTCAAGCTTCTTTGCTCTTGAGGTTTTCATGATCTCTTGAGAGCAATTCACAAGTGGAGGTGAGGCCAATAAAATATAGGTAGTGAGGTAATGAAAGAAGGCATGACAGGGGTGAAAATGAGGTATATAAAAAATGAAAGGAAGGTGGATGTAGGATGGATGAAATGGATGAAGGCTTTGGAACCCACAGCAGCACATGATCATATCTCAAAAGCTCAAATCATACCTTATGATGAACATAACTTTGCTCAAGGCCCTAGGGTCTTCCAAACTTCTAAAAAGGTCTTCCAATCTTCAAGGCCAAAATAAGAGCAATTCCAATTCTAAGTGCATCTTCATATGTGTGACTTCCAAATCATGGGTGCAACTCCATTTAGTTTCATATGAGTGAATATGAGCAACATGGTAATGACTCCTTGTATAGCTTGCAATATTCTTTGCCTGGTCTTCAAGAAATAAGAATGTAACTAGAAAACTTCCTCAAAGGAAAGAATTAGGCTATACAACCAAGATCCCAAGGGTCTTCCAAACTTGAACCAATTTCTTCCAAACTCTAGCGAGGATCAAAATAGCACTAACTCTTACCATATGAGTGATGAGAAAGTAACTTAAGATGAAACCTCAAAAGAAACCACAAGTCTTCCAAACTTTGACAAGTATCTTTCACATAGGGAATCCTACCCAAGGCTCGGGACTCAAAGGGATGACTGGCTTGGGTCTCCAGAGTTCATTGCGCATGTGCTTCATGGCAATGGATTTGGTCTGGCATATGACCATGGCTTAGGGTTGTCCACTCCATCCGCCCTCTCCCCAGGCACACTTTGCGAGTGGTGCGAAAAGTGTCGGGACTGGATCAGATCAGCCCGCCCGGATGCATAGCCAAAGGGGCTATTCCCGGGTTCATCCTCCCGGTTCGATGGGGCGGTAGGGATCACTCCCTCCGAGATCTACATGCCGACTCAAGGTGACTAGAGGGCCCTTTGCCCGTGTCGACCGAACCCACCGAAAGTGAACACCACTTCACGGGTGTCGAGCCCATGCCTTGCCCACACGCAGTGGCAAGGCATTAGACCTAGTCACAATGATCCCTGGTAGGCTTTACACACCCGAGGGCTCGTTCAAGAGTCAGGACATGAACCTCCTTCTTAGCCAGTCTGGCCCCTCCACCCACATCCCGGTGTGGCTCTTGTGCACAGGCCGAATCTACAGTGTGCTAGAGAGGCTACTCTAGGAGCATCAACTACAAAGCTTTAGGCCTCTACCCCCCTTCCCAATACAAGGAGTTCATAGAGATACATCATCCATATACTTCACAGAGAACTAAAGAACTAGATCTAATCTACAACATAGAGTTAGGTTCTTTAGTTAGAATCTGCTATCTAGAGATCTAGAGGGCTGCTATGGGCAATCTAATAGGCTAAACCTACTGATTCAATGACTAAAATAGGGTTTAGACTATCTAATTGGCCAAATACCTGATCCTTGAGGGGCTCCTCCTGACCTGAGCTCGACCATCCTGCTGAGACGCTCGAATCAAGGGAACTAAGGATGTAATTCTCCCAAGCGAGTTCAGGGAGGTGGTTTTGGCCGCTGAGGCAGCCAAAGCGAGTTCTAAAGCCCTAAAATCGAAAATTGGGCTAGTTAGGGTTTCCTACCTATATAGACAAGGGGTTGGTTAGGTTTCCAATTATCCCCTTTGGCATGTGGGATAATTGGAAATGGGCCCACTTGCCTTTAAGGGGCTAGGTGGCCAAGTGTGCACACATGGAAATGTGTGCCCACATTAATGTGTACATTGGAAAATGTGCACATTAATTGCACCTATGGGTGTGGCCCACTTGGCATGAAGTGTCCACTTGGAAATGTGTGCCCACATTAATGTGTACATTGGAAAATGTGCACATTAATAGTTGCACATATTTCTGGCAAGTTGCCCCCTAGGGCTACTCACCTGGCTACACGCTAGCGTACCATCGGTGCCACCGAGTGGCGGGCGCTGGACGAGGGCAAGACGGTATCGCCCCGGGCGATCTCGGCTTTGAACGTCACATTCTCCCCACCTTGAAATGATGCTGTCCGCAGCATCGTGGGTCTCCCCACCTTGGGATCATCGTAACCTGCAATCAACCTGATACATACGATCACTACTATAATTCCTACACATTTATTAAAATTACCTTAAGGTAATATTTTTATGACATTATCACATCATTATATTATGAAATAACTTATCAATTCACAACATTACTAAACAGATTACTCCAAAATTCACTTAACATTACAATTAAGTTTATCAAAATTTAAAATTAACGTCCGAGGTACTCTTCATTCCTTGCAACACATTCCAACAAAAATTTGTGTTGCAAGTCTTCGTAGCTCGACCTCCTTGCCCTCCGGAGCGCTCTACTAGCCTGCAGGTCGACACTACGTTAGTACCATTTAATTATTAATAAAATTTTGGTTATATGGTGACCAACCCACCTATCTACATGGATGCATGGCTAATCTCCCTACGTAGGGAAGAGGGTGAATCTTCCATTATGGCCAGCGAGACAGATATATATGCCTATATGCCGCTCATGCCTACACCTCTAGTTGCCCAAATATGGAGGATATCCTTCTCGCGTGGGGGGCGCGAAGGATAGATTCCTCCTATCAAAGCATATATGGGGCTAAAGGTGCTTTCCCTATCAATGCATTCCTTCATGACCTCCTTTCTCTCGAGGTCATCTACTTCCGTGGGACAGAAGTAGACTTTCTAATCTACCTTCCACTCGCCCAAGCGGAAACGCGGTCATGCCTACATTGACATTACACCACGCCCTAGAGATCACCGTAGTGGTCCCATCATCGGTAACAACGCATGCGACCCATACTAAGCATAGGTGGCATGCGTAGATTAATCTTAACTACACAAGAATTAACCTACACAAATCGACATGCCTGAGCCGATTTCTTCGGAGATGACCTTGCCGTCCCATTGCTCCATAAACTGTGGATACTGCTTTACTAAATCTTTCTTAAGTACCCATCGTCGGCGTCTTCCACCGGTAAGTGTTTCCACTTGACCAAATCTTCGGAGGAATTCGATCTCCTCGTTTTTCTTGAAAGCTTTATCAAGAATCAATTCTGGAACTATTTCCAGCTGCTCCTCCGTCATTTCCAACAACGTTGGCGAATCCAAGACTTCGTCTGGATTTGGAGTATGCTTCTTCAACAAACTCACGTGGAAGACCTTATGAATCTTTAGGTGTGCTGGCAAGTGTAGTTTGTAGGATTGATTACCTACTCTCTTGACTATTCTGAAAGGTCCAGCCCACCTTGGAGCAAGCTTCTTGCAATTGCCGATCCCCGAAGCCGCTGCTTCACCTTGATCTTGAGCCAAACATCATCTCCAACTTTGAACTCTCTTCTTGCTCGATGCTTGTCTACGATGCTCTTCGACGACTTCTTGCCGCTAGCGAGATAACCTCGAACTTCTTCCACAAGCCGCCGCATATCGGCCAACATCTGGCTGCGAAACTTCCACTTTTGACACGGGTTGTGCCAAGTGTGCGAGTTAGGCCCGATAGCCGTAATTGATCATAAACGACATTTGGGATGATTCTTGCTTGGTGCTATTGTATGCAAACTCCACCAAGTGAATAAATTCTTCCCACATACTTTGCTTATTCCGCACATAGTTTCGTAGCATGTCCTCTAAAATTCTCATGGTCCGCTCCGCCTCGCCATCCGTCCGCGAGGATGATATGCCGTGCTCATGGATAGCTTCGTCTGGATTGTCGCAAAGAGGTCTTGCCAAAAGGCGCTCATGAACTTCGGATCCCTGTCGGAGATGATCTCCATTGGCATGCCATGAAGCCTGAAGATCTCTTTGGTGAAGAGCTTTGCTGTATCCATAGCTGTATCTGTGGTCCTGCAAGGCACAAAATGTGCCATCTTAGACAACTTGTCGACCACTACCATCAAGGCATCTTTCCCTCTTACGGTCCTTGGGAGCCCTGTGATGAAATCCATGCTAATCACCTCCCACTTAGCGTTTGGCACCGCTAATGGCTCTAAAGCTCCTGGAATTCGAAGCTGCTCCGCTTTCGTCTGCTGACATAGCTGGCATTCCATGATGTAGCGAGCTACTTGCTTCTTCATTCCTGGCCAATAATAGCTGCTGCGCACTTTGAAATATGTTTTCATGAATCCCGCATGGCCAGCTATTGGGCTGTTGTGCGTGTCGTGGAGGATCAATTTCCTTACACCTGATGATTCGGGTATGCACAACTTGTTCTTATGGTATAACAGGTTGCCTTCCTTCTTAAAATGCTTAAAGGCTTCCCGCTCTTTATCTGTTCTAGCCTCCCTAGAGAGACTTGCCCATACTTCCTTGAAATCCACGTCCGTTGGCAAGGACTCTTCAATCCTCTTACCAAAGTCGCTGGATATCGTCGAAATTGCGTTGCAATGCACTCTAGTTGTCAGGGGATGCCTTGAAAGCGCATCCGCTACCACATTGAGCTTCCCTGGCTTGTAGACTATATCAAAGTCGTACTCTTCAAGGAACTCCATCCACCTTCTCTCGCCTCGGGTTGAGGTGTGGTTTAGCGTGAATACATATTGGAGGCTCGGTGTTCAGATCCAACTGGAACTTCCTTCCCAAAAGGTAGTGCCTCCAAATTCTTAATGCCCCGACAACCGCAAGCAATTCCTGATGCGTCGTGGGGTAGCGGCGTTTTCGGCGCCGCTCATCTTCCCGGAATCATCACGCTACCACGCCGCTCTTCTTGCATAAGCACCGCGCACATGAAGCTATCTTACTTTTCGCGTCGATGTCCGCTACAAGCTTATCTTTTCACTTTGGGTCCGGGGTTAAGATCGGGCTGTTGTTAAAGCTTCCTTCAACAATTCAAACCACTTGGGCTTTCTTTGTGCCAATGCTCTGCCCAATCTTTCACTTTCTCCGCCAAGTCAAGTTAGCGGGGCTGCTATCTTGGCAAAGTTCTTCACGAACTTCCTGTAGTACCCTGCTAGGCCGAGGAAACTTCTGACTTCATGCACATTCTTCGGCGCCGGCCACTGAATGACGGCTTCAATCTTTGCAGGATCCGTCGAGATGCCTTCTGCTGAGATCACATGACCTAGATACTCCACCTTCTCTGTTGCGAAGTGGCACTTCGACAACTTGGCGTACAACTGGTGCCTCTTCAACTTCTCCAGCACTCTTCTCAAGTGTTGTACGTGCTCTTCAAGGGATCTGCTATACACCAAAATGTCATCAAAGAAAACAATCACAAAGGTGTCTAAAAACTCCCTGAAGATGTCGTTCATGAGCCTCATGAACGTTGCGGGGGCATTCGATAAGCCGAAAGGCATTACCGTGAACTCATAGTGCCCATACCGCGTTCTGAAGGCGGTCTTATGGATATCTTCTTCCTTTATCCTGATCTGATGATAACCTGACCTTAAGTCGATTTTGGAGAAGATCTTTGCACCTTGGAGCTGATCCATCAAGTCATCTGATCTGGGGAGCGCATACTTGTTCTTAATGGTGTGCTTGTTCAACTGCCTATAGTCTATGCACATCCTTAAACTGCCATCCTTCTTCTTAACGAAGAGAATGGGCGCTCCAAATGGCGACACACTAGATCTAATAAAACCTAGGTCAAGCAGCTCCTGCAACTGCTTCTTTAGCTCCGACAATTCCTGCGTTGTCATTCTATATGGAGCCTTGCTCGTTGGCTTTGTTCCTGGTTCGAGTGCAATCTCGCACTCAACTCCCCTATAAGGAGGGAGCTGCTTGATCTCATCTGGAAAGAGATCATGGAACTCCGTGATCAGCTTAGCTATTTGCTTCGGCAACTTGCTGAGCACCTTGTCTTCTTTGCTTCCTTCCGATTCCGGCTCACTAATCTCAAGCTTGAAGATATATGCCACTTGCTCACTCTTGATGCACTTGAACAGCCTCTTAGAAGACATGCACTGCATGATAGGGACAACTTCTTTACAATGATTTCGGCGATCTTGCCGCCGCTGGGAAGGTCACCTTCCGCTTCCATACGATAATGGCCCGCCGCCCAAGGTACTCCATTCCTATGATCAAGTCATACTTGCCAATGCCCATTACTTCCCCCCATCGGATATTAATCCTCGCAAGTCGATGTCGGTTAATTCTCTTGCCCGCCCAGCCTTTTACCGCACCACTTGCTAAAACAACGGGTCTTGGCTTGACTTTAGCGGCTTCAACTTCAACATCCGAACCATTCGGGGATGCAAAGTTATGGCTACTTCCTCGAGTCTATCAAGACTATGAAGGACTTAGCCTTGGCCTTCCCTACCGTGGAAATTACCTTATCTTGGCTCTCTGCTTGTTCGTGATCTATTGCGCAAAGATATGACACTCACCCCAATGTAGTCGCGGGCCTCTTCGCCGCCGTCGCCGCCGACAATCGCCCCAATCTCCCAACTCCGCTAGAGCCGCACTCATGACGTAGGGGCGCTTTGCTGTCCTATGGTTCGCCGGAAGCACCGGGCACGCTTATGCACTCCTGCCTCTTTTCCTTGGGCATCGCCGCAAAAGGATCGCAGACCGCTTTGGAGTAGTTTGACCCCTCCTCGCTTGTCCCCGGCGACACCTCGCTTCTTCTCCGCTGTTTCCCTCGGTTCCCACCATATGGGGCTCTAGCCGACCTGGACTGGCTGCCCTAGGGCTATAGCTTCTGTCGCCTTGCCTTTATCCCGGAAATACTTTTCGCTTCGCCCGCTATTCTTCAGGTCCCCACCCTCGCAAGCTTATAGCCTTGGATTCCGCTTCGATCATCGTCTCTAGGGTTTATTGCCCTCACAAGCTTGCGGATCTCCTCATTCAGCCCCTCAATATAGCTTTCTCTTTGCATGCTTCTCTCCCAACTTCGGCACATACATTACTTAGCCTCATGAATTCCCTCTGATATTTCTGACTGATTTGTTGCCTTGCCGCAACCTATAAAAGCTGGCATCATCATGCCGACTTGTGTTCCCTCGAACGTAATGGCGCTTTGAAGGCTTTAGCAAACTTTACGAACTTACAAGCATCCTGGCTTAAGCCATGTGCCTTTGCATAACCCTTCCACCAAATCCGAAGCTCCTTTCAAGTTGGCTGTTGCAACTCGCCTTTGTCTTTATCTTTCATGCCATAAGCGTTGCCGTACTCACTCATTTCGTCCAGCCATGCCTCTGCTTCCAATCCTGACCTGTTCTCCCCTGAGAACTGTTCCAGTTTCCGGGCCTTCCATACATTGCCCGGTCGCGAATCTACCTTCTTCCGGTAGTCGAGGCCACGTATCTCTTTGTCGTCCATCCGGGTGTTCCTCTCGCCTTCCATCCATTGGTTCTCGAGCACGTTCTTCCTCTTCCTCGAGTCGGAGTCAGAGTTCAACTTGAGTCGGAAGATTCCGGGCTGGAGGATCTCCTTCTCTTGCTCCTCTTCTTGTCCCTTCTGCTCTCGAAGCTGATGCTTTAACGACAACCGGCGTTGCCCACCGAACCCTCACCTTTCGCTTGGGCAGACGGTAAAGGCCTTTATCTGCTCCAGGTCCGTTCTCATCTGGGCTATCTCCTCCTCTGGGGTCATGGGTTCCATGTCTTCAAATAGGTTCCTTGCCGGTGGTGGTCTGGGCGGGGTTTGCTCTTCTATAAGGTCTCGCAGATTAATCGTTCCTAGCGTTTAGGCCTCTAGCTGCATGCACAAGTAATTCATGGCTATATGGTTAGTTCCTTTGTTCTCTTGCATTGATTATGCTTGTTGGTATAATTGTGGGGCAAAATACATCAACAAAACATTTAAAGTGCAATAGGATTTATATTCATATATCATATAATATTTCAGATACAAAAAGTCTCCGGGATCAAGAGTCTAACTAGTCTTGAAATCGCCGGTAAGACGGGTTGTCTTCAAGAAACTTCTTAACTTGGGCCGTCCCTACCAAGTGACCCAAGTTCCTGATGATGCTTGCCGACGAGCCTCCCTGTATGGCCCTCACCAGGTCTTCTACCCTGCGGTCGGATGTAAGGGCCGCAGTCACTGCCAATCTCGCCTGACGTCGGTGGGGTATGGCGAAGTCGAAGAGGTCAAGTGCCATTGCCCTCTTGACTAAGACAGCATAGTCGACGTTTGTTGCTATTCGAGCATGCCTGCCGAAGCCTGAGAGTGCAATCAGCATGAACACTCCTTCTTCACCTCTGGGACTGAACTTGCGGTGTATTACCGCTATTCTCCCATCCGTCGCGGCCGCAAGTAGTACCTGGCGACACTGTCGTTGTGTGTCGCCCGAAGCTTCTCCCGCTTGTTTGGCCTCCACTCTATGCGCGTCTGTACTAACTCGACCTCAATTTGGTCGGCTCCTGTAGTCTTTAATCGTGCGGTCGAGCCTCCCGAGGTCGATTCCTTCTCCTTTTGGCGGGGGTGATATCGAGGACTCGGCATTAGGATGCTCGTGGTCTTCCCACGGATCCCCATCTCTGCTCTTGGAGGGCGAGGAACTCCTCCTCTCGTTGGCAGCTCCCGCTCGTCCATCATTTGCCCGGATCTTTCCAGAGGGCTGGATATCGAGGTCGCCTCCCCACGGTGTAGGTGTCGGCCTCCCCTCACTTGAAGCGGAAGTCGAGGCTCCCCGGACGATGAAGTCGTCCATGTCGGGCCTGCCGCATTGGTGGGAGCGATTCGTCCAACTTTGAGCTCCCTCTCCCCATTCGGGAAGGTTACGGATGTCGCCGGAGAGTAGATACTCCTCTCCGCTGATGATGATAGGGGCTAGGCTTGTGATGCCTAGCCCGGTGGGGAGCAACTCGATGCCCTCGCGTGCTCTTTCGAAATTGATCAGCTCTGCTCGCTTGGCGCCGTTCTTCGCCCGAAGTCGAGCTCAGTGTATCTTCGTTGTCCGACTCCTCTTCATCCCTCTGTTGCTTCCTCGTCTGTTGATCTTGCAGCGACATCTCTTCTTCCTCTTAATTTGCTATGGGGTCTACCTCCATCGGAGGGATAGAGGTTGCCCCCATCGGGTTCTCGGCGCGGTGGGATAAGAAGATGGCTAGGGCTGCGGTGTAAGAGAAGTACTTGGTCCTATTGGCTGTCAGGACCATGTAGTCAGGCAGCCTCTGCGCCTTGTTAGTCAAGTACTTGGCGATGTTGGGGACATCGCCCAAGGCTGCTTGAAGGGACGGGCGGGGAACGAAGTATCCTATGCAAGGGGGGACTTGGACAAGGGAAGGTCCTACCCTAGCTTGAAATTCTGCTAGCACCTGCCTATATGCTTGGGTTGCATTTAGCGTGGCTTGGATGTCGATTTCTTTCCCAAAGACTTGGAAGATGTCGTTGACATCTGCCTCGGCAGCATGGGCACTGGCGCTGTACCATCGCTCGAAGTCAGCAGTGGCCATTGATCTAGCAAAGAAGGGAGTATCAAACGGATGCAGAAGCGCCTCAGGGAGCTGAAAGATCGCCTAAGCAGTGGAGAGCAAATTTGCAGGGTGCCAATTGAGAAATGGGGGACTTATTTATAGAAAAGGGGGAAACCCTAATTTTTGGGTGGCCTAGAATTTACTGAAATTAGGCAATTCTGACCTATTAAGGGATGCAATTGCAAGTTTGAAGACTATTTCTAGGGTTTGAGCATGCTAAGGACAACTACTGAACCTATTGTACAACTTGGAGATCATTTGGTGAAGAAATGGTACGAGGTCTCACACGTTGCGCCCAGACCGATTTTGAGAATGTCGAAATCTGTCCTGGCGCGACGTGTGAGACATGGGTCCTAATTGGGCTAGGCTCACTCCATTTACGTGATCTAAGGCTGTAATTCCCCTAAACTCATCGAGTTAGGCAGAATTGACCCCTTACTTGGTCGATTTGGAGTCGCTTTTGGGCATTTTGGGCATGGTCTCACGTTGCTTCCCGATTCTAAATTCTAGAAATGCAATGCGGCGACGGCGTGTGAGAGACATCGTCTCAATTTTGCTCAAGGCTCCAATTCAATTAAAACAAAAGCTAGGGATCGATATCTTAACCTATTTAAACGAGGGTTTGACACTTTATTTACACAAAAAAATTCTTTATATTAACAAAATTTTTCGATTATTTACAAAGTTCAAGGGCGTTCTCCCTTGATGTGCCTGGCAAGATACATATCCTGCCTCATGAGGGTAACCCTCTTCGCGTGCACCGTGCAGGCCGTTGAATCTTCAAAATGCTTTACTATGTGCGCTTCGGCCGCCTCCTGTAAACACAGCAACATCTCGTCGGTCACGCGCATGTCTGTGTTGTATTCTTGCATGACTTCATGGACCAAACGCGGAACGGCCCCGGGGAATCAAGAGTCCAGAACTCTTCTCCGAAGTGGCGGGATCTCCTTGAGTGCCCCCTTCCAGCTTCTTCTTCTTGCTCGCTTCTTCCCCGGGTGCTCGGGGAGGCTTGGGCTTTGGTGGAGGGGCTTGATTAATGCGGCTCTGTGGCGTTCCAAAGCCAATATACGCTCCCGGGGCGTATATTGCTTTGCCACGCCACGCCGCACCGCCACCGATTGACGTGTACGCCAACGTATAGCCAAGTGGGTAGCCCTAGGGGGCAACTTGCTAAGAATGTGCATTAGTATTAATGTGCACATTTTCCAATGTACACATTAATGTGGGCACACATTTCCATGTGGCCACTTGATGCCAAGTGGGCCATACCCATAGGTGCAAGTAATGTGCACATTTTCCAATGTACACATTCATTAATGTGCACACATTTCCATGTGGGCACATTTGGCCACCTAGCCCTTAAAGGCAAGTGGGCCCATTACCAATTATCCACATGCCAAAAGGGGATAATTGGAAACCCTAGCCACCCCTTTGTCTATATAGGGTTGGAAACCTAACTAACCTAATTTTCGATTTTAGGGTTTTGAGAACTCTGTTTTGGCTGCCTCAACAGCCAAAAAAATCGCATCCCGCATTTGGGAGAATTGCAACCTTAGTTTCTCTAGATTCGAAGCGTTTGCCAGGATGGTCGAAGCTCAGTCGGGAGGAGTCTCTCAAGGATCGTATTTGGCCAATTAGATAGTCTAAACCCTGTTTTAGTCATTGAATCAATGGGTTTAGCCTATTAGGTTGCCCATAGCAGCCCTCTAGAACTCTAGATAGCGATTCTAACTAAAGAACCTAACTCTACCTATATAGATTAGATCTTGTTCTTTGGTTCTTACGTGATGTACATGGATGATGTATCTCTGTGAACTCCTTGTATTGGGAAGGGGTAGAGACCTAAAGCTTTGTAGTTGATGCTCCTAGAGTAGCCTCTCTAGCACACCCAGAAGCTGCGGCCTCGCGTACAATAGCCCTTTGTGTTGTGTTCTTAGGGGTCGGACCGGTTGATAAGGGTGGTCGTGTGTCCATAGCGGTTGCTCTCTCGGGATGTAAAGTCTACCGAGAAGCACTGCAGGATTTAAGCGCTTAATACTTTCGGGACTGCGTGCACCACGAGTATGAGTTCGACACCCGCTGGGGATAAGAAGCGTGCTGGCGGCGGTGCCACCACCGGGGGTTTCAGCCGAGGTCCCCGTGGTGCGGTGGTTGTGCTTGCACGGGGGTCGGGACCTGGTCGTGGGTGGTAGTTCCCCCTCAAGTGGGTTAAAGTCGAGTACGGACAGTTGGTGTCCTCTAGTCTGCCTGCTATGGCATTGATCATCTGGTGGGAGAGCAACCTCCTACCTGCCTCATCGGTGCGGGAGATGTAACCTTTGGCTATAGCCCCTTTGGCTATGATCCCGGCAGGCCTACGGTCCAACCCCGGTTCTTCAACCTATCTCTGCAAAGTGTACGCAGGAGGGGCGGATGGAGTGGACAACCCTAAGCCATGTTCATGTGCCAGCCAAATCCATTGCCATGAATTAATGCTCGCAATGAACTCTGGAGACCCAAGCCGTCAGTCATCCCTTTGAGTCTGAGCCTTGGGTAGGATTCCCTATGTGATGTGCTGATCTTTGTCTATGCAGATATGTGGAGGGCCATCCTTCGTGATGGTCATATGATATTGATGTATGTGCTACTGACATGTATGTTTACGCTTCCGCAGCTAGGTAGGCCCTGAGGGAGACGGGGTGCAATGACCCTTCCACTCTTCCCACCGAACCCGCCACGTTTGCAGTGTCATGTGAGAGGGCCCCAGATAGCATGGAGCTGGTATGGGGGATGAACTCCTGTTTGTATACGGTGAGGGCACCGTATACGAGTAGGGGACGTCACAGTGGTATCAGAGCTATGTTCTTGGAGACCAAGAGCAAAGCACTGGCCATGTTCCCAGTAGCACTAACTTGATAGGATCCTCAAACCTCGAAAAATGAGAAAATTTTTTTCTCATTTTTGTAGTTTATGCTAAGCTAGTAACAGTTAAAAAGAATAGAAACGTAAAAAGACTAAAAATTGATGAGCCAACATCCAAAAAGTAGGGTGGTCTCACACGTCGCGCCAGGACAGATTTCTACATTTTAGAAATCGGGTTGGTAACAACGTCTTGAACATTCGGCTTGACACCAAAAAAAAAAAAGTTGTAAATTACAGTAAAATATCTTGATAATTCTAAATTTAAGCTAAGAATTAGTAGATTTAGCATGTTACATGTTAATTTAATAGTGGGCCCCACCATGTCTCACACGTCGCGCCAGGACAGGTTTCTAGATTCTAGGAATCGGGCTGGGCGCAACGTGTGAGACCTTGCTTAATTAGGTGTTTTAGATGCCTTAGACAACCCAAAAAGGTAGTTTAAAAGTTGACCTAAAATTGGCCCTATAAATAGAACTGGACCCCTCCCATTTTTCCCGTTCTTCCTGAGAACTTCGCTCGTATTGTCAAGGCGATCTTCTGGCGCGTAGCTCCAATCCAATGAACAGAAAAATGATGGCCCGCACGGGGCGCATCGCCGGGAAGCCTGGCCAAGCCGGATCCTCCAGCGCCAGTGTCCGCCTTGTTCATAGGGATTCTTCGGGAACGCCTTCTCCGTCCGACGGATCTTCGTCGGCGAGGAATCGTGGCCAGACGGGGCGACCATCTGAGAGATCTTGGAGGACGATCGGCCGGGGCGTCATGAGCGAGATCCTCAATGAAATTGAACGGCAGAGGCGTAGGCGGCGGCGGGGAGCAACACCAAGGGGCGCCAACCCACGGGGAGGAGGGGAACAAGGCGAACCCACCCATAGGCCAACAACAACCCCAGATGAGATCCACCCCGGAGGAGCGGTGTAGGAGAGGAGCAAAGAAATACGGAATCCTCACCCCTGAGGAAGAGGTCGACCTAAGCTGCCCGGCCCACAAGTAATTAAGTCAAAGAGCCACGGGAGCAGAGATCAAAGGATCAGGGAAGACGCCGGGACCCAAGAAGAGGAGGGCCAAGGCCATCAAGGCGGCAAGAGGAAGCCGGGTGAAGGTTGGGAAGAGAGCCGAAGGTCCGGCCATCAACGAGCCGTCGGGAGGGGAGACCCGCCCCACTACCGACGATTCGACCAAGACCACGTGTCGGGCGCAGACGGGCAAGCTCCTCAAAGCCCCTTGTAGAGGAAGAGGCACACCCAGCGACGGCCCAAGAGCGAGGAGGCGGGCGGTGGCTAAGCCCCCCACCATTTCCGGCGTGGGATAGGGTCAAGGCCCCACGGCCGCAAGAAGCCTACGTGGATAGACCCCTTTAAAGGTCTATGAGAAGAGAATGAGGGAGCACAACGCATATATGGCGAAGTGGGAGGCCTACAACACCTATTACCCGGGAGCACCGGGTGAGAACGATCGGTTAGGGCACCACCCGAAGAGCCGGACACTAAAGCCCCCTCCACCAAAACCCAAGGCCCCACGAGCACCCGGGAAGAAGCGGAGCAAGAAGAAAGCGAGGAGGAAGGCGGGGCACTCAAGGAGATCCGCCACTTCGGAAAAGTTCTGGGCTCCCGATCCCCGTCTCGCCCGTTCAGCCCCTGGTCATGAAGTCATTCAAGAATACAACACGGACATCGCTTGCGTGAATGGGCGAGATGTTCTTTGTGTTTGCAAGAGGCGGCGAAGCCCACTTGGTGAAACATTTTGAAGATTCAACGGCCTGCACAGTGCACGCGAAGAGGGTCACCCTCATGAGGCAAGATATGTATCTTGCCAGACACATCAAGGGAGAACGGCCTTGAACCTTGTAAATGACTGTAAAATTTTGTTAATATAAAGAAAATTTTGTGTAAATAAAGTGTTAAACCAGTTTAGATAGGTCAAGATATCGATCCCTAGCCTTCGTTTTAATTAAATTGGAGTTTGGAGCAAAATTGAGGCGATGTCTCACCGCGTCGCGCCGGGGACCAATTTCTACATTTTAGAAATCGGGGCTGGGCATAGCGTGAACCATGCCCAAAATGCCCAAAACAGCTCCAAATCGACCAAGTAAGGGGTCAATTCTGCCTAACTTCGATGAGATTAGTAGAATTACAGCCTTAGATCACCTAAATTGAGTAATCCCTAGCCCAATTAGGACCCATGTCTCACCGTCGGCGCCGGGACGATTTCTACATTTTAGAAATCGGGCTGGGCAAGCGATCGACCCCGTACCATGTCATCACCAAATGATCCCCAAATTGCACAATAGGTTCAGTTGCTCTCCCTAGCATGCTCAAACTCTAGAAATAGTCTTCAAACTTGCAATTGCATCCCTTAATAGATCAGAATTACCTAATATCAGTAAAATCTAGGTTATCCCAAAATTAGGGTTTTCCCCTTTCTATAAATAAGTTCCCCATTCCTCAATTGGCACCCTGCAAAATTGCTCCCCACTGCTTAGGCGATCTTTCAGCTCCCTGAGGCGCTTCTGCATCCGTTTGATACTCCCTTCCTTGCTAGATCAATGGCCCTTTGCTGATTTGGACGATGAGTGCGGCGCCCGGTGCCCATGCCAGCTTGGGCGGATGTCAATGACATCTTCCAAGTCTTTGTGAAAGAAATTGACATCAAGCTCTGGCTGAGACGCAACCCCACATATAGATATAGGTGCTAGCGAATTTCGAGGCTAGGTAGGACCCTCCCTTGTCCAAGTCCCCCTTGCATAGGATACTTGTTTCCTTGCCCGTCCCTTGAGGCAGCCTTGGCGATGTCCCCAACATCGCCAAGTACTTGACCAACAAGGGCAAAAGGCTACCCGACTACATGGTCCCGCAGCCAAGGGACCAAGTACTTCTCGTACCACCGCCGCCCTAGCCATCTTCTTATCCCGCGGCGCCGGACCCGATGGGGCAACCTCTATCCCTCAGATGGAGGTAGACCCCATAGCCGGCGAAGGAAGGGCAAATCTTTGCTGCAGTATCAACAAGAACGGGAAGCAAGAAGATGAAGAAGAGTGGGACGACGAGAAAGGATACCGGAGCTCGACTCGGACGAGAAACGGCGCCAAGGAGGCGGGGAGCTGATCCCAACCCGGCCCGAGCCCGGGGGGCATCAAGAGTTGCTCCCCCGCTTGGGCTGGAGCATCTGAAGCCTAGCCCCTATCATCATCGGCGGAGAGGAGTATCTACTCCTCGGCGACATCGAGAACCTCCCGAATGTAGGAGAGGGAGCTCGAGTTGGACCGAACTACTCCCACCCCGCTGGCCGAGGCAGACTGGGCGACTTCATCGTCCCAGGGAGCATCAACTCTAAAAGCTCCAAGTGAGGGAGTCCGACACCTACTGAGGGGAGGCGACCTCCGACATCCAGGCTTATAAAAGATCGTGCAATTGATGGGCCAGGGAGCTGCCCAGGGCGGAGGAGGAGTTCCCTGCCTCCAAGAGCGAGATGGGGATCCGGTGGGAAGACCACAGTATCCTAATCTTAGGTCCTCCAATATCACCCTTGCCAAAAGGAGAAGGAATCGACCTCGAGGGAGGCTCGACCGCACAATTGAAGACTTGAGGGGAGCTCATCTGAAGTAGAGGTCGACGCAGTACTGGGCGCCCACAGTGGAGGCCAAACAAGCGGAGAAACTTCGGCACACACAACGATAGTCGCCAGTACTACCTCCACCCTGGCGATGGATGGGAGAATAGCGTAATCCACCGCAAAGTTCAGTCCCGCAGGCGAAGAAGGAGTGTTTATGCTGATTGCACTCTCGGGCTTCTAGCATGCCGAATAAGTAGCAAATGTCGACTATATGTCGCTTAGTCAAGAGGCAATGGCACTTGACCTCGCCGACTTCGCCATCCCCACCGACGTCGGGGAGATTAGCGATGGCTGCGGCCCTTACATCCGACCGCGGTAGAAGACCTGGTGAGAGCCATCGGGGGGAGGCTCGCCGGCAAAACATCATCGGGAACTTGGGTCACTTTCGGTAGGGGCGGCCCAAGTTAAGAAGTTTCTTGAAGACAACCCGTCTTCACGGCGATTTCAAGACTAGTTGGACTCTTGATCCGGAGACCTTTTGTACCTAAAATATTATATGATATATAAATACAATTACATTGCACTTTAAATGTTTTATTGATGTATGTTGCCCCACAATTATACCAACAAACGTAAACAATGCAAGAGAACAAATGGAACTAACCATATAGCCATTAATCACTTGTGGATGCAGCTAGAGGGGCTAAAAGCGGGAGGAGCGACAAGCTGCGAGACCTTATAGAAAAGCGCAACCCGCCTAGACCACCCCGCAAGGAACCTATTTGAAGATAGGGAACCCATGACCCCAGGCTTGGGGAGATAGCCCAGAGATGAGGACGGATCCGGAGCGGATAAAGGCATTACCGTCCGTGCAAGGAGTAGGTTCGAAGTGGGCAATGCTTTCGGTTGTCATAAGCATCACTTCGGAGGAAGGAAGGGACAAGAAGAGGAGCAAGAGAAGGAGATCCCCAAATCAGGAATCTTCCGCTCAAAGTTCGGACTGCACTCAGGCTAGGAAGAGGAAGAGCAGCTCGTGAACCAACAGAGGGGCGCAGGAACACCCGAGGGACGACAAAGAGATACCGGGGCCTCCGACTACCGTAAGAAGGTAGATTCGCCTTTTGGGCAATGTATGGAAGGCCCGGAATCGGAACAGTTCTCGGGGAGAAACGAGCGTCGCTTGGAAGCCGAGGCATGGTTTGGACGAAATGAGCCCGTAATTTAAATGCTTATGGTATGAAGGATAAGGACAAGGGCGGAGTTGCAACAGCCAACTTGAAAGGAGCCGGATTTGGTGGAAGGGGTATGCAAAGGCACACGCTTGCGAGGGGATGCTTGTAAGTTTAGAAAGTTTGCTAAAGCCTTCAAAAGCGCCATTATGTCCCAAGGGAACATAAGTCCGCATGATGATGCCAGTTTTACAGTTCGCGGCAAGGCAACAAATCGGTTCAGAAATATACGAGAGGAATTCATGAGGCTAAAATTTTGTATGTCCGAAGTTGGGAGAGAAGCATCAAGAGAAAGCTATATCGAGGGGCTGAATGAGGAGATCCATAAGCTTGTGAGAGCAATAAACCCTAGGACAGTGCTCGAGCGGAAATCCAAGGCTATAAGCTTGCAAGGGTCAGGACCTCGAAATAGCGGGCACAAGCAGCAGTACTTCCGGGGAGAAAGGCAAAGGCGACAGGAAGCTATAGCCCCAGGCTGACCCGTCCAGTCCGGCTAGAACACAATATGGTGGGAACCAGGGGAAGCGGCGGGGAGAAGAAGCAGGTGTCCTTCAAGGACAAGCGGGGAGAGGTCAAACTACTCCAAAGCGGTTGCAATCCTTTTGCAAGCAATGCCCAAGGAAAAGAGGCGGGGAGTGCATAGAAAAGCAAACACGTGCTTGGTGCTTCCAGTAGGCCATAGGGCAGCAAAACTGCCCCTCGTCATGAGTGCAGCTCTAGCGGAGTTGGGAGATTGGGAAGCCACCGTGTCGGACGGCGGCCATTGAAGAGGCCAGCGACTATATTGAGGTGAGAGTGTCATATCTTTGCCGCAATAGATCTGAGCAAGCGAGAGAGCCATTATAAGGTAATTTCCACGGTAGGGAAGGCTAAAGCTAAGTCATTCATAGTCTTGATAGACTTCGGGGAAGTAGCCATAACCATCCCCCCGAATGGTTCCGGATGTTGAAGTTGAAGCCGCTAAAGTCAAAGCCAAGACCCGTTGTTTTAGCAAGTGGTGCGATAAGGCAAGCGGGCGGGAAAGAGAATTAACCGACATCGACTTGCCGGTTAATATCGAGATGGGAGCAGAGTAATGGGCATTGGAAAGTATGACTTGATCATAGGAATGGAATACCTTGGGCCAGCGGGGGCCATTATCGACTAATGAAAGCGGAAGGTGACCTTCCCAACGCCCGACGGCAAGATCATTGAGATAACGGTAAGCGAAGTTGTTCCCATCATGCGGTGCATGTCTTCTAAACGGTTTGTTCAAGTGCATCAAGAGTGAGCAAGTGGCATACATCTTCAAGCTTGAGATTAGTGAGCGGAATCGGAAGGAAGCAAAGAAGACAACGCTCGGCAAGTTGCGAAGCAAGTATCTCGGCTAATCCACGAGGTTCCATGATCTCTTTCGGATGAGATCAGCGGCTCCCTCCTTATAGAAGTCGAGTGCGAGATAGCACTGAACCAGGAACAAAACCAACAAGTAAGGCTCCATATAGAATGACAACCACGGGAGTTGTCCGGGCTGAAAAAGCGATTCGGGGGGGCTTTGACCTAGGTTTCATTAGACCTAGCGTCTACGCCGTTTGGGCGCCCATTCTTTTTTGTCAAGAAGAAGGATGGATCTTTGAGAATGTGCATAGACTATAGACAGTTGAATAAGCACACCATTAAGAACAAGTCTGGCGCTCCCAAGATCGGGCGACTTGATGGATCAGCTCCAAGGTGCAAAGATCTTCTCAAAATCGACTTAAAGGTCGGGGATATCACCGGATCGGGATAAAGGAAGAAGATATCCATAAGACCGCCTTCGGAGCATGATATGGGCATTATGAGTTCCACAGTAATGCCTTTTAAACTATCAAATGCCCCATAGCGTTCATGAGGCTCATGAGCGATATCTTGAGGAGTTCTGGACACCTTTGTGATTGTTTTCTTTGGCGACATTTTGGTGTATAGCAGATCCCTTGAAGAGCACGTACAACACTTGAGAAGAGTGCTAGAGAAATTGAAGAGGCACGGTTATGCGCCAAGTTGTGGAAGTGCCACCGCCTTGAGGGGAAAGGTGGAGTATCTAGGTCATGTGATCTCGTGAAGGCATCTCAATGACCCCGCCAAGATTGAGGCCCGTCATTGGAAGGGGCGTGGCGAAGAATGTGCATGAAGTCGGGGAAGTTTCCTCGGCCTAGCGGTACTCTGAAGTTCGTGAAGAACTTTACTAAGATAGCAGCCCGTTAACGGACGTGGCGAGGCGGAGAAGGTGAAAAGATTGGGTAGAGCATTGGCACAAGAAAGCCCAAAAGGGGTTTGAACTCAAGGAAGGAAGCTTTAACAACGGCCCCAGTCTTAACCTGCGGACCGGAGAAAAGATAAAAGCCGGTAGCAACAGATCACAGTAAGATAGCTCTGGTGCGGTGCTTATGCAAGAAGAGCGTGTGGTAGCATATGATTCGGGGGAAGATGAACGCGCCTTGACGCTACCAACGCCACGATCAAGAGTTGCTTGGCGGTTTTAAGGGGCATTAGAATATGGAGGCATTATCTCTTGGGAAGGAAGTTCCAATTGGATACCGACCATCCAGGCCTCAATATGTATTCACTTAACCACACCTTAATCGAGGCGGCGGAGATGGATGGAGTTCCTCGAAGAATATGACTTTCATATAGTTTACAAGCGGGAAGCTCAATGTGGTAGCAGATGCGCTTTCAAGGCATCCCGACAACTAGAGTGCATTGCAATGCAATTTCGGCGCCTCTCCGGCAACTTTGGTAAGAGGATTGAAGAGTCCTTGCCAGCGGACGTGGATTTCAAGGAGGTATGGGCAAGCCTTTCTAAGGAGGCTAGAACAGGATAAAGAGCGGGAGGCCTTCAAGCATTATAAGAAGGAAGGCAACTGTTATACCATAAGAACAAGTTGTGCGTAACGAATCATCAGGTGTAAGGAAGTTGATCCTCCACGACCGCGCTGGCCCAATAGGCTGGCCATCGCGGGATTCATGAAAACATATTTCAAAGTCTTGGCGGCAACTATTATTGGCGAATGAAGAAGCAAATAGCTCGCTACATCAAGGAATGTCGGCTATGCCCGGTGACGAAGAAGCGGGCAGCTTCAGAATTCGAGGGCATTAGAGCCATTAAGCGGTGCCAAGCGCTAAGTGGGAGGTAATCGGCATGGATTTCATCCACGGGACTCCCAAGGACGGTGAGAGGCAAGGATGCCTTAATGGTAGTGGTCGACAAGTTGTCAAAGATGGCACATTTTGTGCCTTGCGAGAACCCTGAATCTGACCATGGATACACAAAAGCTCTTCACCAAAGAGATCTTGAGGCTTCATGGCATGCCAAGGAGATCATCTCCGGCGGGGATCAAAGTTCATGAGTGCCTTTTGGCAAGACCTCTTTGCGGCGATCCGGCGAAGCTATCCATGAGCACGCGGCATATCATCCTCGGGACGGATGGCGGGGCGGAGGCGGACCAGCGAGGATTTTAGAGGACATGCTACGAAACTATATGCGGAATAAGCAAGGTATGTGGGAAGAATTTATTCACTTGGTGGAGTTTGCATACAATAGCACCAAGCGGGAATCATCCCAAATGTCGCGTTTATGATCAATTCACGGCTATCGGTTACCTAACTCGGACACTTGGCACAACCCGTGTCAAAAGTGGAAGTTTCGCGTGAGATGTTGGCGATATCAGCGGCTTGTAGAGGAAGTTAGTGGCTATCTGCTAGCAGCAAGAAGTCAAATCAAAAAGCATCGCCGACAAGCATCGAGCGATAAGAGAGTTCGAAGTTGGAGATGATGTTTGGCTCAAGATTAAGGTGAAGCGGTGGCTTCTCGGGATCGGCAATTGCAAGAAGCTTGCTCCAAGGTGGGCTGGACCTTTGGAATAGTCGAGAAACTAGGCAATCAAGCCTACAAGCTAGACTTGCCAAAGACACCTAAAGATTCATAAGGTCTTCCACGTGAGTTTCTTTGAAGAGGCATACCCCAAATCCGCACGAAGTCTTGGATTATGCCATTGTTTGGAAATGATTTGAGGAACAATTTGGAAATAGTTCGAAATTGATTCTTGATAAAGCTTTCAAAGAAAACGAGGAGATCAGAATTCCTCGATTATTTGGTCAAGTGGAAACACTTACGATGGGAAGGCATGCGACATGGGTACTTAAGAAAGATTTAGTAAGCGGTACCCACGGTTTATGGAGCAATGGGGCGGCAAGGTCATCTCCAGAAGAAATGCGGCTCGGGCATGTCGATTTGTGTAGGTTAATTCTTGTATAATTAAGATTAATCTCGCATGCCACTGCGCTTGGTATGGGTCGCGTCGTGTTACCGATGATGGGACCACTACGGTGATCTCTAGGGCGTGGTGTAATGTCAATGTAGGCATGACCGCGTTTCCGCTGGGCAGTGGAAGGTAGATTAGAAAGTCTACTTACATTTCCCACGGAGTAGACGACCTCGAAGAAAGGGAGGTCATTGAGGAATGCATTCATAGGAAAAGCACCTTTAGCCCCATATATGCTTTGATAGGAGGAATCTATCCTTGGCGCCCCCGCGAGAAGGATATCCTCCATGTTGGGCAACTAGAGGTGTAGGCATGGCGGCATATAGGCATGTAGGCTTTGTCTCATGGCCATAATGGAAGATTCACCCTCTTCCTCGTGGGAGATTAGCCATGCATCCATGTAGATAGGTGGGGTGGTCACCATATAACCAAAAATTTTAATTAATAATTAAATGGTACTAACGTAGTGTCGACCTGCAGGCCAGTAGAGCGCTCCGGAGGGCAAGGAGGTCGAGCTACGAAGACTTGCAACACAAATTTTGTTGGAATGTGTTGCAAGGAATGAAGAGTGCCTCGAACGTTAATTTTAAAATTTGATAAACTTAATCGTAATGTTAAGTGAAGTTTGGAGTAAATTGTCTAGTAATATCGTGAATTGATAAGTTATTTCATAATATAATGATGTAATAATGTCATAAAAATATTACCTTGAGGTAATTGTAATAAATGTGTAAGTATTATAGGAGCATATCGTATGCATCAGGTTGATTGCAGGTTAGGAAGATTCCAAGGTGGGGAGAACCACGATGCTGCGGACAGCATCATTTCAAGGTGGGGAGAATGTGACGTTCCAAAGATGATATCGCTCCCGGGGCGTATATTGTACTTTGCCCGTCAGCGTACCGCGCCACCCGATTGGCGTGTGCGTAGCGTATAGCCAAGTGGGTAGCCCTAGGGGGCAACTTGCTAAGAATGTGCATTAGTATTAATGTGCACATTTTCCAATGTACACATTAATGTGGGCACACATTTCCATGTGGCCACTTGATGCCAAGTGGGCCATACCCATAGGTGCAAGTAATGTGCACATTTTCCAATGTACACATTCATTAATGTGCACACATTTCCATGTGGGCACATTTGGCCACCTAGCCCTTAAAGGCAAGTGGGCCCATTACCAATTATCCCACATGCCAAAAAGGGGATAATTGGAAACCCTAGCCACCCCCCTTGTCTATATAGGGTTGGAAACCCTAACTAACCTAATTTTCGATTTTAGGGTTTTGAACTTCTGTTTTTTGGTGCCTCAGCGACCAAAACCGCATCCCGAACTTCGACGGGAGAATTGCAACCTTAGTTTCTCTAGATTCGAGCGTTTCAGCAGGATGGTCGAGCTCAGGTCAGGAGGAGTCTCTCAAGGATCAGGTATTTGGCCAATTAGATAGTCTAAACCCTGTTTTAGTCATTGAATCAGTAGGTTTAGCCTATTAGGTTGCCCATAGCAGCCCTCTAGAACTCTAGATAGCAGATTCTAACTAAAGAACCTAACTCTATGATATAGATTAGATCTTGTTCTTTAGTTCTTCTGTGATGTACATGGATGATGTATCTCTGTGAACTCCTTGTATTGGGAAGGGGGTAGAGACCTAAAAGCTTTGTAGTTGATGCTCCTAGAGTAGCCTCTCTAGCACAATCTTGTAGTTGCGGCTGCGTTACAATAGCCCGCCTTGTGTTGTGTTCTTAGGGGTCAGACCAGGTTGATAAGGGTGGGCTGTGTCCATAGCGGTTGCTCTCGGGATGTAAAGTCTACCCGGAGAAACCTTTGCGGACTAAACAATACTCGGGGACTGCGTGCACCACAGTATGAGTTCGACACCGTTGGGGATAAGAAGCGTGCACGGCGGTGCCACCGGGGTTTCGGTAAGAGGTCCCCGTGCGGTGCGATGGTTGTCTTTGCACGGGGCCTGACCGGTAGGTGGTGGTAGTTCCCCTCAAGTGGGTTAAAGTCGATGCGGGCGGTTGGTGTCCTCTAGTCCGCACTGCTATGGCATTGATCATCCTGGTGGGAGAGCAACCTCCTACCGCCTCATCGGTGCAGGGAGATGTAACACGGCTATAGCCCCTTTGGCTATGATCCCTGAGGCTACGGTCCAACCCCCGTTCTTCAACCTATCTCGCAAAGTAATGCGGAGGGGCGGATGGAGTGGACAACCCTAAGCCATGTTCATGTGCCCACCAAATCCATTGCCATGAATTACATGCGCAATGAACTCACGGAGACCCAAGCCGTCCGGATCATCCCTTTGAGTCCGAGCCTTGGGTAGGATTCCCTATGTGATGTCTTTGATCCTTGTCTATGCAGATATGTGGAGGGCCATCCTTCGTGATGGTCATATGATATTGATGTATGTGCTACTGACATGTGTATTTTACGCTTCGCAGCTAGGTAGGCCCCGAGGGGAGGGTGCAATGACCCTTCCACTCTTCCCACCGGAACCCGCCACGGTTGCAAAGTCATGTGGAGGGCCCCAGATAGCATGGAGCTGGTATGGGGATGAACTCCTGTTTGTATACGGTGAGGGCACCGTGATACCGAGTAGGGGACGTCCACAGGCTCTTCGTCGGGTGTCCGCCTTCAATCGTTCTCACCCGGTGCTCCTGGTAATAGGCATTGTAGGCCTCCCACTTCGCCATGTAAGCGTTGTGCTCCTTGATCTTCTTCTGATAGACCTTGACAGGGTCTATCACATATGCCTCCCGTTGTGGCCGTGGGGCCTTGACCCTATCCCACGTCGGGAACGGTGGGAGGCCGCCTGTAAGGCCTCCCTCCTGCTCTTGGGGCATGCGCTCTGGGACCTCTTCCTCTCGGCCAGGGGCTTTGAAGAAACTTGCCGTCTGCGCCCGACGCGTGGTCTTGGTCTAAGGGTCGATTGGAAGGCGGGGTTTCGCCGCTGGCAATAGGGTTGATAACGAGGTTCACTTGCTACTTCTGGAGCCTTCACAACTTTCCTGTAGAACGCCTTGATGGCCTTGGCCTTTCTCTTCTTGGACCCACTTTGGTAGTCGACGTCTTCCCAGCTCTTTGTTCTCGCTCGTGGCGCTCTTTAACCCATTACTTGTGGGCCAGGCGTCGCAGTCGACCTCTTCCCTCGGGGGTAGGGATTCTTTCTTTCCCTCTCTTGCTGCCTCCCTCCTGCGGTGGATCTCGGCCCCCAGGGGTTGCTCTGGGCTGTTGATGGGTCCCTTTGTTCCTGTGCTCCCTCTGTGGGTTGGCGTCCTCAGGGTTTGCTCTGGCTGGCCGCTTCTTCCCTCCTCCTGTGCAATTTAAATGAGGATCTCGTTCATGACGCCCCGGGCCGGCTGCCCTCCAAGAGCTTCGTGTGGTCGCTCTGTCCGTCCGAACACGCATCCTCGCCGAAGAAGATTCGCCTTTCCTGAGAAGGCGGTCTTGAAGGATTCTCCGAAGATGCTTGGAACGGCCGGCGCTGGAGGATCCGCTCCCTCCTACGAGGCTTCCGAAAGGCGGTGCTTTGTATGCGTGCCATCATCTTACGGTTTTGTCGATCGGAGCTAAGCGCCCGTGAAATCGCCTTTGACACATCCGAGCCCGAAGTTCTAGGGAAGAACAGAAAAATGGGAGGGTCCGTTCTATTTATAGGGCCAAATTTAGGTCAACTTTTAAACTACCTTTTTGGGTTGTCTAAGGCATCTAAAACACCTAACCAAGTGGTCTCACCGCGCTATGCCCCCGATTCCTAGAATCTAGAAACCCGTCCCGGCGCGACGCAGGTGAGACATGGTGGGGCCCACTATTAAATTAACATGTAACATGCTAAATCTACTAATTCTTAGCTTAAAATTAGAATTATCAAGGTATTTTACTTGTAATTTACAACTTTTTGGTGTCAAAGTTTGAATGTTCACACGTTATGTCCAAACCGATTTCTAAAATGTAGAAATCATCTGTTTGACGTGTGAGACCACCCTACTTTTTGATGTTGGCTCATTAATTTTTAATCTTTTACATTTCTATTCATTTTAACTGTTACTAGCTTAGTATAAACTACAAAAAAATGAGAAAAAAATTTCTCATTTTTCGAGGTTTGAGGATCCTATCAAGTTAGTGCTATCTTTGGAACATGGCGATGCTTTGCTCTTGGTCTCCAAGAACATAGCTCGATACCACCGCGGACATCCCCTACTCGTATATCAAAGGCCCTCACCGCACAAATAAACAGAGTTCATCCCCATACCAGCTCCATGCTAATACAGGGGCCCTCCACATGACACCGCAACCGTGTACGGGGTTCAAGTGGGAAGAGTGGAAGGGTCATTGCACCCCGCCTCCCTCGGGGCCTACCTAGCTGCGGAAGCGTAAAACATACATGTCGGGTAGCACATACATCAACATCATATGACCATCACGAAGGATGGTCCTCCACATATCTGCATAGACAAAGATCAAGACATCACATAGGGAATCCCTACCCAAGGCTCGAGACTCAAAGGGATGACCCACGGCTTGGGTCTCCAGAGTTCATTGCGTATGTAATTCATGGCAATGGATTTGGCCGGGCATATGACCATGGCTTAGGGTTGTCCACTCCATCCGCCCCTCCCATTGCACACTTTGCAGAGTGGTCCGAAAAAGTGCCTGGACTGGCCGTAGAGCCCGCCTGGATGCATAGCCAAAGGGGCTATTCCCGGGTTCATCCTCCCAGTTCGATGGGGCGGTAGGGATCACTCCCTCCGTAGATCTACATGCTGACTCAAGGTGACTAGAGGGCCACCGCCTGTCACCCATGAACCCAACTTTGAAAGTGAACACCACTTCACCTGTGTGTGAGAGCCCATGCCTTGCCCACACGCAAAGGCAAGGCATTAGACCTAGTCACAATGATCCCCCGGTAGGCTTTACACACCCGGGGGCTCGCTCAAGAGTCGGACATGAACCTCCTTCTTAGCCGGTCGCCCCTCCACCCACATCCCGGTGTGGCTCTTGTGCCACAGCCGAATCTACAAAGGTGCTAGAGAGGCTACTCTAGGAGCATCAACTACAAAGCTTTAGGCCTCTACCCCCTTCCCAATACAAGGAGTTCATAGAGATACATCATCCATATACTTCCTGAGAGAACTAAAGAACTAGATCTAATCTACAACATAGAGTTAGGTTCTTTAGTTAGAATCTGCTATCTAGAGATCTAGAGGGCTGCTATGGGCAATCTAATAGGCTAAACCTACTGATTCAATGACTAAAATAGGGTTTAGACTATCTAATTGGCCAAATACCTGATCCTTGAGGGGCTCCTCCTGTCCTGAGCTCGACCATCCTGCTGAGACGCTCGAATCAAGGGGAACTAAGGATGCAATTCTCCCAAGCAGAGTCTGGGAGGCGGTTTTGGCTGTTGAGGCAGCTAAAACAGAGTTCTAAAGCCCTAAAATCGAAAATTGGGCTAGTTAGGGTTTCCTACCCTATATAGACAAGGGGGTTGGTTAGGGTTTCCAATTATCCCCTTTTGGCATGTGGGATAATTGGAAATGGGCCCACTTGCCTTTAAGGGCTAGGTGGCCAAGTGTGCACACATGGAAATGTGTGCCCACATTAATGTGTACATTGGAAAATGTGCACATTAATTGCACCTATGGGTGTGGCCCACTTGGCATGAAGTGTCCACTTGGAAATGTGTGCCCACATTAATGTGTACATTGGAAAATGTGCACATTAATAGTTGCACATATTTCTGGCAAGTTGCCCCCTAGGGCTACTCACCTGGCTACACGCTAGCGTTACCGCCACCGAGGAGTGGCGTGTCTGCGTGGCGGGCGATGCGTATACGCCCCGGGCGATCTTCGTCTGGAACGTCACAAGAAGTGAGGAGCTTTCTAGGTCTCGCAGGATACTATAGGAAGTTCGTAAAGGACTTCGCTAAGTGGGCCTTGACGGACCTCACTAAGAGTGTTAAGGTGAAAGATTGGAGAACACATTGGCTAGAAAATGTTCAAGCTTCGTTTGAAAAGCTTAAAGAAGCCTTAATAACAGCACCAGTGCTAATTCTGCCGGACCCAGATAAGGACAAGCTAGTAGCAACTGATGCAAGTAAGCTAGCAACAGGTGGAGTCCTTATGCAAGAAGGAAGGGTAGTAGCCTATGATTCTAAGAAGTTGAATGACGCTGAGCAGCGTTATCCAACCCATGATCATGAACTTCTAGCTATTGTGAGAGCTCTTCGTATTTAAAGGCATTATTTGCTTGGAAGGAAATTTCAGTTAGATACTGATCACCAGAGCTTCCAATACATTTTTACCCAACCACTCCTCAATCTAAGGCAAAGGAGGTGGATGGAATTCCTCGAAGAGTATGATTTTGAGATTGCTTATAAGCCGAGTAAGTTGAATGTGATTGTTGATGCTCTCTCTAGAAGACCCCTTGAGACGAGAACACATTGTAACGCCATATCAACTCTTTTGAGTGGGTATGGCAAGAAAATTGAGGAGACATTGCCATCTGATGGTGATTTCAAGGAGGTATGGGCAAGCCTCTCCAAGGAGGCTAGAACAGATAAGGAACAGGAAGCCTTCAAACATTATAGGAAGGAAGGCAACCTGTTGTACCATAAAGATAAGTTGTGTGTGCCCGAATCGTTAGACATAAGGAAGTTAATTCTTCATGACACACACAACAGCCCAATAGTAGGGCATGCGGGGTTTATGAAGACGTATTTCAAGATTCGAAGTAGCTATTTCTGGCCGAGAAAGAAGAAACAGATAGCCAGATATATTCGGGAATGCCAGTTGTGCCAGCAGACCAAGGCAGAGCAGCTTCGAATTCTGGGAGCCTTGGAACCTTTGGCAGTGCCGAATGCAAAGTGGGAAGTAATAAGCATGAATTTTATCACAGGACTTCCTAGAACTCTACGAGGCAAAGATGCACTAATGGTGGTCGTAGACAAATTATCTAAGATGGCACACTTCATGCCTTGCAAAACTACGAACACAGCCTTAGACACTGCCGTTCTATTTGTAAAGGAGATTTTCAGACTCCACGGCATGCCTCGAGAGATAATATCAGATAGGGATTCCAAATTCATGAGTGCATTCTGGCAAGATTTATTTGCCACGATCCAGACCAAGCTCTCGATGAGCACGGCTTACCATCCTCAGACGGATGGCCAGACGGAACGGACGAATCACATCATCGAAGATATGCCCAGAAGTTATGTATGGAATAAGCAATCCAAGTGGGATGATTTCATCCACTTAGTAGAATTCGCCTACAATAGTACGAAGCAGGAGTCATCGCAGATGTCTCCCTTCATGATCAACTACGGGTACCAGTGCCTCACCCCGGATACCTGGCACAATCCTGTGTCAAAGGTTGAAGTATCCCAGCAGATGCTAGGAGATATGCAGCAATTAGTTGAAGAAGTAAGGGGGTACCTTCTAGCAGCAAGAAGTCGGCAGAAGAGTCTAGCCGACAGGCACAGGACCGTAAGAGAGTTCAAAGCGGGCGACAAGGTATGGTTGAAGATCAAGGTGAAGCAAGCTAAGCTTCGGATTGGAAATTGTAAGAAGCTCGCCCCGAGGTGGGCGGGTCCCTTTAAGATTTTGGAAAAAGTAGGCTCTCAAGCTTACAAGTTGGATCTCCCGGCACACCTCAAAGTCCACAAGGTCTTCCATGTGAGTTTATTGAAAAGGCACAACCCAAACTCTGAGGAGGTTTTGGATACTCCAACTTTGTTGGAAATGACAGAAGAGCAAGTTGAAATTGTGCCTGAATTGCTTCTTGATAAGTCATTCAAGAAGACTAGGAGGTCCCAGTTCCTTCAGTACTTGGTCAAGTGGAAACACTTGCCCGTGGAAGACGCGACATGTATATTGAAGCAGGATTTGGAGAAGCAATACCTAGAGTTCATGAAGGAGTTTGATGGGCGAGTCGTCTCCGACTTGGTCGATGCTGACTTGCCAGGAGGTTAGCTTAGTATGTTTCTTAGTTAGCCTTAGCTCTGGCAGATGTATTCTAGCTAGTGGAATGCATGTGCCAGAATCTTGGAACGTGTAGGCGATGATGGGGTAATGTGTTGCAAGGAGACCAAATGGATTTTAATTTATAAGAATTTTGAAACTATGTTTATAATAATGGTGTAAACCTTTAAATTTTTGTGAATAATAGATGATAAAGTAAGAGGGTGAAAGACTCTCTTACCATAGTATGATATTAAACAAGGATGTGATGTGTAAATTAAACTTAAATATTACCTTGGGGTAATTGTGTTGTAAAATTATATGCATCAAATGTATTGCAGGGTATGCAGGTTTCCAAGGTGGGGAGACGCGTGATGCTGAGGACAGCATCAATTCAAGGTGGGGAGAATGTGACGTTCTAGCATAACATACGATCCGAATACGTATGTTATACTGCCACGTCACGCGTACATGTCATCATGACAAGTACTTGAGAGCCGTACAGAGTTGCACCTAGGGGGCAACCTCGTAAGTTGTGCATGTGTTTTAAACATATGGGTCTAAGTTAGATATTGGGGTACAAAAAAGCGCGACAAGCGGAAGCGGAGAAAGCACGTTAAGCAGCGCCCGACGCACCTTTTCGATTTTCGCGCGCCTTTTCGCGAACAATGATTTTGATTGTCAGAGTTGTAATTATTCGCGCCCATTGTTACTAATTGAATTGTACAGGCTAGATTGCTCCCCGATTGCACTTGGATTCCTGCATTTTGCAAATTGAAGTATCCTCTTCAAGGCGCTTGCTCCGACTTCTTTGTTTGTTGCTGCTTTTTTTTAAAGTATCTTCTTTTCTCATGGCTGGTGAAGGAATCATCCCACAGCAAAAGCTGAAATGGCTGGCGGAAAATGTCACTGCAGATGACTGGAACAGTGTTTGGTCTGAGCCATTCGAAAAAGGCAAAATCAAAATCTACTTTGTTCGCCCTCATTTGAAGCAGAAATTGGACGGCTTGATCGATTTCTTGTATGGAGATGGAGGTGTCCCGAATAATGAATTGAGGAAGCTAGTAGCATTATCATTTGCATGGGAAAACTGTAGTCGGGCAGAGCATAACCCTGAGGCTCATCGGGTTGATTGGGATGCTTACAAGAAACAGGTCAATGTTTTGTCCAAGAGAAAAAGGGATGACATTGATGTTAAAAAAGAAGATGTTAAAAGGATCAAACCTACAGTTCCTTCATGCCAAAGTACACCTCTAGCTTCAGGCAGATCAACACCTCAACTTGAATTTAAGGGGAAAGCAGGTCAGTCTTCTGAGTTTGCTGTTTCCAATTTAAGTTTCAACATTTCTTTGATTGAAGAGGAGGTTAGTAAGTTGGAAACAGATTTAGACAAATGTACAACTGATCTGGTAAAAATAATTAGTACCATTGACGTAGATAAGAACTCTTTAGCAAGGGAAGAGCGGATGATTGAGCATGTAAAGAACGAGATAGCAAGAATGGAGAATGAGTTGTCTGCTTTGAATGCCAAAGCAGACAATAATGATGGAGACTTGAAGCAGATGGAAGAGTTAAAGCAAAAAATAAGTGGTGAAGTATATTTTTGCTCTAAACTGGAGGCTTGCCTTCCAAAGGTTAGTGTTGAAGCATTACAGGAGAAGGAAAAAAAGGAAAGATTAAAAACTTCACTGGAATTCAGATTACAGGAAAGCAGGAATTGCTTAGAAGCTGGTAGACAATTGATGGCAGATATATCAAAAATGTCTATCATAACGATGAAAAGCAGGTTGCCTGGTTTCATGGAAGATGCATATGCTGCATGTGGATTGGTCTTCAATCCAAAATATAAATTGAGTATGGCATTACCATGTGAACATGTCTATCACTTGGCATGCTGCATGCCTTTGTATGAAAAGAAGACATGCTTCAGGTGTTTGAAGGAAGTTCCCAGGGAAGTATTTGTGGAACTTGGTCTAGAGGTTGCAGGTGAAGCAGACTTGCAGATTCAGGCAGGCAGTGCATTTGAGGTAGGCACTAGTAGTGCATTTGCTTCACCTGATAAGTTTTCCAATGTTGTCACACCTGTGGCTTCACCTGCTTTATTATTTAATAAAGTACCTGTGGCACCTGTGGCTTCACCTGTTTCTGAGTCACCAAAAAATGTTGGTTCTACTGCATCAGCTCAAGTGTCACCAAGTCCAGTAAGGAAAGCTGTAGAAGCTTTGCAGAAGGTAAGACTTTGATACTTCTTATTTGTGTTTTAATTAATTTAATCTCATTTAAATTGATTTGTGTTCTAAGTAGCAAAGTTCTGTAATTCAGATTAGTAAGGGGCCAGCAAAAAGAAGGATAAAACGTTCACGTATTGTTGAGAGTAGTTCAGAAGAATATTATGAACAACATGTACAAAAGGTTCCTGCAATTGGCATAAAGACCAGGTTGAGGAGTGCAACTGCAGGAGAAAGTTCTACTGCTGCAAATGTAGATGTTCAAGTAAGCAGTGATGAAGAACAAGCAAATGAAGATGCTGTTGATGCTGAAGTTGCTAAAGATGCTGTTGATAAAGGTAAGGGTAAGGGTGAAGCAGTAGTTGAAATGGAGGTAGCAACAACAAAAGTCAAAAAGAAGATGGGGAGACCCTCAAAGAAGCTGCCACCTCAAGCACCAAAGCAAATAGGTGATCAAGTTGATATGATTGTGAAAATGTTAAATGGTAGTTCAGGTTCTGTTTCTCAGTATATCAAGTCATTGAGTTAGTTTCAGAATATAACATATTGTAGTGTATGTGAAATACTGTTTTAATTGTTTTATGTTATTTGAGAACATTGTTTGAATATTGTAATTCTGTTTTCTTTAATTAATGACTTCTTTTAATTCATGTTTAAGTCATGTTGATGTTTAAGTTTCTTTTTTTATGAATGTTGCAGAGGATTTAGAAAAGAAAAAACTTGTCATCTTAGACATTAATGGAGTTTTGGTCAACACCTTCCAAAAAAGAGCAAGAGTAAAGATTCCACCAGGGCTGAAGAAGTATTACACAGGCAGGAAAGTGGTTATTTTGCGACCTCTTCTACAAGAGTTCTTGGATTTCTGTTTTGAAAGATTTGAAGTTGGGATTTGGTCTAGCATGATGAAGCACAACATCATACAAATCCTTAATAGTATTCTGCCAGCACACTACATTGCTAAATTCAAATACATATGGGGTCAGAATGAATGTGAGGAAATGCCTTTTATGTTTCCAGGCAATGCAACCAAACCAGTATTTATGAAGCCAATTGTCAAAATTTACACAGCTTTTAATGATGTAGAGGATGTTGTGCTTGTGGATGACTCTTTGTACAAGACTTTCTTGTCTCCACCAGACACATGCTTAATAGTTGAGAGCTTTGACAATGAGGAAAATGATAAGGTATTCAACTACATAAAAGCATGTTTGCACACTTGGCTTCATTCAAAGAATCCTCAAAAGTGGCAGCTTCATGTTGATGTGGTCAAGGAAGTAGACATCAACATACTCAAACTTGATGTTGACCACTTGAAAGAACTTGCAAGATGGAAAGTAACAATTGAGGGAAGCATGCAATTGGTGAAAGATATTGTTGGTGTTGCAGCTGATATTGTTGTAGATAAACAGGAGGAAGCTGCAAGAGAAGAAACAACCCACATTGAAGATCAGACCCACGTTAAAGATCATTAAGAACTTCAATGTAACTTAAGAACTTCATGTAACTTAAGATGTAACTTAAGATATAACAGCTGTTTCTTTGTGAAGACTGGATATGAGTACATAGCTGTACACTTTTGTAACAGAGCGGATATCAATGTAAATTCAAGGTTTCAGGCATTTACCTACACTTGTGCAGATTCTTGAGTTGTCTTCATTTGTAAACTTGCAATCTATTTTCCATGTGCCAACTGAAGAGACTAAAACAGATAGTGCAAATATACACTTACCAGACGTTCATCAAGTCTGTAATAGTTAACTAAAAACAGAAAGTATGTAAGCAGACAAAGCATAAGTATCAAAAGCAGACCTAGCAGCTTTTCTTTTAAAATTGTGAGGACAAGGAACATTTGTGCAGCAAAGAATTTGTTAGATTTCATTGATAACGAATTATAAAGAGTATAAGAAAGAATATGGCAGGAAAGAGCCAGTGTACATCTAAAAATTCAACTTCTGCTTCTTCGAAGCAAAAGCAGAAAAAACGGGCAGCAGTATTAGCACTCTACTGGAAGGGATGCCATAACTTTTTGGCATGTCTCTTCAGTCATCTTGAAACTGTTGTTATCAAGATTCTCCATATCAAACTTCACCTGTCTGATAAGGTGGCTATACAAACTAGCAACTGGCTTGTCCAATAGCAACTCAAATTGGAGTGCATCTGTTTGCTTGTAGTAATGGCCAGAAACTATAACTTCTCCTACACCAAATGCAGTACCCCAAGCATCTTCATATGTATCTAACAATGTATGTTTAGTCTCTGTACACCTAAGAACATAAAAGTCAACTCCCTCATCATCTTCTGGATGTGCATTTACAGAAAAGTTATCTCCAACTTCTAGAAGAGAACTAAGGTCATCTTCTTCTTCATCTTCTTCTTCTTCCCCCTAGTCTTCATCCTCAACTTGTTTTGCTGTGGATGTTTCTCCAGCAACAGATTTCATCTTTGGTTTCAGATCTACTGTGAACCATGCTTCCAAACGTGCTTTGTTCGTGCAATCATCCCTTTTACCATGAAAGCAATAGGAACAATAGCAAGAGAGGCACATGTAAGCAACTTTTGCAGGGTTCTTTTTGTCACATGGTTTGATGCAATGAAGTTTAGAGCTCCCACATAGTGTTTTCCACTCCTTCCTTTTAGATTTGTCTATACTTTGGGGATCAATATTCCAAAAGAACCTGCAATATAAAACAGATTCATACAACTTCAAATCTAAGAAAAATCTAAGAAAAAACAAGAATTTACCTTCTTATATGAGGGTCTGGTGGATTGATCATCATGTACCAGTTCATAAAATCCACAATGTCTTTGGCACGCTCCAATTTCCAGGCCTCATACTTCAATTGCTCTCTTGCCAAAATCCTTTTCAATATTGCACCTTATCCATCATGTTCTCCTTTGCCATGAGAACTGGCAAAGAAATTCCACTCATACTCAATTCCTTCACTACACACATAGTTCCTTCCTAAATACCAGAAAGGCCTTGCTCCTTTAAACTGGGATGTGCAACCATCACTCCAAAAAATTTGTTTCTTGTACTCAATGTTATGTGCTCTAAGCCAGTCAGCATGTACTTTCAAGCAATGTTGTACAAACTCAGTGCTACGCTCCCTGTCATCTGAAATATAAAAGGCACTTTCTTTATAATTCTCCTCTGATTAGTGCTGATGGTCTCCTGACTTGTCTTCTTCTTTCTTTTCAGCTTATCCCACTCTGCTTCTCTTTTCTCTGCCTCTTTAACTTCCCTCTCCTCTATCTCAGCTTGGGTTGCATGTCTATATGTGATATGAACCAGAATTGAGGCCAGGTCCATGTGCAACCATAATTTCAGCCCACAATCCTTGCATGCCAACTGCAGACATTGATGTTTGTGCCATTCTTCATCTTCTTCTTTAGAGCAGACCATTTGCCTCCAAAAATCACTAGTGGATTTATAAACATCATTCTTTGTGCACCCCATTTGAATCTGTTCTGATTTTGTTGAGTGCTTGCATCTCATACTCAAAGTGCATGTGATATTGGCAGCAACAGGTCTCTCTTTCTTTTAAACGCCTCACAAAAGATGGCTTCAGCAATTCAAATGTGCGCTGTGAAATCTTCATTTCATTGAATTCCTTTTTGAAGGCCATGTAAAATTGCAACTATAAACAAAGCAGAAATACAGAGTTCCAAAAAAAATTAAAAGCAAAGCAAGTGAGGAGGAAGGAGAACTGCCCCAAAGAGACAGCGATACCTCGACACTCCACAACACACTCACAGAAAAACTGCAACTCTACTGCTGTACAAACCGACCATCACCATCTACAACATCCAAGAAGTCCCGCCAAATGGCAAACTTCCGCTCTACCAATCCCGGGAACACCAGAAAGCTTTGAAATAGTTTGTACCATTCCTTTAATATATTGACGACACAGTTCTTCAAAAATAAAAATAAAAATAAAAGCAGCAATCTAGTAAAACAAAACAAGCGGTAAAACATATAAAGCATACTAATTACCTGAGAAATTTCAAGCAGTTGTATTGGATGATCAATTCTTTCACCATCTTTTGTAATAAACTTTCTCACATGCTTCCTGTATGGTGAGACTCTTGTGTTTTCTGTCCAGAACTTGTAAACAGAATTCTTAACCTCATCAGTTATTGCATCTGATCTCTTTTTCCTTGAAAACATTGACCACGGACCACATTCTTGTTCTGCCATTACTCTTCTTCTTAGTTCTTTTGCAATAACATTTTTCTTGATACATGAAGAAGGCGTGCAACTGCAGACTAGTTGGTTTTGTTTGCTGTTGAAGATACCATTTGCAATGTGGACTTTCTTGCTTGCATTATATCTGTCTTCCTTAGTTTCTTTTGCTGATTGAGTGTCTCTTGAACATTCCTAATGACATTCTTCATGATCTTGCTTTGATCATGATCAACAAAATCCACCTCTAGTGGCAATTTCTTCTTCACTCTCTTCACAAATCTGTGCACCACCAGTGCCTTATCCCCTTCTTTCAAAGGCTTTGTGATATAATTGAAATAATCGTCCAAACTCTTGGACAATTCTTGAAGCCTTCTCGCACTCAAGCCGTTGTCAACTTGAGGCTGGATATTTTCTTTCTCCCTCTCCATATCTCTTTTCCGTTGTCTAGATTGCCTTCTTCTCTCGGCTTGAATTTCCCGGAAAATTTGAAGTCCCTTTTCTTCATCTAAATCTGATGCTGATTGATCCATTTAGAATCGTGTTGTACAGAGAATTGTGTTGTACAAAGAAACCGTGCTGTACAAAGAAAATTCTGTTCAGGGGTACAACACCGGATCATGCTTCCCGCCATAGCCAAATCCTATTAACTCTCCACGCCATCTCACAACAACCCCGCCAAATTGATTCTGTACCGAATTTGATTTTGCGGGTAGCCATGTCATCGATCCGGGAGCAATTTGCTAAAAACGGATCATCGCGTTCCCGCTCTCCAAGCACCTCCAAGCACAGCGGACCAAGCACGAAAAGCAGCGCGTCCGGACGGGTGCTTTTGTACCCTAATATCTAACTTAGACCCATGTACAACTAACCTCTCCCCCCCCGCCAAATGGCAATACCCCATTTGATCCCTTCTAACCTAACCCTAAAAGTTCATATATAAGGAACTAAAGGGGAAACCCTAAACCTTTATTCTTTCGCAATTAGGGTTTCCCTGAGCCATTCCGGCCAAGCCAAGACCCTAGTTCGCATTGCCAGGCATCAAAAAGCTGCACTTGCACAACAAATCTTCCAGGAGCAGCCGCCTTCAGCCTGAACGAAGGCATGGACGCATTCCGAGGAGCTGGAGCGAGTCAGGGATCAGGTAAATGGTTATTCTGTTGTGCAATGCCGACTTTTAGTCCGGCAATGAGCTGGTTTAGCATGTTAGTTCAACCTTAGAGGCCTTATAGATCCTGAGATCACCAGCTCTAACAAAAGAACCTAACTACGGATGTTTAAGTAGATAGATTAGATGTTATTCTACATTTCAGTTCTTTGATGATGATGGTGATTTCACTCTATGTTCTCCTATGTATTGGGAAGGGAAGTAGAGACCCTAAAAGCCTCTGTAGCAGATGATCCTAGATAGCCTCATTAATTCCCAATTAATGCGGCCCGTGCACAGGAGCCCGCCTGGTTGTGGGTGGCGGGGCTAGACCGGTTGAATAAGGGGGACTTGTCCCATCATAGATTGATCCCTCTAGTGTGTAAAGCCTACCGGGGATCTTAGTGGGCTAGGCTTAATGGTTTGCCACTGCGTCTGGGCAAGGCATGAGCTCGACACCTCTTGGGTGATGCGTCACCTTCAATGGGGTTTAAGTCAAATACGGGCAGTGGCCCTCTAGCCGCCTGTGATGGGCATGCATGCCTCTGGAGGGGAGGTGACTCTCCTCCTGCCTCATCGGGACTGGGGAGATGCAACCCAGCAGTAGCCCCTTTGGCTATGCACTCGGCAGGCTACGGTCCGGTCCCAAGACTTTTCAACCTACTCTGCAAAGTGTGCACGGGAGGGGCGGATGGAGTGGACTACCCAACAGCCATGTTCTTATGCCAGCCCAATCCATTCGCCATGAATTCGGTCTGCATTGACTTCTGGAGACCCAAGCCATCAGTCGATCCCCCATGAGTTTGAGCTCTGGGTAGGATTCCCTTTGTTGTTCTTATTTATGTTGTTGTTATTACGCATGTTATGTTATAATGTATTCACCCTTCAAGGTGACTTTATTGATGTATTGATGTCATGTGCTCATGTTTATTCGCGCTTCCGCAGCCAGGTCGACCCAAAGGAAGACGGGGCAAATGACCCATCCACTCTTCCTCACTGACCCAGTTCTTGGGATTGGCGTCAGGTGGATGGCCCCTGCCAGTTTGGCTGTCAGGGGGATGAACTCCGCCTTCTGATACGATGGGAATCGTAGAGGAAGTAGGGGACGTCACATTACCTCGTCTGCAGTGAGGGTGAGGAAGAACGTCGGGACGCCCCACTTGTTGACCATCGCAAGCAGATCTTTGAGGTGCTTCCTGTGGTATTCAGGGGTGTTTGGGATGTGCTTGGGGATTTTGTACTTGATGATGTGGCGTATGCAATTTTGCTCTGTGCAGTTGAGGTGTGTTGCTTTGTAGTGCTGGATATCCTTGTGGAGCGTCCTTGTCATTATGGACTTCGAGATGATGATTGATTGGCATATCTGGCACATCATTAGCAGGTATGGCTTGTACAGCGTGAAGGGGGAGAACAGGCAGGAGATTCACAGCTTTATGTAGGTGTTGCAGTCGGGGGGGCGTCGATGTATCCCGCCCTTCGGGGAACAGGAAGGGGAACATGCATGCTTCCAGTGTTACCGGTGTCTGCATGGTGCTGTGGTTGATGACGGTCCCTTCTGTCGTCGTCATTGTTGGCAGAATCTTGTTGTCGGTTTCCTGCCTCGGGGCGAGGGGCACAAGGTGGTATACTTCGTCTTGCTGGTAGGTGATGGGCATGTCTTGTATGTCGTCGTGTCGCAGATGGATATGTAAAAAATTTAGAGATAAGTATAAGAACAATTATTCACATAGAACAATGCAAATATTGTTTCATAGTAAATCATAATCTCACTATAACCTTTGGTCCTTAATGTCCATAGAACTTCTCATATCACATCTATTTCTAGATCAATCTCAAAGCTTTGACATAGTCACATAAGCAGACTTAGCTTTTCATTTCATATAGAACCATGAGAACAAATAATAATTGATCACTGTTCACCTATTACTTCAATGGTTACTGTAGCAGTATGAATACAATTCACAAAACCTTCGATATTTGTTCTTTACACAGACTGAGTCGATGTGCTCCCTATTGCTCAAACTGAGGTCTCACCTATTTTACAACTTAGTTATAATCTCAGCAGTCCAGGGGTGATGCCAGACTGCTAGCAAGTTTCCGAAAACAACCGGATCTTCATGTCTGGTTTGCATTGGACCGAGCCAATTCAAACCGAGTTTGGCTCCAAGCATCTCGTTATATCTTCGAATATTCCTCTGTTTGATTTCAATGGTTCGCACTCCTAAATCAATGGTTAATCATTAACCATATAAACATAACATTTACTTAGGTCAAATGTTTCAACCTAAGAACTTCTTTACTTGCTCAGATCAAAATATGAACTTTGAACACACGTTTGTAGATCCCTGTTTGTCCTTCTGGTTTCAAAATTAGATCATTCCCCTGCCTAAATCATTCCTCTGCTTTCTCATTTATGCACGGATATTATATGTGTTTGTTTATTGAATTCACTTAAGATATAATAAGCAAATCCAATAAGATTATGATATGAACAACTTATGCTTGTCAATACTTCTCACATTCCCCTTTCAGATCATAATCTCTGATATCTTTGCAGTTCAATTCCTTAGCTAGTTTTGCAAACCTGATACAACTTAAACCCTTTGTGAATATATCTGCCAACTGGTTTTCAGAACTTATATATTCAAGCTCTATGATCCCCTTATTTACCATTTCTCTAATAAAATGCATTTCCGTCTCTATGTGTTTTGTCCTCTCGTGCATGACATGATTTTTGCATATAGCTATACAGCTCTGATTGTCACAGAAGAGAGTTGTTCCTTTATTTTGTATGATTCCTAGCTCACTCAGAAACCTCCTGCTCCAGATTATTTCCTTGCTTGCTAAAGTTGTAGCAACATATTCAGATTCTGCTGTAGATAATGCTATGGATGATTGTTTTTTTGTTCTCCAACACACAGGACCACCACCAAACATTAGAACATATCCAGATGTTAACTTTCTCTCATCCAAATCTCCACACCAATCTGCATCTGCATATGCCCTTAGTTCTAAATTATTTCCACAATATGCAATGTCTCTTGTTTTTGTTCCCTTTAGAAATCTCAAAACTTTCTTTGCTGCCCTCCAATGCTGTTTGCCTGGATCACTATTATATCTGCTCAAAACATTTACAATGTCATCGACATTCTTGCACCAGACGAGCATGCATGATTGCATCGCGATAGCGAATCGACATTCTTGTTGGGGATCGCTACTTATTGAGCATGCATGCATTGCATCTCATTCGCATCCATGCATTCTTTGATCTCATCGCGGATCTTGGCTATTCATATCCTTTCATCTTCTTGGGGATCAATCTACTTATTGCTAGTAGTTCTTCATCGATGCGTTTTTCATCGGCGCTTTCTCATCTCTCGAATCGACATTCTTACGCACCATCCATGGCTCCCACCCTTCCCCATTTTTAATTGTTATTTCTTCATGTTTCATATTTGTTATAATTGTTATTTATATGTTCGTATTTGTAATAATTGTCGCGTGTGACCAGCCCTAAACTTTTTTCGAGGTGTAAATGTTGTTTTTTGTCGCGTGGCACGCGTGACCAGCCCCTCACTTTTCGAGGTTTTTTCTCTATTGGTTTTTCTGTTGGTGATGTGCAGGTCCAGGGGTGATGTGCGACTTTAGTATTCTCTGTGGAGCGTGGGTTTTTTTGTGGGAACGTTTAGCAGCCCTACGTTGTCCAAGCCCCTAGCCGAGATTTTATTGCTAGGGTTTTTCCTCGAAAACCCGAAAGGGCGGGGTTTTTTAATCCCGGCGATAAGCTCTCGGCAGGTACACTAGCCAACATCTGTAGCACACAATTTTATTTGGGGTCCAGGTGTTATAACTGGATATTCCCCATGTTTTTCATTTTTTGGGTAGCCTGCGATGTGCAGCTACCCACCCTATACCATTGTAGAAAAAGCTGCTGAGATGAATGAAAAGCCTATCTATCGGGATGTTGGTTTCATGCGAGTCGCAGTGCAAGAATGTAGCTTATGTCTGGTCTAGTGTGATTTGCAACATGCAATAAACTTTCAACCAATTGTCTATATGGCGTTCTTCTCATTTCTTCTCTTTCACTATCAGTCTTGAGACACATTCTTTTTGATAAATTTTCTCCTACTGTCAGTGGTAATCTGACTGGATTGCAAGTCTCCATGCTGAACTTTTCTAGTAGAGCATCAATATATTTTTCTTGGGATAGAAATATTCTTTTATTAATTCTATCCCTTTTAACTTGAATCCCTAAGAACTTGGACAATTCCCCTAAGTCTGTCATTTTATATTTTTCTTTCAATATCTTCTTGCATTGATTGAGGATGTTTACACTACTTGCTGCCAGCACACAATCATCAACATAGATTGCTATTATACAAATATCCTTATCCCTTTTTAGGATATACACATTTCCATCATTCTCAAGTTTGCTAAGACTTTATTCCTTTAAATAATTGTCAATGCACTTGTACCATTGCATGGGGGCCTGCTTTAAACCATAAACTGCTCTCTTCAATCTCCAGACCCTTTCCTTGCCATTTTCAAATACTTGTGCTTGTCTCATGTATACTTCCTCTTCTAATTCTGCATTTAAGAATGCTGTGCATACATCCATGTGATGTAATTCCATATCTAAGGCATTTGCCATGGCAATGATCATCCTGATGCTGGACATCTTCACCACTGGAGAATACGTTTCTTCAAAGTCTATACCCTTTTGTTGTGAATAACCCCGAGCCACCAACCTTGCCTTATACTTAGGAGACCCATCTGCATTCTGTTTAAGTGGCTCTTTTCTAATTTTCACTGTCATGACTGTTTATTGCATCTTCAAAGTAATTCCATTATTATCAGTGCTTCTGATGTGTTTTCAGGAATTTTGTTTGTTCTGCCACTCTTGCCATCTTCTTTCCTTCTATACGTGTCTATATTGAATCTCAATTCTTCCCTAAGTCTTTCTCCTTCATTTCTCCTTTTCTTATCTTTCTTTGGTATCTCATGATTTTGTTCTCTGTTTTCATTTGTGCCTTATTCCCCTATTTCTTGTGCAATGGTTTCATTTCCTACAACAGTTTCAGCACCCTGTTCTGCCTCATCAATGGCATTTTCCATTTGTTCCTTATCTTCATCAAGGTCCATATTTATTTTTTCCCCTTTTGTTTTCTTATCTGTAATCTCCTCAAATTTTCCTTCAGCTTCAGTGGTTTCATCACTTTCTTTAGATATTTCACAGTTTAACTTGGGTTTGTATAATTGATTTTCCACAAAGGTCACATCCCTACTTATCAGATATTTCTTTTTGCTGGGTTATACATTCTGTACCCCTTTGAGTTCTCATCATATCCAACCAAATAACTTATAGTTGATCTATTATCCAATTTCTGTCTTAGCTCTTCAGGAACATGAGAATATCCCAGGCAGCCATATGCCTTATATTTTTCATACATGAGAATATCCCAGGCTGTTCTGGTGTTTTTCCATTTATAGCCTTTGAAGGCAGCACATTATGCATCTCCACAGCAGTTTTTACTGCCTCTTCCCAAAGAAAATTAGGAAGGCCAGCATGCTTTAGCATGGATCTAGTTGCATTCAAAATGGTTTTGTTCATTCTTTCTGCCACTCCATTCTGTTGTGGGGTATAACTACATGTGTATTGTCTCTTAATCCCTTTGTTTATGCAATAATTTGCAAATTTGAAAGACATATATTCACCTCCTCTATCAGATCGAACACATTTGATTTTTCTTCCTGTTGAGCACTCCATTTCAGCAGCATATCTTTTAAAAGCTTCAAAAGCTAGATCCTTGGTTTTGAGGCAATATACTTTAGCTCTCCTGCTAAGATCATCCATAAATGTTATAAAATAGTGTTTGCCTGATATACCTGTGACGTTCAAGGGTCCACAAACATCAGTATGAACCAATTCTAAAATTTCCTTTGCATTCCTTTTTGCCCTTGAAAATGGCAGTCTGCTATGTTTTCCCAGCATGCACCCTTTGCAAACAAAATTATTTATCTTGTTGTCAGTTGAGCTCAACCAGCCTTCTCTAATCATCATTTCTATGTTCTTTATGTTTGTATGTCCAAGTCTCTCATGCCATAATTCAATGTTTGGTTTTGTTGTCAAGTTTACACTGCCAAAACAGTCAGGACTGATCCCAAATAAATTTCCAACACGTCTTCCTAAAAATTTCAACTCATTGCAAAGATTTTACAATGCATTTGTTCAAACACAACTTTGAACCCCATGTCAACTAATTGAGCAATGGAGATCAAATTTCTTACTAAGCTAGGTACACAAAGTACATTCTGCAAATTTACTCTTCTTCCCCTTAAGTCATATAATTCTAACACTCCTACATCTTCAACCCTTTGCAAGTTTCCATTTCCTACTTGAATGTGGCCACCACCATTTCCTTTGCAATCCTTTAAGATTTTGGTTGAGCATGCAATGGTTTTCTCAGCTCCACTATCTAGAATTAAAAGATCATCACCATTAGATCTTTTTTCACATGATAAATAAGCTGAAATACTTATCTCTTCTTCGTCATCTCCAGTCTCTTCTTCTAAAGGAATCTCTTCTGCTATATGAGCTTCAGAACTTGATCTTCTGCCTCTTCCCCTTCCCCTGCCTCTAAAACCTTGATTTCCTCTTCCACCTCTAGTTTTGCCTCTAATATTATCCTTTGGAGAAGAACAGTTTGAAGCGTAGTGATCTCTCCCCCCACAATTGTAACAATTTATATCCTTTGATAGCTTAGGACATTTAATTTTAATGTGGCCATATTCATTACAATTGAAACATGGGCCAATCTTACCTACTTTGCGAGTTTCAGACTTTCCCTTTCCCTTTGCCATTAAAATTTGACTTGTATCTTCCTCCTCCAGAACTCTGTTCTGCTCTAGCTCAGTTTTGAGCATTCTTTCTGCTTCAAGTCTTGTTGTTGCAATAGTCCTAATAAATATTGCAATGTTTCCCAGGTTTCCAACTGCCCTTGAAATAGCTAACACCTGCTGTTGCTGTGAGTAAATCACTCCAGCTCCCTCCAAGTATGCTATTATGTTGTCAAAGTTTTGAAAAAAATCATTTACATTATCCCTGTCATGAAACTTTAGTCTCCTCAGTTCATTTTCCAATAAATCAATCTGAGAAGATGTCTTAGCTTCATAATTTGTCAACATATAATTCCACATTTGTCTTGGAGTCATCCCTCTCAATTTTAAAACAATTCCAGCACTTACTTTGCTCATTATAATACCTTGAGCCTCACGAAATTTTGCATTATCTGCCACCTGAATTGCTCCAGAAGTTGCATTGACTTCTCCTGCTACAGTTTGCTCTTCATTTGTAGAAGAACTTTCTCCATTCACCTCAGCTTGCAATCTCCTTCTAGAGGTTGACCTGCTGGTTTCTTCTTCTGGAGATTCAATAAGACCCCATAGATCTTCTACTTGAAGCACATGCTTCACTTACTTGGAAGCTAGAATCCCCCTTGAATACATCTATAGCGTTCAATAATCCTGCTCCAAATCTGCTAGACATTTTCTCTGCAAGCCGGCTGATACCAATGTAAGAAATTTAGAGATAAGTATAAGAATAATTATTCACATAGAACAATGCAAATATTGTTTCATTGTAAATCATAATCTCACTATAACCTTTGGTCCTTAATGTCCATAGAACTTCTCATATCACATCTATTTCTAGATCAATCTCAAAGGTTTGACATAGTCACATAAGTAGACTTAGCTTTTCATTTCATATAGAACCATGAGAACAAATAATAATTGATCACTATTCACATATTACTTCAATGGTTACTGTAGCAGTATGAATACAATTCACAAAACCTTCGATATTTGTTCTTTACATAGACTGAGTCGATGTGCTCCCTATTGCTCGAACTGAGGTCTCACCTATTTTACAACTTAGTTATAATCTCAGCAGTCCCGCGGTGATGCCAGACTGCTAGCAAGTTTCCGAAACAACCGGATCTTCATGTCTGGTTTGCATTGGACCGAGCCAATTCAAACCGAGTTTGGCTCCAAGCATCTCGTTATATCTTCGAATATTCCTCTGTTTTATTTCAATGGTTCGCACTCCTAAATCAATGGTTAATCATTAACCATATAAACATAACATTTACTTAGGTCAAATGTTTCAACCTAAGAACTTCTTCACTTGCTCAGATCAAAATATGAACTTTGAACACACGTTTGCAGATCCCTGTTCTTGTCCTTCTGGTTTCAAACTTAGATCATTCCCCTGCTTAAATCATTCCTCTGCTTTCTCATTTATGCACAGGTATTATCTGTGTTTCTCTATTGAATTCACTTAAGATATAATAAGCAAATCCAATAAGATTATGATATGAACAACTTATGCTTGTCAATACCACAGGATATTGTGCGTATGGCTGAGTTTTGGCTTGTGGCATACGCATTGTCTTCGCGTGATCTGGCTAGGATGTCAGAGATGGCTGCGGCGGAGATGATGCAGAGGCCTGTTGTTGGCTTCGGTTGCTCGTACAATGTTTCGTACCTGCCGACAATCGGGTTGTGGTGGATGAGGTTGGAGAGGAGTGCCTCTATCTTTTCTTTTGTTGTTTGGGCTGGTTGAGCTCCATCTAAGAGACTAGGGGATTGTCCCTCAGGCTTCTCTCCTGGCGCCTGCCTATAACTATGTCGTTCACTCGTCTTTCGACAATTATGGATACATCTATTGTCGAGAGCATTTGGGTGTAGAACGTTGATAGAGTGAGCACGTCTCGGGTGTATGCAGGGGATGACGTCCATGTTGTCGGCAAATGTCTGGCACAACTGTTGCAAGTGTAGAAGTTGTTCGAGTTGTTCCTCACATAGTTGTAGAGGAAGAGGTTGAACAGGCAAGATGGTAGGTGCTCCTTGGGCGTGCGTGCTGGCATTAAAAGTATGGATAAACTCTGTCTCCTACTAACTCTGTCTTGTACTATGTATCAGTTCTATTCCTTTCTCTTTAGTACTATTTTGAGATCATTGAGGAGGTTAGAATACCAAGGTACGTTCTTAATGCATATAAGAACTATTGTTTCAAACTAGTTTTCAGCTATGCATGAATGCTATACTAATGAATTTAGCATGATACTTTTTGGCAGATCGGTGGCATGGTAGAGAAGGCGCCCAGGAGACGTTCAAAAAACAATACGAACGATTCAGACACTAATGACTGGTGGTATGGACGATCAAAATATGGAGAGAAAACCATGGATTTTGATAAAGCTCAAGAGGTATAGCCACATGATAAAGAAGCTCAAGAGGTTCACGAACAACCTTTTTGATTCTTGAACAATCTTCCTTACTGTTGGTTACTCTATATAATCTTCAATGTGAAACTATGAAGTCCTCTTATGCCATGCATATGCATTTGCCATCTTAAACTTTATTAATTTAATTCTGTTCATCTTCAATTTATATGCTTGTAAACGCTAGTATTTTTCAAACATGTACATGGTTTTCAGATGAAGAAAACATTATATCACATAAGCATATATAAAAAGCACAAGAAATAAATTCAACCTAGGTAAGTATGCAATAGAAGTTCAAGACATTTCATGCACAAAGAATATACTTGAAAAAATTACATAAGAATATGTATGTATTGTATATGTATTTACATCATGAAAAGTTGTATAAGTAATAAATTAGTGTTAATGAAAAAATGAATAATTTATTAATGTTAGTGGAAAAAAGACCAAGATGCCCAAGCAAAAAGACCTAAGAAAAAAATTTCCCGAAGACATAGAGGAGTTAGGGAGGAACAAACTACTACTTGAAAAACATATTGGATGAAAAAGGTGTTTCATGTTTCGTTTACTTATTCAATCTGGCAGTCTCCTAGAATCAAACACAATGGCGGAATAAACATGATGAACTTGCGGCGTAATTGATGCCTGAATATGTTTAGGGCAATGCTTGAAAAGATTACCATTACATCTTAAATGGATATGTGAATGCACTTTTTGTTTTTGAGAAGATGCAAATACAATAATGTGGCCGAAATATGAAATGTTATTTTTATAACATAAGGTTTGCAATGGTTTAATTGGGGTATTCGTATGTGGAATGTTATTTTGCTGACGGTGGCAAGGGGGATTCGAAACCCTAGAATATTGGGCGAGCATCTTGTGCTCAGTTGGCCGGAACTGTGAGTGCCGCCTTAGGGTGCTCCAGGGATGGCGGAGCTGCTCAGGTCGGAGGCCCTGATGTGTCGTCGCTATGGGTTGTTGGTTTTTTTGGAGTTCTGGATAAGCTGGGGTCGGGTTCGTTGGCGGGGAGCGGAGGTGGAGTGTTGTCGCAGGGGAGATAGGTAAGCAGGCCGTGGTGTTTTCTGTGCCTTTGTTTTTGTGTGTGTTTTTCTGCCATGTCTCTGAAGAGGGCAGCCAGAAAGGGGAAGAGTCCTGGTTGCTCTATCCCTGGTTCTGTGAGCCACATTGTAAACCTGAGTTTTTCCAATTCCCAAGAGAATGGTCGTGGTTTTTCTGTTGAGCAGGACTGGAATCTTATAGATGTCAGTGTCACCTTAGGTCTGTCTGGGCAAGATGTGCCCATGAGCTTTTATGATGGTCTTGTGGGATTTTGCAATCGGAGGTGTGTTGCTGGAGCTGTGGCCATGGAGCGTGGTGCTGCTGTAGATCATTTGCATTGTCAGGCTGTGTTTAGAGCCCGGTTTAAAAGTCCTAGGGCTATGAATGATGCCATAAAAAAGATTTTAATTGGGTTTGTAAGCCTCCTGGTGTGATATTGATGTGTAAAGCCCTCAAGAACACTCGTCTTCATTGTTTTGAGGGTATGATTGGGTATTGTATGAAGGATGTGGGAAAGGTTCATTATGTCTGCCATCTTCATAATGTGAGCGAGGCTGCCATTGAGAAAGGTAAGGATTTGTATTTGAGATGGGGAGCTGGTGATACGAAAAACTTAGTTGTTCTTGATAACAAAAACTTGTTGAATCGAGCTGCCCATTTTGTAAACTATCACGGGAACCGTAGACCGACTGCTAGCTTGTTGTATACACTGGCCAGAATGATTTGTTCTGGAAAATTTACATTGTCCAGTTCTTGGATTATCCCTTCTAATACTGCCCATATTAATGAGCACCATGTCCGGGCTGCATAGAGGGTCCTGCTGAATCCTAGTCACTGCATGCCATCGGATATGAGGACAATTTTGTTTGGGCTGCCAGCAGGTTTTGTACCTATGGAACGGAATGAGCCTGGGAGGAGGCAGTATTGGGATGATGCTATTCCTATTGATGAACAAGATAATAACTTTGAGGATATTCATGATGATTCTTATAGTGGAGACAGTGATGATGTTGTCATTCTTGAGTCTGGTGTGGATTTCATCCCTGTGCACAAGGGTGATTGTACCATGGCTGTTGGGTGATGATCTTGGTTGCCTCTTCATTGTACAGTTGGGTTTGTTTTCATGGCTTTCTTTGTTTTTAGTTGCAGGGAATATGGAGACTGAAGGGGAACCAGTTGCTGGCGTGGAGCAACCTGTTGTGTCTTTGCCTGACTCTTTTATTTCTTCTGCTGTAGAAGCATCCCATCCAGACCCTGTTGTGTTCTTGGCTGAGCCTGACGCAGTGTTTTGTGCTCAAGAGTTTGTTAATAGCATTATACAGGTTGGTACTGAGGCGCATAGGATTGTGGCATCCTTGCGCTTGCTCATGCGGCAGCTTAGAGAGTTTTATGCCTCAATTCACAATGCCATATCTGCTGTGGAGTGGGATCAGTTGGGGGTGCCCGTTTCTGAGTTGCACATCTTGCGCTCTCATATGAGCCTTGCGAGGGTCTTGCTTGTGCAAGAAATACGGCAACTAGATGGACTTATTAGGCATGCACAGAGTGGCTCCACTATGAACTGATATTTTTAGATGTTGTTGTTCTGTTGGTTTCTGTTTTTGTATATGGGCTTGAGAAAACTTCTTCTGGATTTGTATTGTGGGAATAATAGGTATGCTTTTGTTCTGAATGTCGTGTTCAATATGTTTCAGCAGGATGGAAATGCTTGACAAGTGTGGATGCTTTGCTGGCTCTGAATTTGTCACGTGTTTGCAGTTGTTAAGCAGATTTGTGTGGAATGTTATTTTCGTGACCTCTTCAATGTGTTTGAGCAGCTTGCTGCTGTATAATGTGGCCGAAATTTTCAATGCTGTTTTTCAAATTCTGTGCTTCAAACAATATGCTGGGCTTCGGCCCCTAGGCATACTGGGCATCCCTCTTCTGGGATTCCTAGTATGCTTGGATGAGCGTCGGAATTTCTACTGGGGTTCGACTCCCCAGGCTCATAATTATTTGTTTGGTCAAACTCCCAATTTTGAGATGTTGTATTTATGGTTTGGTTGGATCATAGGGGTAAGTCAAATATAGGGGATTTGACCCCATCTTGACTTGCACTTAAGTGTTGGAATTCCGCCCCATGGCATATGCTGTGAAATATGCCAGCATCGGATGGTCCCCAAAAAATAATAGACACCCCATATGAAACATAAGTGTTCCAGTGGGACTAGAATATAATAATTATATAGTATAATTTCAGACTTGTATAATGAAGTACGCAGTTAAAGAAAAATAATGGTGAAGCAAGAGGCATTATGAATATGGTTGAACAAATTGAGGAAAAGTTTTTTTCATTATATGGTTGAATTGTATCTCAAGCCCTTGCTTTCTTATTCTATAATTTATATCTTATGCAACCTAAGATCAAACACAACAGTAACAAGGTGATGTACCACTAGGGGTTGCCCTTATAAGGAATTTGTTTGTGCATGTGTTGTAAGATAAAAGAGATGGACGGATGAACAAGAACAACGTGCATTTTTTATAGAAGAGAAAGATCTGGAAAGTACGTAAGGCTATCTATTGTAATTTTTGGTAGCATATATTTTCGAGGGATCTTGTGGGTAAAGAGTTGGAAGAATCACCACAAGAATGGTGTTTCTATCTTGTAAAAGTTGTCGATTAGTGCTGCAATTAGTGCCACCTTGCGCTTACACAGTCAGCAATCAATGCCCACGCAGAGTGTACAAGTCTCATATTGGCTAAAGTGATGCAAGTACAAACCATTTTGTCACAAATATCTGGATACAACAAATATAATCCATTTGCCACAGAATCAGGATCATCTCATAATTTTACTGTGCATTACACTTGCTAAATTCAATTGTGGTTCATGAGCGAGATAATTTTATTGTGCTTTACACTTGCTAAATTCAATTGTGGTTCATGAACCAGTCCTGTCTGTTGAGGATGACATGTCTAAGACTAATGTTAAAGATTATGAAACTGTCAATCTAACTCTTCCTTTAATATTATGATGACTAGTCTGGATGCACTGCAGATGGTTTTGGGGCAGACATATACCTTGATTCAATATTATGATGACTAGTCTAGATGCATTATAGATGGTTTTGGGGCAGACATATACCCTGACGTATATCGTGGGTTTGAGGTGCAGGATATAGTTGAAGGATGCTCAGAACTTGTTCCTCCAATTCATAGTGCTATATGGTAAGCCCTTAGATCTCTTCAAGCGTGGCTCGTAGTAGTGCTCCTATTGAAGCAAGGAGATTAGAGCTCGCATTAGGCCATAACAGTATGTTATATTGTTACGAATAAAAGATGGCTTGCATACTCCAACTCAGGTGTGTTCCTTCCTTTAGACATGGGTAGACATGCTTTGGTTCGAACTTTTCATAAAGGCCTTGGCAATATCCTGTACAGCCTGGAACATTCTAGCACAGAGCATGTTTGATAAGTTGGTACAATACGATTTGGTCTTGTGAAATGCTATGATTGCAACATGTATAGATTACGGCCATAACATGGAAGTACTTAATTTATCTGAAATAATGTGCTTGGAATTCGTGGTACCTGCTAATGTCACATTTGTCATCATTTTTAGCTCTTGTAGAAGTTTAGAAAACTTAGTCTCATTTTGTTCATAACAAACTTGACCTGGATACGGATACTAGTGTTGCACTTGTAAATATGTATGGCAAATGCTGGAGCAAGGTGTGATGCAAGGAATGTATTTGTGAGTTTCTCTCAGCAAACTGTTGTATTGCGGACTGCCATTATTGTAGCATATTTCCAGAATGTGATGGATGTTTTCGAAGTATATGAAGAGATGTGAGATGACAACATAGTCATATTACGTGATGCTTGTGGAGTTGTTGGGAAACTGGCAAAGTTATAGCATGCCAATTATTTTTGCATGAAATTGCACTTCTCCTTTTACGAAATTTCAATTTAAGTTCTTTTGTTTACTTCCATTCTCGTGATTTCACAACACATTGCCACCCAAAGCTCTTGCAATAATTTAGATAGGTAAAGAAAAAATGACTATAAATCTTTCTTGTTATAAAGGGAATAAACTTGATGGTACTCTATATTGAATAGTCTTTTCTCCATTCAAAACGAAAAAAACATGAAGAATAACTGCGAAGAAGCTCAAATAAAACAAACGTTGATGGCAGCTAATTTGAATAGATAATGTCTAATGCAACATAAGAGTTTGCCCTTGCAAACGTCTGTGCTCTAATGATCTTAAGTTTGCATTGAATGTTATTTCTTTTTTATTGGTTCAACCTGGTCGAGGATTCGCTATAGTTTACAATTGATTGAGTTTGTAGTGATGTAATTAGCAGTTGCATCTGTACATATTTTGTGGGCCTAGTCTACTTACTTAACAGAACCCTAGCTGCATGATGGAGTCTTGTTATGCTCAGACCTGGAGCTGGCATTTTTAGACGGCCTTTTACCAGCAACATGTGGCTTAACTATAGGGGCACAATATGAATGTAAATATTTGGTTTTCACAGAGCACCAAACTATAATGTGATGCAATCAGCTTGTAGTTTTTGTATTTACAAATGTTCATTGGATAATGAACGATAAATGTAACTGATAGTTGACTTACCTTTTGCTATGGAGGTTGCTCATACCCTACTCTAGTTAGTGGATCCCAATTCAGGTCAACCATTTTCAAGCTGAGCAACAAGATTAGCAATCTCTTTCATCAGGTTGAGAAGTGCTTTGCTGCAAACATTTGAGTGACTTCCAAACGTGGATGATGAGATACATAAGCATATAATTGACCATGAAAAGAACAAGGTCACAAAAGGTAAGCATCTAATGTTTTACTAGACTTGATCTTCTAGAAGGTGGCTACAATTATTTTATCTAGCTATTCAAGCCATATATGCTGGCAAAGCATGCTTATAGCATGTACTTAGTACTGGAAGAAATCTAAACTACAATCTTGTTCTTGTTCTTCTCATGCAACAACCCCCGACTTCATGCGATGTATGTAAGCCCAACTTTATACTGGAGCTCTATCTATTCAGGCCATTTCCTGACGACCAAGATTTTAGTATGGGTCTTTTGCATTTATAAATCTGTCGTGGAATCATAAATGCAAGTAAAGAGCCATATTACACCGACCAACAAAGTAATTAAGGCAGTGACATTTCTTAAGTATAGAGGGCTGCAATGCTTCTAGATTTTAACATCCACGTGGCATTTAAGACACACTTTCAACTTACAATGTATATTGTATACAAGCGGATGTTCTAATCAAGTGGGTATACTATATTATTTAACTGCACCATCTTGGCAATGCACACTAATTACCTAAAATGAGATCCAAATGGGTATGTGATATGCCTGACAAATGCTATTTGCCTTGCATAATAGATACAACTGTGCGACCCAGACTGTATTTGCCTATAGCCGGACAGGTGCTATTTGCATTGCATAATTCCATTCAAACCAAAGTGTGATGAGAAGCTCTACTAAATGTACAACTCAATGGTCTATGGAGACACTCCAGGAGCTTAAATCTTTTGAAATTGCAAGTTGCAAACCAATTAATTTGTGTACACATGCTTCACAAAGTAGGTAATATCTAAGATAAAGAATGAGAATCTTTTTGAAACAAGATAATCAAAGTTACAATACCCAGAAAATTGTTAAGAAGAGTAGTCTTGGCTATGATCAGTAATGTCTATTTTTGTGATGCTGCTGCAATTCAATGTATTTAAAATAACCTTTGTCTACATGTCTTAGAGTGTACATGTAATGTAGTACCATAAAAACGATTTTTAGTATAGATGACTAGATAAAGCGGCCTCTCTAAGCTGGTGCACCAATCCTTCATTTGTTTTGTTTGTTGAATAGAACTTGGGTTTCAAACCTCTAGTATGATGTAATTGTAATACTGGAAAACTGATTCTTAGTATAATTGACTAAATAGGACTACCACCAGAAAGTTTTGGTTTGTAGAATCCCATCCTACCAAATCAGCATTATTTCACCATTAGTAAAGGTCAGGCTTATCATGGAGCAATCTTGGTGCTGCAATCTAATCTTCCAACTCTATAGTGGAAAATCCTAGCAAATGGACATCTTCCTTGAAAGTCGATTTGTTTCTTGCAAGTAAGATTGCTAATATGGCCTGTTGGATAAAAATATTCTACTTTTGTTTTGGGATATAGGAACTTTTTTCAAGCCCGTGTCTTCAAATCGAGAATCACCCTAGGGCACTACATCACTGAGCTTAAATACTTTTTTGCTTTGTAGCAATTACAAAAAGCGATGAGGCATAATACATCTCCAAGGTTTAAACTCAAATTTAGTGTATTTGGTGGTACCAAAGCTGAATATACAAAGCTTCCATAATTTCTTAAGAAGAATATGCATTGTATTTCTCCTACAGTAGAACCATTAGAATCCTTTTAGACCAAGTATATCTGATACATCTTTCAGGCAATAGATCTTCTATGTACACCAGTTGGGGTTGGGTTGCATCTAAATAGAAGAAGATCAAATCAGATATTCAGGAAGCTATAGCCAAGGCAACTATGCTATGTTATTTCAAAATGATATGATTCTTGTTGTGCAGATGTATTTTATTTGAGGCCTGCAACTTACCTATTCTGCGATTTTCTCTAATCTATTTGAGGTCAAATAGCTCTTGGGTTGCCATATGACATGAAAAGCAGAGAGATTGTTCTAGTAGAAAAATGGGGAAGGGGGTGGGGGATTGGCTTTATAGAATGTTGTTTTGATAAATTGGTTATGGAAGACTGACATTAACATTTCCATATCCTACATGATGTGTATATACTGGGGTGGACTTCTGTAAGTAGAATTGTACTCTTTTTCTCCAAGCATCTCTATATATATGCTTTATGATAATTCCTATGCATTGAACAACTTTGAATTGGTGTTTTATCTCTTGTAACAATGTAGTTTGCCGAATTCCTGGGTAGAATGTATAAGCGAGATTTCTATCATCATATTGTGTCAACTTTGCAACGTCATATTATTCACCTTTACTTAATATTGCTACATTACATTACATTCAAGCCATAAGGACGGGAGTCATTCCTTATGCTCTATACAATATATAGATCTTTTCTTAACCATTGTAGTTATAATAAGCATATCTTAGTTCCCATAATTGATATGCATGCATGTTTTTTTCGGTATTCCTTCTACAACAAACCATTAAAGTAAAATTTACACTACAGAAACTCTGTAGCCTCAGATCATAAAATCCCATTTCGCTTCAAGTACCAAAACTTCTTAGACCTTGAAGGATTACTATGCAAATTGTTATAGCCATTCTTAATGGTATTATGATGCCGAATAAATTGCTTTTCCAATATGTTCGCCTCGTGTCGATTGGTGGCATGCCCTAATTATCTCAAACTGGAACATGTTCAAAATGCATCCATACTTCTCAACATCTTTAGCCATTTTCTCATTTGGTTTCTTCATATGTTATTTCATACGTTTCCAAGGATTCGACGATTGCCCTATATATTTCATCTCCCTCCCATACATGTAATGCAATAGATATAAATAGGTTTCAATATCATGCACTCATTGTCTGCAAAAGCAAAATTGAGCATATATAAATAATAAAGAAGCTAGTGCTACAGAAAATGAAAAATTACATCTAATCATTATCTATGAAATGCCTTCACATAATCACAAACAACATATACCTTTACGAACAATGTAAATGTAAACAACAACCAAAATGCTAAAACAACCATCATAAATGCAAAGAAGCTCATTGTACCGAAGTCAACATTATTGTTCAAAAAACTATACTTCAATTACATCAAGTCTTGCCAACATCTGTTGGGCTCGGGAAGAAATCCTTATTCCCGAAAAGCTCGACCGCAATCACGGGATTAATTTGATACGTAACTTTCTTTATTGTCATTGGATTTTTTGACTTATGGTCATGACCATACATTTGCTTGACATCAACTTCTGCGCTTGACTGTTTGGCATCTCCATCAATTTAGAAATAGTTACATTGTAACCAAAGTACGACATTGCACATTGGTAACCGTTAATATCTTTGCTAATACCACCCAACAACTTGGTAGCCTCATCCTTTCCCAAAGCATCGTAATCGCACTCAACATTTTGAGACCTTAAAAAGAACTTCAAGAAACCTACAAATGTCAAATGACAAAGAAACTCGCATTAATACAATCAAAAGCAAAAAATGGAAGAAAAAAGAAACCACTGATACGCATACCATCTGCGGGTCCGTCTTTGTTCTCCCTTGTAAGACTCGCTCTCTTCTTCTTTGCCAGATCATTAAAGTCATCCATCTCATTCTTACTTTCCCAACCTTTTATGTATGCCTCCCGTTCCATCCCGCACAAATTCAAATGGCACATATGAGCGCCGCCTAAAGTAAATTTTTTGCAACACAAACCATTAACATCCAACAAACAACCAACACATAACTACCATTGACATTAATTAACACAACCATTGGGTCTAACACATTTAAATTAAAATCCCCCTTAGTTTGGGTGCATATTCACACGGGGGGTGACTCCGGGCAACGAGAGCTGTTGGATAGGCATATTCACCCCTTATTCCTTAATCTACACCGTACGTAAAGTTCCTCGTTTGTGGGGTATGCAAGTACAAAATTTGCTATACTGTATAACAAGATTCGCAAAATACTATAAGATTTCAAGCGGAATACTATATGGTGTTGATTTCGTACGTGCAAAATACAATTATGAGGGCTCTCGCTGCCCTATGTCACCCCCCGTGTGAATATGCACCCAAACTAAGGGGGATTTTAATTTAAATGTGTTAGACCCAATGGTTGTGTTAATTAATGTCAATGGTAGTTATGTGTTGGTTGTTTGTTGGATGTTAATGGTTTGTGTTGCAAAAAAATTTTTTTGGCCCCTTCGGGGCCTTAGGGACGTCCACTAGAATTCATTTGAGGCTTTCATCACCTGTAGCTTTTGAATTTGATCACAATAAAACAAATAGAACATAAGTAAAAGTTACCATAAAGATAGAGCAGATTGATCCCATTATTCTGAAAGTCATAAAGTTTGCAACACCCATACACAAACATTTTTCAACTGGAATTTAACAGCAGCCTTTGGCCTCCATGGATTCTTGTGGTGAGAAACCAAAGTGGGAAACTTCTCTGCTTGTTAGCACAAGGATCTAGAAGCCTTGGAATTTGCTTAATAACTGCCTCAAAATCTAAACATGCATGGTAATTTTTTGTAAGCTTCATTCGAAATGAGCCATAAAACAACATCCAATAGCGCAATCCTGTATTAATCAGCTGGTAGGATGTGAAAGCCTACCAAACCCGGCCAAAAAATTGCTGTTTTAGCATATATAACTTAACCAAATATATCCATATCATACACTATCAAAAAAATCTCGGAGAGAGCTTTCCAACGCAATAAAAATCATCTCAAACAGAGCTCTGGATCAAAAGTTATGATAAGAAATGTGTTGCCGGCGGGCGCCCTTCAAGCCCTTCATGTGCCCATTATGCACTACATGCGCCCTTCAAGCCCTTCATGTGCCCATTATGCACCACACACACAAAAAGAGGGTTTTTGTTGTGAGCCATTGGTTGTTGACCATTGAAAAAAAAGGCTAAAATCAATGGCCCTTCATGTGCCCATTATGCACCACACGCACAAAAAAAAGGGCTTTTGTTGTGAGCCATTCGTTGTTGACCATTGAAAAAAAAAAGGCTAAAATCAATGGCTCAGAAATGGTGCACTCTAGATGTACGCATTAGTACATCCATTTGAATACATCACGAAATCATAGGAAAATCTTAGTGAAAAGCATACAAAAGCACAAAGAAAACCCCCTGTTATTATGCTACATATAGGAAATGCTTATTTTATCTCTTCCAGTAAAAGCTCCCAAGCCTAAACATGTTTGACACAAACAAAAAGAAAAAATAGAAACAACATCCACATATGAGACCCCAGAAAAAAAATGCAGACTACAAAAAAACCTGTTTAGTAGCCTTCCTTTTTCTCGATTCTGATGCACTAGGGTTGCCCTTAGGAGGAGCCATATTAAGAGCAATGCACACGAAAAAAGAAAATCCTAAAGACCACTTCAATAGACGACAGAAGGGAAATTGCATGTATATATATTGCAAAATAGGAAAAAAGGCCCATAGGCTACCTTTACCCTCATTTACGCTACTTTCATATTTTAACTTTACTTTATTTAGGTTATTTTTTATTAGGCATAACCTTTACTTTACCATACGACCTCCATCGCCCCTATATAAGCATCACCCGGGCAGGTATTCTACAACAAAGCTCCTCCTTGGTTTGGCGGCACACAAGCATGTCTTCTGGTGTTGCACATCAGAAGGAACAACATTTTGGAAAGCTTCCACCAAGGTACTTGTTTCATCTCTACACCTTTTCATCAAGCTCCATTCTGAACATGCATTGTGTGCTTTCCTCTAGCTTAATGTTTGACGAACTGACTGCAGCATTTAGATAAGCAATCTTCTCCTCTAATTTCTGGACGTCGCTTTCCAGTCTTAACTTGATAATTCTTCTAGTTCTACCTCGCTTTTTAAGTGATCTACTTTGCTAGGGTGATTCACAGCCTATCAAAAGGCACTTCTTCACAGCCTGATCTCTTTATGCCATTATTGCTTAGTGGACCCCTCTAGGTGAGATCTTCAAGGTTTGGAGCAGAGTAGATATTATGGTCCCAATATATAGTTACTTACTATTCTCGAGCTGCGACTCGCATGACACAACAACGCCCGATGGATGGGGCTTTTCTATTCATCCCAGCAGTGTAATTACAATGGTAGAGAGTGGGTAGCTGCATATCGCAAGCTACCCAAAAAACAAAAAATACAGGGAATATCCAGTCATAACACCTGGACCCCAAAATACAAAAATATATCATAGATGTTTGGCTAGTGTACCTGCCTAGGGCTTATCGCCGGGATTAAAAAACCCCGCCCTTTCGGGTTTTCGAGGAAAAACCCTAGCGATAAGCCCTAGGCAGTGGGCTTAGACAACGCCGGCTGCTAAACTTCCCAAAAAACCCACGCTCCAAAAAGAAACCAACGTCGTGCAACGCCCCTGTACCTGCATAAGACCACAAAACACAATAGAGAAGAACAAAAACCTCGAAAAAGCGAGGGGCTGATTAAAGCGCGTGCCACGCGAACAACATATATAAACAAAATACTTAAGGGAGGGAGGGAGGGAGAGCATAGAACATAACTGAAACAACTTGGCTAAGAGAAAGCCCCATGAGAAGTCAAGGCTTAATGCGTGAAGAAATAGCGATCCCCAACCGGATGAGAGGTCCAAATGCATGCAATGCATGCAGCAACGCATGCAACTCTTGCATGCTTTCGTCTGCTCGAGAATCGCGATCCGTCGGATCGACCTGCATTCTCGAAGCCGCGACTGCATGACACAACAACGCCTCAAAGAAGAGAACTTCCCGTCGATCCGAGATGAAGGCTCAAGAATTGCCCCATAGTGGAGGAATGCCGAGGTAGAAGCGAGACGAGAAGGATAGGAAGAGATACGAGAAAGATAGGAAACGCCAGGAAGGGATGCGCCAGGAAAGGTCAACGCAGCCAAGGTAGAAGAGAACCGAGAACGATAAGAAACGCCCGTGAAGGGATACGCCAGAAAGGTCGGTCGAGAGAAACAAGAATGATAGGAAATGCCACGAAGGTCAACCCATGCAAGAGGAAGCCCCTCCTCTGCATGAGAGCATAGAACATAACCTGAAACACTGCTGGGCGAAGAGAAAGCGCCGATGAGAAGCTGAAGGCGAATGCAGGAAGAAATAGCGATCCCCTAACCGGATGAGAGGCCCGAAATGCATGCAATGCATGCAGGCAACGCATGCAACTCTTGCATGCTCGTCTGGCTCGAGAATCGCGATCCGTCGGATCGATCTGCATTGTCAGCTCAGTGTGTCAATTCTTTGTACTGCACTATAACGTAATATAATGAATGCAAAATTTTGTTTGGCCAATTTGTACGTCTTCATCACCTCTCTGCTGTTTCTATGATAAATCATGTTACATTCTATGCATCTCTTTTTGAGCGAAGTAAGAGCGAAAGTTTGTCACTGTGCTTGGATGAGTTTATATTGCAAAAAGATAGTTTCCAAGTAAAGTGTACTTGTAGGTTTTTCCTTAGCAACCTCTGATATTTCTGTCCTTTGCTAGCATCCTCATGTACATACATGCATGAGGATTCTATGTAGTCTTACATTGAAGCGATGGTTGTAGAGTAAAAATGGTTTTGTCACATAAACCTTGGTATGGATGTAAGAATTCTAAGATCCAAGGGCAGCAAGAATGCCATCCTCAAACTTGGCTAAAGTGCCATAATAGCAGTGTTTTTTTTCCTCTAGTTAGACTCCATACTAATAGACATAAGAATCCCAAAATCAGAAGTTAGATTGAAGTCGATGTCGCCGATGTCCACCACAACAAAGGTCTTCCATCAACCATGGCACTTCCATGCATCCAGCACCATCGCTGCTCCGGGAGGCTGGCAACTACTACTCTAGCAATCTGTCCTAGGATTATAAATCTCAGTCCAAACCACTAGAGTTCTCCAACCAGGCAAAACAACTTCCAAAAACATAAATTTTATCCTCAATTGTGCCCATTGTGGCAAATTCTCTAAAAAGCTCTTTTCTTCCATATTCCTTCTGAAGGCAAATACAAATGCTGATCTATATGCAACTCTAGAGTGGGTACCTTCTATGATGTAGATCGCAAAAGTCATAAAATTGGGGTTACAAATTCCACTATACAGACTATAGTTGACAACACAAGTGTTAAAAATACTTGAATACTTATATACTAACTAGTTGCATAGTGTATATCTTTAGTTGAAAGCAATTTATAAATATGATGATGCTTTGAAGCTATGGCGATGATGTTTGTCTGTGCTTCAAACAAATAATAAATCAAGAGCTAATCTAGAAGTGATCTAAAGCTCTTTAACCTAGGGGTGCTACAATGCATGCAATTCTTATGTAGGAGACCATTTAACAGTAGATACCATCATTAGGCATATATACAACTGGAATTGGCCAGCTCTCTCATAAATTTTTGTAAAGTCCATATATGTATAACCAGGATGCTCCTAAGAAAGCAAGGTATTGGCCAGCTCTCTCAAAGTTCTTTTCCTCAGCCTATATACGTTTAACACTTCATGTTTCATGTCTTGAAAGAGCATTTAGTGCATATGATGCAATCATGGGTGCAATCATGGAATGCAGTAAAATACCAAGCTAAAATACCTGTAAAGATCTCAACTCCCATTTTTTCCACCCAAGAGCTTGAAAACAATCGAAGGCACAGATCGCCATCTCAAAATCACACCAAAACTCTTCTTGCCAGAAGTCGGCACAAGTCAAACACTATATAGAACAATAACAAGAAGAACAAGAAGGGCCCTGATAAGTCAGCATCTTCATGGAGATGTGGATTTTGTCTTGATGGGTTCAGTATACGAAAGAAAAAAAACTGAAGTCCTGTCACCAGAGCCAAAAAATGATAAGATGCTCCAAAGTAAAGGCAAATCTGAAATATATCAGCAACAAAAAAAATCCAGCATCCAAATCCCAAGGAGAAACAGGAACAAGAAGATTTCTGCCATATGCCTCCCCATCGCGGGGATCTCTGGAAGACCATGTGAAGTGGAATTTTCTTTATTTTCCTAATCGTAGATGCGAAATTAGACAGATCTAATGGCATGGAATCAATTTGGCCTATGTGACATGACACGTGGCATAGCTAGAATCGCAGCAAATCGGCCACCTCATGCGAAATGGAATTTTCTTTACTTTCTAATTTTCCTAACCATAGATGCGAAATTAGATAGATCTAACGGCATGGAATCAATTTGGCCTATGTGGCATGACACGTGGCATAGCTAGAATCGCAGCAAATCGGTCGCCTCGGGTTATGCACCCTGCTAATGATATTATTTATGATTCATTGAATACTAGCACTTTGTTTGGAGAACGTAAACTATTTCATTTGTTTTAGATGTCTTTTTTAGTTTCTCGACTCTGTCATCTGAGAAACGAAGGCCATTTGTATTCCTTAAGTTTTTTATTCACACAAGAAATAAGTATTTTTTTAAGACAATAATAGGGCCTAAAACGATTCCCACATCCTTTTGGATTACAATAACAGGGTTCCGAAAAAAAATGGGAATCACATATGACCCACTTAAATTAAATGCGGCTTTGGTTGTTTATTATTGTTTATGAGCTCTACATGGTTCATCATGTTTCTTGAGTAGACTGCTAAGATGATCATCAGTTGTATTCCACAAACAATGACACTGGAATGTGGTTCAGAAAAGAAAGAAAGAAGCAAAAATTTGCATGATACATCCATAGTTGTTTTCTTATGCTCTGATGAATAAAAGTGACTTATGACTGGTCCTGGAATTGGTTTGTTAATCTTGGGATGTCGACATGAACACATTCTAGAACTTATAATTATATAATCTATACATCTTAAGCTGGTCATGTTTACAAAAGAAACCTTCTGCAAGAGGGTAGTGGAATTGGCACTAAGAAACTTGTCCAAATAGATCCTTGCTTCTCGGTAAAAATTACACCATAAATCTCTACTGTTTATCTCAAATCAGCTGCCAATTTCTTTTTACCTATAACATCGTCACATTGAGTTCTATTCATGCTTATTGTTGTCATGATATGCTCGATACTCTTAAACCTTCCATTACTCAGGATCTGCCAAATGTTTCAAACAATTGATTAACAACCTTGGGTGGATCAAAAAAATCCAAAGGGAAAAACACAGGACCTGGAGTTGATCTGCTACAAAAATGACAAATGCATTGGGCATGGGCTGAACTGAAATCCACTGTTGTTGATGATTCATATGAAGTCCCATAATATCATCATCCTGTTGAAGAATTGTAAATAAACCAATGTCTCTGTGCCCCCCAAGACATATTGTCAGGTCAGGCTCGGGGCAAGGAGGGTAGTAGTTGAATCGTTTCCCAACTCTGCCAATCCCGATATGCTTTTCTAAGAAACCAGAGGGCAAACCAAGTGCTTCGAAAAATGCAGTTAAAAGCTGTTGGGCCAGCACTCCAGTGCATTCCATATAATCCTTTGCAGCCTCCCTGAAACCCAAAAAAAAAAGGGAAAGCAATATCTAACTTTTAGGCCATCTCTAGTAGAACCCATCAAGTGTATCCTATGATCCATTGATGAACCAAAAGTCCCAGGTTTAATATTTGGAGACCAGCATATTTTGCTCAGAAGAAATAATCTAATGACAACCTGTGACTGTGGCACAATGTAGAAGAATAGAAAAAACTAGTTTATCAGATATTACACTAACCTGAAAGATGTTGGATTTTGAGGCAGATCGTGGTCGAGCTGAGGAGTGCACTTAAAGAAAAGACTAGCGCTCCAATTTCTAACTTCTTCTTTTTCAGGATTGAAGCTAGTGTAATATCTAAAATTGCCTTCTCCTCTGTGCAAGTCTCTCTCTTGTTGAGGCAGATGGAAGAAATCATGCACGACTTGCACCATTTTGCGCATAACAGAATGTGATATTCCATGATTTATCAACTATATATTACATAGAAGATGTTAGGTAAGTGATCTATTCAACCAATCTGATGATGGTTCAAATACAAAATACCGACCTGGAACATCCCATTCTTCAGATGCTCTTCTTAGGGCATCGACTGTGGCTGCTCTGCATTGAGGCAAAATGAAATGCGAGAAATCGATGACCGGGATACCTGATTGGCTCGAAAAGGGGGAAGATGAAGGGCGCTGATGCGCAGGCCTAATGTAGACCTGAGGAACATAGCAGACCCCCTTGTTCTACCAGATCCTTCACCCCTAACACGCCACTCGCCATAGCTTCAAGCTCTTTGCTTGGACAGCTCGAACATGTTGGTAGAAAGCGAACTAAATTTCTAGCATGCTACGTGTTGAAATGTGGATAGAATTTGTGGCATTCACAAAATCCATTGAGGTAAAAATAGGGTGTCCCATTTTCTGCCCTATCTGCCTATAGGTGTCTGCCACGTGGCAAACATTCTTTCCAGGAATCACTCGATTCTGAACTTGATTTTCACAGAATCACTTATTCTCAGACAATTTCTAAGTGTATTTTTCCAGTGCTGATGAGACAAAAATCGAGAACATTACTCAGATGAAATTACAGTTATTCATGAGATATGAATATCTGATGAATTATAGATTCACAGAGATATTTCATCGCAGATATGAATTACAGATTCACAGAGACTTTTCATTCATAAAAGATTCATTAAACGACTGTCATAGCTGTTGCGTGGCTGCAAAGAAAAAGGTAATACAACCTTGGCAAAGCCGCACGATTGGCCAAGTAGACGGTCAGAGATGCACCTAAAACATGTCAATCACCATCAGCCGGACGAGTGGCCACAAGGACGGTCAAAAAAATTAACGCACATCACTACATCTGAGCCGTCCAAGATGTATACGTGGGGCCCTCCAGGTCAAGATCGCCTGAAATATCGCAGCCTGCTAATAATATATATATTTTGATATATGATATATATTTTAATTGTCGTGGAAAAAAAAAACACAAAATCTCTTAGGCCCTTTTTCCATGGTTGGCTTAAAATACGGCTGTCTTATAATTATAAGACAGCATTTGAGGTGCCACATCATTCTTGTGACATGTCTTAAAAAAATTAATTTTCCATGGCTTCATTATAAGAGGTATCTTATAATATAAGACATGTCTCATAAATTTGCTTTTCCACTACTCAATCTATCCGTTTGCATATTTGTCACAAAGAGGCACAATTTCACTCATTTTGCAATTTCACAATTCTTGATGCCTGATACTTGTTGCAAGCATATCTAGAGCTTGCATTTATCTAGAGCCAGAGATAAGCACTTCTGCACTTCTGATACATAGCAGAGGATCCATGTGTGTACAGCTGAAAACCCCTTTTTTTGCTAAACACCAAAACTAGTCACGACAAACAAAATTGAGGAATATGCATTTCATAAATGAGACCCTAAAACCATCCGGCAACATTTCTTCTGGCCTTTTCTTGACGATTTTGGGCAAATTTTCTGGAATCGGGATGCATTCTCATGGAGAATCCGACAGTTACTCACTCCTAATTCCCTTTAGCCGTTCTTCTCGGTATTTCAGCTGCAAAAATTCAATGTATCAATCCGGCCCTTTTTTAAGACTACAAAAAGGCAGAGCATTAAAACATTTAGGTTCGATTGTGTATTGCTATGCACGCCAGATGCATATGCTACATCCGAAGGGGGCATTTAAAAGGCAACATATCTAGCAAGCATGAAATACATCTTCGTTTATCATAGCTTCCTTCCTTGTATGTAATACCTGTAATCCTTCTTGTCTGTAGTAGATAACTTAGCAATCACGATTCATAGCTCCAAACCTTTGTTTCAGGCCAATAATCAGCAAACAACTGCACAAATCCTACAAATTTCAGAGTGAGAAGACCTGCCGCTGAGTTGAGCGCCATCGCCGAGATGGGAAGAAGCAACTGACATAGCCGAGCTGGGAAGAAACAGAGAGGTAAATTAAGACAGACGCTTGTGGTCCATTATTTGTATTTCACCGTAACAGAGAACGAAATAGACTAGATCGGCCCCTTCCTCCTGGTTTGGCCTGCAACAAATCGACCTGCAACAAATCAACTTGCAGCAAATTCCTACCTGTGGCGACATGCAACAAATCAACTTGCAGCAAATTCCCACCTGCAATTCCAGTCCGGCGATTCCATTCTGGCGATTCCAGTAACTATGCTTCTATTCCTTCTTTTTTCACGACATGCTAAAATTTCGGCACAGAAGGGCTCTGATTGGACATCTTTTGATGTCGTAATCACCACTTGCCTGGGATTACTGTATTTTTCTGTATCTATTTTAAGGTGGAATTTCACCTCCACCAAGATCTGCTGGGCCAGATTATTTTTTTTTCACAGATTTTCAACTCAGATTTTTACAGATTTTCAACAAATTTTGACAGATATTCAACTCAGATTTTCACATACAATTCAACTCAGAATACAAATTACATGAAAACTTCCAGAATTCCCATAATTCCGAATACAAAAAGATCGAAATTCAAAAGTTCCAAAGTTTATAAAAGCTTAAACACCAGAATTTTTTAGATTCGGGGAGTTCAGAAATTTCCAATGACCTTTCAATGTTTTTTTCATAACTGCGGACATTACATTGAACAACCGATTTGCATCGATGCCAAAATTAAAAGTGCACCACGTAAAATTCCACGAATTATTCATAAGCTGGCGCATGATACTTTCCTAGAGCTCGTGCACTATCAGGACAAGCAATACTCAATTCTTTATAAAACTCATCATCGTACTCATCGTCAACGGATCCACGATGAAACTCAGACAGTGAGTTGCATGTTAAAGCGGAAATCTCCGGCAATCCCAATCGACCCTTTCCATCGTTGTGCGAACAACGACCGGCCGACCTCACCAGGACCGACCAACCGACCCGACAATCGATCACCAATCGACCCGACAACTCGATCACCAATCGACCCGGCAACGACAAACAACGACCCGACAACTCGCCGCATTAACTCCCCCGACTATATTCGAATATTTTCTTGTGCGCCCGCGAAATCATCTTTGCGTAATAATCTTGAAGTTGATTCTTTTGCAGGAATGTTATTGGACAAATCAACAAGTGGAGCCCTAGAAGCATTGGTAAGTGTGCTTTTGCAAATTTCATCTGGAAATTATAAAGCATAATATATTAGAAACAGAATATACAAAAAAAATACAGAAATATGAAGTGAGAGAAAATACCAGAAAGAACATTTGCAAACGAACGTGTGCTGCCATCTTGATTAATTGGATTCGAAACCAAATCCATGCATGCATCAATCTTCAAATCAAGTGTACGATCGTATCTGCCAGCAAAACCCAGCAATCAGATATGTTAAATAAATAAAAACTATAATTAAACATATTAAAACACTTACTTCTCATATGAATCTCGATTTTTGTGCCCTGTAATAGTCATACCAACTTCTGCTGGCACACATTCGCGGTGAAAACGAGACACTAATGATACGCCGACCGCTCTTATTACAAATTTGCGTCCTCGGGCCCAATGGCCACTGCCCATAACTTTCGCCCACTTGGAGAGATTGTTCACGCCAAACCGGCGTAACGAACATACCAAACACAAAACAATTAACAAAATATTAGAAAAAAAAATTCAAAACACAAGTTCTAAGTTAACACTTACATTTTCTCTAGGTTTCATAATCGGTTGAAGAAACAAAGACCTTTGGCTTGAATCCGCTCCTTTGCGGGTAAATGGCGATATATCTTTGCTTGTATGTCACAATAAAATCAAGTTCATGTGTCCAAATCGGCTTCCTGAAATGTCTCTCATCAAATTTTGTGATAGTTGGCTGGTGGTTTTTACTGATTCTCTCCCCATATTTTATTATCTCGCCACCATTATCAAAACCTAATGTGATATCAACATCTAACACAGCCTTTAACTCTTTTGCACCCCTGATACCAAACCTTGTCAAGATGTAATACGCCAACCGCTTTATACAACCAGTCGAATGAGTGATTTGATGGTCAATATCTGCCAAAATATCTCGTTCTTCAGAAAAGGTTATGGCAGGAGCTTTATTCCTTGGTCGATCATAATTCCCTTCCTGTCGTGTCTTCCTTATAGCACAGATGAAAGCCTCACGGCTCTGACAAAAGATAGGATCCTCTTGTATATCAAATGGATACTCACGTATCCCTGTTTCTGCCTGAACTCTCTACCTCTCCCTTCTGACTATCCTACCTATATCTCGAAACAAGCAACTTAACCTAACAAAATATAGAACATTAAAATATGCTACAGAAAAATGAAAATTCAAAAAAAAAAGAGACACTTACGATGCAGGTGGATATAATTTCCCGTTCTTTTTCTTGGCCTACAAAAACAATATTATGTTAGAATCTAAATTTCAGAAAAGAATTTAGAAATTAATAAACTAGTAATCTGCAACAGAATAATAAGGTACAGCAAATTACCTGAAGCATAAAACGTGTTAAAAGCTCGTTCAGCCTCCTCAAGGGAAGTTTTTCAACTGGCACACCAACATCAAAATTAAACGCTTTTCTTCACTCGTCAAATCTACCTCTTGCCCACTTGTTAGCACTCTTTGAGCGCTCACGACCACACTGCCAAAGCATCCGCAAGGAGATCTTCATCCGGGAGGAATCCAATCATCCTTTGGAGCTTCCTCATCTTGACATCTAATCCATCACCAAGTTCATCCGGAATTTCACGGCGTTCTTCAACATCCATGGGACTGCTAGGAACTTCTATACGAATCCTCATTGCCCTCTAAGTCTCCACCACACAAATTAAAAGACGGTTACGCCATCTTGAGTAGTAGAAAAACAAGAATCAAATTCACGAAATTCCAAACCATATTCAATATCTTAGAGTCTTTGCTACACCGCATGCGGGATCTTCAATACCCCGCAACACGAAAAAGCCAAGATATATATGTCAAAGACCTTGGTGTAAAACTTCAATAAAGATTTGTGTAAAAAAATAGGATGCTTACCTTGAAAATTATGTCCACTGATTCTTGGGAAGACTATAATCGAACTCTAGAGCGTAACGCGGTTTGAAACCCCATCAAAAAGGTTATGGTTAGTAAATAAAACATTAAAGATAGAAAAAAAAACAAAACAAATGTTTGCATTACTTAGGCGCAAGACTCAGGCGCGACTGTAGATGAGAAATCCAAAGAAAAGAAGATCAGAGGCGGATGCATGCGAAGAAAAAAACTGTTCAAGATTAACAGATGAAGCCTCCAGGCGACTCCAGACCACTCCAGACGAAGAAATCCAGCAAAAGAAGACTGTAGGCAGATGAATGCAGCAAAAATACTGTTCAAGATTGACAGATGAAGCCTCCAGGCGACTCCAGACCACTCCAGACGAAGAATGCTTCACAAAATCACTCCCAAAATAGTCTCCAAAGCCCTAAAATACCTGCACAGAAACAAAAAAAATGATTACGGCATCAAAACATAAGAAAAATTAAAAAAAAATCGATAAACATGTGCATTACCATGGAGCGCCTTCGCCGGACGTTACTCCAGGTCAAAATGAGCGATGGCGCCGGAGATCGCCATCGCTGAAGCTTGGAAACAGAGAGAGAGAAGTTCGCCGGAGAGAAAAGGAATTTTTCCACGTCGGAAAATTTGTTTTTAAGTGAACTGCCACGTCATCGCCGGAAATTTTTACAGAAACGTAATCCCGGCAAGTGGTGATTACGTTTGTTAATTTCCGGCGGTCGGGATTCCGCCGGAAAATATTCTCGGCGGAGCCGCTTGACCTCGGCGGGCGCCCGTCCCTCCCGAAAATATTCTCGTGAGCCGCCAGCCTCGGCGCGGCGCGGTCGCGCCGAGGTGGGGCTCCGGCCGAAAATATTTTCCGGCGGAATCCCTCCTCGCCGGAAATTATCTAATACTTATTTTATTTTCTTTCTGGCGGGGGATTTCCCCCGGAAGAAAATTGGACTCCAAAGTTGTACGGCATGTATATAAGACATGTCTTAAAAATTTCAATGGAAAACTAAGGTGTCTTATATGCCTATGTGGCCCAATTACATCTTAATAAATTTAAGACATGAGTGTCGTGGAAAAAGGGCCTTGATTGTGGTGGAAAAAAAACCCTGAAAAACACAATCACTTTGCCATGCGGTAAAAAAAAGGAATTGATTGAGACTTAATTAATTGTCGTGGAAAAAAAAACCTGAAACAACGCAATCACTTTGCTATGCGGTACTAAAAAAAAAAGGAATTGATTGAGAGGTTTTGAGAACATGGGGAAGAAGAGAAACCTTGGAGACATGCCAGCGGCCGACGGATCTGATGCCAAAAATAACCACGTCCATCCTCGCAAGCGCTTCTATAGAGCTCGAGCACACAGCAACCCTCTCAGTGATTCTCACTTTCCGGTTCCTGTCAGCCCTGCACAATGCGATTGGAGCCAACATTTCCCTTCCTTTTTCCAAGGTAAGCAGAATGCCGAACCGTCTGATTCTAGTGATGAAAACGGACAGGATTTGAAGATTAGATTTGCAGACGTGGGTTGTGGGTTTGGAGGTTTGCTTGTTAAGCTTTCCGAATTGTTCCCGCATACACTGGCAGTGGGCATGGAACTTAGAGATAAGGTCACAGAGTATGTTAAGGAAAGGATTTTAGCATTGAGAGATAATAACCCCGGTCGGTATGGTAATATATCAGTCCTTAGAACTAATGCAATGAAGTATCTTCCAAATTATTTTGAGAAGGGGCAGCTCCAAAAAATGTTTTTCCTGTTTCCAGATCCTCATTTTAAGGAAAGGAATCACAGGCGAAGAATAATTAGCCAAACCCTCCTTGATGAGTATGCATATTTGATGGCTGTGGGAGGTACTCTTTACACTATTACTGATGTTGAGGAGCTTGGTGATTGGATGAGATCCTGCTTGGAAGCCCACCCATTGTTTGAAAAGATTACTGAGGAAGAGCTGTTAGATGATCCAGTTGTAGAATTGCTGACGACAACATCAGAAGAAGGGCAAAAAGTTGCCAGAAATCGTGGGCAGACATACCGTGCTATATTCAGGCGAGTCGTTGGCCAAGATTCTAATGTTGCGGGTGGATGAGACAAGCTTTTTGTTCTGAAGCCATTGGATTTATTTGTTGTTTATAACAGAACAGCAATGCTTGATGATGCAGTAAAAAAATTATTGGACGAGCAATTCTTCCTTTATTTTTGGACATTGGAAAGTAGATTAATACAGATCTTAGGTGAGGGGACTGCATTGCTATGCATTTTTCATGTTCTCATGCTTCGTCATGTTTGCTCGAGTGGACCGCCAAGATGATCATCAGTTGTGTTCCACAAACAATGATACTGGAATGTAGTTCAGAGTTATTGAAACCAGCAGTAATTTGGGTGATACCTCCATAGTTGTTTTCTTATGTCCTGATGAATAAAAGTGACCATGACTTGTTGGTATGAACACGTTTTAGAACTTATCTAGACATGTATAATGCAGATTGTTATTTTTCATTTCCGTTTTTGTCTGCTGCAAAATTTTCCACGCCGCAATCCATTTCTATATTTACATACCACGTTTGTTTCAGACAATCTGCTCTGTCCAATCTGGCAATGCGGTGGGCAGCCTGGCATAGTTCCTCCGGTAAAGCTCGACACCTGGCCGCTCCCGAATTGCTTGGATCCATGGTATCCCTAATAGACGAAAAAATGTTTAGAAGTCCAGCAGCAAAGAAGATTTCCCTTATTATTTCAAGGTAATAAATCTACAACGGAGGGCAGCCATAGCCGACTTCTCAGGATTTATTTTTGTTCTTATATGATGTATTCAAACAGCAGCAGGCCGGATTTGCCAACAATGTGTACATGAGATTTGCTATTGGGTCTCGATTCCAAAGTCGTAACTTATTTAGACCAGATCCCCAATGCAATCTTTCTTAAATTTAGCATTTGCAATATATCTTCATCTCATCTATGTGCAAAACAACAATCTCATGTGGATGATTTTACCCTAGTTGCTTGCCCTCACGTTCTTCCATTTTCCTAAGCACCATATCTGCAAAATTTCCTTTGGATTGAAATGACGAATGTGAGGAAGCCATCTTTGGCATGCCCATGTGCTTTTGCAGACACACAGGCCGAAAACTTATTTCTTCCTTTGTGCATATCAAATTTATTAGTGTGTTATGTACTTACTGCAGTTGTGTTTTTTCTTATACAAGGCTTTCACCTAAATCCAAGCTATGTGCACTATGTACAAAATATTGAGCTGTAACAAGCATGATTTAATTAATCTAGACCAGACGCCCTTTATCTTGGCTGTAGATAAGCCATTTGTTGCAGTAAGGTTAGGATTCCATTTGCTTTCTCACCAGCCAATGATCCATGTAGTTGATGTTTATGCTATCATCAGCTGCCAGTTAGTCAAGGGTGTTAGTGTGTTAATGCCAATTTGTGCCTCTCATACATCATTTAAGCATTTCACTGTTGCCTTGTTGGCAAATCACTGATGTGTGAACAACTATGCATGTTGCAGAAATTTAAGATCAGGCCAATCATCGAAGACCATCAATGATAGCTCTTATAATGTTCCAACATTGGATGTGGTACCAGAACCTCATCTGATATATAGAAGTGGATGCGTAACCTTTCAAGGGAGAACTTCATTCCTTTTCCTTTCATTTTCTTCTTTCTCCTATTGAGGTGCAAAAACTGGGAATGCCCTTGGAAACAGATTTTTCATCTTATTCAAGGTCGTTTCAATTTGATTAAAGAACCTAAATGCAGCATAGATGTTTGAAAGCAAAATATATGCTGCAGAGCTTTCAAGATATAACTTAAGCATCTGTTTGTTTTGCCAAGTGACTATAAGAAGTCGAACCAGGAGAAATTTGCAAGCCATTTATCATCCATCACGATCAATCATGCTATTATAATGGCCTCTGTCAGAGCGTGCATGCTCACTTCTGATATAAAAGAGACAATGGTAGTCTTTATTTATCATCCTAAACAACTGGATGGAGAAAGAATGACAGAGTTGACTTTGCTGGGGTGATGTTCCTCAGCCATAATTTGGCCAAAAATAATGCGCTTATGGCATTTATTGCATAACATGTTGAAAGACAAGCTTGTTTGGATCTATGTCATTGTCTTGCATCTTCTCAATATATTCTAAGGCAAGACAACTTGGTTGCATTGGAAGATGTCATTTATGACAAATGTGTGCATCATTTATCTGATGTGTTGTCTATGCAAATATTTATGGCATTTAGGCTCTATGAAAGGTATTCTTTCTTGGATTTTCCAGAAAGCTAGCTTTATGGCATCAGATTATGTCTGGGCATTTTGAGACTAATGTTTGTCATGTCTTAATTCATGTCTCATTTTTTTCAGGAATCCATTCCAGTTTATGATCAGTAACGGCTATGAAAACCAATTCAGAATAATTTGGTTAACCGACTAGAAACATCTTATTTGGTTCACACATTTATGATGCCTTTGATTTTCACTGTATATGGTTTAAGCATCAAGGATTACATGCTATTCTTTTTGTGCATATGTTTTCCATGATATCTATTTTGCATTCTGAATGATGCACTAAAAGATGAAGTACAGAGGCTGAAGATAGCAACCTTTGCAAGGGCCATTCACCGTTGCATCGATGGCAGGCACAGAGAAGAGTAGGGCCGTGGTATCTTTTAACATGTTTGTGAGTGCTGTGCAAGCCTGGCTGTTGCAACATCTTCCAAGGCTTTTTGTTTTCAATTTTGTTCAAGAGAAAACCTTCTCTTTGTAGTTTCTATTCATGCTGAATTGGCATGATGTATGATACATGAATAGGGAAGGGGACATAGCTTGATTGATATTTGATAGTCGGTCATGGTCCAATGAACGAAACAGGATTAAGGCATCTGTACTACAGTTATGATCAAGCGCTTTTATTGCTTACTTAAGTTCTCTTTGGAAAAGACCTCGTCATTTGTCTCATCATTCCACCCCAAGAGAGCTAGTAGTTTCAGGTAAATGCACAACCTCATGGCATTCCATTTATTTCCAGTTCTGCTACACCTTTATCATCTTTGCAAACAACCTCCACCATTCCTCTATCGCAGCCCCATGCCACTTCTAAGAAAAGAGGTTGTCCACAAAAAAAGAACCTTGAAAGCACAAAGAAGAGGAACAGTGACATAGAATGCAAAGTTTCTAAAGATAGTTCTCCAGATGAAGATGACAATGCACCAAGGATGTGGCCTGAACATCACGTTGTAGCATTGCTCCATGCCCGATGTGAACTAATTGATGAGTTCTTAGCTCCTCCTAAGCAAGGCGTGGACTTGTGGTAAGGTGCGTACCAAAGTCATAGCAATGTGTGCTGATTTTAAGAAAGATACTAAAGCGTGCAGGAAGAAGTTTCAAAATGTTTTTAAGCAATATCAGAGTGATATTACTTGGAATTACACTGCGACTGCTGTACATAATATCTCCATCATAGCAGCAATGTTGGGCGTAAGTTGCAGCATTGTTGGGCGTAATTTCCAGCATTGTTGGGCGGAATTTGATATTGTGATCAGTCTTTTGTATTGGAGTCAGTTTGTGACAGTTTGAGATTTGGCAAGCATAGTGATTATGGTAATTATTGTTTCATTTTTCCAGTCCCTTCTAACATTTTCGAGTTCAAACATTTTATATTCGTGTTAACATACCAAACCCAGATGTTCCAGTCCTGTAGATAATGCCATGACGGCTTGCAACCTCTGTCCCCCATTGGCAGAAGAGCTAGGTCGAATCCATGGACTGCTAGTTATTGTGTTTATTCCAGGAAATTAGATATTCTTTCAAGCATGATGTTTTTGAAAAATGGCCTTGTTTGCTGCCCCCAAGACATTAAAGATAAATTGCAGACCATTTAAGTTATTTTACTTAATTCTGTAACAAGCATTTTGTTGCATTGTGCCATAAACTCCACTGCTGCATTGCTGCATTCTGTTTTTGTTCCTTCTAGTCCAGCCCGTTGGCAATTGAAATAAGCAGTATATAGGAGAAACCGAAGACCACATCAAAGTATACAGCAGACCACATCAAAGTATACAGCAGTACACATGAGTTGACAACTTATGAGTTGACAGCAGTATACATCTGTGGCCTTTATATGTTTGATATGAAACAATTTTAGTTATTTATTTTGGTTATCTTTGCAATAACAGTTTTCTACACAGCATACCAACTTCGCTGCTGCATTAGCATTAGTGAATATGTGAATAGCTACCAAGAAATTGGTGGGTATGCCTTTGGTTAGAAGGGTCGAGTTACAGTTACATGCTTCTTGTACGCAGAAATTTGTGTAGTTCTTGTTGGTTACACGATATCCGTGGGAGATAATCTAGCCAAGGTATTTCCTGCAGGTGCTCTGAATACGTCATGGATAAATCTTGGGCCTTCACAACTGCTGTCTATTATAGCCTAACATTAACAATGTTGAGTGGAGAAGATGATCTGAACAGCAAAACACTATGGAGAGAAGAGAAGCAGCAAGCAACGAAGGAGGAGCAAGAAACTTGTGTGTTACACTAACTCATGTGATGGTACATATATATGTGCCACGTCCTCATGTTGGGTGGCAAATAGGAAAAAAGATAAAAAATGAGGGCCCCATGGGCTAATATAAAATGTCCCACGGGGTACAACGTTAAGTTACAACGTTAAGTTACAATGACTTAACATGTCCAATGTCCAATGCATATCACATTATACTATTCTAACAAACCACAGTTCTTATCTGCGACCTACAATTGTTTTCATATTTATCTGTTGGTGGAGTGGTAACATATATGTTCATAGTCTTTGCGGTAATATGGGCTGGTTTGTTTGAAGGGGTTGGTTTTAAGGAAGCAATACCAACTTTCAGAGTGTACAATATTCTGACTGTAACTGGGATTTATGCATATTGTTATTCTGGATTGCTGCATTCTGTTAGTGTTCCTTCCAGTCCAGTCCCTTTGGCAACTGAAATAAGCAGTACACAGGAGAAACCGAAGACATCAAAGTATACAGCAGTACACATGAGTTGACAACTTATGAGTTGACAACAATATACATCTGTGGCCATTATATGTTTGATATGAAACAATTTTGGTTATTTAGAGCCATATGAAGGCTCCATACTAGGAAGAGACATAAATGAAAGATTATATTCCACTTCAAATGACTCATCGGATGAGGACACCACCTTGTTGAAGGAGCTCAGCTGTATTCTTTTCAAACAAAGTTCTTGATATTGCATTTCTTCTAACGGGATCTGCGTTGGTGACATTATGGGATTGCAATGCAAATGGTGCATCATCCATAGGTTTTTCAACTGCCTCATCTGCGGTAAATGAAATACCTTGAATTTTATACATCCCATACTGACAATACCTCATGGTCTCAGGACGTTTGTTTTTTTCCTGTTGTGCCTTTGTCTGTGGTCTTGTTCTTAGCATGATCGAGCATCTCTTGCTCATGCGCAATGGACTGTTGCAACTCATCCTTTGCTTCTTCTAACCACTTCTGGTCAAAGCCATCCCCGTGGATTATACATAAATTGTGCAGCACCAAACATGCTGAGACAACTTGTACGATGTTTTGTAAGTCCATATCATTCCTCTTCAAGAGTATTCTCCATCTACTATTCAAGCGACCAAAAGTTTGTTCCATTGGCATTATTGTGCTTGATTGAACATAGTTCCAATAATATTCTTCTCTACTCAAACCGTCTTTGTGGCCTTTGAGTACAAAATAACACCATTAGGGACATTCTCTTAAACCTTATAGTATTTTGTAAACCTTAATATACAGTACACAAAAACTTGTACAAACGAGGATCGCTATGTACGGTCCAGATCTTGGAATAAAGGGCAAATATGCCCATCCGACAGCTCTCGTTGCACAAGGCGCCCAAAATTGAACCAGTATGACTTTTTAACCATGGTTTGTTGGGGAAAGCCAAGCATTTAAACCGGTACCGGTTTGTGGGCCAAAAAGTTTACAAACCATGTCTGGTTATGCAACATACTTCGTTAATATGATTTGATGGTGTGATAAACAAATACTATTCGTTTACATGGTAAGTTTAACATGGTTCATTTATACGATTCGATAGTATGATAAATGAGCATAGCTTTCTGAGATGGTAAGTATAGTTAATCTGTATTCCTACTTAAAGTATATGAAAGATAATATTGCTTAATACAGCAAGTTTTGTGATGAGATGTTTTAGTCCATCTATCTTCTTTGCTTTACAATGGTGGTGATACAAGATGGTTTACCCCATCTATCCTCTTTGATTTACAATGGTGATAATACAAGATGTTTTACCCCATCTATTTTCTTTGCTCTACAATGGTGTAATACAACATGATATTGTACAATAATATAGTGTTTCATGGGCATGGTCTGTAGATACGATATATGGTGTTATATTGTAGTATTTTATAGGTATGATTTGGGGGCATTTGATTTATTTATAAATCTCTATAGGGCCAAGGAGTCGAACCTTGGGAAATCCAAATCCCTTGAATGACATTGAACTGGAATTTCAGAATTCATTTTGTCTATATCAAGCAAGACCAATCCAATCTTAAATCATTCTAAAACCTTGTCATCTCCCAGCCAACTAATTCAGCCCTTCATTTGACTTTAAGTTGGAATTTTCGGATGCAACAAGACCAAATGCCTTGAATGACATTGAACTGGAATTTCAGAAATTCATTTTGTATATACTATGCAAGACCAATCCAATCTTAGTAATCGAGTTTATTTCAGTCCTTAAATCATTCTAAAATCTTGTCATCATTTCAGTCCTTAAATCATTCTAAAATCTTGTCATCTCCCTGCCAACTAATTCACCCCTTTATTTGAATTTAAGCAATATTGGAATCTATAAAAGTTTGAAGTCAAAGGCATGTCATAGGCACTCTGATCAAATGAGAACAAGACATTACCAAGGCATTCACCAAGATTGTTCCAAATTTGTTGCCACCTGGATCCACCATCTGCAAGTATAAAAGATGAATGAGAAAATGCTTTAATTACGATATATATAAGCAGAGATAAGAACATAAATACTTCCCTAAGCCTTTGTTACTTCAAGAGTAGTTCTTAATTTGCTCCTGAAAAACAGAGTCGTCCTTTGCCTTCCTTTCTCGGGTCTAAAAGCACTCTCCAAAAGAGGTATATATGCATGAGAATGATATAATGAACTTCAATAGCATAAGATTCAAAGCAGAAAAGTATTGCATCCATTACCTGCTCCTTCAAGGAGACACCATGATTTTGCTCAGCAATCGCTCCTCTGGATTTTCCTCAAAATTTTCCGAACCCTGCATCATCATCTCTTCTCCTTGCAAGTCTCAAAGGAGGAGGACTTCAAATTGTTGGTCTTGTTGTCCACTTTGTTGGTCTTGTAACACTGGCAGTCGCCCGATTTTAGAGTGGCAGGAGTTCTAAAGCTGGCTGGCCCTTATTCCTTCACCTGTGTTCCTGCAATAAGAAACCCAACAGAAGAATAAACCAAACTACTATGATCTTGCAATCTGAATCTTTCTATCTTTTGTCTATGCAAGCACATCTTTTCTCTATGTTTTGGCATTGCAGAAGTTCCCAAGCAATCTACACATTCGAAACAGAAGGTACAAACATTTGCAACTGAGGGTTCTTACGGGATATGATTCGTCCTTGAGTACCAAATGGAGGTAGAAGCAAAAGATCACCGCCAGAGGCAGAAGAAGAGACACAGATAGCTTCATAGCAGGATATTGCTTTGAAATTCCTCTTTGCAGATGAAAATCCACAAAACATTTACCTCTTTGTAAACCGCTTTTGGAGACAACCTGATTCCGCCTCCTCCATTTTGTTCAGCTGGTCAGTGAGAGGAAAGCGGCGGAGGATATTGCCCGTCGACATCTACTTTTAGGTTTAGGGTTTGAAATTTTCTTAATATTGTTTCAATGAATATCGGTTGATCTAGTTGTTAAAATGAAAAAAACCAGCAATTGTTTATTGGCCTGATGTTTAAGGCTTTGGCCTTATGTGTTTCAAGTGGCGAGTTCGAAACTGGCTTATGAAGTTTGGAGGACTTTTTTTCTCCATTAATTTTATGCTTATTAATTATAGATTTTAGAGGGTTTATTTTTTCCATTAGGAATTATATGCTTTATTTTTTAGTATTACCAATGTTGTAGGTAAAGATCAATGTTGATTGCAATGCAGCATGTGCAAATAGGGCGGTCGCCCAATTTTCATTAACATGGCACATGGAAACTAAAAAACTTACATCGTGGATAGTATACCATGTTATAAAACACATATATTATATAACCATGTATTTTATAATACTTTTTATTAAATAGTTGTGTGGGTATCAAATAGTTGGGGGTTCAAGCTATATTAGCTTACAATTCTTTCAACGTTCTTTACATTTTGGATGAGAATGTACACTTTAGATCCTTGTTCGAGGTAATTTGGGAACTGTATGGACTTGGGGAAAGTCCAAAAATAATGAAATTGTGCTTCAATGAAGGAAAATTGTTCTGCTCCATTGCCTAAGACTAGAATCACTCTACAGCCAACTGAGAAGGTTTTGCATTGGGCACATTTAGAGGGTTTTGCTAGCTATTTGATATGCCCATGCTTAAGTAAAAAAGAAAAATGACACATCATTTTAGTTCTTGCTTCATGATGAATCTTCATTGCATCGATCGATCATCTTCGCGACTTTTACCCCCCATATTCCAGATTCAATCAAGGATGTTTACAAATCGGCTCGACTGCGTAGTTCAGCATGTGAACGATCAATTGCAGGGTGTGATCTTGCGGCCAATTGATGAGCTCTTGGCCGTCGTAAAATCTAGCATGCCTCCTTTGGGCACAAGCAGGCCATGCATGGTTATGGCAGATCATTTGCCCCTAAAGCTCCAAAGCTCCATACTTTCATATCCTGTTATTTACTGCAAGCTAACTTAACCTAGCCACTTATTTGAATGACCACAAAGTGCTTGAGAAAATGGAAAGCAAGGGTCAAACAACCTGCAATGAGCTATACCCTAAGTATGCCACTCAAGAATGTTGCACACAATATGACATGAGAGTAATTAGAATTCTATAACCAACGATATGCTAGACTTCTATATGTATATCTTTACACATCTCGATGAGGGCTCATGATCTTTAAGTTTGCATATTACTTTAACAAGAAATATCACTTCTTTGAAGGAGGGACTCAGGTGATTAATGGAGCAATTTAGAGTTTTGTTGAACTGACTTGGTGGATATGGATGTGAATGTAATGGAGATAATTGGAATTGGAAAAAATAACTAATTTGGAGAAGGTATTCAATGTAGAAGTATTGCAACCTTCATTTTATGGCGAACATAATTTGCAGTTAAACGATGCATTCAGAGCTATCTTCCATACCACAGGTCCATTATTAAGCAAGCATTGCGTTGTTAAACATTGAATAATACTGTGTTTGACCCCATAGTTTTGAACATAAAAAGTCGCTACGATAAATTTTTTTGTATATCTTCATGATGTACAACACTTTGCAAGAATGGCACCTTCTATTCCATTACAAGAATATATAAACAGTGGGCAAAACTACAGTTAGAAATGTGTGCAACCACATCCTCCTACATAAGGATCTCCTATTGCCGGTACTTAACATGGAGAAACAATTCCAACTACCACGTACATTCCTACATAGATATTCTATAACTGTTGTTGTACATCTCTACATAAGAATATTCTATCACCATTGTTCTCAATTTTGAGAAAAAATTCCAACTCCCACATATATCTACTATGGCAACCTTAATTGCCCTAATAATTGGCATCTACACACACACCCTACTAAAGTTCATAAATGACTCCAACCATTATACAATTTGAGTATCATATACGAACCCATTTGGCTACTGGAACCAAGCTACATTGGATAGGAGTCGAGAAGATTGCAATCAAAACATCGAAGCTAGTTCTAGAAGAGTATTTAACTTGGATGAAGACCCATAGTAACTAGCTGATCTATGGCTTTATTTAAAGTGGTGCCAATTTCTAGTCAATTTGCAACATTTCTAATTGACTTTACCTTCTAGGCACCAAACTTCTAGTCAATTTGCCTCATTTCTTCCCTCCCCACCACCAATGCACAACATAAGTGCAACTCAAACATGCAAAGGACACCCTAAACCATTACATGATAAATACTTCGATTGATTCAAATTCCTCTTTTAACACAAATTATGTGCATGCTTTGTTAAATATTAAACAATATAGGGTAAAAGCATGTTAGGGTGTACCACTTTTGGAACCTGCAAAAGTACATACACTAGGTACTTCAGAATTGGGTACTTTCTCATTTTTATTTTCATTAAAACTAGTGCAAAAGTCCAAAATAAAAGTCAAGGATGCATTAATATTCAAAGTTAAGATAAAGATAATGCTACTGGAGATCAAAATATATATAAAAGTTCTAGAATGTACCTTTTTTTGAGATATTACACAGGTACCCAATACCCAGTCCTGGGTACCTTTTTAGGTACTTTTTTAGTCACTAAATAATACTTTTTAAGGGACACCCTAACATGCTTTTACCCTATACATGAAGAATACACTGACAAAACTAGGAAAAAAAAAAATACATTTGCTCAAAATCAATATCTAATTTTTGCCCAATCCAAATTATTATCCTGCAAAGAAGTGTTAGAAACGGTGTTCAAGGAGCACAGGGGCGCCATCATCAAAGCCATACGATCAGGCCAATGGAGGGGGAGACCGAGACACATAAATTTGACGTTAAGGGATTTGGCCACCAAGGAAAGGATCCTACGGATGGGACCCAGATTGAGGAATGGAATCAAAGGTGCAGGAGTCTTTAACGGTGATGCGAGACGAGGGGGCTGCACACAGGAGTTGGCCAAAGCCGGGGACTGAACCAAAAAGCGAGGGATACAAGCGGGGGTCAAGAATGGCAAGGTCTATATACACAAGAGGGGAGAGAACAAGCGACTCAACCGCGCAGGAACAGAACAGCCAGTTCGCGAGGGGCTAGGGGGGGTCGCGAGGGGATAGAAAAATCAACTGCGAGGCAGAGAAGGAAAACATACCCTCGATGCCTATACAATGGGCTGGAGAACATCGCTGAAAAAGCCCAAGAGCGTGCACGCGGTAGAAGGGAACCAGAACAGGGTAATAGGAAGAAACGAAAACGGGGGAAACGAAGAGCGAGCAACACAAACAAGGTTCGGAGGGCCAACCCCGACAATGAAGACCAGGGGAAGACCAAGGAGGATGGGCATTGGCACAGAAAACACAGAGATACAGAAGGAGCAACCTCGGGGGAAAAGACGTTGACATTGTGGTAACGGAACCATTACGGGGTACCCATGGGATGATGGAGAAAGGTTAGAAGGTGCCCAAGGCTGTGACATAATATGCTTGACAGAGACTTGGGAGCATAACGTCAAAAGGCTGCCAGAGGAGGAAGGATACCAGTTGTTCACGTGCTGGAAAGACAGGGAATTTAAAATAGGGAGGGGGAGTGCAGGTTTGGCTTGTTATATAAAAAACAGTGCAGTTAACAATGCATGTATGTTACATTCAGATATCAATAAAAGAAATATGGTTTTGAGTGTCCAAATGAAAAACAAGCAAGATATGGTTCTGATAATTGCATATTACCCGCCGAACAGTGATAAACTAGAACTGCTAGATCTGGGAGAGAATATAACGAAATGGAAGGAACAAGGACCAGTGATTATAATAGGAGATCTAAATGCTAGAACCGGACAGGAACAAGCACAGAGTACGTACACGGATGAGATAGGGGGCCATACAGTGTATACGATGAGGGCACAGGAGTGGCAGAGGGATACAGAAGATAAGGCAGAGGTCAATGCTAGAGGTGAATTAATGCTGGAAGTATGCACGGCAACAGGGATGATTATAGCCAATGGTGTGGGAAAATGGAGGGGATCAGGAGGCTTCACGAGCCAAAACACACATGGTAAGAGCATAGTGGATTATATAATTGTGAACGAACAAGCAGCAAAAAAGATAGAAGGGCTGATGCTACTGGGAATGGCCGACCGGAGGAGGAAAAGCCATAGACCAATTAAACTAACAATCGGGCTAGGGGAGAAGCCACAAAAAGACAAAGACAGAAAAGAAAGGAAGATAATAAAGATTGGGGTGAAGATTCAGTTCCAGGAAAACACGCGAAAACTTTCACCCAAATGATCAAGGAGGAAATGGGAGAATGGAACGGGGAGAGCACAAACGCAAGGGAGAATGGAGACACCCCGAATGACATCATGGTAAGGGTAGCAACAGAGGTGTTTGGGAAAAAGATCAAAATCAGGAAAAATAGGGCATTTAGAGCTTGAGTATGGTACGATGACGAGTGTAGGGAATACAAGAGGAAAGTAAGAAAACATAGGGGAAAGGAGACATCACAGAAGAAAGGACATCATACATAAGATTACCAAGAAGAAGAGATACAATAACATTATGAAAGACCAATGGTATTTGGGGAAAATGTTGAAAAAAATGCCCCAGGTTTTGGAGAGGACTCAAAAATAAAAAGGAGGGGAAGTAATGTGAAAGCAAAGAACGAACAGGATGACATTGGAACCGAGGGATGAGAGAGTTACTTGGATAAATTATACAAGACAGGGGCACCTCCAGTATCCATACCACTACAGCATGATCAGGACAAACCATGCTTCAACTTGCTAGATGTAGGGATGGCCCCATGAGCAGGATGGCCAATCATAAAGCTCAGATTTATCACGGACTCACCGCTGAATCACTTTGAAGTGTGCGAATTAGAAATCGTGAGACGAAAGTTCTGCATATTTTTAACGGCATCATACATACAGGACTCCCGCATGGATGGACATACAACAGAGTCATACCTTTACATAAGACAGAATAGAAAAGATCCAGGAATTACGAACAATAATGGTAAGCTCGATTTTTAAGCAAAATGGTTTGGAAAGGTATTGGATAATAAACTAAAGAAATGGGCGTAAGAAGGAAATATGAGAACACAGGGACAAGCGTGGTTCGAGACCGGAGCACTCAACCACGAGATCATCTAGTGACCCTACGGATATTAATAGAAGCGAGAACAAATTGCGGGGAAAGAAAATAATCTGCTGCTTTGTAGATTTCGAAAAAAAGCATTCGATCACGGTTCAGAGAGAAGTCGCTAAAGAGATTGATGGACATGCGAGCACCGAGATATGGTAGGATCCATAGCAAGACTATACCACAAGGTGTATGCTAAAATGGAACAGAAGGACAAATTTATAACCTGTGACACCGGGTAAAGCAGGATGCCCGTTATCACCAACACTTGCTTGGAATATATATAGACGCACTTTCACAGGGGATACATAGCGAGCGTAAGGAGAGACGAGCATGCCCCAACGCTAGGAGACACGAAGGTACCAATAATGCTATACTGCTGGATGATCTTAGTATGATGGCAACAAAGAACAAAGGAATGCATAGATCGCTCAAAATTCTAGAACAATTACGTGAGGATCACAGTAATGATTAAGTGAATCTAGCAAAAACTAAGATAGTCATCTTTGGACACAAGAACGGGCATAAACCTTTTAAATATAAAGGTAGCGAGATAGAGGAACCAACGTAATATAGATATCTAGGGTATGACCGCATACGGCACGAGGAAATGGACCAAAGGAGCCAATGCCGATTTCAATCAGCTATAGGAAGCTACTTCAACATGAAAAACTTTTGTAATGAAGTAGAATAACCCACCGGGATATCAAATGCTATCTATTCAAAGCGATAATAGCCACCACCCGTTATCTGGGCGAAAGCGAAGCATGGGGGCGAGGCCTATGAGAGAAACTGGGAAAAGGGAAGGAATTCTTAGGCAATGGCAAGCCGAGGAATTGAGGTGAGGACAAACACACCACTAACAATCATGGTACTTTCGAAGCAGGCGTAAAACCAATGGAAGTTAGAGCATGGGAGAGAACTATAAGATACACCTTTCGGAGATAACGGGGAGGCATGACAAGGAAAAGCATCCCGACATTGCAATCATAGAATCAAGAAAATCACACATCCTCGAAAGCAAAGGATGGTTTAAGGAGGTGGCAACATGGACCCGGACAAATGGGATTGAATCGAGTGACCTAATAGAAGAGGGCGATTGGAATGAGGGAGGGCGAACCACGGCAACAAAAGCATGGTCTACCGCAGGCATACGGGACCCAAAGACGGGCCCGCTCATCACGAGTTTTTAATCCGGACCAACAAATAGGACAAATGATATCTGAGGATAACTTATCGGGAAAAAGCGAAGGGACACGCTAGCCGATTTAGGATGGGAAGCCATGATCACGAGAATAGAAAAAGACGAGTGGAGAGGGGTAGACAAAGAGGGGCGGGATATCACGAGAATCTGCGGCGGGGGGAGAATAGAGGATGAGAATCATATGATTAGTGGTGACGCCCCACATACGGAGACATCGGGGGCGAATATAGGAATATAAGGTGGGGAGAACCACCACAAGTTTGATGAAGATGACGAGAATCACTAAGGGATCTAGCGAGCCTTGATCCACCGAGAATGACCGGACTGCAGAGAGAAGTACCGTAGAGAAAGAGGGCTTGTAATATGATTACACGGTGAAAGAAGGCTTGTAATATGATCCGGTACAAAACGACTCATATAGCCTCACACAAATTACTTTCGACTAAAGGCTGATTGATAACGACGATCATCAGCCACGCCGGCCAAGAAGCCGGGGTAAAAAGTGAGGGTCTTGCGGTATTAAAAAGGAAAAAAGTCAACCTTCGAAAAGGCTACATTGTAACAAATAAGTCTTTGTGCTAGTAGCACCCTTTTAGGGAGCTCGCCCATGCTACACAAGTCCAGGGGCCTTATGGCACAAAGGACACAAATGTATTCTATTCTATTCTATATCGGAATTAAGAGCGAATTAGTCCACAAACCACATTCTGCAACCAATATGAACAAGTCAATCTACATAACATAAGCTTATATCTACATTTAAGAATCGTGAGATTCGAGAGCAATGCAACTTTTCTAGTTAATAAAAAAACTATGCTCAAAGTTAGTGACTTTAAGGATTGAAACAAGTATATAATAAAGCCAAACCATATCATAATACACTACTAACAAGCATGGTAATAACCACATTTGAAAATCACAACACACTTGCAAAATTGATAGTAATATTTGAACTAACGTAAAAAACTTGAGTGCGTTAAAATCGTGCTAAAAAAACTATATAATAGTAATAGTTAGCATTTGAAATCATCCTCTATTACAATATTAACAATATATGTTTAAAAACCACCTTCTAAACTAGTAATAATTTCAAAAAACTAGCATAAGCTACAAAATTAGTATAAGAACTACGACGAAGCTAGTAATGATTTTGCAAAACCATGAAAGACATATGGTTTTTAATGGCGTTATGAATTGTCTGTATAAAAAGTCATGCTTATACTAGTTCTCATAGTGATTATTAATGCTATTTAATTTTTGGGGGCCTTGTGTTGCCCGGAGTAACCCCCCGTGTGAATATGCACCCAAACCAAAGGGGGTTTCAGGGGGATTTTAATTTAAATGTATTAAATGCAATGGTTTGTGTTAATAATGTTAATAATAGTTGTGTGTTGATAATATTAGAAAAACATAGGTGAACTTTATGGGCCTAAATATTAATTACTAAAAAGCACAATAACATCAACACAAACAAATTATTTCTATTGCAAGCAACTATGATTATATTTTCTGTGAACATTAGGACAAATTATTTCCATTGCAAACAACTGTGAGTATATTTTGTGTAATCATTAGGACAAGGACACGTTCTCGGAATTGAAGACGTCGAAATCTTGCAACAACAATGTTGATGATATTTTTCTTTTCAGAGCAAAGTCAGTGCTGCCATGGTTTGTTTGGTGCATGTGGAGCTTGCTATGCATAAGCAACACAGTATCAAAGTTGACAGTATCAAAGTTTGGATAAGCTTTTCCACATGAAAAATGGTACAAATCTGAAAATGCATATATGAGAACATGATCGAAGCATACATGCTAGTTATTAGCATTACACAACAGTATAAGGTGGGAATTTTACGTCTCTTAGTTTCTATGCATGGCGCAGTCTTAGCTCAGTAAACAACTGCTTCAGCACAATTAAACAACTTCTGATCACACTTAAGTTGAAAACCATTTAATAGATGACACTTATGCCTTTATACTAGGCATCAGCAACATTATTTTGAATGGTGAGAAAACAAGAATATATCCTGAAGACACTAGTAGCCATTCTTAAGTCTAGATGCACAACTTACATCATAGCCTTGGACAGAATATCCTTTACGAACAAGAGTAGTTGCCATGCCATAGCCCATTGCACCAAGTCCAATGAAGCCCACTTTAGAATGGGCCATGTTGATTCACCTATGCAGGTCAAAGAATCTCATTCATTAGAGTTTCAAAAATAATTACGACACTGGGCACTTTAAATTCACAAAATAAGATGTACTCTTCGTTTACTCATTATAGTTGAAACATTATAGTTGAAAATCACCTGAAAAATGCATGCTTCACAACTCTCAAATAATCCTTCACTTGAGCGAAACAAAAACATACCTGTATTGCGCTGTCGTTTATACCAGATCCGCCCTGATCATAAACTATATGTTCAGCTAGAGATCTTTCCTTTCAAGGAAGCTCAAATCCCACAATTGGAAAAGTATGAACAAAAAAATCACATGCTTGAATTAAACTATCAGGAGCCTGTGAATCCGACCTGAACTAAATTAGCCTCTATTTGCTGCTGTCCGAAAGCCCCTGTGTTGAATTTCAATCTGATGCCAAGAAGGAGCCGGCATGGTTTGGTAACGGGCGGGATGGGAATCCCTGTGTTTGGGCACCTGTGCTGGTGCAGTCCTGTTGCCACTGCTTAAGTCTGGACGCTGGAGACAATCTGGATGCTAGAATGTTGATGCTCAAAATGTGCTCAAAACATGCTAATAGGAAAAGGCTGACTCCAGACTTTGGTGCCTCCAAAGAATTATCCCGAAAGCAGCCAGACTTTGGTGTCATTGAAGCCACAAAACGCAGAGCCCTGATGCAAGAACTAACTCGACACAGCCACGAAGCAAATTAGGCCCATAACTGCCCCTCAAACCAAATAAAAGGTTTAGTGCCTCCAAGAACTGGCGGACGCACAGAAACGAAATTGATGCTGTCGATGAAGCCATAAAAATAAGAGCCGCTGATGCAAAGATGAGCCCATCAATAGGGAAAGCTAAAGGAACCGAAGAGGAATCGAAATAGAACAATTTGGAAAGATACAGCTTAAAAAGGCAAAAGGACGGAATAAAATGGGAAAAAGTTAACCAAGGACGGATTGGACGGTGCAATAGAAGCAAAAGGCAAATTGATGAAGCTTCAAATCAACAGGGATAGAGATTTTGGTTGATGTTACCATGGATTTAACGCTCCTTTTTACCATGTTGATGCTGAGGCCTGTCTACCTGCATCATGCAACCCAACATATAAGTTCCCAACACATAACCCTAAAATGGGTTATCTCGAGGCTTGCATGTCGAGCAGAATGTGATAAAATAAGAAAAATACAATATAATAACGAAATATATGATATATGGATCTAAACCATTGGATATAGGCATCAAAATTAGTTCAAGCGTATGCGCACTCTAGATATACTAATTAGTATGGCTCATCAAATACATCCATGAAATCATATAAAAACCTTAGGGAAAAAAGTACAAAAATACAAAAGAACCCCCCTGTTATTATGCTAGGTATTGAAAGGACAACATGTAATCTCGTGGCAGGTATGGTGCATCTCCAACAAGACAATACGGTGCTATACAACCATTCATTGAATTGAATTGATTATTCACAATCTCGTAAAGACCCTACGGTCTACGAGACGAAATGTATACATAATAGACGCACTTCTTAAAAAACCTTATGACCTAGGCTACTTATTTAGTTGTGCATCACGAACAAGCAACATTTCTGTGAGGAAATTTGCTAGCTTCCATGATGGCAACTGAAAAAAAGTATAAATATTCACACAATCTGTTTCCTGGATCTTGTGTCGCTCTCTTATAGATGTATAAGCTGCACAACTAAGCAAAACGTGATGCTCGTCCTCCACTTCCCATGTCTGACATATCTGACATATGCAACTGGACCTTGGTAATTTATGCCACCTTCCACACTCGACTTGTAGGTGATGGGAGCTAAAACTCATCCGACAAATCTGGTATCTAGATGACATAGGCAGATGGTCTATCAAGTACTGTTGTGCTGTGTACATAACCATGGGATTTATTTCACACCTGTAAAAGTCCATCTTGCCTTGTGGGTTGGCCCATAATCTCTCGATCACTTTGGACTTGACAAGATCGTTCATACTGATGTTCCATCTTTGCAGCCATAATTCTCCATCTGCATACCAGCCATTTTCCCAAGGTCACGGGTTCAACGCCTCGTTGTGAAAGTGGCCATGCAATGTAAAGTTGGTGGGGGAAGGACCCACTTCAGCAATGTAAAGTGGTGGGGGCAGGACCCATCTGGGTGTGTTGTAAAGTGTCACATGTCCGATAGGACGCTGCCTTGTGGCGTGACGTTAAAATCTCTTCTTCTTCTTCTTCTTCTTCTTCTTCTTCTTGCTTTCTTCCATTGCCTTATATGGTAGCCTTTCATGAGGTAAGGCTTTAACTCTGGTTATATAAACAAGGTATTGATAGATTGCCTCTCCCTCCAATGGCAACATACCAACTTCAGCAAGCATCATGGCATATGGTGTTTGGAGTTTAACTCCTAGCTCATCCATTAGATAGCGCTTTTGGACTGCTTCTATATCTTTCCATTTTTTCCTTGCTAAACCCGGTCCCCATATCTGGCATCCATACAATATTACAGGCATAACTAGAGCTCGATATAAATGAAGCCGCATGGACCAGTCCAATAGCTGAATTGTTCTACATTTAGCTTGCATTGCGTATAAAGCTTTCTTTCCACCAACAATCCTCTTATCTACGGATGTATTCCATCTATAATTTTCTGTTATCTCAATTCCCAAATATTTATAGCTATGAACATGTTCAATGGGCTTACCTTTAATCTAAAAAATATGTTTTTTCCTCGTGCCAAACATCTTAATTTTTGTCTTGTCAAGATTGACTGCCATTCCTGCTTGATCACAAAAGGATGATAGTACCTCTATATGTTGTTGCAAGCCTTCCGCTGTTCGTGCAAGAAGCACTATGTCATCTGCATATAGAAGGAGCATGATAAGGTATCCTGCAAGCACTACTCCGTCATAGCAACTTCGGTTAAGCCACCTTTCTACTTCATCAATATAGATGCCAAATAAAGTTGGAGATGCAGGACAACCCTGTTTAACACCAAGATTACTGATTATTTGCTTATCACATTTCTTATTCAATGGAGTGCTCAATTCAGCAAGCATTTGCTCATATAACCTTGCTACAACAAGTTGCAGTCCCTTAGGAACATTAATAGCATCTAATCTATCCATAAGTTTTTTTCTGGGTACAATATCAAATGCCTTTTTCAAGTCTACAAAGCATGCATACATTGCCCTATTTATTCCCTTAGACTTCTCAATGGCTACTCTTATTGTCACTAGATGGTCTGTAGTAGAGTAACCTGTACGAAAGCCTGCTTGCCCAATAGCTCTGATATCTTGCTCCTCAGCCCATCTAGATAACTTATGTTCCACTGCTGTCCTAAAAAGCTTTCCCATAAGACTGCTTATCATGATTGTGCGATAGTTGCTTGCTTTTGTTTTATCCCCACCTTTATGGATAGGGACAATACGACTTAACTGCCATTCCTTCGGGAATCCAAAAGCCATAACTGAGTTAAACAATTCAGTAATCTCATTCACTACTGCGTTTCCTGCCCACTCTAAGCCCATTTATATCTGTAGCCTTACCATTTGCAAGCTTTCTGATGGCCTCTCCTATATCATCTGATGTAAATATGGGCTCCAATGTCTATAGGTGGCTCATTTGCTTTATATAATAGCTCATGTGCATAGTTATATAAGTCAGAGCCCTCATAATTGTATTTTGCACGTACGAAATCAACACCATATAGTATTCCGCTTGAAATCTTATAGTATTTTGCGAATCTTGTTATACAGTATAGCCAATTTTGTACTTGCATACCCCACAAACGAGGAACTTTACGTACGGTGTAGATTAAGGAATAAGGGGTGAATATGCCTATCCAACAGCTCTCGTTGCCCGGAGTCACCCCCCGTGTGAATATGCACCCAAACCAAAGGGGGTTTAAGGGGGATTTTAATTTAAATGTGTTGGACCCAATAGTTGTGTTAATTAATGTCAATGGTAGTTATGTGTTGGTTGTTAATGTCAATGGTTGTTATGTGTTGGTTGTTATGTGTTGGGGGGTTGTTATGTGTTGGTTGTTATGTGTTGGGGGATTTAATTTTTATATGTTTGGATGTTAATGGTCCAAACACCAAACACCAAGTGGCATGCACTTCACAACGAGACTCTCGAGAATAGCAAGGGGCCATGATGCCTTAATGGTAGCAGTTGTGTAACTATCCTTTTTGCATCCGTGTGACGACCATCTTTTGTACATATGAGTAAAATACTCATATGGTACGAATACCCGTGTGGTCGTCACAGTAAAGAAGTTAATACTCCATGACATGTATAATAGCCCAATTGCTAGTCATGCAGGTTTCATGGAAACCTACTTCAAAAGTAGTTATTATTGCCCAGGCATGAAGAAGCAATAGTAAGGTATATTTGTAAATGCTAGCTATATCAACAGACAAAAGTAGAATCAGTTGGAACCTTTGGATATTCCAAACACCAAGTGGAAGGTAGCAGCCATGCACTTCACAACAAGACTCTCGAGAACAGCAAGGGACTATGCTGCCTTAATGGTAGCAGTTGACAAGTTATCAAAGATGGCACATTTTTTGCCACATGTCGAACCACAGATACAGCTTTGGATACTGCTTTTCATGAAAGAAATCTTCAGGTTGCACAGAATACCCCAGAGTGATTGTCTCGGATAGAGACCTGGAGTTCATAAGTGCCTTCTGGAAGGATTTGTTCAACACAATCCAAACCAAGTTGTGGATGAATACTTCATATCACCCTCGAACATATGGTCAAACAGAGCACACCAACCAGATATTGGAAGACATGTTGAGAAATTGTTTAGAAGAAACAATCTAAATGGAGGGACTATATCCACTTGGTTGAACTTTCCTATAATAAGAACCAAGCATGAGTCATCTCAAATGTCCCCTTTTATGATAAATTACGGCTACCAATGCTTAATACCAGATACTTGGCACCGTGTCAAAAAATAAAAATTTCTCAACAGTTGTTGGCTGATATGCAACAATTAGTCGAACAAGTTCGAGGATATCTTCTAGCGGCAAGAAGCAATCTTCAGTAGTCACAATAGCTTCTGCACCACCCAAGCACCTATACAGATTGATCGTGTAGTTCGTAGGCTCTTGTCTACAACCGAGAAGAGAGGCTAACCTCTGCCTCTATTATGGTGGGGCTGGTCATATTGCTCGTGGATGCCCTATGAAGTATCTAAATAGTAAAAAAAACTCCGGGGGCCAGTCCGAATAGTAGGAGTCTTCTGTTGGTTGACCACCATTTCTCAGACTCCTTCTACACTTCATGATAGGTTTATTCCATAAGATCAGTAAGGAATTTTTTATCTCAATATCATTAGAGTCAGAGTTTGGGAGGTTGGCATTGGCGCAACTTGATAGTGATGCAAATGCTTGCTTTATGGATAGTGTATTTGCTACTGGGCACGCCATCCCTAGGAGCAAGATTGAACATCCCAGTTCTGCCGGTGTAACTGATGGACATGAGATCTCCTCGAGCGCAGTCACATAATGTACTGCACCTCTTCAGGTTCTGTTCGATGGAGCTTCTTGTAGCATTTCTTTCAATCTTATCGATAGTCCACATGTGCAAGTACCCTTCGGTCTACTCTGGCTCGAGATACATAACGCACAAATTGATTGCTATTGATACAAACGGTCATCTCTATCTGCAAATCTATCTGCAATACTAACAAACACGGTTAATCCAATCAACCTGGAACTCCAGATCAAGTTCTTTTGGCACTACTTATCCACCCAACCGGGCTCTGATTTGCAAACACGGCAAGTCTGGCTCAATCTCTTCCCAATTCTGAGAGTCTGCTAGCCAACTGGATAGCCTCTCTAGGATTCTTTGGATTCTCTAAAACTAAGAAAGCACTCAATTCAAGCACAAATTATCAGAGGTTCTACCAATCAGACTTCTATCATAAGCCAAACACCTCCGGTTTTTTCCCCTCTTTTCAACAGATCGACTGCTTATATGCTACTCTAAAAGGTGTTGTATGACTAAATCTGGATCTCCCTTACCTTTTTGGCTAAATCCGGCACTGCTATCCTGCAATCCAGGCTGGTACGCTGGCCCAGAAGTTATTTCCGGCCTGTTCTATTTTCAACGGCAACAAAAGGCCTCTGTTTTCTTGTTCGTTCGTTTATTTGGTTGTTACAATTCCAATAGTTCTTTTTAGTTTAAAACGTTTAACTTTTCAATGGTTCCCTTATTAGAAATTGTAACTTAAAAACTCCTAACAATCAATCAAAATACTCATCCAAAGCCCTTGCCTCTGTGTTTGTCTCCGCAAATCATTCCTCTGAGCCACGCCCCCAAGCTAGTGCCGTATCAATTCCTTCCCTTCCCAAGGTTGACCGTCCTCGATCATCTGCCTTAGGGAGTAACAATCTGTCCCAAAGCTAGTCAACTGACTATCTGCTTTGTCTGGACTCTTTCCCAAAGCTACTCAACTGACTATCTCTCTTTCCCAAAGCTAGTCAACTGACTATCTGCTTTGTCTGGAATCTTTCCCAAAGCTAGTTACCTGACTATCTGCTTTGAAAGGATTTCTTCTAGGCTGGTAAACTTACCATCTGCTTTACAATTCTAAGGGTCTGGCTTCTGTGCTGCAGTCACAGTTGCCCCCTTCTAAACTCTAGAGCAACATTCATTTGAAAAAGAAACTCCTTTCTTAAGTCAAATCATAACTATGCTCAGTTAACTAGTCATCACAATCATATACAAGCTTGTTTAATTTACTTATCTTTCAGATAATCAATCTGAATTCGTACTCTCTCCCTCAGGCTTCTGCCTTTTCCTTGTTAAACTTATCGTGGAAACTTTCAGGAACTTCTTCTGCACGAACATGGGCAATCTCTGCAACAGGTCGTGCTACTTGTTTCTTAGCAGTTTCATTTCCCTTTTGTTCATTTGAACCTCATGAATACGCAACCAACAACAAATATCAAGTTAGAATGTCTCCAAACAAAGGAATTGCAAGTTTTCTGTAAGCCACAAACAAAGCAGCATACTGGCCTTGCTATCACATCTTAAAGAAGACTCAGGTAAAACATGCAGGTATTTTCTGTTAACTCTAACCCTATGGAGCTTCAAGCATAACTACCGTTTCACTGGCATCATGCAGTGCAAGCATATTCCACAGCTTTAATTTATCTCTTGTTTTACATAGAACTACTAGCAGCATTCATTATTTTCTTTTTACAATAATTTGCTCTCTATTATTAAACAACTGCAATTCACATATGCTTTCACAACTCATTTCCATAATTTAGTGGAATAATTTACTGTTGTAGGTATCCCAATTAAACTATTAGATTGCTACGACATTCTTTTTAAAGGATTACGGCTTGCAGCATCTACATTCTACAGCTTTCTTCTGCTCATTTGCAAAGCATGCTTTTTTTGCTTCATATCTTCTAAACTTTAACTGCTCAGGACAAACTTTTTCGTCTCTTGTCCTTTCTATTTTCCCTGCATCAAGAACAACAACAGTTTCTTCCTTCCTTCTCTGAGAGTCTGTTAAACCAACCGGTTAACCTCTCTGGAAGCTCTCTAGTCATCATGTAACATCGAATTGGCTAAAACAAAATCTTGAAACGTGTCAAGGGCCTAACACAGGATTATTTTAACAGGACCAACTTACGCTCTGATACCAATTGATACAAACGGTCATCTCTATCTGCAAATCTATCTGCAATACTAACAAACACGGTTAATCCAATCAACCTGGAACTCCAGATCAAGTTCTTTTGGCACTACTTATCCACCCAACCGGGCTCTGATTTGCAAACACGGCAAGTCTGGCTCAATCTCTTCCCAATTCTGAGAGTCTGCTAGCCAATTGGATAGCCTCTCTGGGATTCTTTGGATTCTCTAAAACTAAGAAAGCACTCAATTCAAGCACAAATTATCAGAGGTTCTACCAATCAGACTTCTATCATAAGCCAAACACCTCCGGTTTTTTCCCCTCTTTTCAGCAGATCGACTGCTTATATGCTACTCTAAAAGGTGTTGTATGACTAAATCTGGATCTCCCTTACCTTTTTGGCTAAATCCGGCACTGCTATCCTGCAATCCGGGCTGGTACGCTGGCCCAGAAGTTATTTCCGGCCTGTTCTATTTTCAACGGCAACAAAAGGCCTCTGTTTTCTTGTTCGTTCGTTTATTTGGTTGTTACAATTCCAATAGTTCTTTTTAGTTTAAAACGTTAAACTTTTCAATGGTTCCCTTATTAGAAATTGTAACTTAAAAACTCCTAACAATCAATCAAAACACTCATCCAAAGCCCTTGCCTCTGTGTTTGTCTCCGCAAATCATTCCTCTGAGCCACGCCCCCAAGCTAGTGCCGTATCATCTATACTAGATCTTTTCGATTTGCTAATTCTAGCCCTAGTTCCAATTCATTTGGAGTTCAGGCCTCTGCACCAAATCTACTTCAATTCGTGCGTTCTGGGCTCATGATTTCATTCTTGCTGATATTGTAGTTCCTGTTTATGCTTCGTGCCTTGATTCGGTTCTCGTCTCTACTTTAGTGCATGCCCTCGATTTCGATCATTTAGATGATGTCCCAACTCCAGTTCTTCCAGTTTTTGCTCATGCTCCTGCTCTTGCTCCTGCTCCTCCTCTTGATCGTACTCCTATTCAGATCCTTGTTTCTGTGGACGCTTCTTCACGCCCTCAGTTTCGTGTCCCAAAGATCTCTCTTCGCAGGTTCATATGCTTGCTAGCTCTGCACTAGTAAAGTCTTCTCTAATGCTTCCAGATAAATATGGCGATTTCTCTGATGTTTTTGATAAAGTCAAGGCCAGCAAGCTCCCAAAGCATCATCCATATGATTGTTCTATTTATTTGCAGCCCAAGACAATATCGCCATATGGTCCGATATATGGCCTACCTCCTGCTTTGGTTTTGCAAGATTATATTGAGGAGAAATCTAGCTATTGGCTTCATTCGACATTCTCAGTCCTTTGCTGGAGCACCCATACTTTTTGTCAAAAAGAAGGATGATTCTCTGTGTCTCGTCATTGATTATCGTGGCCTCAACAAATTCACAGTGCCAAATCGCTATCCAATTCTGCTAATTCCAAAGTTATTAGAGCGACTCTAAGGTGCATGCTATTTTATGAGATTGATCTTCGGGGTGTCTACAATCTCATCTGGATCCGAGAGGATGATGAATGAAAGACAACATTTCATACTCAGCCATTTACCTTTTAAGATTACCAATGCTCCAACAGTATGCCAACATATGGTCAGTGATGTTTTTCGAGAGTTTTTAGACAATTTTATTATCATCTATTTGGGTGATATTCTTATTTAATCTAAGATTCTTGAAGAATATGAGAGGCATATTTGACAGGTTCTCCAGAAGCTTCATGAATATGGTTATATGCCAAACTGAAAAAGTGTCAGTTCGATCAGGAATACTGTGGAGTTTCTTGGCTATCATATTTGCCAACTTCTATCGGTGTTTTATTCGGGATTATTTGGAGATTGCCCTTCCTTTGCCATGCCTCATAGCAAAGAATGTCCCATTTGAATGGGTGTGGAAGAAGAAATAGCTTTTGTTACTCTGAAGCATGCTTTTATGATGGCACCAGTTCTTTCTCATGTAGATCATTCGTGCATGTTGTCGAAGCAGATGCTTCTGATTTTGCTCTTGGCGGGATCCTATCACAGGAGGGGGGTGGCCATGAGCTACATCTGACTGCCTATCACGCGAGAAAGTTCTAGGCTGCCAAAATCAATTATCCAATTTATGACAAGGAGTTGAGGTCACAGTCTATACGGATCATTGAAATCTGGAATATTTTCAGTCTGCTCGAGTGCTTAACTGTCATAAAGCCTGATGGCATACTCAAGTATTACCCCGCATTGATTTTGACTGAAAAAAATACATTGATGGCTACTTTTGCATCGACTAATGCGAGGTACTTTGGTGGTGATTGGGCTTTCAGGTATGTTTGTGAGATCATCTTGATATGCTTTTATTCTTTATCCCAGATTGTTATCAGATCCACATGATGGCTTGGAAGAGTGTTGTCAGATTTATTCGCTACATATGCACCTTCTGTTTGTATATAATGATAAATTGTTTTCAATTGTTTGCTTTCCTTATTAAGCACAGTGCATGATTGTATCTTTAGGTTTCTAGGCATTTCTTGAATTATGCCTTTGCTTCTGAAGGTTTACTACTACACATGGTGCCTACATGATTGCCGTGTAGCTTTACATGTGCTGAAGTTGCAGCCTGCTACAACTAAGGTTACAGTGCTGTTGTGCTTGTACTTTGCAATCTATTCTAAAAGATGTAGCACTATGTTTACATTTATGTGGATATGTTAAATTATCTGGAATGTAAGATGCTTCTTTTTGGTGGTTCATGATCGAAAAGCAATCAGCTATGATAATAGGTTGATTCAGAATGTTCTATGGTGCTATGGTAAGATACACGACCGTTTAAAGATAGCATATTAAGATATTTTGAAGATGTGGTAAACAACTAGGTAGTAAATGTTTATAGTTGGAAAGTTTGAAAAAATTCTTGGGATATATCTATTACAATAATGATTATGAACTACAACTGTAAGATCAAGTTTATGTGATTAGTAGAAAATTATCATTGCTGGATACAGATACAATGACAGGATTTGTGTTGAAATCTCCAGCACATATTTGTTTGGAGTATTTGAATCCTCTTAGTATAATTTTTTTGCAATGACTTTATGGTTTTATAAATCAAAAGCTTTCATTCGCAATATAATATTATAGAAATAATCAATGCCTTAATAAATAATGCAAATCATGTACAAAATGTTGCTGGAGGTGAAATTCCCGTTGACATTATATGTGAGTTATAAAAAATAATCACGTTAGCTCACTGGTTATATTGGTCAAAGTAGTCTTATTAAGACATTGAGTTATTTTGATAGAGGTTCGAGCCCCCGTAATTCATATCCTAAAATCTTAGGCGAAGACGTATAGAGACTCGATATTCAATCAAAATCTGAGGCGAACTCGTATTTCATATTTCAAAATCATAGGTGTCTCCAATCATAAATGACCCTAAATGAAACGAGAGGTGCCTAGAGGCTCCAATATACGATTTGGGCCGTAGAATCGACGAATCAGACGATTGTAGTAGTTCAGAGTGCACCTTATTTAGAATATGTAGCATTATAACAGGGGTTTTTTTTTCTGTTTTTGTACTGTTTTCTCTAAGGTTTTCATATGATTTGGTGGCCGTATTCATCCAGGTGTACTAAATAGTATTTCTAGAGTGCACCCTTTTGTTAGCCGTTGATTTTAGAAAAGGGGGCAAATCCTGTGGTGGATATCCTCCCATTATTTTTAGGGTTTTTTTAGGGTTCAACTTGTTAACTTGTTTCGAATTATCCCTTCTTTTTCTTCCATCTAGGCCTGCACAGGTTTAAGGTAGCTATGGCGGCAGTGAAGAAAATGGTGTCGTCAGGCCCAGGCTTTGGTGAAGAAACTAAAGGCACCATGGCCGATCACGGGCCCTACTGCTAGCCCTGAATACAAAGAACCCATTCCAAATATTACACTCTACGGCACCTTCTCTCCTGCCACCGCTCCTAAGCCTGTTTCAGTCCCTCGATCTGAACCAATTAAGCCCAAGCAAAAATGGCGGGCAAATGCATTTCGGCAGCCGCAATAAAGATGCAAACTATCATTTTTACCAGTGCAACTCCCTCTGCTTCAAATCGGCAGGTAAAAGCTTCAGCCCTGAAGCCAGCAAGAGAATGTGAGTCCTCGTCGTACTTTGCCAAAAATTTTAAGCTCAGAATCCCCTGTTTCTTGAACCCTAGCTTGAGCATCATGCCAGTTTTCTGAACCATGTTTCTTGCCAGAAGCCCATTTTCATAATTATTGTCAGTAGATTTGATTCGTATAAGTTTTATTAATCCCGATTCTGATACACTTCCTGAAACCAATGAAGCCAATTTTGGGGCTCTGAGTTTTGTGGTGCAAAAATCGGGCATGGACATGCAGGATTTGTCCTCTCTGCAGCCCTATTTTTGGCAAACTGCATTACCGCTCAGCTACGGCAGAATGCTCTGCGTGGGCACTCGATTTCCCAGCTCCGGCTATGGCGCTCATGTGATGCATGCATGAAGGGCAAAATAGTCAGGCATTGAAGTACGTTTTTATCAGTTTATGTTCAAGGAGGCATCGGAATCACCATAGCAGGTAGAAGGTAGAGCCTTTAAGTTTTTTTTTTTGGCTTCAGATTTGGAAAAGGATCATGTATATCTAGATCTACCCGGCGCACTGTATCTCAACAACTCGTAAGAGAAATTGATCCTTCCAAGGATTCTGAGTTTGATGACCGTTTGCCCCTTCCCCTCAATTTTTGTTCTTGCACCTGGTGGTGTTGAATATCCAAGGAGAGGGCTACCAAAAGTAAAAGATTTGTGGAAATGGAGGATAAACATTGAAGCCGGTTTGCATGAATAGGATGTTCACCTGTAATGATGTTCACTTGGTCATGTGTTCATGTGATATTGCACTTGAAGCTTTTATCGAAGTGTTTGCGGGGAATAATGATGATTTTGCACTTGGAGACCTTTCTTCAAAAGTAAAATTAACGTATGCTGAGATACTTTTCGTTCTCACAAAGCTTGCTGGACCCAACTTGGAGATTCTTCAAATGGCTTTCTATTTCTACTATTGAATTTGTAAGTGGAGGCTTCGGAGAAGTGGCAATTGCAAAGGGTTCCAACACTGACAAAAGTGCTCATGGTAAGTTTCCTTAGAAATTGTGAGTTTCAATGTGTAACATGGATGCTAAACTAATATCATTTCATTCTAGAATGGGACTCGCATGAAACCAACAAACCGCCCGAATACCAAAGGACTTCCTTAACAAACTAGGATCGAGGACGAAGGTCACAGGATGAAGGCTAAAGGCCGAGAACGGACAGCATGAAAGAAACGCCAAATTGGCCAAACCAGGCAGGAAGAAGCCCCTCCCCTGCCTGGAAACAATTCAAAGAGAATAAGGTTCAAATAACTAGCTAATCACTATCATTATATTTGACTTGTAACTAGTGCTTTAGGGAAGATGCACAGCACTCCCCTAGAGCTGCCAGATGAATTATATCATATCTTGTTTTAATGCTAGATATTGGATGCCAATGCCGGTTATGATTGCTATCTCTTTTGTATTGATGCTCCCTCTTTGTGGCAAAACAGGCTTGCATTGACACCAGCACATGTTACCATATGCACTAGCATATGCTTCACAATGTGTTTACAATAGTTACATGATTGTTGTATTGCAATATTGAGATTACAGATATTGCAATATTGAGATTACAGATAATGAATATAATGACTACATAAAATAATGACTACATAAAATGTACTCAATAGTTGTTTGCAATGGAAATAATTTGTTTGTCTTGATGTTATTATGCTTTTTAGTAATTAATATTTAGGCCCATAAAGTTTACTTATGTTTGCTTTCAAAATTTTTTTTAATATAACAATCAACACACAACTACCATTAATATTATTAACACAAACCATTGCATTTAATACATTTAAATTAAAATCCCCCTTAAACCCCCTTTGGTTTGGGTGCATATTCACACGGGGGGTTACTCCGGGCAACGAGAGCTGTCGGATGGCCATATTTGCCCTTTATTCCAAGATCTGGACCGCACATAGCGATCCTCGTTTGTGGGGTATCCATGTACAAGTTTTTGTATACTGTATATTACGGTTTGCAAAATACTATAAGGTTTGAGAAAATGTACTTAATGGTGTTAATTTTGTACATGTATGGTAAATATATTTTTAGAGCTCTCGCTGCCCTACGTAACCCCCCGTGTGAATATGCACCCAAACCAAAGGGGGTTTAAGGGGGATTTTAATTTAAATGTATTAAATGCAATGGTTTGTGTTAATAATATTAATGGTAGTTGTGTGTTGATTGTTATATTAAAAAAAATTTTGAAAGCAAACATAAGTAAACTTTATGGGCCTAAATATTAATTACTAAAAAGCATAATAACATCAAGACAAACAAATTATTTCCATTGCAAACAACTATTGAGTACAATAACAAGTGGTTCCAGACGGATTTGATATGGATGTAAAAATTATAATTCCTGAAACCATAGATCATATCCCCAAAACATTTGAATAGGTTGTTATAAAAAAAACATAGATTTAAGATGAAAAAATAATCACGTTAGCTCACGGGTTATACTGGTCAAAATAGTCTTACTAAGACATTGAATTATTTTGATAGAGGTTCAAGCCTCCGTAATTCATATTCTAAAACCTTAGGCGAAGACGTATAGAGACTCGATATTTAATCAAAACCTTAGGCGAATTTGTATTTCATATTTTAAAATCATAGGTGTTCTAATCATAAATGAGCATAAACGAAACGAGAGGTGCCCATAGGCTCCAATATATGATTTGTGTCGTAGGATCGATGGATTCGACCACTGTGGTAGTCCAAGATGCACCTTGTTTAGAATATGTAGCACAATAACAGGGGGTTCCAGGGGGATTGGATATGGATGTAAAAATGACAATTCCTGAAACCATAGACCATATCATAGGTTGTTATAAAAAAAACATAGATTTAAGATAAAAAAAAAACACGTTAGTTCACTGGTTATATTGATCAAAGTAGTCTTGTTAGGATATTGAGTTATTTTGATAGAGGTTCGAGCCCCCGTAATTCATACTCTAAAACCTTAGGTGAAGACGTATAGAGACTCGATATTCTATCAAACCTTAGGCGAACTCGTATTTCATATTTCAAAATCATAGGTGTCCCCAATCATTAATGACCATAAACAAAACGGGAGGTGCCCATAGGCTCCAATATACGACTTGGGCCGTAGGATCGACGGATCCGACGACTGTAGTAATCCAGGAGGCACCTCGTTTAGAAATATGTAGCACAATAACAACGGGTTCCAGGCGGATTTGATATGGATCTAAAAATTACAATTCCTGAAATCATAGACCATATCCCTAAAACAATTGAATGGGTTATTATAAAAAAAAAAACATAGATTTAAGATGAAAAAATAATCACGTTAACTCACTGATTATACTGGTCAAAGTAGTCTTATTAGGACATTGAGTTATTTTGATAGAGGTTCGAGCCTCCGTAATTCTTATTCTAAAACCTTCGGCAAAGATGTTTAGAGACTCGATATTTAATCAAAACCATAGGCGAACTCGTATTTCATATTTTAAAATCATAGGTGTTCTAATTATAAATGACCATAAACGAAACGAGAGGTGCCCATAGGCTCCAATATACGATTTGGATTGTAGGATCGACGGATCCGACCACTGTGATAGTCCAGGATGCACCTCGTTTAGAATATGTAGCACAATTACATGGGGTTCCAGGGGGATTCGATATGGATGTAAAAATGACAATTCCTGAAACCATAGACCATATCCCCAAAACAATTGAATGGGTTGTTATAAAAAATGTAGATTTAAGATAAAAATAATCACGTTAGCTCACTGGTTATATTGGTCAAAGTAGTCTTATTAAGATAATAAGTTATTTTGGTAGAGGTTCGAGCCCCTGTAATTCATATGTATAGAGACTCGATATTCTATCAAAACCTTAGGCGAACTCAAATTTCATATTTCAAAATCATAGATGTCATAGGCTCCAATATACGATTTGGGACGTAGGATCGACGGATCCGATGACTGTAGTAGTCCAGGTGCACCTCGTTTAGAATATATAGCACAATAACGGGGGGTTCCATGGGAATTTGATATGGATGTAAAAATAACAATTTCTGAAACCATAAACCATATTTCCAAAATAATTGAATGGGTTGTTATAAAAAAAATATAGATTTAAGATAAAAAAAAAATAACCACATTAGCTCATTGGTTATAATGGTCAAAGTAGTCTTATTAGGACATTGAGTTATTTTGGTAGAGGTTCGAGCCCCCGTAATTCATATTCTAAAACCTTAGGCGAAGACGTATAGAGACTCGGTATTCCATCAAAACTTTAGGCGAACTCGAATTTTATATTCTAAAATCATAGGTGTCCCCAATAATTAATGACCATAAACGAAACGAGAGGTGCGCAGGGCTCCAACATACAATTTGGGCCATAGGATCAACGGATTCGACGACTGTGCTAGTCCAGGACGCACCTCGTTTGAAAATATATAGCAGGGGATTTGATTTGGATGTAGACAATTCCTGAAGCCATAGACCATATCTCCAAAACAATTGAATGGGTTGTTATAAAAAAAAACATAGATTTAAGATAAAAAATAATCAAGTTAGCTCACTGGTTATATTGGTCAAAGTAATTTTATTAGGACGTTGAGTTATTTTGGTAGACGTTTCAGCCCCCGTAATTCATATTCTAAAACCTTAGGCGAAGGCGTATAGAGACTCGATATTCCATCAAAACCTCAGGCAAACTCGTAATTTATATTTCAAAATCATGGGTGTTCCTCAATCGTGAATGACCATAAACGAAAAGAGAGGTGCCAGAGGCTCCAATATACAATTTGGGCCATAGGATCGACGGATCCGACGACTGTGGTAGTCCAGGGTGCACTTTGTTTAGAATATGTAGCACAATAACAGGGGGTTCCAAGGGGATTTGATATGGATGCATATCCCCAAAATAATTGAATGGGTTGTTATAAAAAAACCATAGATTTAAGATGAAAAAATAATTATGTACCTCACTGGTTATATTGGTCAAAATAGTCTTATTAGGACGTTGAGTTATTTTGGTAGACGTTCGAGCCCCCGTAATTCATATTCTAAAACCTTAGGTGAAGACGTATAGAGACTCGATATTCAATTAAAACCTTAGGCGAACTCGTATTTCATATTTCAAAATCACCAGTCTGGACAACAGAGATGGCTATCCTTCAAAATGTCTCAGGGATTCATAGTTATGGACCAGGCCTATTTTAAACTTGTTAGAGTGAGCCCCCAAGCCCTCTACAAGGACATGGCACACTATATAAACAAGCAGAGGCTCACTAATATCATAAAGAGAGTAAGATCTACTCAAAGTGAGGATTTTGCTTGCAGCGAGTCAGAAAACAAGATAAGAGGAAAGGCAAGACGATGCCTCTAGTCAGGAAAAACAGGACGAAAGTCCTAGTGAATCTGAAGAGCATCAAAAGAAGGGCAGGCCACGAGGCACCATTGCAAGTAAAGAGCCAAACAAGCGCAAGGTGCAGGAAGAGATTTCAGAAGAAATGCCAAAGAAGAAAAAAGGAAATCAAAGCAAGGAGGCAGTTGTACAAGGAGAACAATAACTTGAGATACCTCTCTATCCTCTGTGTTGTTTACTGTAGCTTGACAGGCGAAGAAGCGAAGATCGTTGCCAACACGCACAATACTGACAATGAGTACAAACTAAAAATGAGCTTCATCGACAAGATAAGGTTCATGCACAGGGAATATGTAATCTTTAAAGAAAAATATGAAGATGAGCTTAAAGAACGTGTGCTATCGAGTGCTGCCTCAAGTATGATGAGGCGAACAAATGGCAGTCTCTGCTAAGCCACGACAATTGGTTCCAACTAGCTTTTAGAATTGGCAGAGTAAATGCTTTTTTATTCCGCCACTAACAATTTTTTATCTGTAAGTATAGATTTGGGAACTCCAGAATGAGATTTTTAATATATTTGAGCAAGGGGAGTTGAAAAGCAAAGGAAAGGTCTCAGACAAGAAAAAGGGCTTCGACGTTCCAAAAAAGGAGATGACCATAACCATCTAGAGAGAAATGCATGGCTTCACTAATATGGACTTGCTCGAAAGGTTACTGCAAAAATCTGTGGATAAGGATGTTACATTGGAGGAAATATCCAAGGAGCTGCACAAGTACTTTGAACCTCATAGCATTTTGTTTTCCTTTTGTTTTTCTGGATTAGGCGTTGCTTTCATCAAAGTAATGACGATTTTTATTGCACGTTTGCTTTACAACAGTGCACAAGTGTATTTCGGAACACGCCTTTCCTCTGATGCATAGCAAAAGTGTATTCCGAAATACACTTTTCTTCACAGTGAAGCAGAAGCGTATTCCGGAATACACTTTAGCTGTTCACTAGGGCAGAAGGTATTCCGGAATACACTTGCTTTCAAGTTAAGCGGATTCGTAATCCAGAGCTCTCTTTAGCTTTGTTATAAAGCAAATTTGTATTCCGGAATATATTTGTACTTTGTAGTAAAGCGTCTTTGTATTTTGAAATACACTTATGCTTTGTAGAAAAGTGACTTTGTATTCCGGAATACATTTTAGCTACCCCTGTGTACCGATTACGCTTTTTTGAACACCAAACCATTTTTTATTTTTTTTTTTGTTTTTTTTTAGATAGTTTGTAGTCTTCTCATTATTGTTGTGGTTATCTTTCAGCCAAAAGAACGTCATAACATGTCAAATATATGTGATGGAATGATTAAATGTCGACAGCTGGGACAGATGTAAAGAGCTTTATCCTGTCGCAACTTCGGACGAACACATCATCCAGTACGCGCCAAATTTTGAGGGCTGGGTACGTTCTCTTTTTGTTCTTCTTTCTTAACTTCTCCGTCTTGGATTGTTGCGGTAACGTTTCTAGTTAAAGAGCAAAAAGAAGAACAAAGACCTGGCGGAAGGCTTCATGCATCTGGTAAGGACAGCCCGGGATGAAAGAACGTTAGCGGGCATGTGTGTTGTAGATGCTGAGCCCTCCGACTATGGACGATTTTCTATGTTTGATCAAAACAACCTATTTTGTATCGTTCATGGTGACTGCACGAAGTTGTTTGGATCAATCAAGCCCCAAGATTTCACTTTAGTAATAGCTGACCTACATATGGCTTCAAACTTAAAGACGGCCGCTACGACGACCAGCCCTTCAAGAATTCGGAGTTTAATACGTTCGTCGATGGCATTAAAAAATTACAACAACGAAACATTGGCGGCTTGTTGTTTTTCATTCGAGCATGCAAACGGGACTTGTGGAATCCACCTTTAAGAACCACTTCGGATCTCTAGTGCAAGCTGGATATGAAAACATGGTATGGTAAGGTTTTATTCTGGAATACAGATGTTACTTAATTTTCTTCAAGTTTGTAATCTTCCTGTTAAAATTGCTTGCATTTTAACATTCTTATTTTCAGTTTCTATTCTGGAATATGATACTTTTATTCCTAGTTAACTTGTTCAATCCTTTTTCTGATTCTTTAGGTACAAAACAAATATCAATTACCATGGTGGAGGACCGAGGCGGCTAAGTAAAGTGGAATATCTCCATGTTGCTTACTGGAGTTTCGATGGAAAACGAACCATGGAACATTTTAACACAACAGCCTGCCAAAATTTCTCAAACGTTCCAGCGGTGTTGCAGAAGCTGCAGGACCCTAGTGTACAAGGCAAGATAGTAAATCACTACCAGAAGCCACAAAAGCTGATTAACCATCTTGTAGACATGTCCTCACGTCCAGGAGATTAGGTCTAAATCTTCATATAATTTTGCCAAGATGATATCTTTAGATATACAGCCTCCATTTACAAGCTCCATGGACGATGAAGCTACTTTTGCAGAGCTGAAAGAAGTAGCTCTAGCTACTATTCCTGAAGAAACTACAGACACAGACAAGCGTAAGTCCACTAGAAAAAGATCAAAGGACAGACAATGACAAAGCTGAGACAACCAAACAAAATGAAGAAGACTATGATTTGGATCTTTGACTTGTCTTATGCTACATCATTTATTGGTTGACATTAAACTATTGCCATTATTGATGTAACACAAAAACTTTAAAGAAATAATTAATATTCTTTCTACTATATTTACATGTTTTCGACATCTTACTTTCTAAGATTGCATACTCATGTCTGAATTTTGCCACCACGTGCAGGGCCCAACAAAGCAATGTAGTGTGGTGTGTGGTCATATGTCCAGTTGGATGCTGCCTAGTGGCGTGACGTTAAAATACTATCTATCTATCTATCTATCTATCTATCTATCTATCTATCTATCTATCTATCTATCTATCTATCTATCTATCTATCTATCTATCTATCTATCTATCTATCTATCTTCACAAAAACAAGGTCGTCTTCGGAAAAGGGCCATAAACACAGGCCCAAAAAAAAAAAAAAAAAAAAAAAAAAAACTGCATCTTCTGAAATTCTAAACTTCTACATAAAAAGCTCAATTTTTGAAGAGGTGTTTTTTATAGGGATCTTTGAAAGGGGAGTGCTGCAACACTCCCATTAAATTTGCAACCTTGTTTTGATAACATACATGTTTGAGATGAAAACATCAAGCCATGACTCTTAAGTATATGACATGCTTCTTTTCTATCCAGTTGATATCTGCCCTGTTATTGTCTTACTAATTTAGATAAACAAATATTATGTCTTGGAGTACGTCAGATTATTCCATCAGAATAGATCTAAAAATGTTCGCTTCTACTCTTGTTTTGTCTAGACACTAAAATTGGAATAGAAATAAATCTGAATTTGCTTTGCATCTTTGCGTGCGTGTTCCTATGCCATAAAGAAAGATGAAATGGTAGAAGGGCTTTGTCCTTGCATTCCATGAGGTTGAATTCAACTTTCCAAAATTTAATGTCATCCGCATATTTGAGTCAAATCCATCTCATCAAGCTACACCCTACATATGATGATCCACTAAGGTAAGTAAGTAGTATAGGAAAAAAATGATGCAAAAGTTGTTGGTTCTTCTAGGTGGTAAATGTTGGACGTGGGCATATTATAGCCGTTAATCCACAAAAAACCATGTAATTTTTTTTGGGCGTGGCTATAACATGTCAAAGCACGGATATACCACGGATATGCCTATCGCTATAACATGACGGCGTCCGAGTCCGGTACTATAGGCCTAGGTGACTACTATACTTTGGCACTTTGACCATAAGTACCTGGTAGTAAAATGTGCATAGAGAATGAAGGGAGGGCACAAACTGAAACGATAAACATCTCTACATATGCAAGCTGCACACACAAAGTGTAAATCGAACCACAAAACTACTTGAATATGTTGCAGAAAACTGAATGCTAGGCTGCGAATGGTCTTTGAGCAAGCATTCGAGTGCAACTAGGCATATAGATCACGTATCTTGAACTAAAAGGAAGGTTGATCTAGTGCCCTTTGGATCCAATAGCAGACGTAGAAGTAGCAGCAACATGTACAGCCATCAGAAAACTCAATAAAATGCTCCACCTTCAAGGCAAATGCCTCTCGATTTTCATTCCGTTGCTGGAGAGATGCAATCAGGAAACACTGCTTTCTGTTCTGTCTACTGCTCTTTTACTCTATATCGATGGCGCATACTACCTAGATTTATTGTGCAGAATGCTGGAGACGCAAGCCCGTTCATATTAGGCAGATCGAAGTAGAGGTAAGATGGTCTTTTCTCTTTCTTTCTTTTGATTGTTTCGTTCTTGCTTTTATTTACTTCATCCATTGGCTTTTCAAGGTCGCACAGGATCAATTATCGAACTTAAAAGCTTACTAATGTTTTGAGTCAGTAAATTTTGAGCTTCAAATTCGAAGGCATTCAACGGCTAGCAATCAATCCGGTCAATCTATAATTTATTGGTACAGCACGATGTGGTTTTTGTTAGGGTTGAAAAACTGGATTTAGACATACATCTTCTTGCAACATGTCATTTCCCGCATAATGCAGATACCCTTTGCTTCAAATTTTACAGCCTCTGCTTCAAACTTTGTGGCAGCTAGAATACATGTATGCACTTTAGATGTCACAACGCAAACATAGGTTATACAAGTATGTGAGACGTTATTTCACAGCTAAACCAGGACATGGACAAGTTCTTGAGAACTGGGAGAGAGATATAGATGGAAGGTGCTATGTTCAATCGGACCTTGCTGCTCTTTTGCGGAAATGTGGAGAAGAGAAAGCCCTTGCCAATGGAAAGCATATTCATGACTACATTCAGAACAAGGGAATTGAACAAGATGGGTTTTTAGGTAACTTACTTGTGCAAATGTATGGGAAATGTGGTGCTTTGCTTGATGCACGAGAGGTTTTTGACAAGATGAATAGGAAAAACTCATTTACTTGGAATATCATGATTGCTGCATATGTTCAACAGGGACAATTGGTGGAAGCTGACCTGCTATTCAAACAGACTCCTCTTAGAAATGTGGTTTCTTGGAATGCTATGATAGCAGCATATGCTAAAGCAGGGCATCTTCAACAGGCTCTTCATCTATTTCAGACAATGCCAGAGAAGAACTTGATGAGCTGGAATATTATGATCTCAAGTTACGTCCAACATGGAGAGCTTGAGGAGGCACTTAAACTGTTCCATCAAATGCCTCATAGAAATAACATTTCTTGGAATGCAATGCTTGGGGGTTATGCACAGCGAGGCCGCCTTGAAGAAGCCTTAAAGCTTTTCAAACAGATGCCTCAGCCTGATATAGTTTCATGGACCACAATGATCACAGCATATACACAAAAGAGGAGACTTGCAGAGGCATTTAAAATGTTTCAAGAAATGCCACAAAGAAATATTGTGTCTTGGAATGCAATGATTGCTGCTTGTGGTCAGGAAGGTCAGTTAAAGGAAGCCCTCCTACTTTTTCAACAAATGCCCAGGCGGAATGTAGTGTCCTGGAATGCCATGGTTTCAGCCTATGCTCGTCAAGGTCATCTTCAAGAAGCCATCCAACTGTTTGAACAAATGCCTCAAAGGAATGCAGCATCATGGAATGCCATAATTGCAGCTTATACACAACAAGGACATCTTGAAGAAGCAATTCAATTCTTTAAAGAAATGCCTGAACCAGATGTCATCTCATGGACTTCAATTGTTTCAGCCATTGCTCAACTTGGAGATCCTGATAAGGCCTTCACACTCTTCGAGAAGATGCCATGTCGAAATGTTGTGTCATGGAATGCCATAATTACAGCCTTCTCTCAGCATGGCCGTTTAAAAGAAGTTTTGCAACTCCTTCAAGGAATGCAGTTAGAGGGTATGATGCCAGGAAAGGTTACATTTTTGAGTATTGTTGATGCATGTGCTCGGACTGCAGCTTTGACTGAAGGTCGAAGAGTTCATGACCACATTGTCGAGTGCAAACTCGAGTCAGATGTTGTCTTAGGAAATGCACTGATTAATATGTATGCCAAATGCGGGAGCTTGAAGGATGCATCCCTAGTGTTCAACCAAATGCCACATCATAATGTGGTCTCTTGGACTGCCATGATTGGAGCCTATGCCCAGCATGGCCATGGGGAAAAAGCTTTTGAAAGTATTAAAGAAATGTGCCTAAAAGGTGTGATGTTTAATGAGGTCACCTGTTGTAGCATACTCTCTGCTTGTAGCCATACTGGCCTAGTAGATGAAGGTTGCCACTGGTTCATTTGCCTAACTGGTAATCTTTGCATCTGTCCAAAGTTAGAACATTATAATTGCATAATTGACCTACTCGGACGGACAGAGTGGCTAATTGAAGCGGAAGTTCTAATTGACTGCATGCCAATTGCACCAGTTGCTATGTCTTGGGGCACTTTACTTGGTTCCTAGAAACAATATGTCTGGACTATCTATCACAAAATGGACTGCACACAGCATTGAACAACCAGCTTCTTTCTTCTTCAAATAGCTGCATATTCTGCTAACCCACCAGGTCCCAGGGGCAAAATTAGCATGGGGGCTTATGTATCTTTAATGTATGCTGAAACCCTAACAGTATTTTGGACCTGTACAGTGATCTCTTTTTGATGACTGAGAACAAAGAGACACGTCTGAGCTCCAACAGACATGGCCACTCATTTTGCTTGTTAGAATGAGGACTTCCAGTGTTATTATAAGCCCAAGACAACCTCAACGAGTCAAGCATTTCAGCTGGAACATTGACACATAGTAGACTTGTAAAATAGACAAAGAATGTTCCTAATATCAATGTCACACTCTATGAGGGTAAATATCACAATCGTTGCGGGGCTTAAGGGACTAAGCAAACCAAGTCAAACAGCATGCATGTTCTATTGAAAAGATACGAACTTATAGATGATGATGGCAGTTTCTTCTATTCAGTTTTACTTGAAAGTTGGCCTCAGACGCATCCCTATCCTTATAATTTATCCATCCTTTTTTAGCCAAGACCTTTAAATTATTGCAATGAGTGTGAGCAAGTCTACTGTGCATCTTCATCTGAGGCATAACTGTGCAGCAGATTCTGCACAATATCTTCATTTTTTACTTCCAAAAAGAAACAAAGCTTATGAGGATCTAATTTACTCGAAAGAATGTCACATGAGGTACAAGATAAATATTGCAGTTACTATATTTACGACAAAAAGCCTTCTCAATTATCTCTGCAGGTTCATGCAGTTTTTATGGTATTAGATCCACATACACAGATCTCCTTCTGCCCATCTCCTTGCAGCAATAGCTCCATGAGCTGAAGAACTTCATTTCCTAAATAGTCATCATTTACATTCTGCCTTCACTTTTGTTCTATAGAAACGTGTTCTGGTGCTTAAGAATTTGGGAAAGGAGTTGTCTTTTCCCTGCAAGTGTTTTAGACCGTCATTACCTCAGTTTGTGCACAGCTCTTCCCTTGCTAAATGGGTCAGGACTTTGAAATCCCCTATAGGTGAAATGCTAGGCATGTCAATGCTTGTAAGCGGCCATGAAAATCTCAAATCTGGGATATGTTCTTTTTCTGAACAAATTCAGTTCTCCTTTATTGGAAGACTCAACCCTTGGCTTCAAGAGATTGGCTTCCAGAAACTTTCTTGTTGGTCAAATCAGAGCTAGTGTAGTCATGCTCCACGATCACCTCCCCCACCTTAGTGCCTCCTGAACCAAATACAATTCTTTTTACACGGGCCTTCCCGTGGGCATTCACATCCTTTAGTCTGGCTCTTTTCACTGCATGAGTACCTGTGGATCTAGGACAGAGGGTAATCCAACAGCCAACAGAAATGACAAAATCAAGCCATTCACTATTGACATCCTTGACATTGTGAAGAACTATTGTTCTTGCTTTAGATCTTCATTCATATCGATTGCCCATACTGCACGAATGCCAAGACAAAAAAGTTAGTTTTAGGGAAAACTTGAATGGCCAGATCCATCAAAACCTTACCCTGTGAGCTTATCGCTGGTCTGTGTTCTTGAGAAATAATTTGGCAGATCAAAACAGTGCCCTATTTCAAGTATATCCGTGCTTGAAACTCGATTTAGAGCAGCTTCTATGCTTCACAATAGGGTTTCCCATATAATTTTGAAACCACGTAGTTTTCCACACCAGCTCGACCCTGCTAAAACAGAATTCAAGAGCACCCAAAATTTAACTTTACGTGAGTAAATGACTTCAAATCTCCATTGGGAAATGCTCTCCATAAGAAAATGTGGCTCCCTTGTTAGATGGGACCCTATCTAAATAAGACATGTAGCTACCAAAGCTAATATGCCATGGCAGGCATGTATGGATTAAGAATAAAGGCACTCATCTCTGATTGGCTAGAGTAAAAGGATGATGTGGATTTTCTCTATTTTCACAAAGGGCCTTTCAGAGACCCCATATTTTCTCTAATGCATACCAAAGCATCGGTATTTTGGTGGCAAGTTATCCATAGATGCATGCGTATAAATGCCTTGAGGCAGCGTTACGATCTTGGCATATTTGCAGTATGCCCGCTCTACCTTTCAGATGTTTAGACTATTGAATATTGCCTCTTCGCTTGTCTAGGAATCCAACCAGCATGGTCTAGGCTACAAGATTTTTTTTAACAATGCACTGGATAGCCAATATGTCCTCTTGGCATCCTACCCTGCTGCATAGTCCCCAACTAAGCAAAAGACATCTCATCTTCGTTCTGGTTGGATTCTGTGATCAATCAAGGAATGTCAAAGACACCACATTTTTCAGGACATTTATGCATCTGCTCATAGACTCATTGTTGTATCCCAGGCTAAGATAGTAATTGTAATGTTCCTGACATGCCCTTAACCAACTGGGCAAAACCGTCTTAGACATTTATGAGTACTCGCTTCTACCCATTTATGTCAGTGTCCCAAAAATGCGACACCCAAATCCACTCGAGCAGTCTCCATGGGTCCGTTACAATCTCTCCCACTAGAACTATGTTCGCCCTCGAACATCACAAGACTATAAACCACACCGTCCCCTGGTATCTAAGACCAAGTTATGACCTACCGTCCAATGGTATCCCGGGTCATACTTGTCCCCATGGAGACTCAAACTCGAGCCTCCTCTAATACCAAATGTAACGTTCCTAACCGACATGCCCTTGACTAATTGGGCAAAACCATCTAGACATTTATGAGTAGTCACTTCTGTCCATTTATGCCGGTGTCTCGGAAAGGCGACATCCAGATCCACTCAAGCGGTCTCCATGGGTTCGTTACACTAATGGCTTATAGATGTTCATCTCTGGAGTCAGATGTGCAAGATTGTATTTGGGTTCAGTACCTTCAAATTAACTCTTATAACTAGTCTCCTCTATTGGAGTAAGTACATAGCGCTTCAGGCTCGTCTTCTAGAAGCATCTTTTTGTGCTTATACAAATAAATGAGATATTTATATTATTATTATTACTATTATTATTATTTTATCGAAGGCAAGATTATTAATAATAATAAATGGTACATAAACCTTATTAAGGACCCCTGAAGGGCCAGATGGGAAGATTTATCCCTATAACAACTATGATGACAGTAATGCAAATATAGAGAAATTCGGTACTCCATTTGAAACCTAGCTCAGCTTCTTCCCTCTCAAAGCAAGTACTATGGGGACCTCTAACTAATTCCCTCTAACAAATTCGTGTGCGGTACTAAAGAAAGAAGTCACCCTCTTCCCCCTCTAAGTTGTACTAATGGAGCAAGATTCCTCACTTTCCTGAATCCTTCATATTTATATTATTTTACTCTTGATTAATAAGGTGTTTTTCATCCTTCAAAAAAAAAAAAACACCATCTTGAAGAATTGTGTCTCTATAGACTAGCAGATCATGATACTTCTAAGCTTTAAATGGATAATGGTAGTTGTTACTGCATATTTGCATAGAGATATCTTTCATATGAGCCTTATACATGCTAGCCTTTTGAATAATTATTTTAATCCTATAAAAATCATGAGATGTTGGAGATTTATAGGTGCATCAAACACATTTCCAGCAATGTTAGACCTGCCATCTCTTTTGCCTGCCTCAGATGTGATACTTAGTTAGGGAAATGGTTTAGAATAGAATAGAATACAATTATTGTCCGTAGTGCCGTGAGGCCACTGGCTTTGTGTAGCATGCATGAGCTTTCCTTTTGGGTCGCTATGGCCAGGACACACTGGTGTAATGTTGCCCTTTTATAGGCTTATCTTAATCCTATATGATACTCGCACTCCGCTTATAATTGATTTCATGGCCATGCGAGAGCGCTTCAAAATCACTAGCTTTGAGCTATACACATTTGTGGGCTCCAATGTCCTACTTTTGATGGCGGGTCATATTATGAGCCCCTTGTCTTAGTGCACATTTCGATGTCTGTCAGTCATCTCTCCAACTGCATCTGCGAAGTCTAATATTGTACTATCTTGTGGCATGAGGATGTGTATCAGACAACTCCATCTTATCATATTGAATCTGGTTCTTATAGCTGTGTGCATAATGCGCATCGGTTGAGCATATAGTTCTCGTCTTCGACTTCACCAGTGTCGCACATTCAGCATATACGGTCTTCCTTTTTCACCTTTCCTTACCTGCCCTTTTCGATCTTTAGATCATGACTTCCCATTCTAAATCTTGCTATGATGTCCCTTCTGGTCTTCCCTATTCAGCTGTCTCCATAGAGTCTTTGACCCACCTGTTAGCGGGGTTAAATACCTCCAATAACCATAGTGTTTTTGGGCCGCGGTGTCTCCCTACACATGTATGCATGGCGTTCACTATCCATTGCTCATTCCATTTCCCTTCTTTCAGTATGTCATTTAAGTTTAAATCTAGATTTCTGGTCCAATGTGATACATCCCTGAACCAACCTAGACCTGTGGTCATGTGTTGTTTTGTCGATTTTTGGATTGCTATCGGATCAGTTTTTCGGGGTTCCTGATGCTATTATCCCTTAGTAGGTATCTAATTGTTTTTTTCCATGCCCTGGTTTCCATTGGTTTCTCTCCCATCTTGTAGACCACGGTCGTCAGCGGGATGCTTGTTCTCACTTTGATCTCTTGTCCATGCCATTGTCGGAATGTGCCTTCATGTTTCTCCCATTTGCCGTCAGTCAGTCCAGGCCCCCATGCTTCTGCTCCGTACAGTTGTGTGGATGTTACCAATGAGCTGAATAGGTAGCATTTGATCTCTCCGTCAATGATTCTCTCCCTATTGCAAAAATTCTTCATTATGTAGTAATTTCCTTTAACTATCTGGAATCTAACATCTGCCCCTTTCGACCATTTTCATGTGCCACGTGCGTCATACCCTAGATACTTGTATTCTGCTGCTTTGTTAGAGCCTGAACTCTAACCTTGCAAGAAGGATGGAAAACCAATACTCCAAGCAATGCACAACATCATCTCCATAGCTAGATCGAGCAAAATACTCTCTCTCTCTCTCTCTCTCTCTCTCTCTCTCTCTCTCTCTCTCTCTCTCTCTCTCTCTCTCTCTCTCTCTCTCTCTCTCTCTCTCTCTCTGTGTGTTTGTGTATTTGGACAGCTAGGGTTTCTATTCTTTGTAACCCTGGAAAGCCATAGCTCTCACATCTGTGTCGTTATTAAACGGGTTGGGCTCGTTGGAAAGCTTATTTCGAGATCTTTCCAAGGCATATAATATCAATACTTTTGATTCAGTTTAACAGTCTGTAATTGGCATTTTCCGGAACTGTATACAGGACAGCGGGTAGTAGGACAAATGGCAAAAAAGAAACGGACTGTAGATGGGACTAGCAGAAACAAAAAAGAGGGAACCGAGGATGTTGGGTCGTCATCGACCTTCAGTGCCTTGGGAGGGGGAGCCGGAAGTATCAAGAAAATGGGGAACCTGATTTTTCCTCCACGTAATCGGAAGCTCGAGAAAACCCGGCCCCAGAGGGTACAGTGACCAAGCAAGATCTGTTAGATGCCGTTGGCGAGATGAGGGCAGCCATGGAATTCTCAACCCTGTCTATGAAGACATCAATGGAGGCCTCCTCATCCAAAACATGGTAAGTGATTTGAAATCTTTCTTGTTAGCTCATGTGCAAGCAGAAGTGGAGAAATGTCAGCACAATATGATAATGGAATTAGAGCAGTTCAAGAAGGGAATTAAAGCAGAATTTGAAGCTTTCAAGCAAGAGGTTTTGAGTGAAGATAGTGATTGCGAAGATGATGTAGAAGAGCAGGAAGAAAAGGACATCTCTGGAATCCAAAAGCAATTATCAGCTTTTATAGAAGAGCAAGAAAGGAGAGAAAAGCATTGAACATCCGCTTGATTGGCATACCGGAATGGACCGGAGAAAAGACCAAAGACATTGTTCGGGGCTTTTTGTGAAAATGAACCAAGCGGTGATAGATTCAGGCATTACAGATGCATTTCGGATTGGCAAGCAAACTGATAGGGATCGTCACATTATTGTCAAATTCAGATCAAAGGAAGACAAGATTAATATACTGAAAAAGAAGACCATGCTCAAGGGAAAGAAGATCTGGATCAATGATGATCTTACTAAGAACCAGTTTCAAGAGTACAAGGAATGTCATGAGATCCTCAAGGAAGCAAGGCAAGCGGGGAAAAAAGCGTCATTTGCTGACGGGGAAGGTCATGGTGGAAAATCCGAGAAAATGCATAGGTATTTGAAACCACTAGGATAATGTGTTGGAACATAAATTCTATTAGTCAGTATAAAATAGATATAGTAGATGATCTATTTTCAAATATAGATGTTTTGTTCTTCTTAGAAACTTGTGAAAATGAACAAAAAGGTTTACCAGACATATATGGGTTTACACTGTTGCACTCCGTTTGGCACAATAAAGGCTGGCGCCTAAAAGGACATGGCGGGATTGCATGATATGTAAGGTCAGGCATGAGACACCTGGTGAAAATAATGAATGAAAGAGGATCATTGTAGCATATCTGGGTGGAGTTACAAGGCCAGAAAGGTAAGATCTTTGTGGCGGGATGTTACTTTCCCGAGAGAATCACCAGGTTATGACTCGAGACCACGGATCGGGATGACCCCTTTTTAGCTTAGAACAGGGATGTGCTTTCATTGTTTGCCGGATGGTGATGTTCTCTTATTAGGAGATTTCAACGGGCGCATTGCTACCAAACAAGCAGCTATCGCTAGCATGGAAGGGGATCCCGTATGGGTTGAGATGCTTGATGATAAGGAAGTATCCCAGGAAGGATGGAGTAGAACCACGGCAGATAGAATAAGATGGCCTACACCCCAAGGCAACCATGTGCTTAATATGTGCAGCGGGCTTGATTTATTGGTTTATAATGGCACACAGATGTTTCCAAGTAAATGCCGTGCACATGCACATGCAAATGCAAGTGTTGTTGATCTCGTTCTTGCTACATCCCGGTTTGCGAATGTGTTACATATGTCTATAGAGGAAGAGATGGAAAAGATCTCAGATCATACACCGATAACAGTTGTGTTAAGCACCAAGAATTACACATGCCACCAGGCACGTTGTGTCTCTAAGCCTCGCATACATATGAAATATTATAAAGTGGAAAGCTATGTGAAGAAGTGTGAGGCAAGAGCCTCCACAACAAATTGGCCCAGCGACACTGATAAATTAAGTGACAAGATTGCAGAGCTAGTTCTAGATGTTGCCACTGATTGTTTTGTCTCACGCAGAAAGATGAAGGGGTTGCCATGCAATAGTTGGTTTGATGCATCTTGTAGAGCAAAAAGAGAGGCATTTAAGCAGGCAAGGGGGGAAGATAGACAGAGATTAAAGAAAGAATATTTTGCACTCACGAAATCAAAAAAGAAAAAGTATGTGTATCAGAGACAGCAGGAGCTGATCCGTGACACTATAGCAGATCCCAAAAAATTCTGGAATGAGCTTAAGCCTAAGATGAAGCAGGAGACCCACCTGGAAACCATGGCTTTAGTAAGCCAAGTGCGTAAGCTGTATCACATGCCGGAGGCCAATGTCGGTAATATTGACTTACAGGATGTAGGCTGGTGCTTTGATTTGGAAGACTTAGAAGAAGGGTTAAGTCATCTTGCCAACGGGAAAGCGGCTGATTCAATTGGGCTGGTAGCTGAAATGTTCAAATGGGCAGGTAACTCAATACATGTTGCATTGTTGTCATTATTTAACAATGTTTTGCGCAAAGGGTTTCCTCGCACTTGGCAGCTGAACAGAGTTATCCCCTTGCATAAAGCTGGAGATGAGAATGATCCTGGAAATTACCGAATGATTCTGGTTAGTAGTTTATATGCCAAATTATTTGCTGCTATGCTGAATTGTAAATTGAGCACCTGGGCTGAAAAACATAATGTTAGAGCCATCGGACAGTGCGGGCTTTAGACCAAAAAAGATCCACAGTTGATCATTTGGTTACTTTATGAGCTATGGTTGATTCGGTTAAGGGTAAGAAAAACCCCTTTATGCTCTTTTTGTTGATTATGCTAAGGCATTTGACACGGTATCTCGTGAGTAATTTATGGGAGAATGGAGGCCCTAGGGGTACCAATTGAGCTTAGACATGCAAGAAGATACTTTATGATAAAGTTTTGGTACAGCTATCATCCCCTACATTGAGCAATGCGCAGATGTGGTAGAAAGTAATATTGGAGTGAAGCAAGGGGTGCCCATTGTCGCCCACACTATTTGGCCTATTCATAGACCAACCGCAGTTTGGATGTTCGAATATGGCGGGGAGGGACCCCATTGTTTAGATGCATGGTTCTTTGCTCTTATATGTCGATGATGTTCTTCTTCTTCCCGTTCGAAGGAAGGCATGCGTAAGCATTTAGATCTTACGGCACATTTCGTGAAACGAATGAAAAAGTATGAGGGTAAATATGTCAAAGACTAAGATGATGGTATTTGGGACAAATAAAGTAGACCATCTTAAATTCCTCTATCATGGAGAACCTGTGGAAATTGTCACCTCATATAAGTATCTAGGGATACATGTGGACAAGGGGCATAGCCGAACTCGTTGTTGAGCATAGAGTAAATGGAGGCCCGAAAGCACTATATAGCATGCAAACCAGTAAAAGTGGAAAAGCGTAAATATGGGACTTTAGCCCGAAGCGTACATTATATCGAAAGTTGGTCCAAACAGGTTTTGCTCTATGGGTGTGAAGTATGGGGGCCGGGATTATCTAGAGAATCCTGGAAAAAGATTGAGAAAGTGCGTAAGAAGTTCTTGAGAACGTAATTGGGTACTAAAGCTCAAACTCCATATGATATGCTCCTTGTAGAGTGTGGCATGATGTCACTAGAGGTCAAGCCCTATGCGAACAACACATATCTCTCTAAGTTGCTATTTGATATGCCAGAAGATAGCTTACCAAGGCTAGCATTAGAAGAAAGAAGAGACAAGGGATGGTACTCAGATATTAGGGAATGGATGAGGAAGTGGGGGATGGACATTCATGGTATACGTGAGAATAAGGGCAATCTAAGAGAGTGGGTGCATGAGCACCTCATTAGGAGAAGCTGGAGAGTCCCGGAGACAAAAAAAACATTTCTATAGACAGTATATAAATCCCACTCTCCAAGAGGCCAAATACCTCAAGGAAGGTGTGTCTTTTGGCGCCAGAGAAATGATAAGCAGGATGCGGCTTAGCTCCCATAGGCTTGGGGTTGAAGTAGGACGTTGGAGTAATATTCCCCATGAATTGAGATTTTGCAAGTATGCAATATGGGAGAAGTAGAAGATGAATTACATGTCATCGTAAGGTGCCCGTCATACTCAGGGATTCGAGATAAGTCAAACTCTTTGTTGGAATTCTTTGATATGCCTGGACATCACATTGGGAAATACTTGAAGGAAATATTGACACAGAGAGAACAGTTAATGAATATTAAAGATTGTAATGTTATACATGATGAGAGATGGGAAGAGTCTAATGCATTCTTGTCAGAAGATGCATTAGAGGATATCTTTTATAACGTTGAATATGTACATTGATCGTCTCATAGACCTGGTGGTCTACAGACGTAATAAATACAACATTTCATTTCATTTCTCTCTCTCTCTCTCTTCTCAGATAGCACTGTGATGATAATGCTTCCACAATGCATACGTGCAAATATCCTGCATGCGTGCATGTGCGTATATCACTCCATATACAATATACGATCTCCTATACCACCTCAATAGTGGTGAGTGGTGAGTGGTGAGTGTGGTGACCACCCCAACAGTGGCGACCACAGTGGGAAAATGTGCCACTCCGTGGCGGAGAACCCACAACAAAATGTACTAATATGGTCCTTGGGACATGTCCCCAAATGACACATTTACATGTATGTTTAGAAAGAAAATTACCCTCCTCAAATCCAAATAACTGATACAACACAAATTGGTCCAAAATGACAGTGACGAAACAGAGCCCCTGTAACTATGGCAAACTTTGAAAGCTGATATCTTGAGTTCCAGAACTCTGTTTGACCTGTACCATAGCTCTTTGGATTCGTATCGCCGAAACACATCTTTTGATGTAGGATAAATTGTGTATTATGGAACTGTCGCCATCTGTTTTTACAGAAAAACGACCTGTTGTAACCCAAAAGTTCTCCACAAATTCTCTGTAATTGGAGCTATGCCAAATCTGAATCCCTAGAAAAGCACTTCTCTTTCAAAATAAGGCCTGAGATCCTTGCCATTTCTGGGATTAGGCAACAATTCCCCTTCTGGAGTCATCAAGTAGAAAGCCCCACCTGGTACCTCTTTATCAATCAGAAATGCGCCTTCGCATGGGCTTTGAAATTTGGATAGATGCTTCCTAGTGGTCCTGCACAATACCAATTGCCCTTCCTCAAATGGATTGACAACCTGTAAGTTGTCTTTGATAAGCTTTACTTTCTGTTTATGCCTCATATTGTAGTCTGCTGCTTCTTGTCTCAATAGTGGTGAGTGTGGTGAGTGGTGAGTGTGGTGACCACCCCAACATGCTTCTTCTAGCTCTGTATCCATGTACTTGAATGGTTTGTGTCTGGTTTTGGTGCCGAATGTGACTATTTTCGTCTTGGCCAGATTTACTGTTAGGCCTGTCTTCTCACATAACTCTTCTAGAAGCTCTCGCATGTTGTGCACACCCGAGTTTGGTAGCCAACATACTCAAGTCATTTGTGTATAGCATTATAGGGATTTTCGTTTCTCCTAGGACTGGTGCATCTATGTCTCTCTATTTTTCTCCCATGAATTCCTACAATGCATCTATGTAGATTCCAAATAGCATAGGTGAAAGTGGGCATTCCTGTTTGACCCCTGTGTCGCAATTAATTACCTGACTATTTTGATCCATCTTAGCATAGACTCTCTGATATAATCATGCGATTGACCCTATCATGCCTTCCGGTGCTTTGAGGTCTATCAGTCTTTGCGGTCAAATGCCTTTTTAAAATCTACAAAGCAACATATGATTTTCTTATTTTGTGCCTTGGTCTGTTCTATCGGTATCCAAAATATGACTAGGTGGTCTGTTGTTGAGTGATCTGGTCTGAACCCTGCTTGTCCCTGAGCTCTTAGTTTTCCTTCTTCCACCCAGTGTTTGTTTGTTATCTAGGAGCTTTGCAAAGCATTTTGCAAATATAGAACTCACCATTATCAATCTATAGTTTCCTGGTTCTCCACTGCTTCCCTCTTTGTGCAAGGTATGATTCTGTTGTACTTCCATCTTTCTGATATGCATGTGTGGATTATATTGTTGAAGATGTCCATGACTAGTTCTTCTATCAATGTATCTACACATTTCAGCATCTCCACTGTGAGGCCATATAGATCAGGAGATTTGTTGTTGGACATCTTCTGTAACGCAATCATGAACTCCTGTCTGTTGAAACAAGGTTTTTGTCCTCCGTTTAGTACAATTATCGGTGATGCACCCATCTTATACAGCCTTCCCAAGTACTGTTCCCAATCAATCCCTTCTTGGTCCTGCGGCGGTTCTCCCCCTTTATTTTAACACCTTTTTTCCTTTTCATTCCCGTCCAAAATCTCTTAAGTTGTCTCTCTAACATATCTGCCAGATCCCATTGGTGGTGTAGCAAGTTCCTATTCCTCTTTGCTTTTAATAATTTTTGGTATATCGATCTTTCTTCTTGGTACGCTTCCGTCCCCTTGGATTGTCTGAACTTTCTTTTATGTTGCCTACACTCATCATCGTACTACACATATACATTGTATGCATGATTATTTCTGCCTCTCCTTTTTTCTTATGGATCCATATGCATCATTACTATGTGTACTTTAGGAACTCCCATTTCAGCATGATGATAGAGGGACCATTCATATCCAGTTACCTGGATGGTTTTCTCTACTTGTCCCATTACTTGGAACTAGGTACTTCGAACTTAACCAGTGACATTATCTTGCCAATTCTATCTAGTCGCGTAAGGTAGCTCATCCCTATCTTCCTACGGTGAGACAAAGCCATTAAAGGCGATTCCATATTAAAGTAATTCTTTAGCTTAAAACAGAGATGCTTTGGCCTCCCAGAGCCATATCACAACGATGTCTCCATATAACCCAAAGTGTCACATTGACCAGAGAAGGAACAATGGAGCATGTATCTGAGATTAATATAACACCAAGCCATCTGAGTTGGCAAATATGGCATCCAAGAGGGCACTGGTCTTCAGTCAAAATTCCTCTATGAACCAGTTTCTCTCTGGGGTTGAGACCTCCTTGAAGAGTTGTCCATCTAAACAATAGTATTCTTCCAGAGTATTACCGTATTCCATAAATCTGCTAGGAGAAGCTTAGCCACCACTCCATTCATGTGAAGCCTAGTTTCAGCTTTAAAAGGAAAGTCATCACAAAGAGCCCGATAGATTATAGCTGCAATATATGTCTCTTTGCCTGCACAAGACCACTTTTCCTTTGGACCATCAACCCCAGAGAAAAAATTAACAGTTTCTAGAACTTTTTTAATATGCTTCTGTCTTTTTCTCCTGCCCTTTGCACTATAAGTCTAAATTCAGTCTATGAAATCCACGCATCACTATCCCATAGATGTCGTAAATTTAGAATTCTATGGGTTCTCCATTTTGTAAAGATGCGAGAGTGGCCAAAGGGAGGCCATCCTTTTCTCAAGCATGAACGTTCAAAAATATACTAATTCTTCCAGCCTCTTTAGGAACATCGAAGGGGGAACACACTGTTTTACTTCCTTCCAAGCATGGAGAATTCTCCTCATCACCGGAATAATGCTAGAAACCACCTTAAAGTTATAGAAAGAGGCACCTAATTCATTCCTAGGGAGAGACAGTTTACCTAGGATCTTGCATAGATCAGACCAATGCTTAACAAATATCAAAGCAGGAGATGTATTCCCTGGTAAAATTCGCCAGACAAATTTAGCCGTTAAGGCTTGAGCCTACTTCAAAGGATCTTTACAACCTAAACCTCCATCCTTTTTATCTCCATAGAACTCTGACCATGCAACATCAGCCATACCCTCCTCCCCCAACCCCCCCATATACACTTTATTATGATGATATGTATTTGGTTGTATATTCTTTTTTGAGCTACAAGTACTGACGAGAAATATAGCACAACATTAGCAACGGTTACTCTAAACACCACCTTTCTACCATATCCTCTTCCTTGTCAAATAAAATGGGGAAGAAATGCTCACCATGAACTGTGATGGATTGGTATTGAGGAAGACGTAAATATTTTAAATGTCCACCCAACCATGATCCCAATCTTTTGATCCATGTAGAAGCCAATGACAGCTCCACACCAGTTTGCTTCACAAGATTTACAGCCTCTTGCCTTCACCTCCCATAGTTTGTTTTATATTCTCGTTCATTTATGATGCATTGCTATAGTCATTCACCTCACCTCCAACAGCTTGTTTCACGTGATATGCAAGCTCTTTTCTAAGTTGATGGTTTTCCATCTTTTGCTTAACATTTACTCTTATGTGACACGTGATCCACATGATCTTTGTGCCAAATCATCCCTTTAAGACTCCCCTTCTAAACTAGCATTATTCAATATAGAACTCTCTTCCATCAAAAGACAATAATCTATCATCTCTATGCATGGAAAATGAACATGTGGAGAAGAGAAAACTAGGCCGAATGAGGATTTACTTGCCCCTGCATTAGGAACCTCGTCTCGAGATAGATTCCTTGCTAGTAAACCTTGATCTTTGTGTTTCCATGCTACTATTGCATCCACTTGAGCAGCAAATTTGCACCTCATCTCTGCAAGCTTGTTGTTTAGAGCATCAATCATCCCATTGCTTACTCCAGAACTGCCATCACATTGCATCCCTGTACTTATGGACACAACGTTATTATTACCTCCTTTTTTTCTGCTCATCACCGGTAGAACTAGTTTTGCTTGCCGGATCATTGCTTGTCTCTGCCTTCGATCGTGCTTCAGATCGTCAATATTCCATTAATAATTTGCATGCAAGTGACAAATTTAAAACGAACAAACTAGTGAGCACTACTGAGGTGAAGCAATACTTTCAAAATGCTAATATCCTATACCCCTCCTATACAACTACTTCCATAATAATAGAATAGAATGTATTTTTATCGTCCACAGAGACCAATTGACCTATAGGACTCAAATAAAGAGAGCAGTAAGCGTATTATTGTCAGGATTAAAAAACTCCCGTCCCGAACGATTTTTTAGGGAAAAACCTTAGCAGTAATAAGTATGCTGGTAGACTGTACAATCGTATAAGACAATTCAATACTACCTCGTAGGACATAGCTGAGTCTGTATATTCATAACCTCCTGAAGGTATGATATCAACAAGCCCACGGAGGTCGTGTTCAACAGCACATGCAGCGGCAGCTGTTCAGACATAACTAACTGAACATACCATGCCCAGATATGATCAAATGCCGGGCAGGTCTGAAGGGCATAGTGTTCATCCTCAATGGCGCCCCATTGGCAACACCGACAGATCTTGTCCCCACGTGCCTCCCGAGTCCATTGGCCTGTCTCAATGCGGAGGCGATGCGCACCCGTGCGAATGGAAGCTATCAGTCTGTGCTTCTTCATGGGCAAGTGGGTGCGCAAGTAGTATTGTGGGCCTCGTGGGAGCTTGAAATTGACTTGCTGCCAATAGTGTGCCATCTTAACATGCGTCAGAGCATCTGCATCCCAGAGCTTGCTAAGGAAGCAAGCATCAAGGTACTGCCTCAATGCATCGTGGTCCTTCTCTGTCTGTACCTACACGCATCTATATGCCTGTACATTCCATCGTGAGAACCACTGACCTTGCTTGTCCTTCCAGCAGGCTTTGAGGCACTGTGGATCCATTGCTATGACTAGAGCAAGATTGGGCAAGCGGGCATCCCCCATACCAACTACCTTCTAGAAGTAAATGATATGACGGTCTAGCGCAGTGCTTTGAAAGGGTAGGAAAACCGTCTCCTGGAGCAGGACCTGATATGGAACTGTGGATTTTACCCCAAGTGCTCGTGCTAAGAAGGTCTTCTATACATGCTTTAGGTAGTGGCGAGGGATATCACCGGACCCTAAACCTCGGCCCTGTTTAGGAGAACTGGCTCGACCAATGCCCTGAACAAGTGTGACTGGTGACCTCAGGCATAGAGCTCTGCCTTGTGGCTGTTGTTCTGCATGGCATATAGTGCTCTCCACTCTGCTGTGACACGCAACCTGATGGAAGCATCCCAGTGTGTGGTAGCAGGAAATTCGATCCTCAAATACTTGTAGGTCGGAGCCACCTCCACATTTTGTCCCTGGTAAGTGAAGGAGGGCGACCTTGACTGACGAGAGGATAAAATAAGCAACACTTGTTTTGGCCAAGTTAACTGGCATGCTAGTGAGCTGCTAATTTCCTGTTATAAAACAATACTAAACCCCCGTAATAAAACAACAATGCTAACAATTTATTAATTTGTTTCATGGCCGCCAAGATTGTTCGCGGTATGTTCATAACAAAATACTAGAAGTTCTAGACGCTTTTACTTTTACCCTTCAAATTTTCGCCGGAAAAGAAATGGCACGCATAGGTGTCAAACGACCTGAGGATGCAAGAAGAGAACTACAGATTCGTCCGCTTTTTATCCTGCGCTTCTCCATCCTGACACACCATTCTTGGCATTGGTAAGCTTCTATTTTTCTCCTTCATCCACTTCTTGGCATCACATTCAAATGTAGAATCGAAATGAAAGCAAATTCATACGAAATTTTGCTGCGCTAGAACTTTTAGAATATAGATCGGACTTTGTCTCTTTATTTCACGGATTGCCAATGGTACCTCTGGATGGAATTATATGCTTTGCACAGGCTGACATCTCTTATTACCCAAGAAAAGCAAATCAAGAGGCCTCATTAGCAGAACTACGTCCAGGTCAACTGTTTCCAAATCGGGTAAGTAATTAAATTCTAGCTCTAAAAGGGAAGCATTGATGGACAAAGAAGCGTTTTATCACAGGTAGGCTTTAGAAGCAGGCAACCACTTTCGATGGTAAGTCAAAGCTACCAGGCCCGAATGGATGAGCAAGTAACTGATACTTCAGACACGACGATAGAGAAAAGAAAAGAAGGGGCTAACGGATCTGTTTTGATAGATGTGCCCCATATCACTGATTGGTTACCTCAAGCAACCGTAAGTTTAATTGGTTATAGTACATGTAACTTGGTTGTTCGTTCCTTGTTATGTTCAAATCCTACAGCATTAGTCTTAGAATATCAATCTGCATCATTTGCTTGCACAAACAAAATATAACAACTGCATTTTTGCAGTTTCTTGTTAGCATCCGTGTGTTTTGATAAAATAATTTCTAAGCATAGGCATGAAATGCAATATCACTTTGCTCAAACGTATTAATTGTAGCCTGAAAACATTGTTTGCAGAAAACAAACTCTTTCATATTAACTGCGTTCAGAAAAAAAAAAATGTGTGCATGTCCATATTTTTTACTCTAATAAATTCTTTTTCGTACAGGTATTTCCCAATGATTATGCATACTGCAAGTAAGGCTTTTTAGAAGGATTAATATACACTGGGGGATAAAATGCGATAATTAGTGTTAACATGCAACCTTTATCACAGGCAAACTTTTGTTGAGGAGGATGATGTCGTCTATAAAGAGGTATGAATTGTGGAATGGTGCGAAACAGTAGGTTAGTAGGTTTATATTATACCTTTATTTATGAATGTATTACAGGCTGCGGTTAAGCTGACAGCACCACATGGTGGTATTTATTTCCGACGAGCAGGACCAAGGGCTGAGGTGAACTGCAATGTTCTATGATCAGACAATGCCTCCTTATTTGTTCTTATCTCATATTTTATACATTCATATCTCTGGCAGATATATTTTCGGCCTGACGAAGTCCGAGCTTGCATAGTAACATGTGGGAGCTTATCCTCAGGCCTCAACACAGTTATACGTGAGATCGTCTGTGGGCTGTGGACTCAGTATGGTGTCCGTGAGATTATAGGAATAGATGTAAGCATAACAGCAGGCTCAACTAAAATCTAAATTGTTTAGACAGAAAGTACCTTTGACTATATGCAGGGGGGCTTCCGAGGATTTTATTCACGAAATACAATACCCTTGTCTCCTAGGGTTGTAGATGACATACATAAGCGTGGAGGCACATTTTTAGGTACATCATTTGGTGGATTTGACACATCAAAAATTGTCAATAGTATTATAGATCGTCACTTCAACCAGGTAAGTTTATTCAAGAGGGAAATATACTATTCTCTTTCTTTCGTTGACTGTTGAATATAGGTTTATATTATTGGTGGGGATGGAGCCCAAAGAGGAGCTAAAGTCATATATGAGGTAATTTATCATATCTTTCTTTGCCTTGTCAAGTTCTTTCAATGCAAAAGCAGTCTTGGTAATTAATTATACCATCACCCTTTGTCCATAATGAGAGTCAATTCTCCATATCATAAAACGAAGGATCAAAAGCCTCAGATAATTGCAGTGGACAATGATTTGTTATATTTAAGGATTAAGCTGGAGTGTAAATATGAAGAGAACAGTAATACCCTATTCTCATACCTTTTCTGTCGGGAACAAAATACATGAGATAAAGCAATAATTTTATCAGGATATATTAAGTGTTCATTGCATGGCTTAGTTTAGTCATTCTTGCATCCTCGAGCTGGCTGTAAGTCATGCGTGCACTGCTCCTATTCCCTCTAGGAAGAACCCTTGTAGTCTTCCTTCCAGCCATCGTAAGTCAGAGGACTTGAGTCTAGCAGACCTTTGAGCTTAGTTACCAATTTGAGGTGTATTGCTACATCTCTAATGTAGTAGACTTATACTTCACATTTGTAAATAAGTAACCTGGCTGCTATATTACTATGCAGGAACTAAGAAAGCGTGGGTTGAAGACAACTGTTGCTGGAATTCCCAAGACAAGTGACAATGACATTGCTGTAAGGCAATCTCTTGCCTCGTATTGCAATAGATTTTTAAGAATTCGTATTCCTTGGTTTACAGGTTATTGATAAAGCAGTGGGCTTTGAGACTGCTGTGGAGGAAGCTCAACGTGCAATCAATGCAGCTCATACTGAAGCCCAGAGTGCTAGGAATGGAATAGGCCTTGTCAAATTAATGGGTCGTTATAGTGGTACGGCGACAGTTTAGTTAGTTATTATTGTGTGTACATCCTTGTGGCAAGGCATGCATCTGTTCTAGAAAATAATTATGTGCCCATTTGACATTAAGACATTTGTTTTACAGGGGAAATTGCAGTCCATGCTACTCTTGCTAGTCGTGATGTGGTAAATGGAAGATAAATAATGTACATCTAAGTAAATTTATACTGTTAATTTGTATTCTTTTGTTATAGGACATTTGCTTGATCCCAGAAGCCCCATTCTACCTGGATGGTAAGGGTGGATTTTACGAATTTGTTCAGAGCCGATTGAGAGAAAATGGACACATGGTAATAGTAGTTGCTGAAGGTGCGGGCCAGGATCTTATGGAAGGAAGCTTGGACAAAACTCGCAACGGCTCGGATATTGGACTCTGGCTTTCTCAAAAGATCAAGGTCCTTCACACTGCTTATCTTTCTAAGAAGGAAAATGTTGCCTGATTCTAACAAATCTTGGATTTTGGCAGGACTATTTTGCCCAAAGAAATGTAGTAGTCAACTTGAAATATATTGGTATGTTGGATTCGGGTGGTTTTGTCATAATATTTATAGAAAATTCTAAACAAAGTTTTTTTTCAGATCCAACCTACATGATCCGTGCTATTCCAAGTAATGCATCAGAGAATATCTATTGTACATTGCTGGCACATAGTGCCGTGCATGGATCCATGGCTGGCTACAGTGGGTATACAGTTGGACCCATCAATGGAAGGCATGCTTATATTCCTTTCCATGTAAGCAAACCTAGTTCTTTTCCTTTTGTTATTTGCTTTTTTGAGTAGTTCTTTTTTTGATTAATGCAATGCATTTTACAGATCATCATCGACCTTAAAAGACGAGTGAATACTGCGGATGAAATGTGGGCTAAACTACTTTCTTCCACCAACCAACCAAATTTTCTGAAGGCATGAGAAAATATAAAGATAAGAATATGTGGGTTTCAGAGTACGGTTCCAGCTTTGACCCATTCAGATATTATAGCGGATTGTAAAGTGCAGCATTCAAACTGTATTATTGTGAGAACTATATTTTTATGCAGCATAAACCATTATTGAGTATTTTAAAGGTATATCCTTCCTAGACTCAAATATCGTCAGCTTTGAATTTGTCATTTCTGACAATTGCAAAGCTCATAAATGCGCTTGTGTACCATTTTTTCCCCTTGGGTCCTTCACTAAAAACATTTGCATCCATTCATACGATTTGTCTATTCTATAGAGCAATACACTTCAAGGGACAAAATGTTTTACATTGAATAAAAGATGCCGAAAAAATGTTGAGCACAAATGATTACTTCTATAAACATTTGAGCTTGGACATAAAGGCCAGGATTTTGAATCCTCCCAAATTTACTGAATTCATATTAATAACGTGCCAAATAACAATAACAGTAACACATTTAGTGACATTCGAGTACACTTGTTAACAAACAAAATCAACAAAAGAGTTAAAATGATCCTTTTACCATATAAACCTCCTGTAAAAATAAATCTGATAATAGAAAGACTTCTTTCCATCAGATAAAAACGAGTGGAAAGTGCCCCCCTAGAATAGCCTGTACAATATCATCAGCAATTATGATAACAGAAAATTTACCATCACCGCCACAATCATTGAGTTATGATTCAAACATGCAACCTTGTCATAGAAAATTTGGCTTGCATGCATGATATTGGGGCTAAATTTAAATGGTAAGCTAAAAGTGCTAGGTACTTTAAGCTCCATCTTGCTGTTGAAAGGGATTTGCAATCTCCTCTGTCCCATCAGTTGGTGCCACAAGCATTACCGCTGTACCTCTGCACACCTGAACAACGGAGAGAAAGAAAGGATTTAGACATGGATTGATTTAACCAGACAAGAATATGCTGATACTCACAATCAATCCCAAAGCCCGAGTCTGATCTGTCGTCTTGAGAGGGTCATCTGGATCTGTATCATCAACAAAGCAAGTTTCAAAGAAGCTGGTAGTAAATAAAGTGTGATCCCACACTAATTATAGATTAGCAGAAATACCTCTCATATATTCAATCGCCTCATCTAACACAAGGTTTAAAAGCGGATCATAGCCCTTTAGTGTCCCTGTGACTGTAAAATAAACATAAATTAGTAGCCATTCATCATATTCCAACAGAACCCAGAGGAAATGCAAAACCATATGCACTGTCTAGCATAAGAGATTGGAAACAGTTCTGATACTATCCTCCAATAGTGTATGAGATCATACTATCCCCCAATAGCAGCAATATATTGAGTTTAATTGCGTACATGAGAAAAAAACATTAGACAGCAGCAGAAGAAGAAGGAAGAAACCCTCAATGTTTCAAACTTATGCATACTGGCTAGCATAATAAGAAGATAGTTTGTACCTTGTCTTCCACCACTGAGCTTCACTGAAACTCCCTTGTCAATAAACTTTGCCAGATCAAGCACAGTTTCTTTCCTACCTGACTGAACAAGGTAGCTTTGTTATTTTCCAGAGCATGGAACGAAAGTAGATTCAAATGGCATCTTAAGAAGAAAAAACCGCTTTAATGATCTGTAACAGGGTCTACTTCTGCGGATGAAATTATAACATTTTGAATAAAACAATACTCTCCTCCATTTTAACTCACACTTTACCCTGAGGAACTTAACGATGCAGGAAGGTACTATTTCATTTTCAAAATTCATGCTGTCAAGTATTTTGCTAAGGGGGTTTGAAGCTGAGAGAAAATACAAATTGGCGAAGAGTAAGACCATAATAGTTTGTGGTTGTCCGGCTCTCAGTTAATTCAAACAAAAGGAATCTCGAGCGTAAACAAATGAGGAAGATTGATTTATTAACATCTACTGAATTATTAAATATGAGAGGAGCACAACCTGAAGAGAAGACATTCTCGAATGTTTAGATGGTGTTGCAAAAGGCAGCTGCAGAAATCGGTCTGTTAGCACGTAAACTGCAAACAGCTCATTAGGGTTCTACCTTTCCGGTCTCTGCGCCCTGGTTCCTCAGGAAATTGAGAAATATTTTATTTTGAAACTCATCTATTAAAATTACCAAAATGGCCCCTTCGAAAAATATAAAAGGGAAATTTACCAAAATAACCTTAATTGTTCCAGGATTCCATTGCCATGGGTTTTTGCTAATAACGTGGGTGGATTAATGTTTCCGGTTCGGCACATGCATTTATAATTTTTTATTGCCGGCACTTTTTTGCAATGTTCCACTTTTGCCCTTTCTTATTTCCACGTTGCCTTTTCAACCATTTCTAATCCTTGACCTGCACAAAAGATTGCGCGAACTTCAACAGTGGCAGATTCAAATTGCTGCTGAAGGACATTAAGAAGCCATGGAGAGGAATCGAAACATTGCTGCTGTGATGCTGCTTTATCAATGGGTAATGTCTCACCTTCATCAGGCATCAACTGTGAGTGCTCTAACCTTGTCTTCTTGGATGGAGGAAGCTCAAGCATTGGTGGGGGAATTTGATGGTAGAATGGAAAGGCAGGTAGGGGTGTGGTCATACAATAGGCCAAGAGGATTTATGGAAGTCACTTTAATGCAATCGTTCAATGATTACATGTTTAAGAGAAGAGTTAGAGTATCCAGACCTACATTTCATTACCTTTGTACTGTGTTAGGCCCTTTTCTAAAAAGAGAGGACACTCAAATGAGACAAGTTGTGCCTGTAGAGAAAAAAAGTGGCCATGGCTTTGACTAGATTAGCTACAGGAAATACCTTGAAGGACATAGGAGACACGTATGCTATAGGATATACAACTGTTCAAAGAGCAGTTGTTGAGTTTTGTGCTTGTGTTAAAGAGCATTTAGAGCCGATGTGTATAAGATGGCCTTCAATCGATAAAATGGAAGAACTTGCAAATGGTTTTGAGAAAATTAGAGGCATTCCTTTCGTTGTAGGAGCAGTAGATGGTAGCCACTTGCCGATCATTGCTCCGTGTCAGAATCCACAAAATTATTATAATCGGAAAGGATTCCATTCAGTTTTGTTGGAGGCATTTGTTGGGTCTGATTGTTCTGTTTGGGATTATGATAGGTTGGGCAGGGAGCCTTCATGATTGGAAGCTATTTCAGCAATCTAAAGGTGGGCAAATAGTAGCAAGTGGTCAGCTTGGAATGCACTGCCTTGTTGGTGATGCAACTTATCCACCACGTCCTTGGATGTTGTCTCCTTACAAGGGTCATAGAGATGGCCTTACTGATGTGGAATCAAATTGGAATTACATCCAATCATCGACAAGAATGCCAGTGGAGTGCACTCTTGACCAATTGAAGGCTAGGTGGAGGATTTTACTAAAAAGAATGGACATCATGCTTGATAATGTACCTAATGTAGTTTCTACTTGTCTTGTACTTCATAACCTTTGTCTTAGACACAGGGACTCATTTGATAGATTTTGGGTCGATGAAGCCACAAAGGAAATGGAAAAATCAATTGAGGATGAGAAGTTGACTAAGAAATATACTAGACTTGTCATGAAAGCTAAGAAACTCAAGAGCCAAAACATTCCTACTACAGAAATTGCAGAAGCAGCAAGATACATTATACACAGGGTCAAAGGAGTGCAGCTAAATCCCCTTGAAGCTCTAGAAAGGGCTTTGGAAGATGATACACAAAGTGGAAGTGGAAGGGTGTCTGAAACAACCCATAGAACCTCATTTAACAAAAGACATGCTGATAGTGGAGCTGAAAATGCAAGTAGAAGAAATGTCATTGCAAGAGTTATGCATGAGAAGAAGACTGCAGAACTTGTTCATGCAGTTTTTGGTGTCGGACATTAGAATTGTCTCAGCAATTTGTGTTTATAATCTTACCTCAATTTTTTCTCACTACTTGTCTTATATCATTGTCATCTCAGTTCTTCAAAAAAAAAAAAAAAAAAAAAAAAAAATTTGTGGCATAGATTTATAGTAATATATGGAAAAGATGAAGAGGAGGTTTAAGACCTTTGAGTATTAGATGAAGCATAAGAACTTGAGGCAATCTAGATATTATGCAAAACAATAGTATTAACATAGGTATTGAAGGAATCAATTGTGCCAAATGTGTATGAACTTTTCTCCCAGCCATTATCCATAAACAAGTGGAAAGCGTCTTCACTGCCCATGAGAACTAACAGAGTACCATACAAATCTGCCATCTGCCTATGGTTGTAACATATTGTCCTATATCTCATCAATTGTCTCTCTGTCATGGAAAAGTGATGCTAGAAAAGAGACTCAAATAGGCAATAAACCTTTCTCTACAGTCTGTTGATCTCTGCTGCAAAAAGTCTACATGGTCGTATGAAAAAAGAGGAACAGCAAGATCGTATGTCAACTATAAATCAAAGCTGAAAGATGAAGATTATTTTTAGCTCCTATATGGCTTTCGGTTTAGCTGGTTTAGCTGCTATATGGCTTGCTTTCGTTATATTACATGAATATATGGCTTTTGGTTTAGCTTCTATATGGGTTTTTGTTACATCGGATAAAGTATACGTTTGATTGGCACCATATATTGTTTCATGTTTGATTCACACCATCTGTTGCAGAAAACGCGTTTCATGTTTGATTTATACCATCTGTTGTAGAAACATGTATCTGGGATGTGATCCAAGCAGGATCTTGAACATAGAAAACAATACAAGATATTGACACATCTGTTGCAGAAAACATGTTTCTGGGATTTGAACCCAGCAGGACCATGAACATAGAAAACAATAAAAGATATTTGATGTTCTGTGTTCTAGTAAGATTTCAGAACTACTTTTGTGCAGTGCTTCTTAGGAACGTTATCAGAATTTGGGCTTGTTCTGTTTCAAACGTATATAAATCTCGCAGGCCTTAATAAGTACAATTCTTGGAATAAACGGATTATTTTCTTGGCAATTTGTTGTGAAATACAAAAATGCAATTTGAATACAAGCACAACACATGCAAGCAATTTGAATACTAGCCTGCACAGAAAATACAAGCACAGCAGCATGCAATTGAAAATAGAAACAAAAAGTTAATTTTTAAACCTGCTGCAAAGAGTTCGTAAAGTTCCCATGCTAGGGTCCCCATGGTGTCATTTGCAAGGCGGCCCTTTGAAAGCTCAAGTTCAAGAAACACATCTCTAGATTCGCCTATTACATTAATGCTAGCACAAAGCTTTGTCGAAGATGCATCTGGTAGACTGCAATAAATGAGCATTGATCAATTATTGGTCATTTCAAGAGAAATTCTATTGTAATAAAAGAAAAAAAAATCCAGACCTACACCCCCAACCGCACTTGCTGGACCACCAAGTTCAACCTTAACTTTGTTTGAAGAAAATCCTTCATGTAGGATATGCAAATAGGCTGGAAAATTATCCTGCATGCCTAATGATTCTTTCTACAGAAGACAATGTCAGTGAACAACCAATAATAGAATTCATTGCAACAGTTAATTCACCAAAGAGCTTACTATGGAATTTAAAACGTCATAACTAAAGCTTGCATGCCAGGTATTGAAGTGGAAGTCTGACGTAAGAACATGCAGATGACCTGAAGCAGAGGGATACATAAAAAATAGAAATGGCATCAATGCCGCATTACGAACATGTGGTGATGATGGATCCAGTTGCCCTTGAGCCCTATTGCACACGTGCTTGAAATGGGATTGACTCAATCACATTGATTGAAGCTTAAAGCATCTGTTATAGTACTAAATGATATGGTTGTCAGTCTAAGTGCCCAACTCAAACAGCACAAATACACATAGGACAATAGTGCAAATCTTTTATTGTTATAAGATGACATAATACAAACAACCAACATTGACACAATTGGACCATACTAATTGACACAATTAGCTGGTGAGAACACTTGCAAAGAACACATTCACAACCATGAAATAATAGTATTTGTCTGCAGTTACCCTGTCTAATTTTGATTTTGATAAATGCCCTTCCAATTTAGATTGAGAATAGGCATCAGCAAGCATGTTTAATGAGCCAAGATCTACCAACTGGAAATCGTTTGTTCACTTAACATGCATGTCTCCTGCAAAACCTCAACTTACTCCAGGATTTGAATGTCCATCTTGTGCAGTGCAAGAAAATTCTGTGCCATTAATGCTAGATGGGCCAAAGGAAAGACGAAATTTTGAAAGGAGTTACTTAAGAAAAGGCACAACCGTGAATCAGGCTGGTTAGAAATTCTCATTGTGCACTAGGTGTTCAATCCATAAGACCAAATGGCAATAATAAACCAATATAGCTACAACCAACATGCTGCCTAGTAACATGTGATTCAGAACCTAAAAATCAGAATGCTGACAGATAATGTGCTTCTGCAACTCTTGTTGGTATGATTACCCTCAATATAGTAGATTGCAACCATGTCCTTAAGCCAAGTACCAATCATCTTCGAAGCCAAATGTCCCTTCTAGGATGATTGACGGTCTGCAGGAATGCAAACCTACACCCAAACTTATCGTTCACTTCATATTTTAGGATTTTGAACTCTAAGTGCCAACACTCAAGAATATCGACCTTTACACTAGATCGGCACTCGGAAGTCTTCGGACTTACATTGATTGATCCCTCCATGCTAATTTTTGCTAGTAGACTCACAATATTCCAAATTGATTCCAAATAGTTCCTCACACCTTTCCAATTAGAAATTGAAAGTCATGCAGAGTCCCTTCCCTCCACGAATAAGGAACTGCGGCATGTGGTAGAAGAATATAATAGAATATCGTCCACGGAGACCAATCGACCTATGGGACCCATTCAAAGGTCAAGAGGACATATTTTTCGTGCTTTATGACATGAAAGCTTCATCTTGATGAATAGAGCACATTGTTTTTTCTTTTTGGGTATAGTGGGGCTTGAGGTGGGATGGTAATAGGTTAAAAAAAAGGTGGCAATAGGTGAAGATGTAGTAGAAAGGTGAAAATGGGTCAACTAGGGTAAACAAGGCTAGTAGGTTCACTTCCCAAGGTAATTTGATCATTAGGTTGACCAATTTTGAGTTTGGTCAAAACTTGCCTAGTCATCATTTGATGATGTGGAGTGATGTGATGATGTGGAAATTTGGTGCTTAGGTGGCATCATGATGAATGAGACATGAAAGTGGCAATGATGAGTGGACCAAAGTGGCTTTGGAGGTGATGACATGTATGTCTAGTCATCACGCCAGATGGTGACTAGGCATTTTTGTGCTTTTTTGTGTTTTTTGTGCTTAGCACATATGTTTTTTTTGCTTTAGCTACTTGGTATGAAGTGTGTGATAATGGAATGGCAAAGCATGAGATGAAAATAATGATATAGAACTTGATGCTAGGCAACTTTTAGGTTTGACAACTTCCTTGGAAAATGTGCCCTAGGTAATGGTAGGTCAACTATGAAACAAATGGCTACATATGTGATACATGATGGTATAGGATGTGAAAAGGCAAGGAAGGTGAAAAAATAGGATAAAGGATGATGGTATGATGAAACAAAAGGCAAATAGAGAGTTATCACAACATGAGAAAGATAAATACCATATCATAGCTTGCCATCTTCATGGGGTCTTCCAATCTTCACAAGTGCCTTCAGAGCTAGAGAATGCATTCAATCCTTGGAGTTTGAGTTGTGAACTTGTGTCTTGACTTAAAGTCATCCTTTGGGTTCTTCATCAACATCTTTGGTCTTCAAACCTTAGCCTTCAAATCTTTTATATGTTGCCTGCTATAGCCAGGCAACAAGTGTCCACTCTATAAGCCAGAAAATATAAGAGCAAAAAGGAAAGATTGGCGCTCCAACAAGTCTTAGTGCTATGAGAAAACACAAAAGCCAAAATGATCAATACTTATAACAGAAGTAGATGTTGTAAAGAAAAAAACTGCCATAAAAGGATCGAAGCCCATTCTGAAGCAGATCACTCAAAGAAGTCTTCAGAGATGTTGAGGGGATCAATGCCTTTAGTGACCATAGTGAGATAACAATATAGGCAAGAACAAGCCCTGTGGAAAAGTGATTGTGACTGATTTAGTATTAGTTATAGACTTTGATGATAGGAATAAGCATTAGGCAAGTTGTATGACAACATGATATTATAAACTCGAATTGCCAAGTTTTCTCATCTAATGCCACACCTGGGCATTTACTTAAGAAAATAGCGCATGTGGTTATTGACGGTATTACAATATGTCAGCATTTTGAGAACATATTGATTTTTGCAGTCACATCACTAGACAGGACAGACCATTGATGACTCATAGATGTGGTTAATGAGGAAGTCTCCAATAAATTTGCAATCCCATATCCAAAAAATGAGCGGGTTAAGAGTTGAACTGATGAATATCTGAATGATTGTCGAAAAGGCCAAAGTAATTTGTAGTGGCATCCCTGGAAAGAAAACATGCATATATGACTTTTGCAGCAATGGACATCTAAATGATTGTCAAGAAATCTGGGAAGAAATTTTCCAAAAAGAAAAGACAGTACCTTAAAGTTAGAGGGCCGTCGATTCAGCCCCAATGGCCAATGGCGTCCTGCCATGTGGCAGTAGTTCGTTTTCTGAATGTGGAGATAAGAGCCGTCGACAATCCCGCCTGACATTCTGCAATCCCCTATGACATTCAACAATCCCCAACAATCTACAATTTCACATGACATTCTTATCCCCAACAATTGGAGACGACATGAAATCGACGACCTCCGTCACTTCACATTGCACAAATCCATCGGCGTCTTAAATTCTGGTGTATCAGCAGTGCTCGCGTTGCCACGCACTTCTTCCATGCTAGAACACAAGATGCAGAGGCATTCCTGTATACAACTCTATACTATGATTCTAGAACTGATATGGAGAAGCATGGACACATCTCAAAAGAATATGGGGCATGCCTCTTCTTAAGCTTTGTGGCATTAGCTTTTGGGGCCATAGAACTGCAATTCAAAAATAGGCTCTAAAAATGCTTGAAAGATTCACACTCTTTATTAGGCCTAAATCACACTAGAAGCCAAACTGAAAAAATGTGAAGGAATAACCAACAGAAATATGCCATGTGGAGTTCAACCATGCACCCTATATCACATCTAGAGTGCCAAACACCTAGTCAGCCCTTTGGCACCCTTATATTATTGGACGGGAGTTTTTTCCTGTCCCAACTTTCGGCAGACACCACGTCATCCACATGCTCGTGCAATCCGGTGGGAGATCATGCTCTAAAATTACATGTTCATGCAATCCGGTAGAAGCTTTCTGAAAATTGTTGGAGTCCAGATAATCCGTTGCAAATAGTTTGAAAATTGTTGAGAAAAATCGGTAGCAGATCTGGGAAAGACAGTGGACTTTTGTGATGGCCTTTCTGCAAAGTACAACAAAAAAAGTGAAACCGAGAAAAGATGATGGTCTTTTGCCAAAATCGCATCTAAGCTTTTCTATCAAAGCTTTTCCAAATTCGCATCAACGCATTTCCATCAGAGCTTTTCAATCTTGGAACTATGATTTCAATCAGATTTTTGGTACATTGATGGGGCTTTTCGCATGCATATGAACAGGAAGCTATTGCAGCCTAGATTATAGTAGAAATAAACTGATTTTCATGAAGAATATGTCAAGAAATATGTAATATCGAGACCACCATCTTGCTAGACATGCTGAAGCAACGACTCAGCATCAGCACAATGGTGTTGAGAAAGTGCTGAACTGAACAAAATCAGCACTTTATCATCACTGAGTACCACCTAACTAAGTAACAGCTATTATTAGTAGGCAGTGGGTGAATGGCTAATACTATTCTTATATCATCATTTTGTTTATATCATTGTACTTCAGGTATTGATACACAATATTAAATACAATTCCATTTTGCCTTTGTTTTGGGAGCTTGCGCTCTCGGATATCAGTGTGCATCCCCTTCTTTCTCTTTCTTGGTGCAACCTTGACAGAATAGAAGAGATTAGAAGGATTAGAAGCAATTACAAAAGCTTTATCAAGATTCATCATGTTCTGTCACAAATTATTGCCGCTTGTGTAGCAGATAACATGGAAGGCATTTTAAATAATTTAAGGCTGAGCATAAAGATGGCGATCTCTCATCAAGGAGGAGTGTCAAGATGTGACATTCTAGCACAGTATACGGTCCAAGGATGTATACTGTACTGCATCGTCACGCGTACACGCCATCCCGATTGATGTGTATGCCTACGTGTAGCTAAGCAAGTAGCACCCTAGGGGGCAACTTGCAAGTGTGTGCACATTTATTCATGTGCACATTTATCCATGTGTACACATTTATCCATGTGTACACTTTAGGGCCACTTAACTAATAAAGGCAAGTGGGCCACACCCATTTGTCCCACATGCTCAAGGGAGAAATAGGAAGCCCTAGCCCTAACCCTTAGTCTATATAAGTATAGGAAACCCTAACTTTCCATTTTCGTCCACAGCCTTCTAGAGCTCTGTTTTGCTTGCTCCAAGAGCCAATCTCGCCTCCCAAAGTCTGTCTGAGCAGCCTAGCTCATCAGTTTCCCTTTCTAGCTTCATCTTCAAGCAGTTTTGCAGCATGGATGCATTCAGAGCAGGAGGAGCAAGCCAGGGATCAGGTATTTTGCCAATTCAATAGTCTAATTCGCCTCCCAGACATAGAATAAGTAGGTTTAGCCTATTGAATTGCCCATAGCAGCCATGTAGACCTCTAGATACTAAGTCTTAACTAAAGAACCTAACTCTGTGATTTAGATTAAATCTTGTTCTTTAGTTCTTCTGTGATATGTATGTGATGATGATCTCTGTGGACTCATTGTATTGGGAAAGGGGGTAGAGACCTTAAAGCTTGGTAGTTGATGCTCCTAGCCAGCCCTCTTTAATGCACTATTAAATTCGGCCTGTGTACAAGAGCCACACCTGGTTGTGGGTGAAGGGGCCAGACTGGCTTATAAGGAGGTTCATGTCCTGACTCATGATCACGTCCCTCTGGTAGTAAAGCCTATCGGGGACTATTGTGCACTAGACCTAATGCTCTACCACTGCGTGAGGGCTTTGCATGGGTTCGACACTCTTGGGGTGGTGTACACCTTCCATGGAGTTCAAGTCGAGTATGGGTAGTGGCCCTCTAGTCACTTTGAGTTAGCATGCCAAATCTCTGGAGGGAGTGATCCGTACCTGCCCCATCGGAACTGGGGAGATGCAACCCAGGAATAGCCCCCTTGGCTATGCATCCGGTGGGCTACAGTCAGGTCCCAACACTTTTCAACCTACTCTGCAAAGTGTGCACAGGAGGGGCGGATGGAGTGGACTACCCTAAGCCATGTTCTTATGCTAGCCAAATCCATTGCCATGAATTCTGTCTGCAATGACCTCTGGAGACCCAAGCCGTCAGTCATCCCCTTTGAGTCTGAGCCTTGAGTAGGATCCCCAAGTACTGATCTTTGTCTATGCAGATATGTGATGAGCCATCCTTCGTGATGGCCATGTGATGTTGATGTATGTGCTACTGACATGTATGTTACGCTTCCGAAGCTAGGTAGGCCCTGAAGGGAGACAAGGTAAAATGACCCCTTCATTCTTCCCACTGGAACTCATCAAGGTTGCAGTGACACGTGGAGGGCTCTACATTAAGCATGGAGCTGATATGGGGGATGAACTCCTGTTTGTATACGGTGAGTGCACCGTATACGAGTAGGGGATGTCACAGTGGTGTCAAAGCAATGTTCTTGGAGACCAAGAGCAAAGCACTGGCCATGCTCCCAGTAGTACTAACAAAGTAGAACCCAGTCTTGGAAATAATAGTCCAAGCACAAACCTCGAAAAGTGGGAAATTTTTTTTTTTTTGTCATTTTTGTAGTATATGCTAAGCTAGTAACAGTTAGAAAAATTGAAACTAAGGAACCTAAAAAGTTTGAACTAAATTTGCCAAAATGTGAAAAATACACATGGTATGGTAAATATTAAATTTTGTGAATAAAAAGTTTTGTTAATTACAAATTCTAGGTGCATAAATGTTGTTAATTAGGTTTGATTTGCAATAATTGCTTTTTGTTCTAGTTAAATTGGACTTCATCTGGTCAAGGAGTGGAAAATAGCTCACGGTATGCGCCAGAGCCTCGACCTAAAATTTAGGTCGAGCCCCACGCGCACACTGTGAGTAATTTTACTTAGAAATTTTTTAAAGTAACCAGATGTTCTAAGCTAGTATATAATTTTGTTCTAATTAATTAGACAAGTTGAAATTTCATGTGGAAACCCTAATGTTTCCCCAAGCCCTTTGTAAGGTGGACTCGAGAGATCCTACACGGGTTCGACAATTTGAAGAGAGCAACGGGTGATATGTTGTTGGCAATACAAGCAGCAGCACAACGAAAGCTTGTTCAACATTTTGAAGACTCTCGAACATGTACTCTCCATGCAAAAGAGTGACTTGTATGTTTGAGTATTCATGTAAATAATTTTTTTTGTAATTCAGCATTCTATTCATACAAGTTTTGTATGATATAATGCTCTTAATTAGGTTGTATCTCCAATAATTGCCTTTTGTTTCATTAGAGTTGGACCTTAAGTGACCAAACAGGGGAAAAAGACTCACGGTGTGCGCCTGGACCCTGACCTAAAAATTAGGTTGAGCCCCTGGCGCATACCATGAGTCATCCAAACTTTGAACCTCCATAACTTGAGCTACAGAGCTCCAAATCGCCTGAAATTTGTTGCAATAGGACCATTAGACAGTAGAGACTCCATTTATGACCTCAAATTAGGCTAGAAATGTCAAACCCCAGTTCAAAATGACCAAAATTGCTCAAACCCTTGAAGTGTTTTTCCAAACTGTGGTTTGTTTGTAAATAGAAGCATACCCCATTAGTACCTCGCAAGTATTGCTCTCGGCTCGAAGCTGATGCCTTACTCCTAGATAGAAATGCTCAAGAACACCCCTTTGTTATAGTCATCTGGACCTCAGCATAGCAACCCAAGTCCAACTGTTGGTACATCACCTCTGCTCATGCCAAAGGCATGAACCTTGATCTAATTCTGTGTCCTTCTAATAGAGTTTGACTTATATAGCATACATTGACACTCCCTATTGCGGGATATCTAGAAAGGAGCTAGAGTCTAAAGCTGCCCAAGTCACTCCATGTGTAGAGATTGGACCCCCCAAACCAACTTTGCTAGGACCTTAGAGTATGCCTCAAACATCATGAAGGCTTTGCAAAACAAACCTCATTTCATGCCATACAACACGTCCTAATGTCCATAGACTTGAAGGTTATAGATATGTCTCGATATGCTTGCCGAGCCATCTTGCTTGCTTATAGAGCCCGAAATGTTGTAGGGGAGCCCTTCAAGTAGACCCTTGGACTCTAGGATATCTGAGCGTTGCCTTGAAGCATGGCGAGCCACGAGAAGAGCTAGAGGCGCAACTTCTTGAAGACATCGGGGGACCCGGCCGATGTACGCACAGGATAAGGAGGAGGCCGAAAAGGCGGGCCCAAGAGAGGGAAGCACGGCGACAAACACCTCAACCGACAAACGAGTAGAACAGACACCACCGCCTATCATCAATCTTCATCAAATGGGAAGAATATTTGGTAACCAACGGCATCAAGAATCTTCTAGATGGCAACCTCCCGGTTACCACGTCCACGAGCTCACATCAGAAAGAGGATCTCGACGCCTTCACCAACTCGACGCACATGAGTTTCAAATGGAAGAATGCAAGGCAGCAAAATACAGGTGCAGGAAGACGTTAGACATCAATGCCGCGTTAGCATCACGAGCTAGGGCCAGAGGGCATAATTTTTCCTGTCGAGGAGAGAAGTCATGGCGACACAGGAGCGTATAGAAACTGGAGGGAAGACCACCACGACCTTGCAGCCCAGCAGCTCAAGCGAATGTTATGCAACGTAAACAAAAGGAGCAACCAAGCTAGGCAACTACAAAGCACTTAAGGCTGACCATGACGAGCTTCCAACTCCCTCGCATCAGCAGGAGAACTTTCATCGGTTCCAAAAAGTAGGAGACCATGATGGGGAGGAGACGCATATCAGGGAAGGAACATCTTCGACTTGAAGGCCTATATCAGCATTAGGGGCAAGATCGAGGAGGAGAATATTCTGCTCGAACAAGAATTCCGGACCCAGAAACACCTAGAAACCGAAGGAAGGACGACTTTACTACTTCAGCCAAGTAGTGCGAGACTCGAGTGGATGGGACCCAAAGGACGAAGGAGATGGCCAGCAGGTACAAATCACACAAAGGCGACCAGGAGGAGCTATGGTAGGTGCAATGGAGATGACCACACTTCCAGGCACAGGAGAGGCATCTCGAAATGAAGCAAAGCCCAAGCAACAGGAGTCGCACTCAGAAATTCAACCTGCGGAGGAACGACAATGCCTGCCTACCGACCACGATCTCAGAGCTTCAAAGACATTCAAGGATGCCCGACTGCAACAACCAGGTGATCCTACTCAAGCGATCAACGGCACCGCACATCGGCAACCTTGCAACGACACACCGCATGTAGAGACATTGAGCGGTCACCGCATTCATCACGACGGACATACACATTAAGGAGGAGCATCTTTTTCAAGGGATCACAACGACGAACACTCTTCGCAACCTGGAGTGACGAGCTCGAATCAGACATGAAGGTCAACAATAGTAGCAGCATCTCAAGGAATCCCGGAGTCAACCAGAATGAAGAATAAGCAGCAAAACTGAAGAATCAAACGCGATAGGAGGAGGGGAAACCCTAAAGAAGTATAAACATTTAAGTATACCTTCTTAGTTGTTTTGGAAAAGTGGATGAATTATAATCCCAATGTAAATGCGTATATGTCTATTGTATATCTCGGGTGCTCACATATATAGTGGAGAAACATGAGTTTAGAGTCATGTTTTAGGGATTTAGCGCTTAGATCAAGAAGCTCCATCACTTCGGATGCCAAAACGATGAAGCAAAGAAGCACAAATATAGCCAGAAGACCACTCGTCCAGCACAATGTCAGGATAAGAGACAACGCCGGTCATGTCAAGATCATCAACGCTGCACCAGGACATCGTCAGGGCGCAACACTACCTCTTGTAGCAGTGGCAACACTTGACGACATCATGACACGAGTGTCCTCAACAATAGGAGGAACGCGCAAACATCTTCAGAAGCCGCGGCCACGACCCAAGCCGGCAGACGTCGAGAAAATTCTTCGAGACGACCCGACATCAACGAGCCAACTAAGAAGGCAACATCTCGACGACCATAATTCCACCTTGTGGTGATATAGGGTGATGCGCTATGACACGCGTATTAGATGGAGATGCGCTTATGAAAGGCACCGTGACGAGGAGATATGCCCTCAACAACTAGGTGATGGCTTCGTCAGGTACTCCTACCAGTAATTAGAAGAGAAGAAGCCGATCGTATCTCCGACATGTGGGACCTCAAACGCCCAAGGTAGAAGCATTCGACACCTTAACGACAAGGATAGCAACTGAAGCACCTTCGGCAAAAAGAGAGTTCAAGATAATAGCCAGGCTATTCAATGACAAGAGTATATCTAAGGCAGGTACTTCTTCAACTCAAGGGTCAAGCTGCGCAGATATAAGGATCCATCATCCTGGCAACATAGCCAACATGGAGGAGAGCCATGATGCTTTACTTGCCAGAGAGACCGACATGCATGGAGGGACAAAGGCCAGGAACTGAAAGCTAGAGGTGCTAGCAACGGACTTCTTCCACGAGCTCCCTAGAGGCAACAGGAGGATCAAAACTGACGAGCACAATCAAGGTCATCACCGGAGGTACCTCAAGACAAGAAGACAGCATAGCACTGTAGAACGTGACAACGTCCAAACCATGTGATTGAGGGGATCAAACAAATAAGATTGGAAGCTCGATGGAGAAGCGACTAGGCGAGTCGAGCCGATGACTTGCATGCAACTTGGTGAACCCAAGGATCAACAATTCAAAGAACAACTGCAGAAGAGAACAACTTCAGAGGAGTATAGCCAAAGGAATCACGCATAACCTCAAGAGACACCTCCAAATAGCTTCAAGCATCATGAAGGGGGAACAATTACCGCCCAAGAACAGGATCGAGCGCGGTCGAAATGTCGAAAGCATCAACGACCAGCAAAGACACCTTTAGTTAGAATATGATGCAAAGCGTGTTGTGCCATAGCCGACAAACACCGGAGGGCCCAAGTATATCAACAAGTTACCCCGGGAGTATGGTGACGCACAAATAGGAGGATATAGATCATCAACACCATTGCACCGGAGGAACACCGATGACATTGCCAAGGAGTAGGTGTGCAACTTTCGAAGGGAGGCACAAGGGGGACCTAATAGCTCTAGTAGTAATTGTAATTATGTAAGCTATATGCTTTGCATGTATAGTTCCCTTTGTTATTTCTTCCCTCCCATAAGCGTAATGTATCAAAGGAAGAGATGTCGGACAATTTGCGTGGGTGAAGCAATCAACATCCTCAACACTCTTGAACAACACGATAGCGGCAGGAGGACTCGGCGTATGAGACGCGTCGATGGAGTCGAAGAAACAATATCGGATCCGTAGTCGCCCTTTGGCTGCCAAGACAAAGAGTTCAAGATGAAAGATCTTTTTCAACGGCGCCACCTTCAGGCTGGAAGATTTCAAGTGATCAACTACGCCGTCAAAGCCACCAGCAATGAGAGGCTTCTAACGAACAAAGTCAACCTCTACATCAAGGAGGAGCCACCTTCAAGGAGACCGAAGTATCGAGCGACTCGAAAGAACGTTACCTTGCTGCTTCAAGCAAGCAACGAGTGGATGAGCTTCTAGCAAGCTCGAGGATCTAAGGCCATGGGGCCTAGTAGGTTAAATGTATGGATGGTAACATCCATATTGGGATTAGAAGGCATTTCCAGATATTCTCGCTGAAAGGATTGCCCCAATATTGAGCTAAGCGTCAAGGATTGGGAAGGAAATGCATAGGAGTAACTAAAATTATACAGGATTGTTAACAGACATCCAACATATTGAAACCACTTGGTGAGATTGATCTCCTCGCTAAGAAGGATTCATTACTAGGATAATTGTTGACCATGTATAAATCTAGTACCTCCAAAGAATAATCCAACCGAAAGAAAAGAAGTAATCTAACAAGTCTGGCCAACTTGTTACGATGGCATCAATTCGATTGGTAGGAATATTCCAAGAGTTTAAATAACTAAGAAAGGGGGAATCTCTAGAATATAAAAGAATAGTACATGCAAGGTACATCTAAAATAAGAATTATAGTAACCAAATAGTCTTTTGAGACAAAAGGAATTGTCATGATGACAAAACGTTCTAACTAAGTAGGTAACCCATAACTATATTGAAATAAATGATAACATAATATGTGCATCCATCTTAGATGGTTATATATGTTAGCTAAGGCTAGTAAATTAATGCGCTAAGTAAGAAGCGTATAACCTCTTAAGGGGAGAGAATAGATATGACGTTGTGTACAACGTCATTGAAGGGATGCAGGACCATTTTCTTTTCGAAGAAAGTGGGGGGGCTCAATCTTATGATTGAACGTACTTGCATCTTAAGGATTGAAGGGCCATCGAATTGACCGACCCGTAGAATAGAGTTCACTCCGGCAATGGCCGAAGCGAATAGAGCGTAAGATAGATAGATACCTTAGTGCTCAGGAGGCCTTCAACGTGTGAGACTAACGTGGTGGCTAACTACACCAATGAAGTGGAGCAAAAGTATGGGAGCAATGCAACGACCAAGTCATCTCCAAATTACTCGACGCCGGCTTAATGGGTGGATGCGTTCTAGCCTTAGGTAAGGTGTGCGCATGTATTATAAGCTTTAATCCCATCGATCCGAGACATCGGATCGCCATTCTAGAATGGGGCGAGCATGCATGTCTTGCATGTATGCATGCAGCGCATGCCTTCTCTGGTTGGGAGTTCGCTATTTTATGCGCGGTTCTGCATCATCTCATCGGCGCTTCCTCTTCTCTCTCAGCAGTATCTTATTCTCTTTGAACCCACCCTCCCCCCCTTCTTTGTTTATTGTATTTGGCGCCTGGCACGCGTGACCAACCCCTCTATTTGACGAGGTTCTTGTTTTACTGTCGCGTGGCACGCGTGATCAGCCCCTCCACTCTGGGAGGTTTGTTTTGTTACGTTTTTTTATGTTGGTGATGTGCAGGTATAGGTTGGCGAGCGGCATCTGTTTCGACTTCTCCATTCGTGGGTTTTGGGAGCGATTTCTCTGCCTTGCGTTTGTCCAAGCCCCTTGCCGAAGGCTTATCACTAGGGTTTTTCCTCGAAAACCCGAAAGGGCGAGGTTTTTTAATCCCGGTGATAAGCTTTCGGCAGGTACACCAGCCAAACATCTATTAGCATTGTATCTTATGGGGTCCAAATTATATAATTGGATATTCCCTTTATTTTTTATGGGTAGTTCGCATGTGTGCGGCTACCCACTATCCACCATTATAGAAAATCTGCTGAGATAAATGAGAAGCCTAGTCTAGTCGGGAGGTTTTGGTTGTTTTCATGCGAGCCCCATTCTAGAATCCCATCGATCCGAGCCATCGGATCGAAATTCTAGAATGGGGCGAGCATGCATGTCTTGCATGCATGCATGCAGCGCATGCCTTCTCTGGTTGGGAGATCGCTATATTAGGCGAGGTTCTTCATCAACGTCTCATCGGCGCTTCCTCTTCTCTCTCAGCAGTACCTTATTCTCTTTGAATTGAATCCAGGCAGGGGAGGGGCTTCTCCCTGCTTGGTTTGGCCAATTTGGCGTTTCTTTCATGTTGTGGCATGTCCTTTCTCGGCCTTGGCTCTTCTTTGGCCTTCATCCTGTGACCTTCGTCCTCGATTCTAGTTTTGTTAAGGAAGTCCTTTGGTATTCAGGCGGTTTGTTGGTTTCATGCGAGCCCCATTCTAGAATGTGTCTTATTGATAAGTTAAATATAGATCCTAATAACTGCATAGAATTTGCCGTACGTATATGTATCATAGGGAAATAAGTTAAATAACAACGATAATGTGAGGTAGCATGTTAATTAATCCTTTGCAAGGATGCAATTCCTTCCAAGGATAGCTATATGACCTCGGGGTCCTTATAAAAATAAATAGGAAATCGAATCCAGATATACTTAAGTGCATCTTAGGGTTATACTTCCAAGGGTAATGCAGGACCCAAGGAAGAGAATAAGAAGCACATCTAATTCTTGTCTATGATAATTAAAAACCTTATCTATGTAACAATAGGTCTAAATCAGGGTTATTGTTTAAATAATCGCGATCTAAAAGTCGTTAAATATTGTAAACCTTAGAGTAAATACAATTGTACTATCGGAAGTAATGTATCTGATACTATGATAATGTTAATTCATAAATATTACCTTAGGGTTATGTTAATCGCATGCATTAAAGGAGCCAGCAGAAATCATGCAGGCTTCAAGTTAGTCTATGTATGCAGCTTATGTTAGTATATGTTGCATACGTAAAGTGATGTCGTTACCGATGATGAGACCGCTATGACGATCTCTAGAACGTGGTGTATTGTCAATGTAGGCATGACCATGGGTTGCTTAACTTAGTCAAATGGTGAACATGGGCGATGAGACCATCTTAAATGGTTCAAGGGCATGCAATAAATTGGAAGTGAACATGGGCGATGATGAGATCAGCAGGGATGTTCTCTAGCTTAAACCCTCTGGGCCATGGAGCACTGGGGTATGCATGATCAGGGAAGTCATGCATAAGGTAGCACCCAATCATGGGCAATGATAGGATCGTCTTAAACGACCCTTACGCTTAAACCCTTGGGGGCCATGATCGAGTGCAAGATAGTATAACCTCGAGCTAGTAGTTCAGCTCAAGGAGGTTTTAGGAAAGGTTTAGGCATTATAGGGTGCTGTCTCCACGGCCACGATGGAAGAAGCATCCTCTTCCTACGCCGAGAGATTAGTCTTGCATCCATTTAGGAAGTTAGTATGGGTGGTTCCCTCATAACCAGCTTTAAATTAATATTCGGTGTGGACCCAGGAGGCCAATGAGAACGAAGAGCTGGCGGGGAGTCGCATCACGAGCACTTGTTACATAGTTCTAGACTAGTTGTGATTTTTACCATTGAAACTAATCGCCTAAATCTTGTGTAAGCTAGTAAGTATGTAATTATAGATATTGTAAAATTAATGCAGGATTTCAAGGTGCAAAGACTTGCAACACAAATTTTGTTATAACGTGTTGCAAGGATGAAGAGTACCTTGGAAGTGTAAATTTTGTATGAAAGTGATAAACTTTGATAAACTTAAATGTTGTATTAAGTAAGGTTAGTAATTACCTTGCGTTGATTAAGTTATGAAGTGATAAGTTAATTGGATAATGAAATAGTACAGTAATGTCTTAAACATTACCTTAGGGTCATTCTAATAATTGTATAACTATAATAATAATTGTATGCATCAAGTTGGTTGCGGGACGGGGAGATCCCAAGGTGGGGAGAACCTCCGATCTTTGCGGGACAACATCGTTCAAGGTGGGGAGAATGTGGCGTTCCGGCCAAAGACATGCGTCCAAGGATGTATCTTCTTTGCATCGTCATCGCCACGCTGCACACCCATCCCATTGACGTGTATGCCTACGTGTAGCTAAGCAAGTAGCACCCTAGGGGGCAACTTGCAAGTGTGTGCACATATATTCATGTGCACATTTATCCATGTGTACACTTTAGGGCCACTTAACTAATAAAGGCAAGTGGGCCACACCCATTTGTCCCGCATGCTCAAGGGAGAAATAGGAAGCCCTAGCCCTAACCCTTAGTCTATATAAGTATAGGAAACCGTAACTTTCCATTTTCGTCCACAGCCTTCTAGAGCTCTATTTCGCTTGCTCCAAGAGCCAATCTCGAACCTAACTCTGTGATTTAGATTAAATCTTGTTCTTTAGTTCTTCTGTGATATGTATGTGATGATGATCTCTGTGGACTCATTGTATTGGGAAGGGGGGTAGAGACCTTAAAGCCTGGTAGTTGATGCTCCTAGCTAGCCCTCTTTAATGCACTATTAAATTCGGCCTGTGTACAAGAGCCACACCTGGTTGTGGGTGAAGGGGCCAGACTGGCTTATAAGGAGGTTCATGTCCTGACTCATGCTCACGTCCCTCTGGTAGTAAAGCCTATCGGGGACTATTATGCACTAGACCTAATGCTCTGCCACTGCGTGCGGGCTTTGCATGGGTTCGACACTCTTGGGGTGGTGTACACCTTCCATGGAGTTCAAGTCGAGTACGGGCAGTGGCCCTCTAGTCACCTTGAGTTAGCATGCCAATCTCTGGAGGGAGTGATCCCTACCTGCCCCATCGAACCGGGAGATGCAACCCGGGAATAGCCCCCTTGGCTATGCATCCGTGAGCATGGCCAAGTCCCAACACTTTTCAACCTACTCGCAAAAGTGTGCAATGGGGAGGGGCGTAATGGAGTGGACTACCCTAAGCCATGTTCTTATGCCCGCCAAATCCATTGCCATGAATTACATGCGAATGACCTCTGGAGATCCAAGCCGTCGGCCATCCCTTTGAGTCTCGAGCCTTGGGTAGGATCCCCTTCAAACCCCCTTCAAACCCCTTTATATTAAATCCCCTTCAAACCCCTTTGGTTTGGGTGCATATTCACACGGGGGTGACTCGCAACGAGAGTCGTTGGATAGGCATATTCACCCCTAATTCCTTAATCTACACCGCATACAAAAGTTCCTCGCTTGTGGGGTATGGATGTATGAAATTTGCTATCTGTATAACAAGAGTTACAAAATACTATAAGATTTCAGGCATTATACTATATGGTGTTGATTTTGTACGTACAAAACATAATTATAGGGGCTCTCGCTGCCCGAGTCACCCCCGTGTGAATATGCACCCAAACCAAAGGGGGTTTGAAGGGGGATTTAATATAAAGGCATGTAATGTAATGGTTTTTGTTAAAGGCTAAAAAAAATTTTTGCCCCTTCGTGGCTAAAAACAAACAACACAACTTCACACTTGGAATAAAAGAAACAAATTGAGCAAAATGATGCAAATATGGGGTTTTTATTGGTCACAACATCCTCTTTGCTAATGTTTGAGCTCAATTACCAAATAGCTCAAATGGAGTTTTAAATCCAAGTTGCAACTTGCAAACCTTTTACAGTAACCCCTTTACCGCACTGCTTCTAAATATGATACACAAAATGCCACCAATAGACATGTCCTTAATGGGATCTCCTTGACTTCATTTTGTACATCCACTTTGATGCCCTCGCAACAAGTATAAACCCCGCCACACATGAAAGTCAACAAGAATTGGCACTTGAAAAACAACTTATCCCAATTGTTTTAGTAAAGGAGTCGAACCATTGTCCGATATATACCGCACTATAGCAGACCTAGCTTCGGGCTTACTGACCCTTAACAAATGCTCACGAGAACCGTGAGGATCCGAAGTCGCTGTCGTGGCTTGGACAGAGATAGTTTCGACATATACTTCATATACATAAGCCGCCTCGAAATTGAGGCAATACAAGCCAGCAAGTAAACATTAGCTTCGCCCACGTAATAGAATGGCATCCTAAAAGATAACAAATGGGCTTGTCACAAAGTTGTATATATCAAACGAATAAATGATTGTTCCCTGTTTGTCACCTAATAATTACCACACAAGTATTTTGCCTAAAGCTAGTTCAATGAGAGCCATGAGTGAGTAAAGAATCCAATATGTGAGCCATTGTGAATCATCTTCCCCATCGAGTTTCAATAGCTTTAACCGATGCATACTTGTGAAAGAAATCATTAATCGTTAATAACATCAAATGTGTTAAAGAGTACGTAAAAACATCGAATGATGCTTGATTTTGAAGTATGACACACTATGTCTAGACATAAATGCTCGATAGCTTTCTTCTTGCATGCCGAATTTTTTTCAAGACGATGTGGCTCGCTATGTAGACAAAAAACCGGCCGAGGCGACAGCTTGTCGCCTCTAAATCTTGCCATCGGGAAAAAGCTTTTGTTAAACCGCCTTGACTTAAAATGGCATGTCATGTTATCTTAGGTTTTTAAGACTATTATCTATGCCATAAGGATACTTATTAATCCCGGACGATAATACCAATTATGAAGCCACTATGATGCAAGGATGTGAATCGAATAGAGTGGGTTAGAACAGGGGTAAAGGTAGTGATCGGTTTAAATCAGATGCTACAATGTTAGACAGTTCAAGTAAAACCAAAATCTTCAAGAAAACTAACAGAATATTATACTTACAATGGATATAGAAGCATTATGTCAAGGAAAAAACAATAAATTGCAACTCGAAACGTGTTCTTCAAACTTTATAAGACGTTGCAAGGAGGAATAGTTCATACCCAACATGGTGGCTCGCGCTTATTGCCATGCCCAATCTCTCCCTCTCTTCTTTCTTCAAATCGTCGGCGGTTGCAAAACCTTGCGAAGCCAATCCGTGGGGCAAATCCCAAGCGTGCAAAAACCCCCGGCAGGCCAATCCCTACCGCAAACCGAGAGTAATCAGGGATCTTCGCCTTTGATTTCACGAAAGCCGGCTTGAAAAAAATGCAAGGAATCAGAGATCGACCTAAGACCCTCGCCCTCAAGGCCCTTGTTCGCCCCCAGAACCGAAGGAAGCTGCGGATCCCCGCTTTTGAGGAGCAAGAGAAAAGGTTGGCTTACCTTGAAGTCACGGATCCTACGCTTTATGAAAGCAAGAGAAGTAAGGAAATATGTTTATCTCCATATTTGGTGCAAATGGCATTTCAAAACTAAAGGAAAGGAAGCTGAACTATGGTTTTTTTCTCACAATCTACTCGGCTACACAAATAGAACCTCGCTCCAAGCCCTTGCCTTACCAAGCCCTGAAAGAAAATGTAGAAGCAGAAACCTCGAAAACTCAAAGAACCCTAAAATAACCTTGTTCGATGCTTGCATGTTCGATTTGGGATATTTGATGAAATCATAGTTGTAACCATTAAAAAATGCCACTAAAAATATTGTGATAGTATGCGCACTCTAGATGTACCGATTAGTACGTCTGATCAAATACCGTCATGAAATCATATAAAAACCATGTTAAGAAACGTACAAAAATACAAAAACAACCCCCTGTTATTATGCTACATATTGATGTACTGATCTTTGTCTATGCAGATATGTGATGAGCCATCCTTCGTGATGGCCATGTGATGTTGATGTATGTACTACTGACATGTATGTTATGCTTCCGCAGCTAGGTAGGCCCTGAAGGGAGACAGGGTAAAATGACCCCTTCATTCTTCCCACTGGAACTCATCAAGGTTTCAGTGACACGTGGAGGGCCCTATATTAGCATGGAGCTGGTATGGGGGATGAACTCCTGTTTATATACAGTGAGTGCACCGTATACGAGTAGAGGACGTCACACAAGATATATGTGATATCGAGACCACCGTCTTGCTCATGCTGAAGCAGCAACTTAGCACTCAACACAGTGGTGTCGAGAAAGTGCTAAACTGAACAGAGTCAGCACTTTATCGACATTGAGCACCGATCTAACTAACATCTGTTATTAGTGGAAAGTGGGTGAATGGTTAATACTATTCTTAGTATCACCGTTTTGTTTATGTCATTGTACTTCATGTATCGATACATAACATTGAATACAATTCCATTTTGTCTTTGTTTTGGAAGCTTGCACTCTCGGATATCGGTGTGCATCTCTCTCCCTTTCTTGGTTGCAACCTTGACATGGTATCAAATCACTAGATGTGCTGAGATTGATTCAAGATCAATACAACAATGGAGAAGGATGCAAGCTACAACAAGATTATCTTCCCTTGCGGTCATGTGATTCAAATCTTTGATGGCACATGTTTCCAACAATGGAAAAGCAGAATGATCTTCATTCTCAAAGATGAAGGAGTTTGAAAAATTGCTACTGGCCAAGAACCTGCACCGGATGCCATGAATATTGCTGATTTGCATGTTTGGCAGCGCCGAGATGACAAGGCAATGGGATATATCAGCCTTTCTTTAGCTGACTCTATCTTGATGAGTTCCAAACAAGAGAATAGCCACGATTTGTGGCATGCTCTCATTGAGAAGCATGACCAAAAGACCCACATGATTGGGCATTTGCATGCTGAAGCAGCGAATATGCGCTAGAAAGAGATCGAGAGTATTGAACACGACCGCATCAGATCGGGGAGAAGAGCATCAGCTCAAAGTCGATGCAACTAATTTTCTTCCTCAGGTCACTACCTAATGCATTTGATTCTTTATGCAACCGCTTCATGCAAGATAAAGATATGGGCTTCCATCAAGCAATCACTTCCATTAAGGAAGAGATCTGATGAGGCAAAATGCAGGTAAAGATGATCATGCCACTCTCTTTGCAACAATGCATTCAAAGACTCAATCTACCCTGAATGGGGATGAGCACAATGAGAAGAAGAAGCACATTAACATCAGATTATCTCTTCCTAGTAAGCATGAAGTAGTGGATTTAGATCCTTCTACTTTCTGGATATCAGACGATGCAGTAGCACCAAATACATGGATGCCAATTTCTGATATTTCAACACCTTCCAAGCAAGGATTAATAGATATCTCAGCCATTGAACTAGGATATCTTGATGTGGCCTTCATTTTCTCATTTTCAGGCAATATAGCAACAATTCATCAAGTGACACCTCTTATGGCACTCAACTCAATTCTGTTTCCAGATCAAGGAAGAGACCTTAATTCACTTGATCGTGAAGGAGTTGAAAATGCATCATACATGATCATGATTCCAAAGCAAGGAGGAACAATTGACTCTTTACTTCTAGGAACACTTGATCAAGGTCAAGTGAAGATACTAAGGTTTGATTTCCATGGAGAACTTCAACGTAACATTGTGGGATTAGCTGCATTTGTGGTTATTGAATCCACAAGCCTTAATGAAGTAATCATCTTTGATACTTCAATTGCCTATGTCGAGGATATGCATGGAAACAATTTTCACCTTCCTCTTGGCAAAACAATTATGGATATCAAAGACAAACTTCATTTTCCTTATCGACTTACTATTCCTGATACATTGGTTGATCAACAGGTCTATTTACCTAGAGCTGATCTCTTCATGCAAACTTGGTTTGTGAGCTTTCCAGATGAACCTGATTAAGTGAGCCTTGACCAAAATTCAGATCTTATCTCCAGGAGGAGGAGGCTCAGCATGGAGATGGCGATCTCTCATCAAGGAAGAGTGTCAAGATATATGTGATATCGAGACCACCATCTTGCTAGAAATGTCAAACAACGACTCAAAGACTTTTCGACAAAGGTGCCGGTGAAAGTGCCGAATCGAAATGCACTCACACCTTATCAAAGACCGAGCACCGACCTAACTAAGAAACGGCTGTGAGTAGTGGGTAGTGGGTGAATGACTAATACTATTCTTAGTATCACCATTTTGTTTATATCATTGGACTTCATGTATTGATACACAACATTGAATACAATTTCATTTTGCCTTTGTTTTGGGAGCTTGCGCTCTCGGATATTGGTATGCATCCTCTTCTCTCCCTTTCTTGGTGCAACCTTGACAGAATAGTGAAGATTAGAAGCAATAGAAGCTATTACAAAAGCTTTATCAAGATTCATCATGTTCTGTCACAGATTATTGCCGCTTGTTATGTGGAAGGCTAACAAGGAGCCTATTCCTGGCCTTTTGGCAGGGGGAGCAGCTACCCGCAGCAGCGTTGGTGAGCGCGGCAGGCGTGGATCGGTGCCGCAGGGAGCCCGCTCCCCTTGCCGTGCCGAGAATTGGCGACTTGTTCGCCTTCCACGGCATCAAGCAAAGAACAACGATGAAGATAGAGCGATGAAGATAAAGCGTGGAGATGTGCAACCACGAGCCACAACCGGATCTAGTAGGTTGCCTCAAGAATGAGGTAGCCACTTGCTATTCTTGAAAAGAATGGCAGCCACATGGCAGCTTTGGATTGGATCATAGCCAAGAATACACACCTACTTTGCTTGACGTGTGGCAGATGACATGGAAGGCTTTTTAAATAATTTAAGACATGGTAGTGTAGTGGTAGAATGTTTTTGGGCTAAGGCCCTTTTTCCACGACCTTGCAGTCTTAAATTTCTCAAAATTTGATTGGGCCACATCGTCAAATAAGACATCACTGTTTTTCCATGAAAAGTTTTAAGACATGTCTTATGTTGAATCCGCATAAGTCATGTGTCGCATTTTCTTCCTGGAAACTCCCGCCGTAAAAATAAGACCGCCAAAAACCCAATAGCAAGAGTTCTTCCCCTAAGAGAAGGATGTCGCAAAAAGAGATCCCCTCGCTTGTATTTCGAATCAGACGATTGAGCTTGCTATGGAGCGAGGCAGATCTGAGGTATGCTTGCATTTTCTCGAGGTATCCGCCGCCCAAGGCCCCGTGGGCAAATTTTATCCGAAGTTTTGGGAGGCTGGCCGAAGTTTTTGGGTCTTTATGTGCGTGCTAGCGAGCAATAGCGTGTGTCTATGGACTAAGAAAACCGCGTACTTTTATGTGATGGCGAGGTGTAGCGTGTCTTTATCACGATGGTCTTTATGTGATGGCGGCGAAAAAGAGAGGTCTATGGACGGAAGAAAAACGGCGACTCTAGATTGACGTAATTTCATCTTGCAAAACTCTAGATTGACGACTCTTCATGCTGCAAGATATGCAAACGGAGAGATTGAAGAGTAGTGGAAAAGGAAATTTAAAAGACATGTCTTATATTATAAGACATCTCTTATAATGAAGCCATGGAAAATCAATTTTTTTAAGACATGTCACAATAATGATGTGGCACCTCAAATGCTGTCTTATAATTATAAGACAGCCGTATTATAAGCCAACCGTGGAAAAAGGGCCTAAACACCCGCCTAAACTTGCCACGTATTTAATTGAGTTTAGCGCAGTGTGATTTCACCCTTTGATGTGAAGTGAAGAGCGGATATTCTTAATTCGTCGACCCCAAAAGGGGTTTGCGCTTACAAAACACCAAATTTAGAATTGACAAAACAATGCGGAGGGCCCGCTCTGTGTGCTGTGACTCCGGCGAAAAAAGATAATTGCCAGAGCTCCCGAGTGGAGGCAGCCTGGCTTGGCATTTTCTTCTGTGTGAGTGGAAGAATTTTTAATATACTAAGCTTTTCTGGGCGGGGATTTCTTTCAAATTACGACTTTCTTTTCCTGGTGGAATCGAATGGAGCGCAGCAGAGAGTGGTTTCTGTGAACAATTGATTGCCGGAGAATATCAGTCGGGTTATTACGGGAGTATCAATCGACGGGAAGATGAATGATCTTTTGGCGGTACGTTCATTTTCTGAAAAATTCTTCTTTTTGCATGGGAAAATTATTGTTAGATTTTTTTCGGAAAGGAGGAAATGCGGACCACAACAATGTCTCCCTATCTAGTACCTGCTTCTTATTCTTGGTACAAATACATGCTTGCTTGTAACTATATAAGCTTCCCCTCAAGCAATAGATGTTCTGAAAGATGACTCCCCCTGAAGACAATACCCAAATGCAAAATATGATAGAAATGGATAAATTCTTGACCGTGGTCACTTGCTTCAAAGATGCAAACTCTGATGCAACTGTCACTTGCTTCAAGATGCACATTCTGATGACACTTCCAGCATTCTTCCTTGCAGAAACAGCTAAGATCGACAAACTGCTAATCCAACCAACACCAGCCTTTTCAAAATGCAGTCTAGTAAGAGATTCTGGTTCGTCGTTCTCACACTCTGTTAGTAGATAACAGATACATAAGATCCTGCTGCTTGCTGCTGCTTTCTCTTATGATGCTAAGACCAAGTACCATAGTAGCTCCAAGTTGAGCACTGAAGTCTCCTTCCTGTTCATAATCTTTTCCTGGCTACACAATTCCCTTTCAAAACAAGAGCAATCAAAGGTGCATATGATATATCCAATATAGGTACAACCTGATGGCTCAAAAATAGGTGATTTGCAAATCATTTCCAAACTGCTTTATAACATCCTTTGTAATGGTAGATAAGGATATAATCATTAAAAATCTCTTGCTGGTTTAGCTCAGCACATAATAATTCTGTCTTAATCCGTGCAGTCCATGGAGTCGCTTAACATTTTTGCAAGCAACACAAGCAACCAAGACTCTACTATTATATTTAAATTTAGATATGATTGGCCAGATGGAAGTAACGTTCCGGCCTCTGTGTTAGCCAGCTTGGACCACAGTGTGATGCTTCATGCATTTCCAAAATGGTATAGAGCCATTCGTGAAGGTTCCATACACCAAGATTCTCCAATTCATCTAAGAAGACCTTTCTTCATAGAATCTGGGATAATGACACATCCATGTTTTTTCTGCTCTTCTTCCCTCTGAAAATACAGCTATCTGGATTCCGAACTACTTTTTCATTACCATTATTTGTTGTTGAATCTGATACAATAAGCACTATATCTTTGTTTCTGCAACTCCATTCCATTCTCAGGTTTTTCAGATCACTTAATGAAGACACCTTGGGACCTTCAATGAACCTTCTCACGTCGTAGATCTAAACTCGATCGTTCAACTGCTACTTCTTCCGCCCACCTATTTTGCCCCAAGACCTAAAGTCCTTGTTCTCAAGAGGCAGACCACTCTGATTCATCTGTTGTATAACATATATAAATCTCGGCCTTTATCGTGGGCATTTACCATATGGTAACTATTCCTGTTACTGGTATGAATACAAACGTGTCTATATGCTTGCTTGTAACTACGTACCCATAATTATGCCATGTGATTCAAGTGATAAAGTACATCAACATGCTGAGTTTGTGGGTTTTGTTTCTTGGTGGATTTAGGATGTTGGAAAATTTTCCTCATGAAAAGTATTTTTTCTGTTTATACAGAACATTCCTGGTGATGGAAGGGGCACAGAGCAAAATAACGAATATAGAATGGATATTGAAGCTGGAGGTCCCCATGCAACGTCTTCCACAGATGCTGACATGGCGGACTTTTTCCGGGAGGTATATAAGAAGCCTTTCAACACAGAAGGATTTTGGTTTTGACGAGCAGAATTATGATTGTATGCATGATATATTAGTTGTCATAAGATTTGAGACTTGCCATTTAGTTTGTAATTATGCTAAGTCTCATTCATCACAGGTTGCAGAGATTAAGGATGCAATGTCTGAGATACGGAAAAAGCTACAAAAACTCCAGGTACGTGGATGTACAAGTAATATTTTGGATTTATGAAATGACTTTTATGGTTTATAGGAAGCACATGAAGAGTCTAAGACTGTAACAAAAGCAGAAGGCATGAAAGGTGTGTTTAGGTATTTAGTGATAATTTAATGTTTTGGGCACGGAAAATTTATCATAAGTTATTCTTGCCAGCTCTTAAGCAAAGAATGGAAAGTGATGTTGATGAAGTAAGCAAAAAAGCACGTACCATCAAGTCAAAGCTTGAAGCACTTGACAAAGCAGTAAGCCTCTCAATGGACCAGTTGTCATCTATAACATGGGATGCTGTGTATTTCTAATGGATCTTCCATTGTATGTAGAATATGGTGAATCGTAAGAAACCTGGATGTGGCGAGGGGTCAAGTGCAGACCGTGCTCGCATGTCAATGACAGTGTAAGCTTCCTTCTTCTTGACAGACCACCTCTTTCATTTTCACAGCCACAAGGGGAGCAAGGAAAGAGAGAGAGAATGCATGCCATTAGAGTATATGGTTTTCTTACATTAACATGATTTTCAAGTGTTAATACATTCATTTTTGTAAGATGGGGATTTTCAAATAGCTTCAACCTTCTTCTTCATTTACAGGTCTCTGAAGAGGAAACTAAAGGATCTAATGTCAGAGTTTCAGGTAGATTCAGAACTAAGGTCTTGGTTTTGTTTAACGTGTTCTCACACCTAAAACTTGCAGATGCTAAGGCAAAGATTCCACGATGAATACAGAGAGGTTGTGGAGCGTCGAATATTTACAGGTTTCTATACTGACCAACATGGTTGATATAATTGCTAATCCATCTAATTTATTTTCCATATTTTTCTGATAGTAACTGGCAAAAGAGCTGATGAAGAGGTCAGAACCTTTATGCACAAGTTATCATGTCAATTATATAAAATTATTGTGAATCATTAATCAAATCTTTGCTTCCAGACCATTGAACAGCTCATAGAAACTGGTGACAGTGAGTCAATTTTTCAAAAGGCAATTAAAGAACAAGGGCGAGGGCAGGTATTACACTGTTACAAGCAGCAATAGTGTGGCTTCATATTAGTTTGGTATTCCTTGCATCAGTTTTGATTGTCAGGATTTCAGATTTTGGAAACAGTGGCTGAGATTCAAGAGCGGCATGATGCTGTTAGGGAGTTAGAGAAGAAGCTCTTAGATCTTCACCAGGTATGTTGCACATGCATACAAATTGCTTAAGCTCTAGATCAACTGTGTGCTGTACTGTCAAAAATTACAGATATTTCTGGATATGGCTGTCTTGGTTGAGGAACAAGGCGAAATGCTTGATAACATTGAAAACCAGGTGCCCTTTTATTTTTTGTGGGTTTCATTGTGTACCATCATCACATGTTTTTATCACGATCTGTATTATGCTTTGTTTATACAGGTGTCAAAGGCGGTAGATCATGTGCAAGCTGGAACAGATGCCTTGCATAAAGCCAAAAAATCACAACGGTCGAAAAGAAAATGGATGTGTTTTGCTATTGTTCTTCTCCTCATTATTATAGTTATAATAGTGGTTGCTGTCATCCAACCTTGGAAGAGCAAAAATGCCTAATAAGAAACCTTGTTTTGAGGATTTGCAATTGAGTTCCCTTTTTCACAACATTATTCACCTAATGGAACGGGTTTGAGTACATACATAGCCAGAGTATGCTTGTGAATACTTTGTTATGACCGAAAAAAAAGCATGTCCATCAAGTTAAAGCTCGCAGCACTTGACAAAAGGACGAGTGTAGTCGCAATATGGAGGCTGTTCATTCTTTAAATATTACAAAGAAATATATAGCCGGTGGCCAACATTTCTCTTTACCCACTCACTTTAAATGTGTGTATGAAACCATGGGGTTGAACCTATTGTTGACCTATTATAAATGACGATACAATGCTTGCTTAGAAATGGATTGCCTCTTGGGAATGCCATGTCTTTGAACATGTGGTTCGAATTTGCTATTCTATCTTGTGTTGACTTTTATATTCATCCATACATGCAATATTCATATATACTAAGAAGATTCGCTTCTGTTCTCAAATACACCTTATATTCACCCATACATCTAACACTCGTAAAACATGCGGCTATGAATTTGATGTTGGCGCCGTTAAGGCAATCTAATTAGTTCATTCAAAGTTTTTCGTCCGTTCTTTTTTGGAGGATCTCTTGGCCAAAGCAATGTAGATTTTCCATCAATTGTGTCTAGGAGTTGGTGAAGGTGATGGTTATAGAATCGTAGCGCACCCCTCAAAAAAAGCAAGGATACCCACATTGTGGCTGCGTACTATGACTCATAAAATCAGACATTATAACTTCTTTGTCAGTTTAACACTCGTTGGATAGAGACTTAACAATTATACAGTGGACAAACATTGTACTTGTACTCATTGGGCCATGGCACATCTAAGAGCAACTTTGTGGGCGTTTGTTCATTGATGTTAATGAAAGGCAACTTTGTGGGCCTTCGTTCCAGTTATACTTTATTTTTGTCTCCTTTTGAACAATGTATTGCCTTGGTCCTCTGAACTGAAACCATATGTATCCATTCAAAAAGAATAACAAATATGTGATTAAGTTAATGTTTAGATGAACGCCACATAATCTGAAAACTCAAACTATTTCAAGAAGACTTTCATAACTTTGTAAAAATCAGTAAGGATCCATTTTGCCCTCTCGTCCAATAATGCCGTGCCACGTGGCAATGTTACAAAACCAGGAAGTTCAATAAGAAAAATTTTAGCTGTTGCGTCCTTTGTGTTCCGGCGATTCACCTCTGTTCCACAGATTTATCTACATTTTGAAGGGTTCTAGCTTGCATTGTAAAGATCCACCTTGCATTCTGAGCTGCAAAATGGCTCCTAACTGATTTTCACATTACAGGAAAGGTAACACACCTTCTTGTATACTATAATGTCTTTCGAGCATATAGTTTTTTGCCATATACTATTTACTTAACAAATAGGAACATACAAAAAATGTAATATATATAATTTGCTTATATGATATTCAAGAGCAAGACGTCTTCTTTAATAACAAACCCCCCTCCCCCCTTTTTTTGAGAAGGTATTAGCCTCGTTATATTACAAAGTATAAGCTAGAACAGTGGAAGAGCTTCATCACTAAAAGCACGAATTTTTCTCATAAAGTTTTGGCCTTAATGGTAACACATTAGTCCTAAAACAACCATGTCTTGACTTCAGGTTGCCCAGAGTCCATATTCAATGTAAGGTGGTTGGTGACAGAATCCAACAAAGGAATGTTGGTGTGGTATGTGCATCATATGTTATTTTGGGATTTTGGTTTGGTGGGTGCATCATATCTTCAATCTGATGCTGCTAATATGGCACGATGTAAACATTGCTTCTCGCTTATCAGAAAAACTCATTAGCTAAATGGAAGGACTTATATAAGTGTTATTTAATCTCCAGCAATAAATCAGAAGACGAACAAGTAAGGGCTCTGAATAAACGAGCAGATGAACAAGGTGTTCAACAAGGGTGAACACCGCATGCTAATGATCATCAGTATATGACCCAAGCTTAATAAACAAGAAATGTCATTTTTTTTTTGGTTGACCATGAATGCAATGACAACTCAATAATTTTCTTTTTATTAATGTTCATAGAAATTGGCACCACTGTCATGGGCCAAGTTGGCTGTCCAAATACCAAACTAAAAAAGTATGAACGTCTACATGTAACCATCACCTTTAAGGAGAGGATACGTACCTACATCATAGATAAACATGTATTATAGCAATATATTAATATTGCACATTAAATCATTGTACATGGCATCCCACATATTGAGAACTTAAACCATTGAATAAAAACCCCCCAGACCCCCTCCTCTCCCAAGTTGTTTTTATGATATTCGTGTAAGGGCACCCATCTAGAGTCTCAAGTCATTGGATGTCGCTTTTCGCAATCTTAGCCATTGTTAGGTGTGATACATTTTTTGAAAAGTTTCAATTAAGTATTAGTTAGAAATACAAAATTGTTGCAAAGGTTATGGAAGGTGTTGGCATATCATGTATGTATCCTTTTACTGTTAGACGCTCTGTACAAATATTACCAAAAATAACTTGGGGAGGGGGATCTCGAGGGGTTTTATTCAATGCTTTATTTTCCTAACATATGGGATGCCATGTACAATGATTTAATGTGCAGTATTAATACATTGTTATAATACATATTTATATAGAGAAAATTCTAAAAATGCCCCTGTTTTTCTACATAATTGTCCAAATGCCCCTGTTTTCTTCGTATTTGTTAAAATGCCCTTACAGCATGTACGCTTATCCATTTCAGCCTCGTTCTAGAACTCTTTGGCCTTGTTCTTTGTTCATTCGTCCAAAATATAGCTTGCATCAATCCACAATATGTGACAAGAGGAACTCCGAATAATCTGAGCTACGGGGAGTAAGAATCCGGCAGGTTTTGAGGATGATCCTCCTTAATCTCTGAAACATTGTGAGAAGAATGTTGGTGGTTTTGGTTTGTTGTAGAAGCTTCAAAGAAAAAGCATGGCTCAAAAGGCCCATGCAATGGGGCACTGAGGAGAGTTAAACAGGATTTTCTATATGTGGCGCTGCATTTTCTAGGATTTTCTAGTTATTGACTACATCGCTCATTCTGTCGATGGCAAATCCGTCTGCATTTTAGAAGCTTAAGCCAGCTTAGATGCCTGGCATATTTCCTGATACAAACTATAACTTCGTCATAGAGTTGCCTCGGATGCAAAATCTCTTATAGCAAGACATAATTTTCCCTTCTCAGCCTTTCATTTTCGTCCAACACGCTAATTATATTACCTCCACATGGAAAAGAAGTCCTGACCTAGATTCCTCCATCATTCAAAACGGCTGTGCATTACTTTGTGTTGCTATGGCTTGTCATGGCCTCCAGTCTAGTTCTACTTATTTGCATTTCGTTTGCTTTGCAAGCTATTTCTGACATCGATTTCATTTGCTTTGCAAGCTATTTCTGACATCGATGGAAATGGCATAAAAATTAGGGGCATTTTAACAAATACTAAGAAAACAGGGGCATTTGGACAATTATATAGAAAAACAGGGGCATTTTTAGAATTTTCCCATTTATATATCATGTAAGTGTACATGGGTCCATTTTTGGGTTGCCCCTAGGGGGGCAAACCCTTGTTTATGTGGGCTTTTGGCATATCCTAGGTATATGCTGGAATATACCTAGGATATGCTATGACTGCTCAAAACCTACTCTTACCTGTAAACTCTCGGTGGCCATTGTTGCCGCATCTACCGGTGTGGGGAACTGGATTAATCGGCACCGCCAAGCATTAGAAACGAGGTCCATAAGTCGGGTGTGGGAACTAGTGTTAGAAGAAGGGAGAATTGGAAGAATTTATCTCCCACCAAGTTTAGAGCGTCGCCTATTTCATATCGGCAGGAGAAATAGCGGATGAATACTGAGGATTAGGATGAGTAGGAAGGAGGAGTTGTCAACACACGTAAGCTTTGGGCATGGCGTCATCTTGTACAGAGGCATTTCGCATTCGACCCAATGTTTATCCGGTGGCGTGAGGCAAAATGTGGATGGTAAGTTTGTTTCACTAATCTAACTTCAGAGATCTAATCATTTCATATTTGCGCTTTAATATCTTTGGAAAGATCTAAGTCTCAGAATGTTCACATTTTGGCAGAGTTACGGAGCGATCTGGTTAATGGTTGAAAATAAATGTAGCCAAGATTGATGCTTTGATCCTTGACAGTTGTGAGGTAAACGCAATGCAAGCATGATTTGGTTTTCCTTTAAAGTCGGGCTTCCTAAGCCTTGATGTTTGCTCTAGTGGATTGTAACGTTGATAGTAAATGCATCTCTGTTTTGGGTCCTATTTCTTATATTTGTTGCTATTAAATCTTGCAGGTGGAATTATCTCAGGCAGCTCTATATTGTCGTAGGTTGTCGTAGTTGATCCTTCTGCAGCAACTAGGAGATGACTGTTTGGCAACCACCGCAAATGCATGTCCCATGATACAATCACTTATATTGGCTTCTTGCCTGTCTGTGGGGCCAGTGGGGCTGTTGGCGCTGGACAGACTGCATGCATTGAAAGTGTTGGACTTATTGTATACTTTTCTAACGAATCTATCACCCATGTCTGCAAGATGCTCTTATTTGAGGGTATATATTCTACTTTTCTCAAATTTTTTTAAGAGGATGTTAAATGTTGATGATATTTGTCTTGTGTTTGTGCTTCTATAGGTATTGAAGGTTTCAACATGCAAATATCTTGCCAAGATGTCCTGTTGCCTTGCTTGGTGGAAACGTGCTACTCTAATTCATTAAAGTGATTTCGTGCAACCACTGTTCTTATTCATGGATACATTCTGTTCAATACAAGCCATGCTAAGTTTCGTGTTTTGGACATCATGCTTAGGTCATGAGCATGTAATCTATCAAATGTGCAGTAAATAAATGATTATTCTGCCTGTATGATTTCTTAACACATTTATTTTGTTAGGAACCGATCGACCTAGTGTCTAAGTCAACCGCTATGACAATCATTAAGTCGCTGCCAATGTATACGACTCCTTCTATGCTGATTGACGATGATGCTGGCATCTCTAATGATGTTAAATTCTTATTTAAACTTGGTGTTGTCCCTTTTTTCCAGTTTGGAAGTTTTGTAAGATTTGCATTCATTGTCCCATGGATTCAAAACTTTTTACATGGCTTTTCTAAAAGCCAGTGTAAATCTATCTCGTTTCCATCTCGGTTTGGGCAGCATACTAAGGTTTCCAGTCTGGAAATGCACTGCAGAAGCTCTTTAGTTAGAGGTGTTGAAATAGCATTCAAGTGATTTTTTCTGCTGAATTGGAGGTATTTGCAAGATTGGACACACGCGTTGTGTATTTATACTAAGTCTGTATCCTCCAAATATGTCATTTCGAGGGCCTGCTCAAAAGGCTTAGATGTTTTGCATCTGTTCATTATACCTTTATGCGCTTTTTCAAGAGATCATAAAGTAGAGAGAGTCAGGAAAAACACAAGGTAACACTGTATGTTCTTGCAGACCTAGTCAGGGCAAGGTAGTGCAGAACATAGTTTTATGAGATTTGTTGATATCAGGACTTCACATATAGATGTGTCATCCTGCATAAACGCGCATTGCATAAAATTGACAATATGCAATGAATTCCAGAGTCCAAGCAAAAGCTGGATGCTACTTTCTACATGACAACGATTCTACATGTTATATTCCATCATTCAGTTTCTAGATGCTATTATGAAGCATTCATCTGCAGGACTCTCGGGATATCAAGGAATATTGGCTCACACGATAAGAGGTTAGAATTGACACTAGGTTAGAATTGAATATCTATGTTCAGTGTGCATGCAATTCTTTCTGTTTATAAGGAAAAATATGGATAGATATATTCTTTATGTATTACTTGGGCATGCTATGACCGAAAATCGCAGTCAAGCAAAGGATCTGCTGAAAGACAAAGATTTATTTATGCAAATGAAGGGAGAAACCTTTATTTCTGCAAATGAATGGAGAAACCATGGCTTTGCACTAACTTTTTGTGATGTTCCAAGTATTTATATGGTATATATATAAATATACTGACACGTCACGCAGTAAAGATACGCCACCATGGGGTATTTTAACCTAGGGGGTTGACCTAAAAGGGATTAATTTAGCTATGCTCAATTAATAGAGGGGTAATTAAAGGATAGTTACCTAAAGTTAAAGAAGTAGTATTTAATTAACTTAAATAGAATAAATGAATAATTAGGAAGGCGCCACTTGGCCAAATTCGATTGGCCAGCAAGGGAATGCTAACTTGGGTCATCAAACTGGATTCCTATCCCATTTGGCCCCAAAATCGAACCAGGAGGAGCAGCTGCTGAGCGCCCAAGTTCCTGAGAGATGGAGATGCCTGAGATACCTCATGATAACGGATCCAGCAGAAACTCGGGTTAGTGGATAGATTAGCTTGATATCTCTAGGACTAGCGCTTCAGTCAGCCTTCTCTGGTTGTCTTTGTCTAGGATTAACCCTTCTTTGGTACTTATAATTATATTTCAATTATGGATTATGCTTTGTTAAGGATGGATGGATGAATCTATGATAGTATCTCTGTTAGCCTTCCGGAAAGCAGGGATTAAAGGGGGGTAGAGACCTCTGTGCCTCATGTTCTTAGTATGCTCCTAGTGGTTTCCTTAGCTCCCAATTAATGTGGCCTGTGCACAAGGGACCACCGAGTCGTGGATGCTATGGAATTGCTTAGCACCAGAGAAGGGACGCAGTGGTGAAGTGGGGGTGGGGTCTTGCACGAACATAAAAGGCTCTTGGGACTCCTACAATGGGCTAGGTCTGACACTCCCTAGGTGCAGAGGTGTGACCCGTATGGGGCATCCTGTACTTTGAAGATAAAGTTAGGGGAGTAGGTCGGGTACGGATGCGGGGGTCGCTGATGCGGCACGTATTCTCTAGCTCACCCATGGAACCGCTGTGATCCTGGAAGGGGACACTTCCCTGACCTGCCTCATCGGACCAGGGCTTCATGAACCCTGGAGTAGGCTCGAAGGGTGATACCTTGAGTCTGCGTCTCCGGAAGGCTATAGTGATGCCATAGCATGATTCGACTCATCTGCAAAGTGTGCATAGGAGGGGCGGATGGAGTGGACAACCCTAGCCGATGTTCTATGCCAGCCAACGCCATGCCAAGATTCGGTCTGCTGAACTCTTGAGACCTAGCCGTCAGTCGATCCTCACTGGAGTCTGAGCTAGGGTAGAACCATGGGTTTTGGGGTGTTTTCCCTAGTATTAAATGCATCTTCTCTGTTATTATCGGTTGGATGGATGTGCCACCCTTCGTGGTGGTATTTATGATATGATTATGCCGTATGCTAACCTTGTATTCACGCTTCCGTGACATAGGAGCCCCATTGAGGCGTGGGCCGAATGACACCTCCGTGTCCTTCACCCGGGCATCTCTCTACGAATGGTCCGAGTTAGACGGAGGGCCCTGCTCATGGTGAGCTGATTGCCATGGGAGGGGGAAGTCCCTGTATATATACGTCCGGAGCGCCGTATATATTCAGGGAGCGTCACAGTGGTATCAGAGCATGATTTTGGTGGACCAGATCATTGCACTGGCCATGTTCTAACTCGATAGAACGTTAAGTAGTTGGGGACTTTGACATAGAAAAACTCCTCTAGAGCCTTGTAGTTAGTTGTTTGAGGCCAAGAATGTTGTTAGCAGGTCTTTGTGAGGGAGATTTAGTGGTATAACGGTAGAAAGTCTGTGCAGTTAGACAGGGCAGGGTCCCTTATTTCAAAATGCCATAACTTTCTCTAGGAAGCTCGGAATCACAAAATTTTTGTTCCATTGCGTCGAGGACCCTCGAATTAGCTTAGGACACCTTCTGGTTGGCTATAAATGGTGAACAGGTGGACCGAAACCCAAAATCGGCGCACTTGGGTAAAAGCGAGTTTCTTTCGCGATTTTAAAGGCCAAAATACCCAAGCCCGCTGGTTTGACTGCGCGTTGACTTTTAAAAAAAAAAAAAAAAATTTAAAGAGGCGGGATTTTGGACGTGAATGTTCTAGAATTTTTCTACATTTGTTTTTTTTTAGGGTTTTCGCTTCTAAGCAAACGCACGAGCCCATAGCCGCCGTGCACGTCCGCATCTATTCCACCAACCCCTTAGTGCCGCCATAGCCGCCTTTGCTTACAGCCTCCGACCGCGACCGCTACATTGTGGAGAGATGGCGAGAACCAAAGGAACTAAGAGTTATGCTACCTGTAGCATCCCGCAGCTCTTTGTTGCGCTTGGAGACAACATCAGTGACACAGAAAAGGGTCCTGAGAAGACCGAGCTCCTCTTGGAACAGCTCGTCCTAAGGTTCCTTGAGGGCGACCGTATACCATATCCCATTTTTCACCTTACAGAGAGGTTCCTGGTTAAGCTCAATGCCGAAGGGCAGACTTACACCCTGGTAGAGCAGGAGGACCAAACCCTAACCTTAGTCAAGTACTACCCTGCGGATATGGCCCAAGATGCTGCAGAGGCCGAGGCTCAGAGGGTAGCCACTGGGATAATGGCCATGCGGCTCACGAGGAAGACCTTAGGGAGACAGCTCGCGCAGACCCGGCTGTTAGGGGTCGGGAATATCAGTATTTGGGTCGGGGAAGAGCCATATGTCGGCGGCTTGATTTCACAATACCCCCGTACTATTATAATGAGGATGCCCAGATTTTCATTTGGGAAGATGTTTCCCCATCGTTCCCGCAGGAGGTTCTGCAGGAAATTGAGTTTGATATGGCGGCCTGGCCTGATCGATACGTTGCAGAGATTCGTAGAAGGACAGAAGTGCGTCTCCTACGTGAGCAGCATGCAGAGCGGGAGGCAGCTCGGCTAGCCAAGGAGCAGGCTCGGAAAGCTGCCGAGGAAGTTGCCAGATCTACTGAGGAGGCAGCGAAACTAGTAGCAGAGGCTGATACTCGGGTTGAGGAGCCTGTTAACCGTTTCTACCGGCGGAAAAGGAAGACCACCAGCCCGACTCGCTTGGGGTCACAATACAAGACCCAACTCCAGGTGATGGGTGGGGTTGCAAAGAAGAAAGAGGACACTCGACGAGACACCTTAGTTGAGCGAGCCCGACACCCGGCCACAGGGGGAAAGTCACTTCCTCTTATTCCCCCTCCTCGACCAAGGAAGCCCCACCGTTTAAGGTCGGATCGTGGCCTTAAGGAAATCCGATAGTATCGGAAGTCCGCGGAGCTTCTCATCGAAAGTTGCCGCTTTTATTTGTTCTCGAGATCGCACAGAATTCAAGACCGACCTTAGGTTCCGGACTCATGCCATCTTAGCCCTTCAGAAGCAAACCAGGACTATCCGTCAGCGCTTCTTGGCGACACAAACCTTTGCGCCATACATGCCAAGCGTGTGGCCATTATGCCCAAGGATTTGGCCTTGGCACGAAGGATACGTGGGGAGAGGCCCTAGTCTTCCTCAATTTTTGTAATATATGTTGTATCTTTTTGTATATCCCGTTTTGTGATTAATGTAAAATGTTTTCTTAACAAATGTTTTTACTACTTCATCCGTGCATGCAACCAACATATACAAAACTCCAACTCAAAAAAAAAAAAACTACTTCTCAATAATAGAAATAATAATAAAGTCATTCACTTTAGGGAATATTCCCTTTTAAAGGTCTCACTTTTCCTTTTAGGGTTTCCAATATTGTGATAAGCTCCTCCCTTTTCTTCTCCTCCTCCTCCTAGAATCGCTATGGATCATAACCAGCGCCAGCAATGGTACCACGATGGTGAGCAATGGGATCTTGATGTTCCCTTTGAGCATCTCCATCCCTACTTGTCATCGCCTCTATGCCGACTTCTTGGAGTTCTACATCCAAGAGATTGTGCCCCAGTGCACCCCGTATGGCAACCCTCCTCAGCTTTACCTCCACAGATCCGTCCTTATGCAGATGCTTGGGGATGACCGCCATGCCGAAGATACACTTAGGGGTATTCAGCGCCGTGCTAGGCATGCTCCTATTCTTTAGCTTGGACGGCAGCAGACCTATTTTGAGGCCCGCTTTGCCTTGGCCATTCTTATGGACCAATATGTGGAGTTTGATTCCACTCCATTGGAAAAAGGGAAGTTACCTATTTCTGATGATCCAGAGGAGGATGAGCGCATCAGCCATACAGATTTTGCTCGATGGAAGCAGCTCGCCACCGAACCGCCCATTGTACGAACCCAGGGTCGCAAGCTTGCGGGGCTAGATGCACTTCCCCCAATCATTCACAATGGTCGAGAGTATTTGCTCCTCGATGACATTATGTGGGCATATCACGTCATCGCCAACCTCCCACACATGACCAAGGACCTAGTCCTGTATGAGCTCGCCGAATATTGTCAAGATGACATCATTGACTTCTCCCTTCCTGATTATCCTGCGGAGGTCCAACAGCTACTTAGGTTTCACCCTGAGGACCTTGCACCTGTTGAGATCTTGCTACAGCTAAGGCATTTGATGCTCCAAGATCCCCCTTCTCCGCCACCTGAGGATGCTTTTGCTGCCATGGGACCCCACATTCCTAATATTAACGAGGTGGCCATACCAATGGAGGAAGATGAAGAGGGGGAAGAGTTGTGTGATAACAAGGACCATCTGAAAGAGGATAAGGAAGAGGCCTATGCGGAGCAGGTACATGTAAATCTCGAAAGGGAGATAGCGACTTCCACAAATCCAGACGTAGTAGCTTTTAAGAACCACCTTGCACAGTTCTTCCTTTCAGCTTTTCGCCAGGGCCAAGTGTTATTCTTTGTTAGAGCTCTCGCTCCTGAGGCTGAGGCATCTTTTTGGGCACTGAAGGCTTTGTCAGTTACGGCAGGACACCGGAAGCTTCCTGCAAATCTCCATTCTGCCGTACTTGTGAGTCGTGACTTGGCACTTGCTGCTTTAAGCCAGGACATTGCGGCTTGGATGAGCATGAAAATGCTCGTGGCAGCACCCTTAGCTACTGCTTTTCTTCCTGCAGTTGCCTCAACCGCCGCACTCACCATTAGGCCCGGTGTCGCGCTACTTCGCCAGCGGGAGCCACCATCTCCTACCACAATGGATCAGGATGCGGGGCCTAGCTCCTAGTCCTTCCTAGTATATATTCTATGGGTCTAGCCTTTGGGCTACTCAAGCGTATGTAATCCTTGATTGGCATTACCTTTGAGGAGCCATCACATAATATATATACTGTTTTCTTATATTTCATTGTATTGTGGAGTACCATTGAATTGTCTTTCTCCTACAATGCTTATCTCTCCCCCTTAGAGTTAGAGTATAAGAAATCGTTTAAAATTGTATATTCATTCTTGCCGTCTTACAGACGATGAGCTCGAAGAAATCGAGGACCGAATAACCCACAAATTACGAAGGGACGATCAGGTACCTCCCGACCAGGACTACGGTCAACAGTATCGGGCGTATCAGGATCGGAATGATGGGTATGAAGTAGGGGAACCCGTGGAAGAAGGAGAGCCCTATGATTCAACTAAAGGCTTGGAAATAGTCAATATCCTCCGTGAGCGCGCCTTTGAGCATCTTCAACAAACTCTTCGTCGTACCTGGGATTACTGGCACATGACGATGCACGAGGCTTATGCCGACGCCAATGACCATTTATGGCAGCTCTTTTATGCGCTAAGAGACCTTTTTAATTTACTCACCATTAGTCCTACGTTAGACTACCAGTACGTTATCATCCAGGCATGGGCTCGCTACAAGGTAGTCAGGGCAGTACGGGAGAGCATCCGTTACTCTATCCTGTATCCTTTTGCGCAGCCCTAAGCCTGATTTCTTCAGTTTTGTTGTTGTTATGGCTAAGTGTGAGTTGGTTAAAAAATTGCCCAATGTATAATCACTACTTTTGTGTTGTACAACTTTAAGTTTGTTAAAAAACACACCCCCAATGTAATTACCACTTTGACTTATAATAAAGATCTTTTCTTCAATTCTCTTGTACTGTCTTTATTATTGTTTCCTAGCACTACTCAAAATGATCTTCTTTGTGAGACTTGATATCGCCGTAATTCTGCTTATACCTTCTTATGGTTAATATAGACGGTGCACGTAACGCCTCATGGCAGGTTCCCTCGAATGCTAGTAGGCTAACACCTGAGCAAGAACTTATGTTGATGAAGCGGCAGTTAGTAGAGCTACAGGCTTATGTGTTGAATGCCAACCCTCCACAATTTGCACCTAAAAACGGACCGGAGTTACCTCCGTTACCGCCAAGTCCACCACCACGCTAGCCCACCGCACCGAACCGTGCCCCCGTACCCGCACAAAAGAGGCACCGTTCCAAACGCCGTCGAAGCTCGTCTGCAGATAGTGCCACATCCTCACAATCAGCCATTCTGTGTCTTCGGAGTCGTCTATATCGTCTGGTGACCATGCAAAGGCCCGAAACAAGGAGTACCGTAAGACGGTTGATACGTCCATTACCAGTATATGGAAAAACAGAAAATTGGCTCAGTTTGATGGCAAATCAAGAGGCGGGCTGAATGCAGAGTCTTGGTTGGACGAGATGAAGGAGTTCGGAAAATCCTATGGGATGACGGAGAAAGATACAGCAAAGTTGCCACTACAAACCTTATGTGGGCCGCCAGATTTGGTGGAAGGGCTATGTTAGAGCCAAGCATCTAGACGTAAGCGCATGCAAGTTCAAAAGTTTACCAAAGTTTTTAAGTCGCATTATGCCGCATGCACAAATGCCAACAGTATTCGACTTTTACGGTTGGAGCGTATGGTATGTCGGGCCAGGCCTACACAGATGAATTCATGCGCTTGAGGTCAGATGTCCCGTGTATGAACGAAAGAGGGGCGGTGGAGGGCTATATTGAAGGGTTAGCCCCTCAATTAAACGAATGGTTAAGGCCATAGACCCAAGTCGGGGCCATGCAGAGGTGAGGCTAAGTCATTGAGCCTTGAAGGGAGACACCAAGAAACCAGTACCAACTCCCCGCCTCTTACTCTCAGCCGCGCCTGTACACACCTTACAAGCCCCGCTCACCAAGTCCCGGGCCTTCTCGGCAGAACTCTAACGGCCGCCAAAAGAAAGTCACCGTCAACGTGCGAGATAAACCGAACAATGTCGGTAACGCAGCTCGAACCTCTTACGCCTATTGCCAAAGAGGCCCGAGAGCAGCCCGCAAAGAGAAGGCATGTTACAGTGTATGGCGGCTCGGCACTTCATGCACTTGCCCTTATGTCACACTGACGCCCCACCGGCCATGGCCGACCTTGATTGGGATGATCTCGAAGTCTACACCACCTTGTTTGGGGTCCGGGTTCGAACTCCCGAAGACAACCCTCTGTGGAGGACCCGTGGATCTAACAGAGAGTCCGGGACTATGTCACGCTGGATTTGCAAGAAGAGAAGAAGAAGAAGAAAACAGAACAAAATGAGAGAAAGATGATAAGCTTCCTTGATATCAATGATGAACATACATGAGCTCTCGCAATAGAGAGAAAACTGAAAGGAGACAAGACTCAAAACTCATCTAAAAAACTCATGTGCTAGCTCTACTCATATATATAGTACAATGGCCTTGGGCCCAATATAGACACTCGATGATCTCTGTGCCGACTCGGAAGGAGGCCTGATTTGGTGAATGTTGGCGGTGCCTCTTGAAGTGCCTAGAATCACTGACGCCGACGCTGGTGGTGACGGGCCGTCACTTGTCCGAAAGCGCCTCTTGTTGACGGCCACAGGCTTTGACCGCGTGGTCCGGGCCGCTTGGGGCTTCACCGAGCCTTTGATGGCTGACCCGTGGCTGACTGAGGATCCTTGAGCTTGACCTGGTCTGTTGTATGCATGAATAGTCCCGTACTGTGAGGCACGTGACTAACACTCCCCACCAAACGACACTGAGTGAAGAAAAGGAGGAAGTGTTTCAGGGGAAGCCATCTGTTCGAAAGTGATCCTCACGGGAGTGAGGACGGGCACCATTATGGTAATCGGGCTAATGAGATCCCGGCGTGTTTGAAGAGCGTGAGGAGTGTTTTGGCCAAGGGCGTGATCTCGCATCAATAAGAAAGCGAGAGCGCACCATGTCTTCAAGGGGGCGCTGGTAGGCCTCAAGAAATGTAATCGACATTCCATGAGGAGACAGTCCGAGGCCAAAGGCACCGACAATCGCATTCGGCATTTGGATTGCAAAAAAATGGGACGCCGCCGATTTAAGGAGCTTAGCAAAATGCATTTGAGGGCAGCACAAAACCGCTTGAAGATGGACCAAGGATCGTGTGAGGTGGTGGCATTCTCGCAAGAAGGTGTCAAGACCATGAAGCGCATCCGCCGCCGCTGCCAACCACGCCATTAGCAATGTAGATCCAATTCGTGGTGGTATCCGTGAGTGGCACCTTCTTCCCAATGTGAGCGGGCGAACAAAACGTGGATCCCACCGGAGATCCGCCGAGATCCGAGGTGGAGTCCATCCCAAGATGACCATCCATGACTTTGGTCCAAAAAGGAAGACGCCAATCGAAGTCAGAAACCTCGGCGTGGAGGGACGCCCAGGGAAGCATAGGGAGAAGGAACCATGCCCGTGGGCGGTTGCCGAGCCGCCTCCCCTGAATTGATCGACAAGATCCGGATCAAGAGCTTGACACCAACGATCCCAAAGAGAAGCAGAGAGTTGAGAGTTGACAGAGGGCTATCCCATCCCGTGGGGACCGCCTTGCTATCCAACGTGAGCTCGTAATTGATTGTATCCCATGAGGTGCTGCATATAAATTTGTGCATAGGGAAGATCCTGATGTCCTAGATACTTCCTTATTCGTTGCGGCGCTTAAACCGCCGAGAGATAAATGATTGGCAAGCTCAGCATGTACTCCTCGATGAAGAGTTTGGGTCCGAAAGCAGATCCGCAAGATATGGATTGTTATCCCCGGCACCCATTGCACGCAAAGGTCACCCCGAAAGAGTGGGCGTGGGCCCATTTCCGGGCGTTCCCAGATATCACCCGATAGAAATCATGAAATATGTAAGCCATGGACTGAACAACTCAAGGTGAGAAAGTCCGATCGGCACAAAGGTATGAGATCAAAGACCACAAGGGCACAAAGACAACCCTTTGTCTTCAATGGAGAGTTCAGGCCAACCAAGAAAATCGACACCGCCGGGGAATATCCATTGTGTCCATCTCGCCGCATGCCACTTCGAAAGGAAGAGGTGGCGGCGAAAAACCACATAATCGTGATAGCGTGAAGGAACCGGAAGTCCAAAGGCATTCTCTAAGAATGGCTGTATGGCCGCCAAGTTTTGCTTGAGCCTCATCACCGATCAATAGCTTGTCGTAGCTGTTGTTCAAGATCACGATCCGGTTGTCCCGCTCTAGCAAAGAAAGCGGATCGGGTCACGGACCCGCTTCGAGAAGTGTTGACCGGGAGGAGGATTTCCCCCAGTATTGAGACGGGCACCCGCAATCTCCGCCATCCAAGATCTTCTCGCTTCGCACCTCCTCGTAGTTTCATCTTGAAGAGAGGTGAGTCGAGAGGTTCTGTAGAAAGCCGAGCCGGCCAAGGAGGCAACTTGAGCGCCCCGTGGCTGAAAGGTTTTGAACTTGAGTGCTGAAATTTTCACAAAGTTCTGAGTACAAGGCGCTGAGCTTAGCAATATCTCGGCCCTTGGTACTCGTGAGAGCTGCTTTGACTTGTTGTGCTCCAATAAAGTCTGAATTTCATTGAGCCGAGCCCTGCTGATCTCATGCAAGTTGGTCGACTTGAGCTTGTGCACTTTTGAGATCCGCATGAGCCCGTAAGAGAGCTTCATGCTTGTCTTGAAGTTTGGCCTCCAAAGTTGCAACTTGGGCAGCTTGCGTGCTTGAAGGTCCCGTGTACCGCATCGAGGCCTCTAGTGCCCGCTGAACCCCGCCATAAGAGCCGCCTTGGGATTCTTTGTAACTTGAGAGCAGCAGCCTGAGCATCCCGGCCGATAATCGATACAACAACCCACGAGGGTGTTGTGGTGGTGGAGCCGGCCGTTGCCCCGGTTTGTGATGTTTGGGAAAAATGGTGTGAACCGGATGGTGTAGCGAGGAGGAGACAAAGGACATGGGTAAAAAAGGACTTTGGACATGACCGAGGGAAGACGGCGCGAAGTGCCAGCCTTTGGTGAGTTATTGGAAGGGAGCGGTTGAGTGGAATTATGAGAATTTTGTGGTGTGGGAGGGAAGTAATGACGGATGAGGGCTTGAAAGTGGCCTCCCACGTAAACTTCAGAATGGAAGTGGCACCTCGGCGGTCCATTTCTTGGAGAAGACGATAGAACATCATTTGGGGCCAATCTATGTGGTGGTTGGAGTGTGTAGCGTGATGACCAGGTTATAGAAAGGCTTATTGATATGGGTGTTCTTGATAGAATACCCAAGGAACTTGCGCCACGTAAATTTAACAAAGGTTTCGTGGAGGCTTGTCGATATTGGTCGACGATGGACATTGGCATGATAAGCGTGTGCACCAAACTCGCGGACATCGGTGATCCCGTATGGCGCACTCATGATACACAAGGGGTGTGCAAGGGAATATGAAATACCCTCGTAAATCAAATGTTGAGTCACCGAAATGGTGGTGCCATCGACCACGCGGTGTAGCCTTGGGGTCGTTAACGATATTGGCGATGAACCGCCAACCGGGTCGATTTGGAGCCTAAGTTCCATTTGAGAGAATTTGTAAAGCTTGTGTCGCTCAAATGACGCCTTTATTTGGGCCAACAAGGGCTTCACCTGAAAGTGGGCCAAAGAAAGATACAGATGCAAAAAGAGCCGGATCCTTGGGAGCAAAGAGTTTGAAGTGTAGAAAATCTTGGGGCAGCCATGGTAACGATTTGCGTAAACGAAGAGTGATTCCAAAGGCGAGGACGAAAGTCGAAAGCACCTGAGGACAAAGGCGCAAGAAGAACGAAAAGGTTTGTTTTAGGGCTTATAAACCGGAGGCTTAAGAGGTATGAAGAGGGCTAAACCGAGCCGCTGATGGTGCCGTGTGTCGAAAAGATGCCAAGAAGTGTATTGAGAGGCAAAAATTTGGCTAAGTCCCAAAAACATAAGGGAGAAGCAATGAACGGTGAGGATGAGACGGAAAGAAGGATCGAGGTGACAGGGCAAAGGACACACATTAATGTTCGACGGGCGTGAAAAGAAGGAATTGCATTCAATGCGTGGGCAACTCGGCGGGATATCATTAAAAGGAATGTGTCAAGGTACCATGGCTAGATATGCTACGGAGAAAAGATTCTCATTTTAGAAACAAAATTTTGCATTGCAAAACACGCTATGCATTTGTGTGATTGGTCCACGCCGACAAGGAGTTCCTCGCTTGGCTATATAAGACTAACCGAGTAACGGCGGCATCCGGATGGCGCCAAGATGGCCGCCGCCGGGTTTGAACGAGGACCGCACTATGCCCACTTAACCGCCGAGTGGATTACCCGCAAGATGAATTGTTCGATCTTCTAGCGCCGCCACAACCGCGGGGCATCGAATGGACGGCTGGTGTGCCGGGATGGTCGAACATCCCGACCGAAGACCAACGGATGGAGGTGGTTCTCACCTTCGGCTGATCCCGAAAGCGTAACCTCTACCATCTCCTCTCAAGATCACCTCTCCTCCCCAACCCGAGTAGAGGGTTTTTCCTCTTAGGACTTAGTAGATAGGGCTCGAGCCCGCTTTTTGTATATAGGGCGCGCCCATAGCGAAATAGCCGGGTCAGCCCACATTTTGTAAAAAAAAAAAAATCCACTATAATATAATATACCGCTTTCTAGTCACTTTCGTGGTGTTTGCTTCTTGAACTCAGACTCGCTTTGTTGATGTTCGCCGTGTGATGAAATGTTTTGAGACGAAAACCATTAACCAATGTAGGTAATGGAGTGCCATCTAACTCGCCAGCTTGGAAAACGCTTGGTCTAACCACTTGAACAATTTGATAAGGGCCAAGCCAACTAAACTTGAGTTTACCCGAAAAATTTTTGTACTGAATCATAAAGAAGAACCAAATCGCCTTCTTTGAATGTTTTTGTCTTCGACGCTTGTCATGTAAAGATTTTTGCAACCGCTGTCCATGAAGAACACGAATATAAGCATCCCGGGCCGGTTCATCCAACTGTTCTAATTGATAGACCCTTTCTTTGAGTGCAAAGCAGGGATTATGAGCAAGAGCCAGCTTGAAAACGGAGTGTTGGAAGGATGTATTCAAACGGCATGAGAGCTTCCCCGACCATAAACCAATTTAAAAGGAGGTGACCGTAGCAATCTTGAAACAAGTATTGTAGGCCCAAAGAACAAGAGGGAAGTTTTGTCCGCCAACTGCATGGAAGCCACCACAAATTTTCTTGAGAATGGTGACCGAGTTTTGTTGGTGCTTTCAGCCAAACCATTACCTTGAGGATAGTAAGGTGTGCTCTTGTGATGATGTATCGAGATAATCCGCCAGCCCTTGATAGTATGATTGATGAAATGAACACCACGGTCCACCGACCAGCCCGTGGGGCAGCCAATCGCGGATAATTTGTTGATAGAGGACCCTAGCCGTGCTTGCCGCAGTTGTTGTCCGGAAGTGCACAAGCTTCCGCCCATTTGGTAGCGTGAGTCGCGAGAACCCGTAATGTAACGGCACGGGTGCCGCCAAGAGGAGGATCTATAGGTCCCACAAAGTCCATTCCCCATTTGCCGGGGAAGTGGCGCGGCGACCGGGCGCCAAGGGAAGAGCGCCACGGGTCGGGCGCCCCACCACCGGCAAGCGCCACACGCGGGGGCGGGCGGAGCATCTTTGAAGAGCGTGGGCCAATAATACCCAAATGAGAAGGATTTTTTGCGCGTTGTGGTGTCACCATGAAAATGACCACCACCGAGCCCCTTGATGAGCTTCTCGAACAATATCCGAACTTCATGAGGTAGAACACAAATATCGGGCGGATGGTGTCCTTACCCTTTTGTAGAGATGTCCCGCAACCATGGTGTAGTCACACGACCTCTGAGAAATTGATGGCGACGGATTGTCGCTATGCAGAGAGAGCCGCCTCGCCTTTCGGGTGGAAGAGCACCCGAGGAGGTACCGCTGAAAATCATGGAACCAATGTGGTGTTGCCGCGACTAAAAAGAGAGTCGAAAGCATCGTGAAAGGCGCCCGAGACTCCGGGCTTGAGGGATCATCCGCGGTGGATGCGGAAAGATAATCCGAATCTACATGAGATTTGCCCGCCTTTATGAACGATTTCAAAAGGAGCAAATTTTGAGAAGAAGGACCCAACGAGCAATGCGCCCGTATGGGGACTTGTTGATCAAATAGAGGAGTGCTTGGTGGTCCACAAAGAACTTGATTTGATCTGCCCAAAAGGTAATGACGGAAGCGCTGGACACGTAAAATGAGACCCAAAGCTTCACGCCCGCGGGCGTAATAGTTGCGCCGCCAGAATTGAGTTTTCTACCGGGCGAAGCGATTTGGTTTGTCAAGCAGCGATCATATTCTTGAGAAAGAACAGCCCCAATAGCAAACGCCGGACATCTACATGAACGGAAAGGGCTTGTCCCATTGAGGAGGAACAAGAACCGGTGCCCGAGTAAGCAAAAGCTTCACCGTTGGAAAGCAAAGATCCGCCTGGGAATTCCAAGCCCGTGTAGATTCGCCACCCGTGAGTTTATGAATGGGATCCGCAATGGTCGCTAGTCCGTGTATGAAGGTGGAGTAATAATTGACCTTACCCAGAAAGAGCGCGTCTCCTTGATATTGGCCGGTGCTTGAGCCTTGAGCACACAACCGATTTTGGCAGATCCGTGGTGATACCGCTTTGTCGACAACATGGCCTCAACGTAACACCGTAGGTGACGCAAAAAGGTGCATTTCTCGTGATTGAGACTAATGCCTGACTCATCACATTTCGAAGACGAAGTTCCAATTTATCCAAATGGTCAGCCATGGAACTCAGAGGGCAGAGAAGTCATCTTGAAAATTTGCAAGAAGGGATTTTCCTTCATGAAATCATGAAAAACCGAGAGCATGATGCGCTGAAACGCTGATGGAGAGTTTGATAATCCAAAAGGAACCACCTTGTAGGCAAAAAGTACTTCCCGGTGGTGAAAGTGGTCTTGAGTTGATCGATTCTTTGATTGAGATCCGATTGTAGCCGTAAAACCATCCATGAAGGAGTACATCTCATGTCCAGCCACCTCTTCCGTAACCCGGTCGGTGAAGGGAAGTGGAAAATGATCACGCCCGTGGCCCGATTGAGTTTCCGATAGTCCACACAGCACGCGGATCTTACCATTGTGTTTAAGGGCAATGACGATGGGGCTCACCCATTCGTAATGTTTGACCTCATAGATCAAACCCGCAGCAAGGAGTTTGTCAATTTCCCTTCTTGACGCCGATCACGGTAATTAGGGTTGAGCCGGATCGCCGCTGCTACAATCGGGTCGCATCATCGATTTGGTAGGAATGGTGAGTTCCCCAAGCTTTTGTTGATTCCCCAAGATCTTTGTAACCCCAGCGAAAAATGTGTTTGAATTTTTGAACAACTTTGACGGCCCCAAGTACGATAAGGAGCCGGAAGATTGGCAAAGAATGCGACAAAGTTGATTGTTGCCGACGCCCACAATCTCGACTTCGAGTCCGAATATGGGGTATTACTTCAAGATCCCGGACAATGTGTGCGAGGTTGGAGCATAACCGGATGCGCGGCACTTTGGCGGGTGAAAAAGAGGGGTTGCTCGGGCCATCCAGCCAGAGGTTGCTTCATGACAAATAAGTACATCAACAGAGTTGCGGAGGTTCAAAGATCCGAAAAGTGATCAACACGCTGGATTCGATTGCAAGGAGCCGTAGGGTCAAGCAAAGCAGCCACCGGTCCCCGATCAAGAGTCATTTCTCCCCAAGGATCGATATTCGGGTAGGATGACGAGGCGCACTCGCAGTGGAGCCTCGAACTTGATAAATATTCCGAAGCTTTTTCAGAACAGGTTCGAGAGAGAGGGTTCCGCATTGTCAACGTAAATGATCCCCGCCTCGCTTGCAAGTCCATGGTGGCATTGAGATGACCATCGCTGATGACTAACCGTCCGTGGCCCAAGAATGGATACTCTTTGCCCGGCGGAGAAAAGGTCCGGCCGACCAACATTTCATAGTCACCGATCTTCGCCAGCCTTCCAAACCCAAATTCCATGGGGAAGCTGGAGATCACCGATGTTGATGTGAAGAAGAGGTGTGACGCCTTGAGGTCGCGGATATGGCCATTAGCCAACTTGATGTCATATGGGGCACGAAAGAGTTGTGTGATGCCCATTTGTTTGCGGAGTTTATCCGTGATGAGATTGATCGCGCTTACCTCCATCTATTTGAACATGGTTGACTTGTCGACACCCACCGTGGCATGGACCGGGGGTGTAGAGGTAGCTACAACCCAACTAAAACAGCTTGGGAGTGGTAACCGGTCCTTGAGAGCGTGACGAAGTTTCAAAATGGTGGCCAAGCTTAAAGGAATTTTGATCTTGGCTAGCTCCTCTTGGAGTTCTAGAGGCACATGAGAAAAAGGATCCGGCCGTTCCACCGGTGCCGGAGTGCGTGGTAGTGAAGCAAAGAACTTTTTGAGTAAGTCAACCTCGCAAATAATATTGGGATACGCCCGAGAGCGGAGGTTGAGATGTGGAAGGGGTATCTTGTCTTTGTTGAGCTCGTGGTGGCATGAACATTTGCCAATGTGCGCCTTCAGCAGCCTTGCATGAGGTTCAAAAATGCTTTGGCAAACTTTTGGCATGACATGTGGCATGAGCTTCCAAGTCGTGCAAAGTGAACCTTTTTTTCGCCCTCATGAGGAATGGTGTCAACCGCAAAGGCGGTTGGCGCGCCATTCTAATAATGGTCAAGGGACGGATGCCTTGGTCCGGGCGTGAAACTAAACCAACCCAATTTGACTACCGGACCGGAGGATTAAGTGCCCGAAAAATTTCCTCTTGTGCTTGTTGATCCAAATGAGGTTGATTTGTCGGAGCCGGGTTGATAGCGTGATTGCCGAGGCGCCTTTGGTGGCTTCTAAGAACCGGTCTCGCCTTGTTTGCCATTAGCAATCCGTAGTTGGTAAGCCGCGGAGGCGGACCGATGTGGTCCGATTTTGTGCCGTGAAGCCGCACTGAACTTGTGGAAGTTGAGGACACGCCGGGTGGTATGACCCCATTCTGACAAAGGATAACACCGAAGCTTTAGAAGGATCAAAAGGAGGACGGGGTTGGATCCCCGTGGTTGCCCCCGCTGGCCGATAGAGTTGAGTGGGTTGCACCCGGGCGGTGGTCACGATAGTGCGATTGTTGCCGAGGTGTGGTTTGCACTTGATAAACCATTTTGTTGCGAACGGTGTGGGATGAGTGCGAAGTGCACTCTTCCGCGGCATGATTGCACATGTTGCATCGCTTGCAATGAGGCGGCCATTGGTGGAGTTGCACTCATTTGCCAAATGGCCTTGGTATTTGCAAATATGGCACCGTGATTTGATCAACTGCGGATTAGCGTGTTGAGGCCGAATGTACCGCTTGTGGAACCATGACAGTGGAATGAACGGAGCTCTTGAAGAGCCACGCCGGAGGAAACATTGACTGAAAGTGATTGACAAGGTCGATAGCCTGCTCCAAAGTCTTGGGACGCAGTATTCACCATGAGTCGAATAGCCGGAGGAAGTCCTTGGAGAAACCGCACCAAAAATCGCTCGTGGTGGGGTATTCCTTGAGCTTACTTAGCGTAATGTGAAGTCGATCCGCGAAAAATCCCTGCACTGCGGGCTCTTGTTGAAGTTCATTGAGTTGCTTGAGATGAAGTTGATCATCATCCGTGGTCCCATAATGAGACGTAAAAGCAGCTCTCATTTCGACCGCCTTGTTTCCAATGGCTTTTGTTGGACATGAGCCATTGATGAGGAGAGCCACGCAGGGTGGTGGAAAAGATGTGGAATTTCAGTTGAGGTTGCGCGATGACCATTTAGGACAGCTAGAGCCTCAAATTCTTCCATGTGGGCCCGAGCACTTTGGTCTAACGGTTTGCCTTCGCGGTTGCCAAAGGTGGGATAAGTCGGCCGTGAACCGAAAGGTAGATGTGAAAGTGCCGGGCCGGACAGAACAAAGATAGTGAGGATATTGAGGTTGAGTTGGATGTGGCATGGTGCCCAAGGACCCCGATGAAGGGGTGACCGGGTTGAGAAACCGGGCGTAGCCGGAGCATTGGTTTTGAGATCCGTAAGGTTGTAAACGGAAGGGCAAAGGGGAAACGAGGGGAAAGGATATTCCCGGTAGGCGCAAAGGAGACGCGGTGGATAGCCGTGCCCACCCGGGAGATGATGGTTGTGAAGGAAGAGGCGTATGGCCCGAAGAATGATGGATGTAGGCATGTTCGTGGGTATGAAAGTACGGTTGAGAAGGTTGAGCCCGATAAGGCTCCCGATAGTGATGAGGGGACCGAGGTTGTGAGCAATGTTTGCACGCTTTGGGCGGGGAACCGGGACGACAGACACGAGGGGTTGGTGGCGCCGACCGAGCCCTAGACCAAGATGGCCTCCCCTATGTCATAAGCAGATCCATACATGTCGCGAACAATTTCCGACGCTGATGGCGCCCAAGCCAGAGGAGGCCGCCTGAGAAAGGAGTTCTTCCGGGCGGAAATTACTTGTACGCATATGGCTATGTAAGAAAGTAGGATGGAATCGCACCAGCAATGGGCATGTTGTTTGGGGTCCGGGTTCGAACTCCCCGAAGATGTACCCTCCGGAGGACCCGTGGATCTAACAGAGAGTCCTGGGACTATGTCACGCCGGATTTGCAAGAAGAGAAGAAGAAGAAGAAAACAAACAAAATGAGAGAAAGATGATAAGCTTCCTTGATATCAATGATGAACATACATGAGCTCTCGCAATAGAGAGAAAACCGAAAAGGAGACAAGACTCAAAACTCATCTAAAACTCATGTGCTAGCTCTACTCATATATATATAGTACAATGGCCTTTGGGGCCCAATATAGACACTCGACCGATCTCGTGCCGACTCGAAGGAGGCCTCGATTTGCAGAATGTTGGCGGTGCTCTTTGAAGTGCTCTAGAATCACGCCGACGCTGGTGGTGACGTGGGGCCACTTGTCCGAGCTGGGCTCTTTGTTGATGGCCATGTGCTTTGATCAAGGTGGTCAGGCCGCTTGGGCTCACGAGCCTTTGATGGCTGACCCGTGGGCGACCGAGGATCCTTGAGCTTGACCTGGTCCGCTGTATGCATGAATAGTCCTGCACTGTGAGGCACAGTGACTAACACAACCGCCGACGAGGAGGCTCCCCCGGTATATTCACTGGGCGGCCCCATATCCTTGGTGCCATTGAAACCGCAATGCCGAAAAGTCACCCTCTATTTCCACTATAGGTCAAGTAGACAAGAAGCCTTTCATAATTCTTATGGATACCGAAGTACACATAATTTTGCTTCCCTAGAATGGCCCGTATTGCATTTTGAGACTTTGAGGTCCCGATCAAACCCTCGCCACTTTAGCCGCTGGTAAAATCGACATACTCATGGCCGCCGATTAACCTTTAAGATGCAAATACGTGTGCACCAATCGTGATTGGGTGCCGAAGTTAATGGATATTGGCAAATATGATCCGATTGTTGGCATGGAATTCTTGGCATCCGCAAAAGCCAATATAGATCGCGAAAATGGAGGTTACTTTCAACGCAGCCTAATGGAGCCAGCGTAACTATAAAAGGTGATCCCTTAAACCCCATTATGCGCCTATATCCATCGTGCTTAAATAAGGCTATACGCATGATAAGCTACTTTTATACATCGGACTTGCATCCATTGAGTCGGATGCTAAAACGAAGCAAGTAGTTGATGCGCTGCCACACAAGATTGCTAATCTTCTCGTGAATTTACCGCATCTCTTTCCGCATCGAGATCCGAAACTTCCTCCATTCAGAGGGGTAGAATGTGAGATAGCTTTGGAGCCAGGTACTAAGCCTACCAGTAAGGCCCCGTACCGTATGAGTCCCCCTGAGTTGGCAGAGCTTAAGAAGCAACTTCAGGAGTGACTTACCCTAGGCTTCCTTCAGCATAGTGTTTCTCCTTTTGGCGCTCCTATCCTTTTTGTTAAGAAGAAGGATGGCTATTTTAGGATGTGTATCGATTATCGGCAGCTTAACAAGCATACGATCAAGAATCGCTATGCTTTGCCTAGAGAGCAGACGATCTTATGGACCAGCTTGCAAGGGGCCAAGTACTTCTCAAAAATCGATTTATGCTCCGGATATCACCAAATAATAATTAAAGATGAGGACATCCATAAGTCTGCTTTTCGCACTAGATACGGGCATTATGAATTTACAGTTATGCCTTTTGGTTTAACTAATGCCCCTGCAACTTTTATGCGGTTGATGAATGACATCTTCCGGGAGTTATATTCTTTGACGACATTCTCATCTACAGCAAGACCCTTCAGGAGCATGAGAAGCATCTTAGACTGGCCCTACAAAAGCTAAGACGTCATCAGCTCTTTGCCAAGTTCTCTATGCAAGTTTGCCACTCCGGCGTGGACTATCCGGGGACATGTCATTTCAGCAGAGGGAATTGCTACGCATCCAACGGCGATAGAGGCAGTGAAGGATTGGCCCCTTCCAGGTAATGTTTCAGAGGTCCGAAGTTTTTTAGGATTGGCAGGGTATTACCGGAAATTTGTTAAGGATTTTGCAAAGATTGCAGCACCTCTTACTGATCTTACAAAGCATGAGAAAGTGAAGGATTGGATGGAGCATCGAGAGCAAAGGTCCAGTGGAAGTTTTCGTGGCTTAAGGATGCTTTTAACGCCGCCATCAGCCCTCACATTGCCGGACCGGAAAAGGATAAACTAGTAGTAAACGAATGCCGCAGAAGATTGCTACCGGTGGAGTCCTAATGCAGGAGGGGAGGATTATTGCCTATGATTCAAAGAAAATGAACGAGACCGAAAGCAGCGATACCCTACACATGATCAGAGTTGTTGGTCGTTGTTCACGCCTAGCAGATATGGAGACACTACCTTCTTGGTAGAAGATTCCAGCTTGATACGATCATCGAGTCTCCGCTATCTATCAACCCAGTAGAATCTCAACCTCCGCCAAAGGAGATGGATGGAATTTCTAGAGGAGTAATGATTTTGAGATTATGTATAAGCATGGGAAACACAATGTGGTTAAGTGATGCATTGTCACGCCATCCCTTGGTAACCCGAACCCATTGTAACGTGGATTTCCACACTCTCCAAAGTGAGTTCGAAAATGACACAAATGCACTTTGGCCATGGATCCAGAGTTCCGTGATGTGTGGGATAGTTTGGCTAAGGAGGCACGCTGCAGATAAAGAACGTGAAGCTTTCCGCTCAGAGCAAGAAAAGAGGGCAATTTATTATATTTCAAAGATAAGTTGTGTGTACCGGACTTCGTGAGTAATGTAAAGCTTATTCTACATGACACACACAACAGCCCTATAGCCGACATGCGTTTTTATGAAGACCTACTTTAAGATCCGCCCGCTTATTTTTGGGCTTCTATGAAGAAGGACATTGCCGTATATTAAGCGTTGGGTGTGTCAACAAACCAAGATCGAAAGCAACTAAGGATTCCGTGAGAGTTGCAACCTCCGACGCGCCCAAACGCTAAGTGGAAAGTGATAACCATGGATTTCATTGTGGGCCTTCCACGCATTCGTGGATATGATGCATTGATGGTAGTGGTCGATAAAATTGTCGAAAATGGCTCATTTCTTGCCATGTCGCACACGGATACAAAATTCTTCGATACCGCTTTGTTGCTTACAAAGGAGATCTTCGTGATTGCATGGAATGCCACGAAGTTATCGTGATCCCATTGGGGATCCCAAATTCGTAAGTGCATTCGAAAGATTTCTTTGCCACCATCCAAACCAAACTTGCTATGAGTACAACATATCATCCTCGTTACGATGGATGACATTGAGCGCACCAATCGCATTATAGAGGATATGCTACGGTTATGTGTGGAGTAAGCAATCACAATGGGTCCGACTATATTTATTTGGTCGATTTGCCTATAATAGCATGAAACAGAGTCTTCCGTAATGTCTCCCTTCATGATAAATTACGGTATCAATGCCTTACCCGCATTACATGGCATAATCCTGCTCTCCAAGGTGGAGGTTTCAACAACCTCTTAGAGATGCAAGCTTTGGTTGAAGAAGTTTGTGGCTACTTATTGGCGCGCACGCAAATCATCATGTGAGCCCGAACAAAACGCGGATCCCACCGGAGATCCGGCCGAGATCTGAGGTGGAGTCCATCCGGCATGACCATCCATGACTTTGGTCCAAAAGGAAGACGCCAATCGAAAGTCAGAAACCCGGGGCGGGAGGGACGCCTGTGGAAGCATAGGGAGAAGGAACCATGCCCGTATGCGGGTTGCCGAAAGCGGTCTCCCCAATTGACCGACAAGATCCGATCAAGAGCTTGACACCAGCGATCCCAAAGAGAAGCGTAGAGTTGAGAGTTGACAGGAGGGCTATCCCATCCCGCGGGGACCGCCTTGCTATCCAACAGAGCTCAGAATTGATTGTATCCCGCGAGGTGTCGTGATATAAATTTGTGCATAGGGAAGATCCTGATGTCCTAGATACTTCCTTATTCACAGTAGCTCGCCTGCCGTAGAGAGATAAATGATTGGCAAGCTCGCATGTACCCTCGATGAAGAGTTTGGTCCGAAAGCAGATCCGCAAGATATGGATTGTTATCCCGGCACCCATTGCACGCTGGGTCACCCCGAAAGAGTCGGGCGTGGCCCATTTCCTCAAGTGTTCCCGTGATATCACCCAGATAGAAATAATGAAATATGTAAGCCATGGGCTGAACAACTCAAGGTGAGAAAGTCCGGATCGGCACAAGTATGAGATCAAAGACCACAAGGGCACAAAGACAACCCTTTTTGTCTTCAATGGAGAGTTCAAAGCCAACCAAGAAAATCGGCAAGACCGCCGGGGAATATCCACAGTCCATCCGCCGCATGCCACTTCGGAAGGAAGAGGTGGCGGCGAAAGCAAACCACATAATCGTGATAGCAGGAAGGAACTGGAAGTCCAAAGGCATTCTCGCTAAGAATGGCGGTATGGCCGCCAAGTTTTGCTTGAGCCTCATCGCCAGATCGGCCAGCTTGTCATGAAGCCGTTGTTCAAGATCACGATCCTGTTGTCCCGCTTCTAGCAAAGAAGCGGATCGGTCACGGACCCGCTTCGGTGAAGTGTTGACCTCGGGAGGAGGATTTCCCCGAGTATTGAGACGGCACCCGCAATCTCCGGCCATCCATCCAAGATTCTCGCTTCTCGCACCTCCGTAGTTTCGATCTTGAAGAGAGGTGAGCCGAGAGGTTCGTGTAGAAAGCCGAGCCGCCAAGGAGGCAACTTGAGCGCCCCGCGGCTGAAAGGTTTTGAACTTGAGTGCTGAAATTTTCACAAAGTTCGGAGTACAAGGCGCTGAGCTTAGCAATATCTCGGCCCTGGTACCGCGTGAGAGCGGGCTTTGGACTTGTTGTGCTCCAATAAAGTCCCATTTCATTGAGCCGAGCCCGCTGATCTCGCGAAGTTGGTCGACTTGAGCTTGTGCACTTTTGAGATCCGCATGAGCCCGTAAGAGAGCTTCATGCTTGTCTTGAAGTTTGGCCTCCAAAGTTGCAACTTGGGCGCTTGGTGCCTTTGAAGGTCCCGGTGTACCGCATCGAGGCCTCTAGTGCCCGTTGAACCCCGCCATAAGAGCCGCCTTGGGATTCTTTGTAACTTGAGAGCAGCAGCCTTTGAGCATCCCGGGCCGATAATCGATACAAACAACCCACGAGGGTGTTGTGGTGGTGGAGCCGGGCCGTTGCCCGGTTTGTGATGTTTGGGAAAAATGGTGTGAACCGGATGGTGTAGCTGAGGAGGAGACAAAGGACATGGGTGTGCTGACCGTGGACATGACCGTGGAAGACGGGCGGAAGTGCCAAATTTGGTGAGTTATTGAAGGAGCTACCGAGTGGAATTATGAGAATTTTGTGGTGTGGGAGGGAAGTAATGACGGATGAGGGCTTGAAAGTGGCCTCCACACGAAACTCAAAATGGAAGTGGCACCTCGGCGGTCCATTTCTTGGAGAAGACGATAGAACATCATTTGGGGCCAATCTATGTGGTGGTTGGAGTGTGTAGCAGTGATGACCGTGTTATAGAAAGGTTTATTGATATGGGTGTTCTTGATAGAATACCCAAGGAACTTGGCGCCACGTAAATTTAACAAAGGTTTCGTGAGGCTTGTCGATATTGGTCGACGATGGACATTGGCATGATAAGGTGTGCACCAAACTCGCGGACATCGAGATCCCGTATGGCGCACCATGATACACAAGGGGTGTGCAAGGGAATATGAAATACCTCAAAATCAAATGTTGAGTCAAATAAATGGTGGTGCCATCGACCACGTGGTGTAGCCTTTATGGGTCGTTAACGATATTGGCGGCGAACTGGCCAACCGGTCGATTTGGAGCCTAAGTTCCATTTGAGAGAATTGTGAAAGCTTGTGTCGCTCAAATGACGCCTTTATTTGGGCCAACAAGGGCTTCACCGAAAGTGGGCGCCAAGAAAGATACATGATGCAAAAGAGCCGGATCCTTGGGAGCAAAAGAGTTTGAAGTAGAAAATCTTGGGGCAGCCATGGTAACGATTTGCGTAAACGAAGAGTGATTCCAAAGGCGGAGGACGAAAGTCGAAAGCACGGAGGACAAAGGCGCAGAAGAACGAAAAAAGGTTTGTTTTAGGGCGCACAACCGAGGCTAAGAGGTATGAAGAGGGCTAAACCGAGCCGCTGATGGTGCCAAAAATCGAAAGATGCCAAGAAGTGTATTGAGAGGCAAAAATTTGGCTAAGTCCCAAAAACGTAAGGGAGAAGCAATGAACGGTGAGGATGAGACGCGGAAAGAAGGATCGGAGGTGACAAAAGCAAAGGACACACATTAATGTTCGACGGGCGTGAAAAGAAGGAATTGCATTCAATGCGAACCCAACTCGGCGGGATATCATTAAAAGGAATGTGTCGAAGGTACCATGGCTAGATATGCGCGGAGAAAAGATTCTCATTTTAGAAACAGTTTGCATTGCAAACACGCTGGCGATTTGTGTGATTGGTCCACGCCGACAAGGAGTTCCTCGGGCTATATAAGACGAACCGGAGAGTAACGGCGGCATCCGATGGCGCCAAGATGGCTGCCGCCGGGTTTGAACGAGGACCGCACTATGCCCACGAACCGCCGTGAGTGGATTACCCGCAAGATGAATTGTTCGATTCTTCGGCGCCGCCACAACCGTGGCATTCGAATGGATCGGTTGTGCCGGGATGGCTGAACATCCCGACCCAAGACCAACGGATGGAGGTGGTTCCGCGACTACTGGGATCCCGAAAGGTAACCTCTACCATCTCCTCCAAGATCACCTCCGCCCCCCGAACCCGAGTAGAGGGTTTTTCCTCTTAGGACTTAGTAGATAGGGCTCGAGCCTGCTTTTTGTATATAGGGCAAAGGCCCATAGCGAAATAGCCGGGCTGCGCCACATTTTGTAAAAAAAAAAACTATAATATAATATACCGCCTTTCTAGTCACTTCTGGTGTTTGCTTCTTGAACTATATCCGCTTTGTTGATGTTCGCTCAGGTGATGAAATGTTTTGAGACGAAAAACCATTAACCAATGTAGGTAATGGAGTGCCATCTAACTCGCCAGCTTGGAAAACGCTTTTCTAACCACTTGAACAATTTGATAAGGGCCAAGCCAACTAAAACTTGAGTTTACCCGAAAAATTTTTGTACCGAATCATAAAGAAGAACCAAATCGCCTTCTTTGAATATTTTTGTCTTCGACGCTTGTCATGTAAAGATTTTTGCAACCGTTGTCCATGAAGAACACGAATATAAGCATCCCGTCGGTTCATCCAACCGTTTCTAATTGATAGACCCTTTCTTTGAGGCAAAAAAGTGGATTATGAGCAAAAGAGCTTGAAAACGGAGTGTTGGAAGGATGTATTCAAACCCGCATGAGAGCTTCCCCACCATAAACCAATTTAAAAGGAGGTGACCGTAGCAATCTTGAAACAAGTATTGTAGGCCCAAAGAACAAGAGGGAAGTTTTGTCCGCCAACTGCATGCGGGAAGCGCCACAAATTTTCTTGAGAATGGTGACCAGAGTTTTGTTGGTGCTTTCAGCCAAACCATTACCTTGAGGATAGTAAGGTGTGCTCTTGTGATGATGTATCGAGATAATCCGGCCAGCCCTTGATAGTATGATTGATGAAATGAACACCACGGCCACCGACCAGCCCGCGGGGCAGCCGAATCGCTGCGGATAATTTGTTGATAGAGGACCCTAGTCGCGTTTGCCGCAGTTGTTGTCCGAAGTGCACAAGCTTCCACCCATTTGGTAGCGTAGTCGGGGAGAACTGGGACAACGTAACGGGCACCGTGTGCCGCCAGAGGATCTATAGGTCCCACAAAGTCCATTCCCCATTTGTCAAGGGAAGGGGCGCGCATGACCGGGCGCCAAGGGGAAGAGCCGCCACGGGTCGTGGGGGCCCCCCCACCCGGGCAAGCGCCACACGGGCGGGCGTATGGAGCATCTTTGAAGAGCGCGGCCAATAATACCCCGCCCGAGAAGGATTTTTTGCGCGGCCGGGGTGTCACCATGAAAATGACCACCACCGAGCCCTTGATGAGCTTCTAACAATATCCGAACTTCATGAGGTAGAACACGCCGGCCGGGCGATGGTGTCCTTACCCTTTTGTAGAGATGTCCCGCAACCATGGTGTAGTCACGACCTCCTGAGAAATTGATGGCGACGGATTGTCGCTAAGGTGAGAGAGCCGCCTCGCCTTCGGGTGGAAGAGCACCCGTGAGGAGGTACCGCTGAAAATCATGGAACCAATGTGGTGTTGCCGCGACTAAAAAGAGCCGAAAGCATCGTGAAAGGCGCCCGAGACTCCGCTTGAGGGATCATCCGTGGATGCGTGAAAGATAATCCGAATCCATGAGATTTGCCGCCTTATGAACGATTTCAAAAGGAGCAAATTCTTGAGAAGAAGGACCCAACGAGCAATGCGCCCGTGGGCGGGACTTGTTGATCAAATAGAGGAGTGCTTGGTGGTCCACAAAGAACTTGATTTGACTGCCCAAAAGGTAATGACGGAAGCGCTGGACACGTAAAATGAGACCCAAAGCTTCACGCCCGGGCGTAATAGTTGCGCGCCAGCCAGAATTGAGTTTTCTACCGGGCGAGCGATTTGGTTTGTCAAGCAGCGATCATATTCTTGAGAAAGAACAGCCCAATAGCAAACGCCGACATCGACATGAACGTGAAAGGGCTTGTCCCATTGAGGAGGAACAAGAACCGGTGCCCGAGTAAGCAAAAGCTTCACCGTTGGAAAGCAAAGATCCGCCCGGGAATTCCAAGCCCGTAGATTCGCCACCCGTGAGTTTATGAATGGGATCTGCAATGGCCGCTAGTCCGTGTATGAAGGTGGAGTAATAATTGACCTTACCCAAGAAAGAGCGTGTCTCCTTGATATTGGCTGGTGCTTGAGCCTTTAGCACACAATCGATTTTGGCAGATCTGCGGGTGATACCGCTTTGCCGACAACATGGCCTAAATGTAACACCGAGGTGACGCAAAAGGTGCATTTCTCGATTGAGACTAATGCCGACTCATCACATTTCGAAGACGAAGTTCCAATTTATCCAAATGGTCAGCCATGGAACCGTAGGCGAGAAGTCATCTTGAAAAATTTGCAAGAAGGGATTTTCCTTCATGAAATCATGAAAAACCGAGAGCATGATGCGCTGGAAACGCTGATGGAGAGTTTGATAATCCAAAAGGAACCACCTTGTAGGCAAAAAGTGACTTTACCCGTGGTGAAAGTGGTCTTGAGTTGATCGATTCTTTGATTGAGATCGATTGTAGCCGAAAACCATCCATGAAGGAGTACATCTCATGTCCAAACCACCCTTCCGTAACCCGGGTATGTGAAGGGAAGTGGAAATGATCACGCCCGTGGCCTCGATTGAGTTTCCGATAGTCCACAATGCACGCCGATCTTACCATTGTGTTTAAGGGCAATGACGATGGGGCTCACCCATTCGTAATGTTTGACCTCATAGATCAAACCCGCAGCAGCGAGTTTGTCAATTTTCCTTCTTGACGCGATCACGTAATTAGGGTTGAGCCGGGTAGATCGTCGCTGCTACACCGGGTCGCGGCATCGATTTGGTAGGAAATGGTGAGTTCCCCAAGCTTTTGTTGATTCCCCAAGATCTTTGTAACTCCGTGCTAAAATGTGTTTGAATTTTTGAATGCCTTGACGGCCCCGCTACGATAAGGAGCCGGAAGATTGGCAAAGAATGCGACAGTTGATTGTTGCCGACGCCCACAATCTCGACTTCGAGTCCTAATATGGGGTATTACTTCAGATCCCCGACAATGTGTGCGTGAGGTTGGAGCATAACCGATGCGGCACTTTTGCGCGGTGAAAAAGAGGGGTTGCTCGGGCCATCCAGCAGAGGTTGCTTCATGACAAAAGGTACATCAACAGAGTTGCAGGAGGTTCAAAGATCCGAAAAGTGATCAACGCTGGATTCGGATTGCAAGGAGCCGTAGGGGTCAAGCAAAGCAGCCCACATACCGTCCCGATCAAGAGTCATTTCTCCCCAAGGATCAAAGATATTCTGGGTAGATGACAGAGGCGCACTCGCAGTGGAGCCCGAACTTGATAAATATTCGAGCTTTTTAGAATCTGTGGTTCCGAGAGAGAGGGTTCCGCATTGTCAACGTAAATGATCCCGCCTTGCTTGCAAGTCCATGGTGGCATTGAGATGACCATCATGATGACTAACCGGGTCCGTGGCCCAAGAATGGATACTCTTTGCCCAAGGGAGAAAAGATCCGCCGACCAACATTTCATAGTCACCGGATCTTCGCCAGCCTTTCCAAACCCAAATTCCATGGGGAAGCCGAGAGATCACCGATGTTGATGTGAAGAAGAGGTGTGACGCCTTGAGGTCGCGTGATATGGCCATTAGCCAACTTGATGTCATATGGGGCACGAAAAGAGTTGTGTGATGCCCATTTGTTTGCGAGTTTATCCGTGATGAGATTGACCGCGCTACCTCCATCTATTTGTACATGGTTGACTTGTCGATTACCCACCGTGGCATGGACCGTGGGTGTAGAGGTAGCTACAGCCCCAACTAAAACAGCTTGGGAGTGGTAACCGGTCCTTGAGAGCAGGACGAAGTTTCAAAATGGTGGCCAAGCTTAAAGGAATTTTGATCTTGGCTAGCTCCTCTTGGAGTTCTAGAGGCACATGAGAAAAAGGATCCGCTGGTTCCACCGGTGCCGGAGTGCGTGGTAGTGAAGCAAAGAACTTTTTGAGTAAGTCAACCTCTACAGCAATATTGGGATACGCCCGAGAGCGTGGAGGTTGAGATGTGGAAGGGGTATCTTGTCTTTGTTGAGCTCGTGGTGGCATGAACGTTTGCCAATGTGCGGCCTTCAGCAGCCTTTGCATGAGGTTCAAAATGCTTTGGCTAACTTTTTGGCATGACATGTGGCATGAGCTTCTCCAAGTCGCGCAAGTGAACCTTTTTTCGCCCTCATGAGGAATGGTGTCAACCGCAAAGGCCGGTTATGCGCCATTCGAATAATGGTCAAGGGACGGATGCCTTGGTCCGGCGTGAAACTAAACCAACCCAATTTGACGGCCGGACTGAGGATTAAGTGCCCGAAAAAATTTCCTCTTGTGCTTGTTGATCCAAATGAGGTTGATTTGCCGGAGCCGTTTGATAGCGTGATTGCCGAGGCGCTTGGTGGCTTCTAAGAACTGGTCTCGCCCTTGTTTGCCATTAGCAATCCAGAGTTGGTAAGCCGCGAGGCGGACCGATGTGGTCTGATTTGTGCCGTGAAGCCGCACTGAACTTGTGGAAGTTGAGGACACGCCGCGGGTGGTATGACCCCATTCTTGACAAAGGATAACACCGAGCTTTAGAAGGATCAAAAGGAGGACGCGGGTTGGATCCCCGGGTTGCCCCCCGCTGTCGATAGAGTTGCGTGGGTTGCACCCGGTGGTGGTCTGCCGATAGTGCGATTGTTGCCGAGGTGTGGTTTTGCACTTGATAAACCATTTTGTTGCGAACGGTGTGGGATGAGTGCGAAGTGCACTCTTCCGCGGGCATGATTGCACATGTTGCATCGCTTGCAATGAGGCGGCCATTGGTGGAGTTGCACTCATTTGCCAAATGGCCTTGGTATTTGCAAATATGGCACCAGATTTGATCGCTACTGGGATTAGCGTGTTGAGGCTGAATGTACCGCTTGTGGAACCATGACAGTGGAATGAACGGGAGCTCTTGAAGAGCCACGGAGGAAACATTGACCGAAAGTGATTGACAGGGTCGATAGCCCGCCCCAAAGTCTTGGGACGCAGTATTCACCATGAGTCAATAGCCGGAGGAAGTCCTTGGAGAAACCGACCAAAACTGCTCAGGGGGGGTATTCCTTGAGCTTACTTAGCGTAATGTGAAGTCGATCCGCAAAATCCCTGCACTGCGGGCTCTTGTTGAAGTTCATTGAGTTGCTTGAGATGAAGTTGATCATCATCCGTGGGTCCCATAATGAGACGTAAAAGCGCTTCTCATTTCGACCAGCCTTGTTTCCAATGGCTTTTGTTGGACATGAGCCATTGATGAGGAGAGCCACGCAGGGTGGTGGAAAAGATGTGGAATTTCAGCTGAGGTTGCGCGCATGACCATTTAGGACAGCTAGAGCCTCAAATTCTTCCATGTGGGCCTGAGCACTTTGGTCTAACGGTTTGCCTTCGTGTTGCCAAAGGTGGGATAAGCCGGGCCGTAGTCCGAAAGGTAGATGTGAAAGTGCCGGGCGGACAGAACCGTGATAGTGAGGATATTGAGGTTGAGTTGGATGTGGCATGGTGCCCGGCGGACCCCGATGAAGGGGTGACCGTGGTTGAGAAACCGGGCGTAGCCGAGCATTGGTTTTGAGATCCGTAAGGTTGTAAACAGAAGGGCAAAGGGGAAACGTAGGGAAAGGATATTCCCGGTAGGCGAAGGAGACGGTGGATAGCCGTGCCACCCGGGGAGATGATGGTTGTGAAGGAAGAGGCGATGGCCTCAAGAATGATGGATGTAGGCATGTTCAGGGGTATGAAAGTACGGTTGAGAAGGTTGAGCCCGATAAGGCCCCCGGAGCAGTGATGAGGGACCGAGGTTGAGAGCAATGTTTGCACGCTTGGGGGGGAACTGACGCAGACAGACACGAGGGGTTGGTGGCGCTCGACCGAGCCCTAGACCCAAGATGGCCTCCCTCTATGTCATAAGCAGATCCATACATGTCGCGTAACGCTTCTCGACGCCGATGGCGCCCCGCGAGAGGCCGCCGAGAAAGGAGTTCTTCCGGGCGTGAAGTTACTTTTACGCATGGCTACGTAAGAAAGTAGGATGGAATCGACCCGCAAGCAGCGCATGTGTTTGGGGTCCGGGTTCGGGAACTCCCGGAAGACAGTTCTCCGTGAGGACCCGTGGATCTAATCAGAGAGTCCGGGGACTATGTCACACGGATTTGGTAAGAAGAGAAGAAGAAGAAGAAAAAAACTGTAACAAATGAGAGAAAGATGATAAGCTTCCTTGATATCAATGATGAACATACATGAGCTCTCGCAATAGAGAGAAAAACCAAAGGAGACAAGACTCAAAACTCATCTAAAAACTCATGTGCTAGCTCTACTCATATATATAGTACAATGGCCTTGGGGCCCAATATAGACACTGGACCGATCTCGTGCCGACTCGAAGGAGGCCCGATTTGCAGAATGTTGGCGGTGCCTCTTGAAGTGCCTAGAATCACGCCGACGACCGACGCTGGTGGTGACGGGCCGCCACTTGTCCGAAAGCGGCACCTCTTGTTGACGGCCACAAAGCTTTGATCGGCGGGTCCGCCGCTTTGGGCTTCACGAGCCTTTGATGGTCAACCCGCGGGTCGACCGAGGATCCTTGAGCTTGACCTGGTCCGTTGTATGATGAATAGTCCCTGCACTGTGAGGCACAGACTAACACACCTGTCGACGGGAGGCTCCCCGAGCATATTCACGCCAGGCGGCCCCATATCCTTGCAGCCATTGAAACCGCAATGCCGAAAGTCACCGCCGTTATTTCCACTATAGGTCAAGTAGACAAGAAGCCTTTCATAATTTTATGGATACCTGGGAAGTACACATAATTTTGCTTCTCCTAGAATGGCCCAGGTATTGCAGCTTGAGACTTTGAGGTCCCGACCGAAACCTGTCACTTTAGCCAGTGGTAAAATCAGACATACTCATGGCCGTCGCATTAACCTTAAGATGCAGCTGCCAGGTGCACCAATCGCATTGGGTGCCGAGTTAATGGATATTGGCAAATATGATCTGATTGTTGGCATGGAATTCTTGGCATCTGCAAAAGCCAATATAGACTGCGAAAAATGGGAGGTTACTTTCAACGCAGCTAATGGAGCCCGCGTAACTATAAAAGGTGATCCCTTAAACCCCATTATGCAGTCTATATCCATCAGGCAGTTAAATAAGGCTATACGCAAGGATAAGCTACTTTGCGTCATCAGACTTGCATCCATTGAGTCGGATGCTAAACGGAAGCAAGTAGTTGATGCGTTGCCACACAGTATTGCTAATCTTCTCAGGGAATTTACCGATCTCTTTCCAGACGAGATCCAGAAACTTCCTCCATTCAGAGGGGTAGAATGTGAGATAGCTTTGGAGCCAGGTACTAAGCCTACCAGTAAGGCCCCGTACTGTATGAGTCCCCCTGAGTTGGCAGAGCTTAAGAAGCAACTTCAGGAGTTACTTAACCTAGGCTTCATTCAGCCTAGTGTTTCGCCTTTTGGCGCTCCTATCCTTTTTGTTAAGAAGAAGGATGGCTCTTTGAGGATGTGTATCGATTATCGGCAGCTTAACAAGCATACGATCAAGAATCGTTATGCTTTGCCTAGAGCAGACGATCTTATGGACCAGTTGCAAGGGGCCAAGTACTTCTCAAAAATCGATTTATGCTCCGGATATCACCAAATAAGAATTAAAGAGGAGGACATCCATAAGTCTGCTTTTCGCACTAGATACGGGCATTATGAATTTACAGTTATGCCTTTTGGTTTAACTAATGCCCCTGCAACTTTTATGCGGTTGATGAATGACATCTTCCGGGAGTTATATTCTTTGACGACATTCTCATCTACAGCAAGACCCTTCAGGAGCATGAGAAGCATCTTAGACTGGCCCTACAAAAGCTAAGACGTCATCAGCTCTTTGCCAAGTTCTCTAAGTGCAAGTTTGCCACTCCGAAGGTGGACTATCTGGGACATGTCATTTCAGCAGAGGGAATTGCTACAGATCCAACGAAGATAGAGGCAGTGAAGGATTGGCCCCTTCCAGGTAATGTTTCAGAGGTCCGAAGTTTTTTAGGATTGGCAGGGTATTACCGGAAATTTGTTAAGGATTTTGCAAAGATTGCAGCACCTCTTACTGATCTTACAAAGCATGAGAAAGTGAAGGATTGGATGGAGCATTGGAGAGCAAAGGTCCAGGGAAGTTTTCAGAAGCTTAAGGATGCTTTAACGTCAGCACCAGTCCTCACATTGCCGGACCCCGAAAAGGATAAACTAGTAGCAACGAATGCCAGTAAGATTGCTACCGGTGGAGTCCTAATGCAGGAGGGGAGGATTATTGCCTATGATTCAAAGAAAATGAACGAGACCGAAAGCAGCATACCCTACACATGATCGAGTTGTTGGTCGTTGTTCACGCCCCATGATATGGAGACACTACCTTCTTGGTAGAAGATTCCAGCTTGATACGGATCATCGAGTCTCCGCTATCTATCAACCCAAAATTAATCTCAACCTCCGGCCAAAGGAGATGGATGGAATTTCTAGAGGAGTACGATTTTGAGATTATGTATAAGCATGGGAAACACAATGTGGTTGCGGATGCATTGTCACGCCATCCCTTGGTAACCCGAACCCATTGTAACGCCATTTCCACACTCCCAAAGTGAGTTCGAAAATGATACAAATGCACCTTGGCCATGGATCCAGAGTTCCGTGATGTGTGGGATAGTTTGGCTAAGGAGGCACGCGCAGAGCAGATAAAGAACGGAAGCTTCCCGTCAGATAAGAAAGAGGGGCAATTTATTATATTTCAAAGATAAGTTGTGTGTACCGAGACTTCGTGAGTACGTAAGCTTATTCTACATGACACACACAACAATGCCCTATAGCCGCATTACATGCAGTTTTATGAAGACCTACTTTAAGATCCGCCCCAGCTATTTTTGGCCTTCTATGAAGAAGGACATTGCCGTGTATATTAAGCAAAGGTCGTGTGTCAACAAACCAAGACCGAAAGCAACTAAGGATTCCGTGAGAGTTGCAACCTCCGGACGCGCCCAACGCTAAGTGGAAAGTGATAACCATGGATTTCATTGTGGGCCTTCCACGCATCTCCGCGGATATGATGCATTGATGGTAGTGGTCGACAAATTGTCGAAAATGGCTCATTTCTTGCCATGTCGCATCACCGGATACACCTTTTCGATACCGCTTTGCCGTTTACAAAGGAGATCTTCGATTGCATGGAATGCCACGAAGTTATCGATCCGGCTGTGGATCCCAAATTGTAAGTGCATTCGAAAGATTTCTTTTGCCACCATCCAAACCAAACTTGCTATGAGTACAACATATCATCCTCGATCGGATGGATGATTGTGAGCGCACTAATCGCATTATAGAGGATATATGCTACGGTTATGTGTGGAGTAAGCAATCACAATGGGTCGACTATATTTATTTGGTCGAATTTGCCTATAATAGCATGAAACAGAGTCTTCCGTAATGTCTCCCTTCATGATAAATTACGGTATCAATGCCTTACCCGCATTACATGGCATAACTCGCCTCCAAGGTGGAGGTTTCTCAACAACTCCTCTTAGAGATGCAAGCTTTGGTTGAAGAAGTTTGTGGCTACTTATTGGTCTGCACGCAAATAATCGTAAGAGTGTCGCGATAAGCACAGACTCCACGAGTCTTCCGTGGGCTTAACCAGCTTGGCTCAAGATTAAGGTAAAACAAGCCAAGCTTAAGATTGGTAATCGCAAGAAGCTCGCACCCGATACTGGGCCGCTCAAGATTATTGAACGCGTTGGAGAACAGTGCATATCGCTTGGATTTGCCACCCCGCCCGAAGATCCACAAGGTTTTTCACGTGAGTCTTCTCAAAACAACATACCCCAGATCCAGAGGAGATCTTGGATACACCCACCCTCCTTAAAATGACAGAAGAGCATCTAGATATAGTGCCTGAAGCTCTTATGGATCGAGCCTATAAGCAGACCAGAGGGACTCAAATGTTGCAATACTTGGTTAAGTGGAAACACTTGCCAGTTGAGGATGCTACATGGGCGATGAAGATAGACCTTGAGAAGCACTATCCGGACTTCATGCGGGAATCTCAGGGCCGCACCATCAACGATGCTATCAACCCCGCACCCGGCAGTAAGCTTGAAGGCTTGATTCGCCGAGAATCATGCAGTAGAGGGGTAGATGCATTGTCGTTAACAATAGTTATCGATGATGAGATCAACTTCGTGTTCTCTAGGACGTGGTGTATTGTCGATGTTGGCATGACCGCGAATTGCTTGGAAAGCATGTAGGTTATAGGCCACGTTCATCTCGGCTATAATGGGAACTTGACCATTCCTTACGCCACAATGAATTGCGAATCATAGGCATAATAGGTTCCCTTGTAGATAGGTTTTCCTTTCGTTTCTTATAGGGGGGGGTCCCTTAAACCACAACCTACTTATATTTTCTATATATACTGATGTATTGACATGTGCAGGCCAGTGAGCAGTAAGTGACCTGCCCATGTATAGAGGGTTGTTGATCGCCTGACTTCTCCAGTTTTATCTTGTCTACATGTGTTACCTTTTTGTCACTGTGATGTTGATATTGGACTTCGGTCCTTGAACCTTTTTCTTATGATAATCATGTGAAATGCACCTTGGTGCTTAAACTATTTTATGCTTTAAGTTTTAATGTTATTACCTTCGGAAGTAAGGAATTACTTTCCTTCTTTTGTGTATAATTTCTTATGTTTTTAACTAACCCTAATGCTGAGGACAGCATTATTTCTAAGGAGGGGAGAATGTGACGTTCCAAGTATTTATACCATAATGATAAATATAATCGACACGCCACGCAAAGAAAGATACGCCACCATGGGGTATTTTAACCTAGGGGGTTGACCTAAAAGGGATAAATTTAGCTATGCTCAATTAATAGAGGGGTAATTAAAGGATAGTTACCTAAAGTTAAAGAAGTAGTATTTAATTAACTTAAATAGAATAAATGAATAATTAGAAGGCTTTTACTTGGCCAAATTCGACACAAATAAGGGAATGCTAACTTGGGTCATCAAACCGATTCCTATCCCATTTGGCCCCAAAATCGAACCCGAGGAGCAAATGCCGAGCCCAAGTTCCTCGAGATGGAGATGCCTCGAGATACCTCATGATAACGGATCCAAAGAAACTCGGGTTAGTGGATAGATTAGCTTGATATCTCTAGGACTAGCGCTTCAAATTTCTTTCTCGGGTTGTCTTTGTCTAGATTAACCCTTCTTGGTACTTATAATTATATTTCAATTATGGATTATGCTTTGTTAAGGATGGATGGATGAATCTATGATAGTATCTCTCAAGTAGCCTTCCTGAAAGCAGTGGATTAAAGGGGGTAGAGACCTCTCGGCCTCATGTTCTTAGTATGCTCCTAGTGGTTTCCTTAGCTCCCACCACGCGGCTCAGGCACAAGGGACCACCGAGTCGTGGATGCTATGGAATTGCTTAGCACCGCAGAAGGGACGCAGCAGGTGAAGTGGGGGGTGGGTCTTGCACTAACATAAAAGGCCCCGACTCCTACAAAGGGCTAGGCCCCGATAGCCGGCCACGAGGGGCCGGGTGGGTCCTCGACACTCCCCCTGGTGCGTAGGTGTGACCCGGGGATGGGGCATCCCTGCACTTTGAAGATAAAGTTAGGGGAGTAGGTCGGCACGGATGCGGGTCGCCGATGCGCGGCACGATTCTCTAGCTCACCCATGGAACCGCCGGATCCCCGAAGGGGACACTTCCCCGACCTGCTCATCTGACTGTGGCTTCATGAACCCCGGAGTAGGCTCAAGGGTGATACCTTGAGTCCGCCTCCTAAGGCTATAGTGATGCCATAGCATGATTCGACTCATCCGCAAAGTGTGCATATGGACAACCCTAGCCGATGTTCTATGCCAGCCCAACGCCATGCCAAGATTCGGGGCCTCACAACTCTTGAGATCTAGCCGCCACCGATCCTCACCGAGTCCGAGCTGGGTAGAACCATGGGTTTTGGGGGTGTTTTCCCTAGTATTAAATGCATCTTCTCATATTATCTGGTTGATGGATGTGCCACCCTTCGGGTGGTATTTATGATATGATTATGCCGCATGCTAACCTTGTATTCACGCCCCGCCGGCTATAGGAGCCCCATTGAAGGCGTAAAAATGACACCTCCGTGTCCTTCACCCGCATCTCTACCGGATGGTCCGAAGTTAGACGGAGGGCCCCGCCATGGTGAGCTGATTGCCATGGAGGGGGGAAGTCCTCGTATGTATAATGAATCGAGCGCCAGATATATTTCGTGAGCGCCACACTTTTGCTTGTGGTATTTGCGTGAAGCTTGAACTGATATGGTCAGCGGCAACAGCTTCAACAATGCACTCAAGCATATATTTGGAACTAGCAGAGTAAGATTTAGATCCGGCCTTGCTATTCTTAGAGTTAGAAATGTCCCCCGCTTGATGCCTTGTCTAGCTTAATGTCCCATTTCTTTTTCCCGCCAGGGTTAAATAATCGCCCCCGAGATGGCGAAAGCAATACTAGATTTGATCTCATATTTGTGTAAAGCGCTTTATATTTCTCATAAACGAGATTTCATTTCTGTTGGTTATATTCTTTTCAAATATGCAGCCTCATGTGTTTTACCGCTTATGGTAATGCTCTATGCCTCGTGGGCTTTTGTTTGTTATTTTTGGTTGCCCCTAAGGGGCAAACCCCTTGTTTATGGGTTTGTGGCATATTATAGGTATATGCCAAGATATGCTTGAATATGCCTATGACCGCTAAAACCCGTTAGTGGTCAGAAATGCTCTATTGTTGTTGTTGGGCAGCCACTTTGAAACCGCTAACCGGAGAGGCCCGCCTGGATTTAGTATCCGCAAATAAGAATACAACAAAGACAAAACCAACTAAATAAAGCAAAGAAGCAGCCGATTTAGATATGGCATCCCTTGCGAATTTCGGGGCTTTGTGCTTATTGCTTTCGTGGTTTCCTGAGGCCTTTTTTCGAATTTTGCTCCTAGCTTCAAATCTTGAGAAAGAAGGCGCTACCGATCCGCCATTGCTGCTATGCGTCAGAAAGGTGTTAGCATCTAGAATGATGACACAGCTTGTCACTTCTTTTTAAAATGACTCCATTTTTTATTTAGGGTTGGGATTTTGCACAAAGGTTGCCCTCGCCATTGTTCTCAGATTTTGTTGTTCATTAGAATTGACTGCTCATTTTGGCTTTCTTTCTCATGTAAGGCATCAATCCTGGTTTGACGGTGAACAAATGTAAAGCGACCCAGCCAATTGTGTCTACCAATCGCTCGTGTTTCATTTTGTTCCAAAGAAGTCCGCCAGATGCAAATTCCTCAAACGCCTTTTGCAGATTGGTACAAAAAATTAGGCGATATTTGTCGAAATGGGGTGCCTGTGGTGGCAACTAGTCCGCCAAGGATGATCTAGTTAGAACTATCATTCAAAGCCTGATCTCATCGCACCCAAATCTCAGCCAAGCTAAAGTCTCTAATCTCCTTCAAGTTGGCCACAAGATCGCCAACTATATTTGCCATTATTTTGCAATTTGACATCCTTATTTTGCATCTTCGTGAGGACAACGCCGATATTGTAGGCTACGGTGATTTCCAATCCGTAAGACATTTGTTTCAGAGGTAAAGTGATGCTTTAAAACCATTTCAAAGGGAGGTATCTTAGGATTTTCTATGCGGGGAAAACTATGTGTTGTGGAGCTTCGGGTTTGCAAATGCGTAGTATAGAACATTAGCATCCCAAACAACAATCATGCATAAATTGGCAATGTGGCTTAGTGCTTGTCACAAAGGCTACAAATTGATTGACATAATTATAATTTAGCAGCTATATCATTACGACAATGTTATGGAGTGGTGGCATAGAATAATTTCATATCATTCCCTCGGTGCATGATGCCTTGGCGCATCATGCCTTCGATCCATTCATTTGTTCCATCATAGTGCATCTCTAACAAGCACATTTCTTCTTCTCGCACTTTTGGCTCTTATGAAGTCGCTTGACCATCATGCCTCGCTACTAGAATTTAAAGTTCCGAGGTGTTGCTGCCCTTTGGTAGTTCTATGCATCTAAGATCATGAGGAAACCTTGCTCCTATTAAAATAATGATCACAAATATCCGTTAATTTTTTTTGTAGCATGTTTTTTATAATGTAAGATTCGTTATGAAGTGCATCCGATCAAGGCCCCATTGTTAAGCTCACTTGTTTTTGGTATATTTTTAGCATTTTGCTGGTCGGTTGGAAAATGAGCCGACGCTACTTGACACACAAATTTAAGAGGAGAATTGCAGTGCTTCGCAGCTTTGATAGGGAAACATGATGCAACAATTGGGAGCCCCGCTAATGGAGTTAGGATGCACAACTTTAACATTACGCCTTGGTCAATCACCAAGACGTTCCAATTTATTGTCTTATTTTATTGCGTGCTCACATTATCTTCCTTCCGATTTTTGTCCAATTTGCAGTGCTCAGGCTATTGTTAATTGTGGATCGGTAATTTTTGTGTCACCATCGACCTAATCCAATGATGCTTCAGGTAATAGTTAACTCAAAATTTTTTTTTATAACTTCAAAAGGCATGCACTAATGAATATGGCCGAATGCAGCCTCTCCCATTTGTGACATACCTTTCACTTGAGGTGGTCATGTACCTAGTGGAGCAACATCTACTACCGGATCCACAAATCGGCTCGTCTAGGATCAAGAAGGCCAATATCCACATTCATGCCAATGAACTTGGACGCTTATCCGGCTTCACCATTTCCTTCCTCGCATGTTCATTGTTCTCTCGCCCGCAGAACATTCCATCTTCTATTTCCAATCTTGGCATTTTACAAATAAAATATCGCTGATCTCAAGTTTCCAAAGGGCATCCAAGTCGCCAACAGAGCTCAATCGACAAGGCAACATGAGCCGACATGTAAGCTCAAGATGGAATAATGATATTTCAGAAAAATGATGATGTGTGCCTTCTTCCACTAAGAAGTAGGGCTGGAACAGTAACAATTCTACTGCTCCAGCCACTTCCAAATTTTACATCAGCGATCAAGGAAACGAGCCCGTGATCAGTCCGACGTGAGCAAGTAGTCCCTTACCATTATTAGGTATTAGAGCACATATTCATGCATGCACCATGGACCCAAGCAAAGTATGCAGTGCATCGGGACAACTACCGTTGGTATTGCAAATACATTACCTTTGAACCATATAACCGAGCCGATGATGATGAAATCCTTGGCAACAAGATGGTCTATTCGAGGAGAATGTAAACCAAGAAGAGGCCAACACAACCACCACAGTACAACTCTAAGTTTGCAAATAGTATTTGGGCCCTTATGTTTGAACGTAATCACAAATTGTACATTAAAGTGCTACACACAAAGCTGGGTGGTCGCTTTCTAGGCACATCGACTAAGCTCTTTTCAACTATAGTCTAAGCAATCATTTTCCCATTTGTCTACGCGCTATTGATATGGTTCCCACAGCCACACTTGTGTATAGACTGAGAAAGGGCTTGGGAAAGAACAACTGGTATCTCAATAAGGATAATGGGAACATGAGGCCTGACAAGCTATCCATAATAGCCATCCGCTGAATCAAATTAAGCAACATTTGCTAACAAAGCCAAGGATGGTTCCATAAGGTATCAAATGGACAAAAGAAATGGGCATAGAATTAAGTCAAATTTCAAAGAAATTGTATGGATGACATATGGATACACGAATGATGCAAACTTGGCCGCAAAACCTAACACGACGACGCCGAGCAATGCAAAGAAAGGCCAATTTGAGTTTTATTTCGATCTAGCCCAATGGGAGATCTATCGAACTTGTAATACTAGTTGGTGCAAAACCCCGCAGTAATGTGGAATTGACTAGCTTCACGCCCGCCTCAAGACCAAAGATATTTAGATTTCTTTTCCAAATAGATTATGCCCAAGTGCAAGCATTCATACAACTGTCAGCACTGCATAAATGTATGTTAGTACGCTCGTGTGGGTAAGAGTGGCTACATTGCACAAAAAGATCTCCCAAAAATTTGTGTCTACGGGATTAAATACGCCTACATGATGGCATTGGCATTGTGGAGTGTAAAGATGTCCTAGTGCTATTTAGCAAGACCGGTGAAACGTAAGAGCTTTTGAGGTTGGTTCCTTGTCTTTGCCCCTTTGACCTTGCCTTTAATCACATCTACGCCATTGTGATACTTAAAAGCATATAAATTTACAACTTTTTGGGAAGGTTAGTATCTAATTTTTCCCATCGCTTAGACTAAAAAGATGAATTGGTGGATACATTCTAGCAAGAAATGTTTTGTATAAGTTGATTACTATAATATAATGTAATAGTTATCCTGAAACTATGTCCCTATTGTCTCTTGTTGGAATAATCAAAAAGTACCGAGAATTTTATTAGAACTGTGGGATGCTTGAGCAAGCAAGGAATATATTTTGCGCTTCGTGATGTCATGAAAAAGAATGTACCTATCTCAAGAAAGAGAATGACCTTTATCATGGATAAGCCGGTGGAGCTTAGTGTGAAAGGATGTGGTTGTCTTATAGTTGTGGACAAGGGCAAACGATCCGTAGAACATTTACGATGGTGATTTTAGGCGTGCTCTTGAATCTAAAGGGGAAGAGATTTTGAAGCTGACAGTTGCAGAAAGGTCTAATAGGTAAGATAGTTTTGAAATTTAAGTGTCAATCATTACAAAATGCAGTGATCTTAATCCTAACCACTACAAGTTGCCACATTCAATTCGCGGAAAGTGCAATGGTGTTGATGCCATGCAAAAGATGGAATCTCCGCCATCGCCAGCTTCATTTTTGCCCTGCTGTGGATCATGAGAATGTGGTCATACCATTTTTATGCACTTCAAATAAGTTTATGTTGAATCCGTGCTATTTTCGTGTTTGAATGATGGCAATCAATCATGCACTAATGGCATCCCAACTGTTAAGGGATCTAGCATGTCCGGGGCCATCTTCCACGACATCAATAGGAAATGCAATATTTGTGATATCTACCGAAAGCAAGGTGGTCGCTTATGATGATAAGCGCACCACAAAAGTCCTTTCGCATTTACTTTAATCCGTTATGATTTACTTTGCTAATTTTATCCGCATTTTGGATTTTAAATTTGCAAAAGGCAAAAGTTAGATTTAGGATGAAAGACCTTTCAAATGTGAGGTCGCTAGATATTGAAAATATAAAAACGTGGTCGCGATATGAAAATGAACTTAAAGATGGGAGGATGCATAGCGAAAGGTCACCGTCAAGAGATGGGGTGCCGCTACCTTAGAACTTTTGAGTTTTCTTTAAATGCTATTACGATCATGCCACCTAATATCCTAGTCCTTGGTGGTGTTTGCTAGAATGAATGAACCTTTGTTCACAAATTGTACTTGTGGATTTCCTTGGAACGCCGGATTATATTTGCCACATAGGTCCGATAGTTGATGGTGTAATATGAAGATTAGAGAATATAGATAAAATCAGCCTATTAGTTCAAGCAAAAATCACTTGTCGTGGAATTGTTGTTGTTGCAGCTCTTGATGAGGAAAATTTGCGTAAAAGATACATCCCCGAAAGTGGTATTTCACCATATAGCTTTTACTTTCATTGTTGTAAATTGAGGCTAGTCTTTAAGACAATGTGGAATTGCGATTTGTTTCTTGTGTTTGATCAATTTTTCTCTGCCATTATTTTCAAAATTGGAACTTGAAGTCAAGCAGCTTATTTTTCATTTCTACATAAGCAGTGCATGAGTTGAGGCGATAGGCCAACGCTTGTCGAAAAATTTATGATTTGCTTGTTCACTTTATATTCTTTGTCTAAATGATAAAAAAATAGACATTTCTAGAAATTGCTCTAATTAAAGAGCCCACTCACCATGGGTGTCATTAAAATTGCTCTAAGGTCACAAATCTAAGGCACCTAAATTCAAGAGCTTGTCCAATTAAAATTGTGTCCAATTAAAATTGCTTGAATGTCACAAATCTAAGGCACTAATTTTTTTTTTTTTTTTGAAGAACCGTGGTCAATATATTTAAAAAGAATGGTAATGTTACAAAACAAGTGAGGAGGAAGGAGAATCTGCCCCAAAGAGACAAAGGATACCGACACTCCACAACAACCGCAACTCCATCACTGACAAACCGCCATCACCATCTACCACACCCAAGAAGTCCCGCCAAATGGAAAACTTCCGCCTACTAATCCCTGAACACCAAAAAAGCTTTGAAATAGCTTGTACCGAAGTCGAGGAATCGAGAGGCCGGCAGTCAGCTGAATTCCCCCGAAGATCCACAACCGCCCGCCGCCTAAATCAACCACACCAACCAAGCCACGACAGATGCAAGGCTTGTCGCCGCACGAAATGCCAAGCACCGTGATATACATGAAGCAAAGAATTGTTGGCTATTCAATCTCACCAAACAGAGCCCCGACCCAATCCCGTGCAACCCGCAAGTGAGGGCATAAAACCGCATAATGCCCACGCCTCCTCACGATGAAGGCCACAACAAGGGGCAAAGAGGGCTCACACCCGCCTAAACCGACTCACAAGGACATTCACTCGATACGGCGTGCACCACCGCCACATAAGCACCCGAACCTTCGGTGGGGAAGTGAGCTCCATGTCCACGCCCAAACCGAAGCCATCGAGAACCCTAAGCCGCAGAGACCACTTGCCCAAGGGGACAGAGTGTCATGAATAGCCAACACCCCGGGTGAACAAGACCGCACAAAACAAGAAGATACAACATCTCGATGAACCTTCCAAACCCCACACCACCACATCACCCCGAGGGACTATAGGTATGTGTAGCGGAATACCCCCCCGCCACTTGTTCCCGTGATAGCCCTGGCCACCGCCCTTCAGCGAAAAGCGAGCTCGAAGAACTCCCCACGGCTAGCCGACCATCCCAATACCAATCCTCCAAGGTGAGCACAAAGAGCCGCTTCCAACGGGTCCTCAAGGCCCGAAAGCATGCACAAGTGGGCGCCCAAGGGCAAGTACGCTAGGGGTAGAGGAACCCACAAGAAAGGAGAAGAGTGGTGATAAACCGAGGCATAATCTAGCCGGAAGAGCACACGCGACGCGATCCCAAGCCCGCAACACCCCCGCGGAGAAAAGGGGATGCATGTGGGAAAGGCCGAGACCATACAACAATGCCTGTGGCAACTCTACATGCACGCACGACTTTCCAAATGCCACACAATGGCGAAGAGATTGCCACAATAGTGCCGCACTGTGAGAAGATGCTCCATCCCGCAGAATGCTCCAAATAAACTTAGAGACCAACACCTTACTATGCAAAGGCCAAATCCAATGGCCAAGCCCCCTCATCCTCCCCGGGCGGAGACACTTCCACCAAGCCACTTTAACAACCGCCTTCTTCATCATCCCCCGCCCCACACAAAAAATTTTCGAACAATCTTATCCAAAGCTTGTATCTTACCCTCGAGCTAACATCGCAGATGTCAGATACACATGAGTGCTACAAAGTACCGACTTGGCAATAGTGATCCCACCGCCATGGACAACTTGCTACCCTTCCACCAATTGAGGTGTTTCTCAACCCCCGCAAAATCTCATCCCACACCCTCCCCATGGAAACATCCTCCAAAGGGAATACCCAACAGCCTTTAGTACAGTACACATTACCTCGAAGCACCTTCCAAGGAATAGAGCCAAACAAGGGGAGGCGGAGTCAATCGGGCCCATAATGCGAGCATTTGCCCCAATTCGTAAGAATGCCCGAGGCCAAGGAGAAAGTATCCAAAGAAACCCTTCACATTCCGCAAATTCCTCTTCGCCACCAAGAAGAGAAAAGTGTCATCGGGCGAACCGTTAATAATCTGCCGACTACCATCCCCGCATCCCAAGCCCATCCACCACCCCTCCCTCCACCGCAGCCAAAAAACAATCGACAAAGGCTCCGCCACAATCGTGAACAAAAAATGGTGCCAAAGGGCACCCCGACGCACCCTCTCGCTTAAGGAGAAAAGGCGAGGGTTCACCCCGGCACACCACCGTAGCCCCGTACGACCCATGCACCATGATGATCGTTTTCGTAAAGCGTGGACCACAGCCCAACGCTAACATCATGGCGCATAAGAACTCCTTAACGACACTATCATAAGCTTTGGCAAAGTCAAGCTTAAGATAGGCAATGCCTTGACTCCGCTCTCCGCCCAATAAAGGCCCTCATAAGTCGCGCAACATTAGTCAAAATGTTCCTCCCAGAACAAAACCCGCATCGCACCTTACTAATGGAAGAAGTCAACACCGCTTCAACTTCTACCGTGGCTTTCGCAATAATCTTGTACACGAGGACAACAAGGATATAGGCCTCCAATCATTAATAGTAGAAGGTCGCTTAACCTTAGGAATCAAGGAAATGCTTGTATTCAAGATCCTATCCATGTGAGAAGACCGCAAAGAACTCAAGATACACCCGGCACAATGCACTCACCAGCCCCACTCCCAATAAGTCCGAAAGAACTCCACTGTGGATGCCATCCAGCCCAGACATTTATCCTGGCCATGCACATACATGCCTCCGCTTAAATCCTCTCGAGAGCTCCCTCGCCCAAGCTCTCACGCTGGTGAGGTAAAATAGATGGCTTAACACTCCAAAACAAGCTCCCCGTGATTCTCCCCGCCATAGGGAAGAGGCGCAAAAAAAAACCCCGAGAAATGAGCATGCACATACCTTCTCAGAAACTCGGGCCGGATCCTCCAAAGTCCGCCATCGTGCAAAGCAAGGGACGCCATAGATGCCGCGATATCGCCGGGCCGCCTAGCCGCCCAAGAACACCGAATTTAACTTGTATCCCCCCTCCTTCAACCAGTAAGGCTGCCTTCACACGCCATGCACTTTAACCTCGCCCAAAGCAACAATACGCCGCAACACCGCATTCTCCCTAATGCTAATCGAAGGTCGCTACCGAATCTTCTCCAACTCCCCGATAAAGACTATGCAACTCCCCGCCGCCCCGCCGCATTACGCCGCCACCAAAACCTTAGCAAAACGCTTCACCCTCGCCAACGCAAGCCACCATACCGCATATACCCTTCGTGATGAAAAGGTATCACCACAACTCCCCGCACCGGGCCGAAAATCCGAGAGATCGCCTTGAAGGGCGGGTGTTCAAACCAACAATCGGTCCGAGAAGGCCGAGAGGCAACCACACCGACCGACAAAACCCGAGGGTAATGATCAGAAATGGAGGTAGACAAAATGTTACCCGGCGGCAAAGAGGGCACACCATCCACGCGCATGGGGAAGCATAGCACCGGGTCATGCCTAGCATACTCCTACCCGCACCAATCTGCCTATTACAATAGGGTGAAAGACAAGTCCCTGTGGACCTCAACCAAGGCCAAATCCTCGCGAACAAACGAGACCACCGGGTCCCTCTCAAATCCCTCGCGACAAGTCGGGTGTTGTCAACCGCAGCGATCTTCTACTCGCCTACCATATTGAAATCCCCTAACAACAACCAAGCAACCCGGCAACCCACCAAGGGCTCAACTTATTCCGACTCGGGCCCACAAAGCACCCTCACGAGAAGGTGATTAGGGCATAAACATTAACAATCCCCCACTTTGCCCGCCTCCAACCACTTAATTATTGCCCACCGACCAAACCTCGCTCTCCGCAGAGTATGTGACCTCGCACATCCATCTTCCAAGCAATAAGAGTACCCCCACTAGTCCGCCTTAAGAAGAAGCAATAAAGCCAAACCGCCACCAACCATATTTATGAGCTCGACATATCACCCCTCAGGACACTTATGCTCCTCAATGCAAATAATATCAGACGCGAACCGCCGGCGCCAAAGAAATACGCCCTCTTTACTACTAGAGGACCGCACTTCCCACATTCCAACCGAGGATCAATCTATTCATCCTGCAGGAGAAGTGTCCAACCCCACATGCCTACCCACTGTGCCATCAGCCCACTCCACGAGTCAAAGATCTAGAGCCGTAGGATTAATCACAAAGAATGTGACCCACAACACTCTACGCGATATTCCACTTCCAACACGCAGTTGAAGTCCCCGTGCACCTCCACGCAGTCATGGGCCACAACTCGTGATATTCCACTTCCAACACGTGTTGGAAGTCCCCCAGGCACCTCCATAGAGTCATGGGCCACACTAGTCTCTACCTCCAACCGGGTTGCTCCAGCCACCTCATGCTCAGCACATACCGCTACTGGGACATCCCCAGCAGGATCACCAGCCCCTGCCACAAAAATCACGAAATTCAGGAGCGCAATCACCAAATTTAAGAGCATTTTTTAATAGGCTTTTACAGTAGTTGCAACTATTAGATGTTTTAAGGTCACAAATTTAGACGCACTCATCAAATTTAAGAACATTTTTTAATAGGCTTTTGTCAGTAGTTGCAACTATTAGATGTTTGTCACAAATCTAGAGCGCACTCATCAAATTTAAGTGCATATCTTAATAGGCTTTTGTAGTAGTTGCAATTACTAGATGTTCTAAGGTTTACATTTTGTAACTAATGGTTTTGTGCGATTTAGCCAATGAGTTCTTTGTAGATGCAAGGGACTTTGATGTTGGTATTGTGTCATCCTAGTTGAACATGTCATCAAATGATCTCCATGTTAGAGAACAATTAGCACAACGGGCAACATGTAATTGTCACGTACTTTGTTATGATTCTTCTTAGGTAACCTTCTCTCAGATTAGAACGGTGCACCAAACATTGCGGGCATTCGTTGGAAGTTTGTAAATGTTTTTATTGCAATAAGAAATGTGTGCAGTAAGCTTTTATTATTGGAATTAAAAAATATCCAAACATAGTTATAGTGCCCAATGCTGCTGGGTATTAGTACAATGTAAGAAATCTATAGAAACTAAGGGGCTATTTCATCCCGTAGAATTTCTTTGTAGGCTACATTTGGAGTGAACCTCTTTTTGTTTTTTAGCAGTGCTCCTTGTCTTGAGGTTTCTTGAATGTATACCTTCACTCCATGTTGTGTAGTGCAGCTTGAGAATGCGACATAGAGCTGGCCGTGTGCGAATACTGGAGTTGGTAGGTAGATGCCAATGGAGGTCATTGACTGTTCTTGCGACTTGTTTATGGTCATCGAGAATGCAAGTCGCATGGGGAACTGCCTTCGTTTGAAGGGGAGGAGGTCGTTATCTGATGGCTCCAGTGTTATCCTTGGTATGAGGACCCGTGTACCTTTGTAGGTGCTGCTGATTATTTCTCGCATCTATGATTCTTGGGCGCTTTTGATTACATGGAGGCAAAAGCCATTGCAGACCGCCTTTGGGTTCATGTTTCTGAGTAGGATGATGATGGCACCATCCTTGATGTGTAACTTATGCGGTGGCATGCCAGAAGGAGTCAGGTGGTTGATGAACTCAATTGGGAAATCCCTTGTAGCATCTTCGCCTTCTGCAATGATGGCATCTATACTGCGGTAATGCGTGATGGAGTTGTCCATTCAACCTTAGAAGGACCTTATTGTTGATTCTCAGCGTGTCTTCGTTCTTTGGAGTCAAGATGGCCTTGTCATACAATAGGTGCACATTTGCCTCTGTTATTTCCTTGCCAAAGATACTGTCAATCAAGTCGTCTTCTACCACGCATTCTTTAGATATCTCAACCAAGTCGCAATCGAGTCCTGACTCATTGTTCATCCGTTCCCCATTACCGAGTCGTAGCAGCCAATTTGAGAAGATTTGCTCGTCTTTTCCGACCCGCATGTTTTGTGTCAGCTTGTGGGTTTTGAAATTAATCCACAATGGGTTTCTCTTGCCACACTTCGAGATGATTTCTGTCTTTGTTGCACGCTTGATCACAGGCAATTGTTGTCGGAAAGCATTATTATTCCCCCAAACGGCCTGTCATCTTGGCCTATCTTGCGTAGAACCCTGTCGACGGCAGTGAGTGCTTGCGTATGTGTCATCCCCATTTCGTCCCATACCATGATGCTTGCCTTTCTAAGTACCTCTGCTTGTTGGCTTGTGGCACGTAGTGCAGAGGTTGCCTCTTGTGTGAGGTTGAGTGGTATTTGAATGTCGAATGAACTGTTTGTGCTCCCTTCAAGAGGAGGCTGGCAATGCCTGTCCAAGCTACTGATACAACACACACGCTGCATCCTCTTAGTATGCTGATCAGACTGTTGAAGAGGAATGTCTTGCCTGTGCCTCCTGGGCCATCCACATTGATACGTGGGGCTTGATGCTGGCTGATTGCATCGAGGATAATGTCGGCTATGTGCTTCTGCTCCCTGTTGAGTTTGCCGTAGTTTTCCTGCCCTTCTTTCAACTCCTTTTCTGCATCGAAGGTGGGTTCATTTGGGAGATTGCCTAGAATGTCTATCCATGGTTCTGGCAGTCCAAGTTGTTGGCATGTGCAGACGTTCATTTGGCTTCAATTATTTAGAATACAACAAAGTCGTATAGAAGTTTGTCTCAGTTCGGATCTTGATTATTGATGAAAGTTCTTGATATCTCACATTTTTTATATAGATCAAATCAGAGAGAAGCAATAAACCCGAAATATCTTTTGCAAAATTACTCCAGGTCTTGAACCTAAGGCATTTGGGGGAAATAAACTATGCCTAAGGCATTTGGAGAAAATAAACTATGATTGGCACAGCATGCTGGTCCTTTATTTTGACGTCTTGGTTTTGTTGCAGAAGCCAAAAGGTATTTTGTTGAAGGATGTTGGCCATAATGGGCATAGTTATGGTTTTGAATTGACTGTCAAATTATGACTTTGAACTATGATTTAAGCCACTTCACCCTCCGGCCATGGAGGGCAACCCTCCGTGCACAGCACCTTGTTTATTTTCTTTGCTGTTGTTTTTTTAAGTTGGTGGCACAGAGAATAAAGCAATAGAGGATTCACATTCTAATTTTCAACAAGTAACTATAAGCCACTGCAAAATATGTGGCTTGTCAGCAAAGACATGGGGAATTGTTGATGATAGAAATATAATCATGGAAATTCTGTGACTTAGTAATGCAGTATTGGTAGAAAAGATTTAAGATAGAATGTATCACTTATAACGCTTGCACCTGTTGTCAATATTAAGGGCCAAAATTTGTTCTAATCTGTTTATGTAAAATAAATGGCTTGAGGACCAATTTGTCCAGGTATTTGTCCCTGAGGATCAAGCAAAACCCACTTCATGTCATGGGGGCTTTGAGAAAAAGAAAACAAAGACATGACCAAAAATTCGAATCCAAAGACCTTATAAACCTCTGGTCTGAGAAGAGCTATAATCCCAAAGAGCAAGAAACTCAAAATATCACTAATCATCTAAAGATGTTACGTGGACAATACATGGCCTTAGGCTAGGAAAACACTCGAATAGGTTAAACTAATATGGTGTTCACCTAAACATTTGGATTACTTCTTTGCAATGATCTATCATGCATGTTGAAGTCAAGATCCATTGGAGTTTATATAATGTAAAGGTTTGAGGATACCATGTTGTCTTTATTACACACTCTTGACTTCAACATCTATGTCGAATAGCTCTTCCCAAAAACAAAAATACTTTATACATATTGATTGTTTTTCAAGAGAGACACGTTGTTGGTTTTTAATGTTTGAGAGGTACAAAATGAGCATTTTTGTTCTGAACACTAATGGTCTCTGGTCACAATGTGGATTAATACATTTTTGGGTTGCCCCTAAGGGGGCAAACCTTTGTTTATGTGGGCTTTTGGCATATCCTAGGTATATGCTAGAATATACCTAGGATATGCTGTGATTGCTCCAAACCTACTCTTACCTGTAAACTCTCGGTCGCCATTGTTGCTCTGCGGCTGGTGAGGAGTTAGTGATACAAATGGGTACCATCATCTTCATAAAATGACAATGTTCTAAAATAGCAATTTTGATTGATTATAAAAACATAACTTTCAAGTATGATTTAAGCCACCTCAGGCCACGGAGGGCAACCCTCCGTGCGCAACACCTTATTTTTTTTGTCCCTTCAGGGCCTAGGGGTGGTCTTTTATAACATGAGCTCCAAACTTAGAAAATGTTGCAATGGAACTACATGGAAAATGGATCATGGAATATGAAATAATATTAATATATTAAACAACAAGGGATACCGTATATTGTAGAACACAAGAATGTGCATGACATATTCAACAAGACATGGACTTATTTAGATTTAATAGATAGCACTTCAAGGATGTCATTATAAGATATATGTGTTGTCTAATTCTTCTTGGTTTTAATAATTTCTATAAGTTTTAGTATATAAATTTATCTTTAAATTAAAGGTATAATGGTTATCAAAGCATAAGATTACTTTGTAGATTAATTTTCACTTGAATATGTTTAGAAATAGACATTTTGAGAATATAAATTTTCAATTTTTAGTACTTTAACAGATCTAAAACTTGGCAATCAGTTTGATAAGCGATTGATTTCAAATTATTATGACAATTTTGCAATTTACAAACTCTTAAAAATATTTTAAGAAATGTTCTAGGTTGAAATTAATTAAACAGTAAAGTTTATGTTTTAATAACTTTTTTTTATTGTTTATTATGAATTAAATAATATGAAAAATAAAAGAGACGATTGTCCAATGCAGAAAACTCATTACTGTTATAGTGATATCAATGGAAACAGCTGAATCAATATCTCCTCTTACCAAATAAGTGAGAAGTATCGTGAAATTTTGCAATTTCTAACTGTTACTATATTCGGACCAAGTCTTCCTCATCTGTAATCCGAAGTTGAACTCTGACTCTGCATCATTCCTCAAGTTATTTAGAATTTTTTCGCATGCTTTTAACCAACAATTGCGCGATCTTTGCAATCATGTTTCTTTGTATGAGCCCCGGGATTTCCAGCAAAAGTATCAAAGTGCGCCTCCAGACTTATTGATAAAGATGGCATCCGATTGTCCCATATGTTTATCCCGTGTTAAAGTGTCAATTATCACCATACATAAGGCTCCCAAAAATAAACTATTGTCAGTTTTATGGGTTATTTTTTGACATACCTTCCATCCTTGGATGTCTTTAGAGTCTTTTACACATGCTTGTTGAACTGCAAAACAATACTCGTATTATTTTGTGATTTTCTTTTCTAGCATTTGGCTAAAGAGATCAAAGATTAGTGCAGGCGCGAAAAAAGTTAAGCTAAAATTATTATTTTTTTCTCAATTTTTTTCATTTACTTTAGCCAACATATTTTGAAAATATGCTAAAAAATCGCCAAATAGCTAAGTTTAGCTCATAAATAATTCCATGGCTGTGAATCTAGAATAAAATCTGAGGTAAATATCCGGAAAAAATCTGAAGCAAGAACAACAATAACGCATGCAAATCCAGGGGAAAAAAAAAACCTTTCTTAAAGCCGGGAGCTCTTATGTGTACTCCTCATAGCCCCGGTTAGATGGTGTCGAATCCAGTTGTAGATACAGTTAGATCCAGCAAATGTCGTCATCTCCATGTCCTGCAAAACATACGAAGGAATGGATCACTTGGCACCCACATCCGGCAGCATGAGGACTTCAATCTTTCTCTAGTTTCAGAACCACAAATAGAAGCTTAAAACTTCCTAAAACTAAACCATTTCCACAAAGCCCAAAAAATTAAAAAAAAAACCCCTACTTTTAAAAAACATTGGCAAATCGTCTATTGCAAATCTTATGACCTATACACTAAAATTTAATGACATTATAATGCATGAAGAACAGCCATGTACCACTGCCTCCAAAGGTTGCAGCGGCCCCAATTGCTAGCCTCAGGCCCGCGTACACACAAAGTCTATACTTGCCGCATGAGGGCGAGGCCCCACTCTACCAAGAGGATCCACATACTCAAGGTCAAAGCTCCTCCAAGAAGGTAATATCCAAAGGTGGGACCCACTCGCCGGCCACTACTTGTCTCATAAAGACGGGCCATGCACAAATGCATTCCCTCGCTCGAAAGTGCCTGGGTAGTGGAGCACGCCAGCCGCCATGAGGACTTCATTCGTGCCCTGTGAGGGCCACCTGGTGGTTCCTCATATCAGAGTATTTGCTCCCTTCCTGCAAGGAGGTTCAGTGTTCTTTTGTGTCACTACAGAAAGGCATATGCCGTCGTCACAGCGCCTTTTTGAGCCTTCATTGTGCACTTGTTTTGACTTCAATGGATCACGTGTTCTCCACAAGCAAGTTCTGTGTGTTTCATCGGTATTGCAATTGCCGCTTTATCGAAGTTTTCTTTCGTTTCTTTCCTTCCTCATAGCAAAAATCCTGCTGCGGACAAGAAAAGTGTCTCAGATTCGCCCCGCCGGACTACCATCTCACGTAGATCCGTCTCCTCAAGTATCCAGCCCTACCCCAAACACTGGCGCTCGCTGTCGCTCACTTCAAATATTGATACCATGTTCAACTCTCTTTACTCCCCATCATATTCAACACCGATGAGTCAAGACGCCGCCGCCATGAATCCGCGCGACGCCCCGCTAATATAAGCCCCAATTTTTCCATACTCGTTCGGGATTGTCTTCCTGTAATGCAGGAGCTAACTGCTCCACCTACACCACGCATTAACTTTTCCGCATCAATTCTCCCCTCGCGGGAAGGTCACATACCCGCTCCTCGCTCGGCCATTATCATGCGTAGAGGTCGCGAACACGCCTCTTGAATTTACTCAACGGAATCCTAACTCAAGATCCTGGACAGTAACTAATCGCGAATTCTCCGGAACACCGCAAAAATGTTTTCTCTATTGGTAATCTTTTCTAGGGAACTTCTACTCACCGCCTTACCTTTAGCCACCTCTACAACCGCTCTCTAATCGCTCCCCACACTGCTCATGCCTCGTCACAACCTTTCGTTCTACTCACAATCAAGCCAAGCATCTCTTTACTAATTCACACAACCTATGCCAGCTTTGCATCTATGCAAAGAAATCAACACCTATCAGTTTTTCTTTTCCACAAATGCAAAACACCCATTCATGCTCTCGACTCACACATGCTTTAAAACTCCCATCCACTTTTGGAAATGATAGCAAACACATAGACCAGAGTGCTTCAAGCTCATTATTGATGAATTTGAGTCAATGGTGATCTCAATGGTCACCCGGATCCAAAACTAAATTCCACATCTTTTCGGGACGACCAAGGTGGAGCACCCTACCTAATGGTCGATGGCAAACAAAAGCCACCGAAAATAAGTGATTGATACACATGAAGACTTCTTTTTCTTTCCTATTACCAAGACTTTGCGATGATCAACAATCATTTAATCCACCTCAACACACTCCGCGTAACCTGTAGACCGGTCAGACTTTGCGTGCATCGCATCAAGTAGTAATCTTAACAATAAGTTGAAGGAATTTCAAACCCAAAGCCAAATTCTAGTGTGGTTTCTTCCAAGGCTTACCTCACATCCGATTTATGACTGAGTATCAGCGCCCCAAGACACAAGCAAGAAGCCATTAAATGGTCACCACTGCTCACATGTTTCCTCACGCGCAGATCGCCAATATACTCCCATTTCGCCAGCACCCACGCGATCTCCCGACCGCTTCCACTCGCAGCTTCCCCAAGAAATAACATTTGCGTACTATTTGCCGCGATCAGATATCCGCTTATCGAGTGTAACTGCGGATAGCATGATCCACTGCGAACGCCAGTAGCATGCGTAACCACACCACTTAAAATGCATAAACTAACGGCATCAAATCCGTGACGACAACGCCTTTGTCTACCTCGCGCGGCGGTACCACTAAATCAACCATTGCATACGTGCACGTACCTACCTAATAACAACAACAACCCCAAAGAATAATAAAGAACTGGCTAACGCGGACCTCCTCGCTCCACTTTGATCCAAGCAAGTCTCACGTTTCAATCAGACTAATGGGGTCATCGTCATAGATTATCCCGAAACTTCCTCAAGTTCAAATACAAATTCGCACCAATCAAAACCACGCATGGCGCTTCCACACCTTTCAAGCATAAGCCAAGGAAGGCAAGGCCCACGCCTGCTCAAACTACCACCACGCCACTCACACAAATAACAACTACACGCCTAACAAAGAAAACAACTCAAAACAATTGGATGATCAACTCCAAGAAGAAATTTACCATGCAATCAACACCACTTTGAATCCTCCAACCGGATTGAGGTTCTCATTCCCCACGCCATAAGCACCCCTGCACCAAGTTTTTGGTACCGAGCCTCGTACCAACACGCATCAACCAAATCACTCATTTTGCACCTAACTGATCAACTACTTCCTCATGTTCAACCTAAACTTCAGAAAAGTCTCTGTCTAATCCTACCTAACGCGTATGTATGCACTCAAGTCTCCGCTACACGCTACCACACGACGGAGCCACGACCACTTAATGCCACGTACATCCGCACACCACCACTCAACATTGTCGGCCAAGTCGACCTCCTCAATAAGGTAGAATACATATCTATTGTCGAAGCAACAACAACCCACCTGATCCACCACACCACCTAACCTTCCCCTAACTTCAACAAGAACTTGCTAAAATCAAAATTCCTCTCAAAATTCTCATTTGCATCATCCTGCACAACTATGTCCAGCACTACTTGTTAACATTTTACAAAAACCCAGATACTCATAATGCCGACAACACCCACTTGCATGCACACGTAGTAGCCAAAAGGTCGCTTCACCATGTTCGACCACAGGTGGCAACAAGCAGTCAATCTTTTATTACAAAGATAATCCATCTATTACCAAGTATAAGGAGCTCCATATCGCCTCTTATGACATCAAGCTTCATGTAAATGGCCATATCACGCCTAATTACAAGGAGTTTACACAACCAATACCAAACAATATTGGAGATCTACAATTTACTATGAATTGCTTGGAGTGAGCGTGAGAAGATCCTGGAGATTATGAAATGTTAGTAGGACGACCCTTTTTGGAGACAAGCTAAAAGCATTCACCATCAGCCGCGATCAACTTGTTATCACGTGATGGCAAGCTTCCATTCACACGATGTATCCACCACGCCGCATCACTTCAGAGATCACGCTGAATCGCATGTTGATTCCGAACAAGTTTGCAACACCTATCGCTACAAGCCAAGGGTTTGCCACCACCTGCCAATTCGCATTACAATCAACCATGGGAAGACATGATATTGGGATAAAGGCAGAGTAACGCCGTTGACTTCTATTTGACACCTCAGAATAACGCTACCACATTGGCGTTCCACATGAGGAGATCTACCCCAAATTCTCCTCCCCGCTCAAGAAGACACCACACCAACTCCTAAAGGGCACGCCACCATTTTTCGTAAATTGGTCAACATGAACATCCTCGACGCATTCTCAGCCAGCCCCACACCGCTCGATGACTGTCATTCCACACATTCAAATCCCCGCAAGAGGACATAAATATATTGCCCAAACCAACTAATCCGATTGGCACACCACGCCAAAGATTCAGTGAGCAAGCCATTGCGCCTATTCAAACGCTTCAAGCATTATCTTGCTTGGAGCTACAAAGACCTCCTCGAGGTATCAAGAAAGAATTGGGACAACTCTATTCCCACTGGTTGCATGCTAGACCCATCTAGTTAACGATAGCATTCCAGCTAACCCAAACTGTATCGCGGAAAAGGTTAAAATGGCCCGATGCTTTGACGCCGGATCGTATTCCACGAGGTCAAACATCTCGTAATGGGTAAGTCCTATTGCTATTGCCTCAAACATAATGGAAAATTCGCTTGTGTGATTTTTATAGAAAAACTCAACTGGCCACCTGACCGACTACTTCTCTCCCTTCACGCGATCAAGTGTTGAAGATGTAGCAGCCAATGATGTACTCCTTCATGGACGGCCCGCTATAATCAACACAGAGACCATCAATGGGTATATGGATTTTGTTGTCCCATGGACCCACCGCAATCAACACTTCGTGGCACGCTACATCTTCTAGTCTTCTCACGACTATGCAACTAAAATGGGCTGGAAGCCGCGGTGCTCTACCCTCGACAACACGGGTTAGCTAGTATACCTAATGGTCTTCATGCACATCATCACGCCATTTGATATCCTTAGTTCAGTGTTAGTGATCGTAGGAGTTCATTTCATCAATCAGCACTATTGTCAACTTACTTCCACCATTCGCACATTCATCACAGTAAAAGCACTTCTTTACTATCCCCTGTGGTAATGGCCATCAAAAGCACAAACAAGGTGCTTATCCAATATCTCCAAGAAGATTTGTGATCCTACAAGAAAAAGATTGGCAAGATAAGTTACTCATGCCAGCTTTTATGGGCCATAATACAACATACAAAGTAGCAATCAACAACACCTTTTTCGACTTTGTATGGCCAAGAGTTTCGCGCCTTTGAGTTCATTCCTTTACCCTCACTCAAATTTCAAAGAAGTACCGCAATGAGTAATCCATCGCTGAAATTTTGTAAAGAACGAGTTTATCAACTGAACAACCGATGAACTTCGCTAAGAGATGCTTTTCTTAGACTTCAACAAGGCAAACAACTACAAAACAATGGCATGACAAACACATCAAAAAACAAAAACTTTTCAAATTGGCTTACTCTAGTTCTTCTTACGCACTGGTATAACAACATCCCCGGCAAACTCAAGCCCGTATGGTCGACCATACAAAATTCGGTGATACCACATCCCTCGAGTTTTACAATTACAAGAATTGAATGGCACTCCACTTCGGCATTAGTCAATGGATTTCACTCAAGAAATTTCAAACCCTCACAAGCAAAGATCCTTAGCTCAAGAACAAAATTCATAACAAGATAACACCAACAGGCCAAATTGTTGAGAAACACTTTTCATTATGTACAAATTGCCTGCCACAAATCAGGATTTTTCAACTTAAACTAAAACAAAAATTGGGAAAAACCCCCCATCATGCCGCTACTCGCTTCTTTACTCAGCACTCCACTCTGAGGATGCGGAAGCCCCACACCGCTAATTACTCTGAAATTTAACGACACCTCCTAAGCGATCGAAGTTTATCTCCCGTGTTGACTACTGCCTCCAACCATGATCCGACATAGGATCCCACGACTCCACAGACGCCACGCATCGACGCCGCCCATCTTGCATGTAATCCAGCCGCGAAGCTCACCGGATCACAGCATCGAGTTTCCATCTTCATGAATTTTGGTTCTTCTCGACTTTAACCCAACTTCCAAATAAAGCGTAATACCAACCCTAGCAAATTGCTCACTTCATGTGTCACCTCACAGATATATTCCGTGAATCATTCCCCACCTATATTTTTGTACCTCGCAAAACTTTTCTACCTCTTTTTAATATTCTCACAACCGCCGCCAGCTAATACTGGCCCGCTTATTAAAAGTTTTATTCTCCCTACGAAACTCACGCATCTTGGTCTCAAGGTCGCCTCTTGAGATTCTCAATCGCCACGATCTTTCACACGGTCTCCCACGCATCAAAAAAAACTCCTTCCCAACCGCCACTTCCACTCCTCACTTTTCACTTCATATACTCAATTCGCCCTTCCGACTTCAGACTTAATTCTAATTCAAGATGGCTTCTACTTCCAAGAACTCAACACTCAACGCTGATCGCACTAATGGATCCAAATAATTCAAAAATATCAGTTCGCTTTCTTCATCTCCGCACTGCCCACATCCGCATCACTATAACCTCCCGGGTGAGTTCCTGATTGTTTCATTTTCTAGCTTCCAGAACTCCCTACTTCCCCAAACAAGAACAACAAATTACAAAGAATTTGTATTAAGAACCCGGTGAAGGCGTAAGATGGATATGCTCCCAAGTCGCATATGGAAACCCTATACTCCTAAACTCCCGTAAACCATAGCTCTTTCTCTTACTCCAATCCTAACAATGTTTGTCTTACCTTTGACATTGGTAAATATGATATTTCCAAATTCTCGCCGATTCCTTATACGCCGCAGACAAACTAAGTCATTCCACCTTTCCAAAGTACATGATGCCTTTACCAAGTTTTCGAGGAAATTTTGGGTTACTCCATGAAGAATAATTTATTAATTTATGTTTTCTACCATCTGCATTTCATATCCTCACCAACACCATCAAACAATCTCTCAATTGGACTCAACTCAGACGATTTCAACAGAACTACGTACCTTTTTGCAAAAATCCTAATCGCCCCATGGGAGCCCACTTCCAGCTTCTCTATTAATCATCGTATCTCACGCCATCATCATGCTCCCCTTCTCAATTGCCAACATCCCCACTTTATTGATGCTTTGAAAGGTCTTCAACCAAACTTCCTCCTTCTCAAAGACTGCCAATCTCAAACCTGCCGTAAATATTTCACAAATCCACCGCCTCCACTCTCCAGCCCACCTTCAAAACCTATTCCTTCAAGGATACCAACCACCGTAACAACCACCGCTAACCTTGTGCAACAATTCCACTTTCAAACTCAATGTACGCCAAAAACAAACAAGCAGCAGCACAACAAAACCCTAGTTGATCTCACGCAGTACTCATGGCGACACTCATGTTAATGACCATGATCTATAAACAAGGGTGATGTGATCAAAGCCATCCTATCCACCTCACACCGCGGATACCGCCAGTGGAAGTTTGCCTCACCGCCTTTGATGCCTCCGCTGTGATCATCAAATGTAACTTCATAGCAGCCACCAGTAAGTACCCATTAATGCAGTCCGCGGACCAATCCCCAAGCCGAAGTCATCATTAATCAAGATCACTTGGCCGACCGTGAGGCCGTGAGAAGAAGCCTGCACAATCAATTCATGATCCATCGAGAAACCCTTCATCAATCCCAAGAAATCATTGGCGAACTCAAGGAGTCCTCAAACAAAAACGACACCAAGTACACGATCTTGAGACACGCTACAACTGTCGTCACGTAATAATGCTACTCGACCGGTACACACTTCTGCATACCCAACTTGATAATGGAGTCCGCGTCACTTAATTTCAAAACCACCTTGCATTAAGGATGCTCACATCGCGATCTCCCCAAGCGCAAGTTACCAGCTCACGCAACACACGCCAGATGCTCTTGAAATAGCCGCACTCAAAATGCATTCTTGCAAGCCAATTCACTTCAAGCTCCTTCCTCCGATTCCCAACTTCGGCTAAACCGCATAATCTCACACGCAGTCACTAATCTCGCATCAGCCCGAAAGCAACAAGATATCACGTATTACAAGATACGCTTCCGGAGTTAGCCGAAAGGTATGCTAGAGCGATGCGTAAGAAAAGTGCAATAAACCTATCAGCTTGCTTCGCTATTCCCCGACTATCCGGCCGCTATCATGCGACTATGTGCAAGCAAGGAAAAACACTTTTTATTCTCGCCGAGAAACAAGGGTGATACCACAAGTCCCCCGATCAGATTGAGCATCGAATCCACAATGGCCTTCATGTTCGTTCATGAACGGTGCACACTTTTGTGCTCGCCAATTTTTGATATCCTACAGTTGCGTGAGATCTCACTCATTTCGCTTCAAAGACCATAGCCTCCGCTTATGTCATGCAATTACTTCTACCTGGCACATGTTACCGTGCTCATCCGATAAACGACCGAGAACTTTAAAGGAGAGATACACAGCAGTTCTTTTTAAATTTAAGAAGAACAAGTACCTCCAAGACACAAAATTTCGGTGAACCGTTAATTTAATTACGCCTCTTCTTACGTAAAGAAGTGGAGCTATGGCTAGTCAACTTGCACGCCCTTCGCACTATACAACTCCTCGGTCAAGAACTTGACCTGCATGAAGAAAAAATTCTACAACATTATGCTTCCTTGCACGTACCAGACACTAGTCAAAAGTCAGTAACGCCCTCCCCTGATGAGTGGGACCGTGACTGGGTGGGATAAAGACATGTACATTCCAAAGGTATGGGGAGACAGCTTACTGTAAACAAATACCGGTAGAAGATATTATTGGAATTCAAGAACAGATGCGTGATGACTTAATTCAACCCCCAAACAACCGAAAGTACACTAGCAAGCTTTGATGCCCACCTCATCAGCATACAATCAAGATGGGAGACAAGAATTTCGGATCATCAAGTCAAAGAACATGCGATGGACACCGCGAATTGCAAATACAACCAGCACCCACGCCACCCGGCAGACGAAATGGCTGGAGGGATGAAACTTTGGACAACACCAACAACCGGATATACATGCCCACGCGCACTGTGGAAGACCGCCTGTAATGCAATTTCGGTTCAGAACCTTCCTTGCCAAGGCCAAAACTTCAAATTTCGATCCATCTCAGATTTCTAAGCAGCGCACTCGCGCAAAGACTCATGACCATACTCCGAGTATGCAAACGCTAGTGCCGTGATCCATTTTTGCAAACCCCTAATGCAAATGCCGAAAGTTCAAGTTGGACTCATTCATACATGAGATCACAAATCTTCCATCCGAGGATCCACACGCCGAGAACAGATTAAGGCTTTCTCATAGGAGTACCAATGTTTGGCATCCGTGACTAAGCAACTTAAAGACGCACACTCTGGAATGGCAGCCAGCCTCCTCATCTCTATGTTCAAGATCGAAGAAGAGGAACGAGGATTCCCACTTCTAATTCCGCGCCCTTTCTAGCCAATAAGTGTAGTTTGGTAGGGGAGGTTAGCCCCCTGCCCTGCACACACACACACACACACACACACACAAAGTGTCTACTGCTGATGAGGGCGTGGAGTCTCCCCACTCTGCCATATCACAAGGTTACACTACATCACACACACTCTAAGTGTCTCAAGAAGAGGATCCACAAGATACTACTCTGGCTGTCAAAGCTCCCTCCAAGAAGCGCGTATTAATCTGGGCAGGTGGGGATCGATTTGCTGGCCACTACTTGTCTGCTGGCGCTTACGTACCATTCCTCGTCGAAAGCTCAAGTAGTGAGCACGCCAGTTGTCGCGATGAGGATCAGATTCAGGCCCGTAGGCTACCCGCGGTTCCTATATATTGTAGTGTTATTTTCGCCCTTCCGTACAGGCCTGAGTGTTCTTTCAGGTCACTACAGAAAGCGTATGCCGTCGCCTCAGCGCCTTTTTGAGCCTTCATTGTGCACTGTTTTGATCAATGGATTGTCGTGTTCTCCACAAGTGTCTTGTAGGTTTATTGTGTATCGCAGAATTGTCGCTTTATCTCGAGTTTTTCGTTTTTTCCTCTCATAAGCAAAAATCCCGCGACAAGAGTGTCTCAGATTTGCCCTCGCTTTACTTCACGGATTCAATGTAGACCGTTCCTCAAAGTGCATCCTGAGTCTCTACCCCAAACACCAATGGAAATGTACATTTCAAGCCACTCAATATTTTCCATTATTATTTATGTTCAATGTCCAAATAACTAACTCCACCCATATAAATTTTTGGATTCTAAAGTGGCTTCCATCAATTTGTTCAATTTCTCATCCTCCTCGGTATAAAGCATATTTCCTTTTATATATATTTTAACAAATATAGCTTATTCAAATTGAGTAGTATTATGCTTTTCTGCAAGGATACCATGATACTTTATAAGTTTTTTTTTTTCTTTTTTTACTTGTTGATTTCAATATTATTAGCAATTATTTTTAACCAAAGTATGTGGAAGTCACCAGTATAAAATGCTTTTATAGCTCAGTTCTCTCTTATCTATTTAGAATTAATTTTGTATAAGAAAATATATATGATTAAAACATTAATTCTTCGTAATGTAAAGAAAAGTTCGAGTTGTAATTAGTTAAATGATTATGTTTAGAGGCTCCCAATAAAACAAAATTCAATAGTTTATTATCGACACTTTAATATAATTTTTTTCATTCATAATAAATTATTCGTAACTTGTTAATAAAACATTTAACTTTATTGTTTACTCAATTTCAACCTAAAATAGCTTTTTAAATATTTTAAAGAAAGTTTAAATTGTAGTGCCCTCATAATACTTGAAATTAATCAATGCCAAAAACTAATTGGCAAGTTTTAAAATCATAAATTACGAAAACAGGAAATTTATATTTTTATCTAATTCTAACATTCAGTGAAATTCTAATTTAGGGCAAGTTTGATAACTATTATTTCTTTTAATTTAAAGATAAACTGGTACTACTCCTTGCGTACCATAAAATCAAGTCCAAAATTCTTGAACCTAAGACTCCAAAGCCCAAGGAATGATCACAAAAGAAGTAAGAATGAGTGTTATGAGAATGAGAAGAAGGCCACCGCTTGAGAATGAGAAGAAGGATGTCCGTAATGAGAAGAAGCCAACATCTTTATGAATGGGTGAGAACAGAAAGCATGTTGAATTTCTCTCACCATTCCTATCACGCGACAGAGACTCTGTGATTTGATATGAATTTCACTAAAAGTATGTGTTAAAGAGCTTTATAAACAGTGGATGTGCACAAGAACGTTTATATCGCCATTCAATTTGACTAACAATTGCGCGATCTTTGCAATCATAAGCTTTTGTATGAGCTCCGGGATTTCCAAAGAAAAGTATCAAAGTGCGCTTCCCGTGACTTATCAGATAAAGATGGCATCCGATTGTCTCCATATGTTTATCCTGTTAAAGTGTCAATTATCACTAGCTGCTAAGTGTCTCTAAAAATAAACTATTGGTTTTATGGGTTATTTTTAATAAAACTTACTTGTGCAGCGTAAACCTATTATCAAGTATGGTGATACCAAAACCAAATAAAATTTAATCAATATCTTCTACCCACATGAGTATAATAACAGGGTTTTTTTTTCAGATTTTGCAGCTTTGCTATGGTTTTCATATGATTCACGTATGGATGCTTATAAGTGTACTAATCAAGATATCTAGAAAGTGTTCCTAGTATTTTTTGATTAAAAATCCATTCTCCATGGTTTACCCCTAACTTCCTTTGTGAAAGTCTGTTTACAAAGCTCATTCTTCTATTCTAGGTTTCTTTGTTATTTTATTCATTCCTTTTGTTTTTTTCGTCTGTCTGGCCTTTTGGAATCAAGGATTCATTTGCCTATGGCGCATCATGGAAAGACAGTAAATTTTCTTCCCCGGTTCGTAGAATCGCACCTATGACTCGCCATGGAAATACAGACTTTCTTCCACCGTACCGCACGTAATCGTATGTTAAAGGCATGGCATTTCGTAATCGCCATTTGATTAGGTTTGAGCTTTTTCCCTCTAAGCGCATGGTATCGTAAATTTAATCTATGGAGGATTCCGAAATGCCTAAATGTTCTCGATGCACCACCAGAAAAGCCCCGTTTCAAGGAAAGTAGGTGGAAGAAAGAGTAATGTTCTCGGCCGCCATCTCGTGATAAAGCAAGAAAGAGTTTTCGCTGAAACAAGGCTAATCACCATATTCCAAACTCAACAAGTAGCCCGGTTTCTTTTGCAACATCATTGGCGCAGGTTCACCATTCCCCGGAATTGACTCAAGTTTCCATCCTCCAAAGAACAAAACTAGTAGAAATTGAACTGCAGCATCCGATCTAGCCGATAATTCCAAGTTCCCAAAGCACTCTTCCTTTGATGTTTCTAATAATCAAAACTTGGAGTTCGTGGACTTGGGGTTTTCAGAAGGAACCGATAACGATGTGCTTCTTCGCTTGCCTTTGTCATTTCCACAAAGCGTCTATTAGTACAAGCTGAAATTTCATTCCACAGCTCCATTAGCAATGCCGTACCTCTTGGTTTCAAGAATGCAAATGCTAGCTTGGGAAATGGTAAGAATGATAAGGAATTTATGACAGGGAATTCTGCGGCGAAGTTGGCAATTGGTTAAGAATGATAAAGAATATAAAGAAAGGGCTACCGAGCCCCGAGTCATGCAAATTCCCTTTGAGAACATTATATCGCATCCGCAGCTTGTGGCTTCCAATAAAACCGATATAAAATTTCACAGATTACCTTTATCTGACCTTATATTTGAAGCCAGAACTTTTATATATCATGCCGCTTTTAAGAAATGATGTATACCCAATGATGTAATCATAATCATGTGTATGCATTTTTAAAATGCCGTGGCTTGATTTTTAATGTATGATCTCTATTTTATTTACTTATTCCGTTATGCATTTGCCAATTTAGTGATGTATGATCTTTGTCTCATTTTATCGTGCCATACATTCACTTAAACATGACTCAAGTAAAAGTTTATCAGACATGACTCGTCAAGAACCAATACACTATTAGTCGTTTTCTCGTGGTAGTCGGAACCGATACCGTGATGTGCTTCATGGTTTGCCTTTACTTCATTTCCCCCACAAGGCCTATTTGTTAATAAGCCAAATTCCTCTATTTCACAAGGCCCATTAGTTAACAAGCCAAAATTCCTCTGCATTTGCGAATGCAAAGGCAAATTGGGCAATGGTGAGAATGATATGAATTTGTATGACAGGAACTTTATGCAGAGTAGCGGCAAAGGGTTAAGAATGATGTAGATATAAAAAAGGGCAAATTCTCGAAATTCGAGTCATGAAGAATTGCTGCGCTCCCTTTGAAAACATTTGCTCGCATCCGCAATGCGGCTTTCCAATAAACTGGATATACCAATTTTTGACACTAATTTTGAAGTCATGCATTCTACGTATTTTTCTTTCTTCTACCTAACCGAAAACTAGTAAAGATCATCAAGGGATATGAAATATTGTTCCCATTAAAAACATGTTCTATATTGAACTAGTAAAAACAAGTGCAAAATCTGTGAGATATTCTAATGCAGTCTGCTATTCTAGAAGTGGTAATTCATTATCGCTTATCTTCATGTAAGCGCAGATAATGAAGAAGAAATGAGAATATCGCATAAAAAGGTAAATTTGTTGTTGTGTTAATGTCAAGATATGGGTCATTGGGACATGAAAGGCGGGATATTTGCTGAATTGACGCTGGCCAGGGCGAGCTGCCAGAGTTTTGCGGTCAAGAGTGCTTTCATAAACAGCGATTACATACTATTTAACTTTGTTTAATAAAGGCTATTGTTTTCTAATATAATATTATATTTAAATCTACTGAAGTAATGTTTTAGTATGCCATCGTGTATTGTTTCTTGATAGTTTGCTTGGGAGTTGTTTAGTTAGACCTAAGCAAAAATTCCTCATATAACAAACAACACATATCTACCATATTAATTAACACAAACCATTGTGACAACACATCTAAATTAAAACTCCCAAAACCCCTTTTGGTTCGGTGCATATTCACACGGTGACATAGGGCAAATGAGAGCCCTAAAATGGATACGTTTCGCATGTACGTAAATCAACAATTATGTAGTATATTACCTCAAATCTTATAGTATTTGTAAATCTTGTTATACAAGATAGCAAATTTCAGCCATGGATAAATTCCCCACAACGAGGAATTTCCTGGTGTACTGTGGTAGACAAGAATAAAGGGTGAATATTTATCCAACAATCCTCATGCCCTGAGCGTCACCCCTCATGTGAATAAACAAACCAAAGGGGGTTTCAGGGGATTTTAATTTGAATGTAAGCAATGCAATGGTTTGTGTTAATTAATATTAATGGTAGATATGTGTTGTTTGTTATATGAAATTTTTGGCCCTTCTGGGCTCCCTAACAGCAAACTCCCCAAGTTTAGGCTAATCCAAAAGAGCACGTTACTCAAATTTTAGAAAAGGTATTGCATATAAACAAGTCGCTTTAAATTTATACGATATGGTATTAGAAACAATGAGAGATCAGATAAATGAGTTAAATGAGGTAATGTGTATTTTTGGGCCCTAACACAACATGGTTTTTATGGTAGGACATCTTAACACATTTACAATATTGTAGAAGCATCTCTTACACACATTCGCGAAAAATATATTAAGCCAGAAACTCTGAATCAACGTTTGATTCCAAACCAATGAAGCCAAAAATCCTCAAGAATAGCCTTATGCTGATCCAAAATGACACATGTAATATCGATATTTGTTTTTATTTAAGTGAGAAAGGCCGTGAATGTACCTCTCGCTATACTATATATTCTGAATTCAAGTCTTCCTCACGGTGAACCGGTTGTACTTTGACTCTATCATTCCTCGCTATGCCAAAAATTTTTCAAAGATGCTTTAAATCTACTCTTGAATGCCAATCTGACGCTTTCCTCACGCTAATGAGGTAACCTTCATATTTCATGAAAACAAATCATGTAACTTCCAAAGGCAAAGAAGACAAAGAATCCCACCTAAACTTAAAACAAATAAATACACTGAACATGTAAGAGTAAAGATGCTCTTCTAAGTAATCTTGACAAAGAAATGCAAAACAAGGTGGATGGTCTAACACTCTGACGAAAGTATGATCAGCTCTATAACTATTCCATGTAGACCTGCCCGATGACCTAACCCATCATTTGCCATTATAAGATATATGTATTGTTATATTTTCTTGGTTTTAGTAATTTTTATAAGTTTTAGTATATATGTCATCTTTAAATTAAATGTATAATGATTTCATCAAAGCCGCAAGATCGCTTTCTAAATTAATTTTCACTTGTATCTATTTAGAAATTTTAGACTTTTAGAATATAAATTTTCACTTTTTAGTAATTTAACAGATCTAAAAACGCAATCAAATATAAGCCGGACATTTCCAGTGATATAGAAATTTCACAATATATTCTCATGTACAATATTTTAAGAAAGGTTTTAGATTGAAATTAATTAAATAGTAAAGTTTTACTAAACAAATTTCAACACACACAATAAACAGACTATGACAAAAGCACCCACAACAAAATTATTCCAAATTTTTGCTTTTTCTTAATAGAATATAAACGTAATCATTTAACTTATTTCAACTAACTTTCTTTTTAAACTTAAAAATTTACGATTTTAATCATATATATTTTTCTTATATAAAAATTCTAAATTTAAATAAATTGATCTTAGTAATTGTATCATAAAAGCAATTTTATACACAAAATACTTTTAGTTAATGATAAATTGCTACACATGAAATGCATGAAGAAAAGAAAAACTTATAATGTTATCATGGCTTCCTTTAAAATATATCTTTTAGATTTTAAACAGCCTGCGCTTGCTAAATTTGTCATATATCCCATGTTGAGCACACCTTCTTTCTCTCGACACGTTGCCTTCGCCTCTAAAATACCTTAAAACATACCTATAGCCTCCCAAACTATTGAAATATGTTTAGAGAAATCACGCACTATAAATTGCAAAACTTACTAAAGCTTTCCGTGATGTACACTATGAGAGGTGCTTGTAAATTATGCTTGAGAGGTATATCCTTTGGATTTTCCTTTGAAGGACTAAATGCGAAAAGCAATGAATTTTCATGAATACAATGATTGGTGTCTGCGATGAACACAAGATCATAGTTTGCCACTTGCTACATGTAACTTGTATCTATGGAATACCATCACAACTTAGCTCTCAGTAAAAATAAAGCCAACGACATTGCCACAGATAAATACCTATATAGTTCTAAAAAGAAAAGTAAGCAATGCGTCTACTCGCCTTAAGTACTAAGGATTCAACATGCATGCATCGTATAGTATGTATGCATGGTGCATCATAGTGATGCAACACAAGTACGGTATAAATACACTGAATACACAAATGCAAATAAATGTAATCATGTGTAAACTATAGCAAAATGGTTTTATTACGCTTTTGCAAGACGTAACCATTTTTGTGATATACATCAATAAGACCAAGTGGTCCTGTATAACCCATAGCGAACATGAAAACAATATTCCAAATGCAATTATATATCAATGGAAATAAACTTTCCAAGTTAAACATGCCTTCCAGAGAAGGCAAAGGGTTAGGATAGATGTCAATGAAAGGAAAGAGTACAGCAAGCTCTACCTAATTAGCAAAAGGAGGAATGATGCAATGCTACCTAATAATTTACACAAATATGCTACCTACAAAAACATGCTACATGAACAACACAATAATCTTCCAATGTTGTCACCCAAATATGTAGCAGCCTAATAGGCCTGGGGGATTTGATATAATGCACATTAATTCCTCAAACCATAGAATACTTCCTAAAAAACAATCTGAATGGCCGTGATAAAAAAAAAAAAAAAAAACATAGGACCGCGACATAGAAAAATACTACATTAAATTATTGGGTATATTGGTTAAGCGGCCTGTCGGTATATTGTTATTTAAAGAGTAATCTCGAGCCTCAGATTTTATAGTTTAAAATCTTAGGCAAAGCCGCATGTGAGGTTCGACATTCCTCAAACCCCAGCGAAATTCCATTTGTGATTTCCTCATATTTCAAAATCATAAAAGTATCTCCCAATCATAAATGACTATAGTTTAAAACGCAGAGGTGCTCATCGGGCCCAACATATGATCCGGGTCATAGAATCGGTTAACCCACATTGTGTGTAGTCTAGGTAACCGCCAGGACAAAATGTTTTTATGAAGATTCATATTTATGAGGCTTGAAAGTGTTAGGGCTAAATAGTGCTCACACTCTCGGGATTCCTGAAAGAAAATGGTAAATTTTAACACAATTGTGATAAGATGTAAATTTTGACACTCAAACGTTTCAAAAAATTTGAATAATTTGATTCAGAGGCAACGTAAAATGATTCGCACATCTAATCTATTTCCATTCCACACTTCAAAGAAGTTCACACACTACCAGAACCGTTGATTCAAACAATAAAGGCATGACATCACGATTACTCCATTACAAGAAATTTGTCAGAAGGCCACAAAACAAGCTCTTTTGCTTGGACTTGTTTTCGAAGTTTAAAACTTTGAGATTGGTTCTGAGATAGTGCAAAGCTTTTGCGTCACAAGATGCCTCTAGTTTGAGAGCATTGTTGTGGTATAGCCTTGGTTTTGACTCTTTGGATTCTATTTGGGTCATGCATTCTATGCAAGAATGGTAGAACATTGATTTATATTTTCCTAGCTAGGCGCTATTGTTTCCTACGATGTAGGCTCATCCAGATTAGAGGGAGAAGCTATGGACATGATAACAATAAGAGAATTGAAGCATTGGGTTACTACTTCAGAGCAATCTGCATTCATCTAGAAAGCAGCCGCTTATACAGTCAATGATTGGAACCATTAAATAAGTTGGTTAGGAAAAGCAATGGTTCAAGACACTATATACATTACAAAACGGATTAGCCATCGCCTTGAAAGTGTTCCAAGAATATTGCCATGAGTTCAAAGAAGGCCAGTGGGCAAATAGAGGAGATTCTAAGTGGTGTCTGTGTCATGGGTACCACGCCGCGACTTAAACAACTCAAAATTGTAGTAAGCAGGGTTGGGTTTTTCAAAAGAACTGCTCAAGGTACAACCAGCAGGTATGGCAATTCATGATAGCAAGTACCTTCAATCTGCAACTTTAAGGCCGAGCCATACCACCGGCCCGCATTGTAACGCGCAAATTTTATCGTGAAGAGTTCCAAATCATCCGTAAGCACAAAAATTGATTGTAAGCGTACATGTGATTTTGATGATAGCGTTTCTTCGCTTATGTCGTATAAACCCCTGCCCACAAAAGTTATGATTTTGCTCAATTTCCATGGAGCACCAACTCGATTTAAGATTGTTGGTCTTTTCCGATGCTGAGACAAATTTTAGCAATCTAAAAATAGCACCCAAAAAAAAAAAGGAGGGGGACCGAAATGTGCAATATCTTGGAGCGGATGGAAATAAAAGTGGGAGTGGACGGGTGCATGCTGGAGCTGAGGTGGGAATCCAAGTGAGCATGAAAATGACTTTGGTCAATTTTTTGAATAGTGTGCATGTCAAATGTTGGCTACAATATTGTTGTCCTTTTGCAATTCATCCCCCCTCCTCGAAAAGATGGTTTACAAACTTGGAAATGCCATATTCTACCTTAATGTTTGCTTTGTCAAACAAAACTAGAAAAAGAAAACAAAAAAATCTTTGTGCCATATGGCGATGCTCTTTTGATGGTCATTTTAAATTTGATGGGTAGAAAGCGTTCATTTTGTTTCCATCCCTATGATCTATGGTAGCTCCATCAATCTATAAGGGGAGACGGCAGAGCGATTTTTTTTTTTTACATCCAAAAAAGGTGGTACTATAAATTATAGATTGAACTTTGTTTTCTTGGGTTAGTAGTAATTGCTACTATGTTTTGGAAATTCCATTTTTATCAAGTCCATGTAGAGAACATAATGATATCTATAGTAGAATAGAATAGACTAGAATAGAATGGGTTTTTATCGTCCGCAGAGATTAATCTGTTGGCATCCATAAAATGGTCAAGTATGGACCAATCTATCTCATGAGCATATTGACATTCCAAACAAACATGGAACATATCTATATTTATAGACTCTTAGCTCATCGAAGGATACAAGAAAGCAATCCAACGGGGTGATAAGGCACTAAGGAATTGGTTGTAGCATTGTTGATTTTTTATTATTATGTTTGAGAAGATTAGAAAGGTGGATTAAGATATTGAACCGAGAGAATGTTGCAAAGGGGTTCCTTGTCATAAAGGTCCTTATTTTAACTGAGCAACTACGACCAAAAAGGTCTAAAATTTTGTAATTATAGTTTTTAGCCTTTGTAACATGCATTATTCAACTTCTGCAAATACAACCATATTAACCATAACTCCTAAAACATACAAATGAATCTATTCATGGCAGCCCATGCCAAGAAAGGTAGTAGTGACCATGATGGTCATATATAATGCTTTCCGTGGGTTTCACCAACCAACAAGCTCATTTGATCTGGACTAGCATATTTTATTTTATAGCACAAGAAGATAGGCTATTGCAGAAAAAGGTAAAGGTTTCTTGGCGGCATCAAGCTCCTCGTAACATAAAAGAGTAAAAGGTTAAGTGGCAAAATCTATCATACATATATCTTGCATATGCTAGAAATTACATATTGCCGCATAACAAAAAAGATAAATTACCAAGGAGATTCCTTTAATAAATGAGCCTACATTATAGATACCCTTGTGGCCATAAAACACAGGAAAATCTAAAGGAGGAAAATAGAGACCTTAGAAAAAATAAATAGTTCTCTGATCCTCTAAGCAGTGCAAGAGGAAGAAGTATTCTAGGTAACTAAAGCGCAATGAAATAATGGAAAACAGCTTAGGAATTCTGATTACTTTTGTTAAGAGCCAAGATCTTCTGGTGCATGTATGCGTAAGGTTTCCATACCGGGAGGTTTTTGCACGTGCTTTTAATCCACTATACATCTCTAGCAACAACAGAGTCTATATCAGAAGTAGAATACCCTCTTCAGATATGTTCCTTGAAGTAGGCAAGTAAAGTTTCAAACTCAATCTTCTGCTATTCACAATAATAATTACAATAGTACAGGAAGGAGCAATTATGTTGCCCACTATGTTAGCAGAAAAATGGGCAAAATGGAAATATATGATTGAAGGAGGCTTGTTGGGGCTTAGTATCGATCAAATTACATCCCTTCAATTTTGGGCGCTAATCATGGTAAATACATAGCCCAGCAACTATAGGTCTTGAAGTTCGAGATTGCCCAATCCGCACTCGAATCAAGGTGTCCGAATCATAGCGACGTTTAAAAATACTATCATCTAATCTATTTGATGGGAAACCTCCCCAACCTTTTGCTTAAAGCCTGGGGAGGTTTCCAATGCTTATATACTTGGGAAGGTTTCCATAAAATCCCAAAATATATTATTATTTATGATCATTTTTTATCTATGACAACAACTATTCATAATAACCCCAAATTTATTGTCTACGGCCAGATTATCTCTTCTTTTTTGTATACTTTTTCTATTTCCCAATTTATGTTAGTTTTCCGTTCAAACATGCCAATATTTTTGTGCTGTGACTCTACAAAAGATCCTCTTTGGCTTATCTGCTAAGTAAGTAATTCGCCAACACGCCTATAAATAATGATTTAGCGTGCATTTGGGCAATGGTTTAGCGTGATTTTTCATGATATGGGCTTATGATTTGGATCATGTCCTTATTGATATACAATTATTGGTCATGGATTCTTTGATCTATGAATACTTTACTCTATTCAGATTTCTTGGTTCTCAAAGAAATGATTTCACAGAAAAGTACTACAATGTTGTGAAGAAAAAGTATTTTATGATCACTTTGTAAACAATTCTCCTTTTTTTTTTGATTGAAGGCTATATATATATTATTTAAAGTATAGTAAAAGGTACAAAGAACTTTTTTCAAGGGAAGTTTAACCCTTAAAAAGCATCATCTTGAAACAATTTAATAAAATATATGAGTAGCTTATAGCAGCAGTAAAGATTCTTATTTTTTTAAGTCCTATGCATAGATAGGAGATTCGGGTTTGTGCATTTTCCGCTTTCCCCTTGAAGATGGGTCTACATTACGATACACGTACACTGCCACATAACAGACTCTACTACCTTGTGCAATGTGATGAGCTCTCTTCTCATCATGCTGATCATACAGCAACATGGTGTACAAAGGCGCCCCATGCCAAGTATCGCCCTACCCAAAACTTAATCCACCTGATTGATTTCGCCGCATCTTCCATTCAAGCCTTCCCCGGCTTCAGACAGACCCAATAAAGAAACATATCATCCATCTCATGAGACCCTTTGGGTAATTTCACACTAAACAAAGCTATTTCTTCCTTTCCAGATTTCTCCATAGAGAATGTACCAACTTACATTGGTAGGCATAAAGAAGTCTCGCGGGTCAGTGGCAACTGTGTCTTGGCCAAAAGAGGATGACAAAAGCTCCTGACCCATTCCACCATAGGCGGTGTTCTGTAAAGGTGTTCTTTCTATCTTCTTTGCTGCCAAGCATCTCACATAGATCAGAAAGTTAGTCATAGCTAAACAAATCTCTTGCCAGCTTGGTAGCAAGGCCTTATGCCAAAAAGCGCGCTAAGTGAAAGCTTTGATCTTAGGGTTGATGTGGGGTCAAGTCACATAAAAACCGTGTTATTCTCACATTTCCGAGACGCCCCACTTTTAAATGGATTGTGATCTCCTGATAGCTCATTAAGAATCTATAAGCCGCTTGACCTGTAACCACTTTCTACCATCAGGTTTCCATGAGTCCGAGAGTGAGAGACCATCCGCCTGTGAATATGATATTGGTATGGCTTCATAGTTACCTTGGTTTGATTATCTTCATCTCACAGAATCGGCTCGAAGGAATAATACCATTGGATATCAAATAGGTGACCGGCGAGAGTATCTCTTTGTTTTCTCAGAGCTTCGGCTTGCTCAGTAGCGACAAGCCAGGCAACTGATTATCATGATTAGTGCCGGTTCCTAAAATTGACTGATCCATCGAGAGACCCTTTTTCCCAATTATACATATATGTTTTACCCTCTTCCTAAGTATAGATCCATTTTTATAGTCACTGTGAGTAGAAGGTGGATAGAGAAAGGGAAATAGATAGAGTGAGGTAACTCCATTTTGAGGATTTCCATCCATACTATGTGACACTTGCCGATATAGTGTCTCAGTATGATGGATATGTGATGCTTCTTTATGTTGTCATAACAAGCCTGTAGAAGTGACAGCAGCTAGAGCTAAAACCCTGCTTTTCATGTTGATGGTGCCGAGGCTCCCCCATTCTTTTTAATTTGCGCGATTCCTCCATTGAACGGGTGCCGATCTTTTATTCCACTCACAAGCTATGAACTCCGCCAATACTAAAGCCTGCAGTGATCTTCGGGGGCCAAATGATCAGCATTGATAAACTCAGAAGAGGAAATCACGTCGTATATTAGCTCCCCATTTTAGAGGAGAGATATTTAGAGTTAAGAGAATCTAACCTTTTTATAGAACTTCGACTATATCGCCTTATAAATCAGGCATTGCTCCTTATTGCAAAGGGGATCCCTTGAGAATCTTGGATTTGGTGCAGTGGGGAATAGTACTTACATCCAAAGAGTTGAGCAGCCCGAAAGTAATTCTCATTTACCTCTGGGAGTGAATAGCAAGGATTTGAGAGGACACTGATTTTACAACTCAACATTGCCAAAATCCTCGAGAATACTCCGGGTATTGATACGGAATCCCATCCATGGAGGTTAGAATAAAAAGCATCATCAAAGAAATGCCCATTTAGGGACTGATCTACTTGTGATTCTTCCTCGGGAGCTTAAGGCCTTAATCGAAGCAGCAAACTACCTTCCAATCATGTATGCAAAGTCGGCAAATAATTAAAAAAGGAAGGTATAGGACAACCTTGTTTTTTACTCCTCTTCGATAGAGAAAAAGGACTAGTCTTTAACATACGAGAACTCGCAGATCCGAATTACGAGAATGGCATTACATACCAAGGTTATCCTCATCAATCCAAGAGCTCTGCAAAGATTTATAAAGAAAGACCGTACCATCAGGTCAAAAGTTTAGTGATGTCAAGCTCGTAATATTTTTGTTGCCTGATCAGCCTGTGCCCATTGTAAACCTGTGATAGCAAATACCAGTATTTTGCCCTAAAATGAATTGCCTTTTGAGGTATGTCGACCGGGTGTGTCGCTAATAATGTAGTCCAAATCTTTTTTGAGTCCGGCAAATTTATGGCCCCCGCAATTATCTCAGAAAACAACATTATCAAAGAAATAGGTCTCAGAGTCGCGAAACGAGGTGGTAGGAGAGAGCTTCCACTTTGGGAATAAGGGTAATAAGATCGGTAGTTAATCCGAAAGATCCAAACCTTGCACTAATTCATTAGCTAAATTGGTAATTCCCATACCAACAAAGCCGTGCTTTTAAAGAATTCGCTGGTAAACTATCTCGCTGTGGTCTTACCATTGTCCATACCCATAATACTCAGCCTCATTTCTAAGAAAGGAGAGGAGATTAACTCATTCGGGATCATCATTTACCTTGTTCCCTATTTTGATAAAAGTATCCATCATCTCTCTTTTCCTGACAATCAATTAGTACCCATACTATTAGTGAAATGCTCAACCGCCGCTTTTAAGATCTATATCCTCGTAAATAAGAGATTATCCCCTAACTCATTTCATGGATCCGCTTCTTTTTGATTCTAGTTTGTTTTGACAAAAATATTTGGAGTTACACCTCTCATCCTCTTTGAGCTCCTTTTGATTTTTGCCTTAGTTTTCCATCCTTTAGCAATATTCAACTCCTCTTTTTCTATCTCGATTTTTAATATCATTCTCGCTGATCAGCTTGAGTAGTACAAGCCTCATTCCCGCTAGATCGCTTGTTTGTTATTATGATGAATCTCTCTTTACCCCTACCCTTCAGCTTTTTATATGCTTAGCTGGATTGATTCACCAATTACATCCAAACTCTCATCGGGTATCGAGTAGATGATAATTGTAGATATCTTGAGCTTGCTCATAAAGTCATCATGTCTTAGCTGCATATCCGCCTTTTAAAAAGGATTTTCTCTTATTCGACAAGACCGCTTAAAATAATCAATCATAAAGCATCGAAGAGTGTAGCCAAATAAATTCTCCACCCTCACAAGCACTGTCCAAAAATTTTCTTACTATTAATCATCATGAAGACAGAAATGGGATCAGCCCTATGATCGCACTCAGCCAAAGCATTGGGCTTGGTCCTAGTCAGCCTTAAGATTATGGTTGCAGAGAAGTTGCCACCCAAGACTAAGCCAAGTGGAGGAAGTTAGTTTGAAATTTTATTTTCATAAAGCACAAAGAACTATATTGAAATCACCTCCAATAATCGATCATCAACATCTCTAAACCTTGCTGGCCAGAGTTAATCTTATTCCGCACTGTAATTTACCGTAAGCGATTACATAGTTAATAAACATTAACTGTGTATTACATCTAGTCGACCCGATCTTGCGCATCACAAAATCACATCTACCATTATTATCATTGATCAGGCATGAATATGCGGGGACACCCATGGTTCCAAGCTATTGCTATGCTCAGCAGTAAGAGTCGCGAAGGCACTAATAGACCAAGTATGGAAATTCAGGAGGGAGCCCGAAATGATCAAATTATGGTTATCTACGGATCTTGTGCTCCGATGAATAAAATATCAGGCTGAGGGAGGAGAGGCGTACTTTAAACGCTCCCTTTTAATACTGTTATTATACCTTGAGACTCAAGTGATAATTTAAGGACGTTCATTATTTATAAGTGCTTCTGGCCATTCTAGATTGAACACAGTTCCTCGACTAACTCTAAGAGGTCCCACATATGCTTTTTTCTGTCTCCTCCTGGGCTTCTTTCTGCTATCCGCTTTCCACCCTTCATCATCACAAGAATGAAGAATCGGCGTCGTGAGCCGGGCATTCTCGTGACGTTCTGATTAACTTCTTTTAAGGGGAAAGAGAGAGTTACAATTCCAAAGATTCAATTTGATCATTGATATTTTGAAGACAAAATTCCCACCACCGCCAAAAATAAGGTTCATTCCTGACGTAATTGAATGAAGTCCTTTATCATCGGCCTTACCGATAACTTGCCGCCGCTTTGAACCTCGGCCCTCAAAAGTCTTTTTAGGTCGCCACTCTGTCTCGAGCAATGAGAGGGGGTTAAGGTTCTGAGGCTTTTATTATCCAAAGGGGCCTTCTTGACAGAGTTTCGGTGATGTGGAGCTTGTAACAAACAATGTTTAAGTCCATAGTCTCCGCTTCGGAATCTTGATTTTAACATTCCTCACCACCCTAATTGATGTTCTTAGAAATACATGTATGGGAAGTACGAGGAATATTAATAGATATAATGTCCCCAAGGTTCCATGCAATAGCCTTAAGATGTGAAAGGGTCCATTGTGGTAGGGTAATCGGGGAAAGTAATCCAAGTAGAAAGAGATATGTATCACTATTTCCCCTAGTAAAATGGCTCCATCTCATAATATATAGAAGTCACAGCTGCTAATTTTGCCTTTTTAGAATGGGAAACACTAAAATTATCTTTGCACAAAAGATTTGAAATGTTCTCGCACGATCTTGAGCAAAGATAAATGGGAATTCTCTCAAGGGCCTTAGTAATCCGTAATTTGACTTCTCCTAGGATGGGCAATTGATAGAAGTGGATGATCGCATCTTTATCAAGATATATAAATCAATGTACTGTGGAATCTGAACAATCTCTAATGCATCATCATAATCTAAATTATCTTTAGTATGTCGGTGGGATATCACAAGAAACCACGGGCGTTACTTTATAGAAGGCGAGGTTGACCTTTGCTTTGTCGCTTGCCCGTAATCTGGATCTCGTTATCATATTCCCGCTTCACCTACAAAGTGCGCGCTTCGCTTTGCCGTAACCCGGATATGTTTGTTCTCGCGCAATTCTGCATTCACATTGGTTCGCTTCCAAGGGGTTGAAGTAGCCATTCAGTCCCTTTATTTTGCATGCACCGTATCTTTTGAGGAGGTCCGAGGATCCCATACCTCGGCGAGACGCCTCAAGAATAAAGTCCGCACTGCATGGGAGTCTACTTTTGGCTTGCCTTCGATGCATTTCTATGACCGAAAGCCACTTCCGCTTCTTCCCATCTTTATCGTGGGCTTTAATCGGTATCTTGAGTTCCACCACATCGTCCATGCTGCAGCTACCGACCAGAAGTTCATCCATTGATTTCAAAAATGTTGTTCTCTTAGGCTACAGCAGTCCGACTCGTGAGCGGCTCATTTCACCGCTACTCCTGCAATGCATTTCCCGTCCATTTCTTGAAGTAATTCCAAAAATTCCAGCCCAGCCAATTTATCGCTGGCTCACAGAGGCATAATCCTTCTAAAGCCCCTCATTTTACTCCAAAGTGTCACAAAGCACTGGCCTCCCCAACATCCATGCATCGCAGTACAGCCACATCTCGATAAGCGCCAATGTTATGTATAAGGTTTTCAGCTTTTCCCACACCTTATCTTTCTTATCTTCGAGCTTAAAATGTTCGCCCATTCATCCTCTATGATTCTCGAGGGCCTGCCCCCTGACCGAGATTTTGAGGGACCAACCATTTTTCCTCGTTCTGTAAGACATGGCTAATTTTCCCGCGAAATCTCCACACAAGAATCTCTAAATCGAAAGAACTGTGCCTGGCTTCGAGGTCGTAAGAACTCCTCGGCCCAATGTAGAAGAAACATCCCAAATCGCTCCAGAATCAAATTTGAAAGAGATTTCTTGAAATTGGCGCCAGATGTACCGCAGTTGGTAAACAGACTCTTAATGAACCTAATTCTAACGCGCACGCTTTGTATACTGACCTAAAAGCCGACCGCTAAATCCTACTCTCGCTCTAGAGTTGTAATGCATTGAATAATTATACTATCTAATACTACCACCACATCAAAGCCATCGATCTCCGAGAAGCCTGTGACTGGAGAATGTGCCTCCAAGAAGGCTCCATCCATCAACCGGTACTCACTGAGTTCGAGGCGCCTAAAATGGGGCCACCAACGTTTCATTTCTCCCTTTGTAAACACCCTCTCACAGTAAGATTTCTCGAATCGAAATGTTTTTCGGCATTTAAACGATTCAAATCACTCTGCAAATAGTTCTCCATGTAAGATTTTTGGAATCTAAATGTTCCTTGACAAATTTTCTCAACTTCGATTGAATCATGACAAGATATCTCAAATTTATATGTTCTTGCACAAGATTTCTCAAATTCTCTCAAGCCAAGATTTCTCAAATTCTCCAAGTTCAAGCAGCACTCTTGAATTTGTTATAACAATGGGACTCGCCCACATTAAGGAAAACTTTACCCTCCCAAATCCCTCAATCTGGTTGTAACATGGCAAAATAAAACCAGTAACATGGGAGGTTTTCATAAAATATTAAAAAGACAAAAAGATATTATTTTACACAACCACCTTATTAAGAAGCATGTGGATCGAGGAGCACGACAACGTGAATTACATCTTGGTCTTCATGCAAAAAGGAGGATTTTATTTTTTATTTTTTTATGGAATTTTCCCCCATTTTTCGTGGAAACCTCCCCCATTTTCTTAATTGGAAACGTCCTCAAGTCGTAAAAACAAACTGGAGAGGCTTCCACAGAAAGTTGGGGAGGTTTCTATGGAAACTCCCCTATTTTCTAAAGTGGAAACCTTCTCAAGTCGTACGAAGAAAATTGGGGGTTTTCCAGGAAAGACTGGGGAGGTTTCCAAGGAACATTGGGAAGGTTCCACTAGAGTCCAACCCAAATTGGGTGCCAATAAAACCATCGCTTTAGTATGCTGAAGATGATCAAAAAAGTCTTTACCCATATTCATGTAATGCTTAGATCTACAGGTGTCATTCCATCCAATGACTTGAGTTCACTTTATGTTCATATAAGTGTCTCGTTGGAGACCGTAAGGATGGTCTTCACATGATTCGTTGGAAACCTTGTAATAAACTCATTTTGCTTGGATGGTTCACTTGGATAAATCCTGCTTGCAGCAAATCGATATGAGAACCTACACTTTAAGATAGAACCTTCCTAAAATCTACAAACTAATCATATATTACCAGTAAAAATAAAGCTAAGATTTTACCTTTTAAAAAGGAGAATGCTATGTGAACTTGTCAAATAGTTGTCTCACAAAATGCTTTAGGCCTCTCGCAGAATAAGACGTCAATCATAATTATCAAAGATAGAAGCCTATAAATAAGAAACCAAAAGAAGATAAATGTCATTTGTGTACCCCCTTACTATAAAAATATTGTTCAAAATATTGATTCAATCTCTAGTAAAGAAGTATGAAGTTTCTATGGGCACAAAAAGACTATCAAAGCAACTCTTTCCAATGATGGAGCAAGATTTCTCAGAGAATAAAGATCGGATGAGGCGCTGATTAAGAAGCCTAGGTGATCGACCACCGCATTGCTATTCAATGCAAATATAGCCGCATCTTAATGCTCGTTATGGCAATATGCCATATAACCAGTGAATGTCGTATGTTTTAAACCGGTGCGCATACATCTAATACAAATAGCTTCGGCTGTAAAACCACACAAATAAAGAAGTTGACGAAGCCGCTCCTGCATGATGCCCCGCTTCAAGGCCATAGCCACAACACCATAACCACAATGCATGTGGGCCAATATGCTACTGCAATTTTTTAATGGGGACGATTTTGTCCCATGAATGCGGCCCTGGTGATGGATTGTGATGTTGGAATGCAAAAATTAGTTCATGGCTTGTAACCGACAAGAAATCAAATGACTCTGTCTGAGAGCTCCAGAACCGCAATTTCGCTTGTTGAAGATTAAAGCAGCCATCGACGTATTGCAACCGTTAATGGCTTCTCTCGAATCACGTTTTCTATTGGGGCAATTCCACAAGCTATATTGTCCATCGCTTTCTTTTTTAGGTATTGGATATTATATAGGCGTACATGTCAATGCCAAAGCCGCCTACCAAAAATTTTTACGATGAAACCGCATCATCTATATCGCCATAACGGATTATAACTCAATTAGCCCAAACTTGATATATGACATCATGGAAAACGCTGGGATAATACCTAATCCAGCATGTACGTGTGCCTTTTAAAGCCAGGTGGTCTAGGATCAGGTTTCGTACAGTTATCCAAAAGCCGGGGTAAAGATCCCAACCTTTTACTGCAGGTGGGAATACTGCAAGTCCGTCCCCGCCTCGACTTATCACGCATGATATTTGTATTCCTCTCTCGCCAGCTTCTTAGCATATTCCGCATCTCACTCTGCTCTCATGCCTCGTATTCTTCACGAAGCAATCATTTGATGTTTTTCTAACCTTCTTCTTTAAGAGTTTCAAATGGCTGACCAATTGAATCTGCACTTGAAAATGATTGGGGATGTTTTGCATTATTGGTAGCTTCATTACCACACATCCGTGCCGCTCGGGTGATTTTCTAAATAAGTAGAAGGAATGTTTCTCAAGATTGGACAAAGGGAAGCCATATATGGCTATACTTCATTAAAAAAGGAAATCTGGCGTAACCAAAGTTAGCACAATAACTATCCGAAAGATGGTAAAAAGAGAAGATTGTGGTCCCGGCTCTCGAAGCCGCAAAATGCACGGTGGGTTGATTGCAATTGACCGCTTTTCCTTTTGTAATTTTAGTTCCTATTGCCACTTTGTTTGCTTCGTCAAGGTTTGATTTCCTGAGCGCGTGGACTTGGAGCCATCTAATTGCGTGGTCTGGCTCATTTTCACACACGATCCTCAATTCTGTTATTTGAAGGTTCCATTTCGTGCGCAACCTCAAAAAATGGGGTGTGGTTTTGGCTATGAATACTATCATCCCCTCGGTAGCAAGATAGTCAAATACCTTCACTTCTACCCCTTGGATAATATAATTTGTTGGCTTAAAACAAGTCGCACTCCAAGAACATCGACCGATATATGAGAAAATGGTGGCGCTTAGGCATGGTATGTAACATAGCTATGAAACATTCTTCTCATTGCACATAAATTAACTCATGAAAAAAAATCCCAAACTTGAAAATCCTAACTTCTTGGAAAATCCAATCCCCAGGAAAATGTAACTCCTCGTAGTGAAAACTGGAAGCTCGTAGGTGTTCTTATTCTTTTCCACTTAAACATGGAATTGTAGAGCTGTTAAAATTTTCTTTTTCCCACTTTGTCTGTTGCTTCTCAGCCATTAACGTAGTTGTTTCGCACGTAATTCCCAGTAGGGTGATTGCAATTCGTGTTTTGCCACACATGCTGTAGCTTATTCAGGTGTTGAAAATGGGACGTCCACATGCCCTCTCGTTGACAATGCCAGTTCTTTGTTTCATACGTGATTGTTTCCACCTTATTGTAATGTGATCAGACATGTTTCTCACTTCAATGAATTCGCATTTTCCCCACTATCAGTACTTCTTTGACAAGCAATGAAAAAGGCATCAATTTTATATAGTTTATTGCCAATGTAAAAAGCCCTCACTAACTTTCTTGCATCTCCCAGAAAAAGCCAGGTGATTGCTCAGCCCGATAGTAGCCACCCAATCTCCTGAGATTGGTGACACGTGGATTCGGAGTCAGCGAGGACAGTAGAGTCTGTCGTATGGCCGTCAAATGTACCATTGAGGATGAAAAGCTCTCCGTGCCTCACAATGGTTTGTGCTAACTGGCTCGCATGCCAAGAAGCGCCCCATCATGAGCTAACAGCACTTCTCAGTTTGTTGAGACTGGTAAATAGATACGCTGATCAGCTCGGCCCCATACATTAACCCTCAAATTGCATTTTGATTATGTATATAACCGGGTAAGATACCAACATCCTTATTAAGCACATGTTTTTCCTCAAACTTCTTCTGGGGTTTTAATCCGGGTAGCCAAGCTTCTTTTGTTCTTCAGTCCCATAGGCCGGTCTCCTGCGGATCATAAAATCATATTCTTCCTATTCTATTCTTATCAATGGTCTTTACCTTTCTTTCTATCAATCTTTGCAAACAATGATTTCTGAGGTCAACATGTATCAATACAAATAAAGCAAAGATTAGGTTTGAGAGGATGGAAGCACTTCGCTTGTCCTCTGTCAAAAGCACCTCCGACATATTGTGCCCGTTAGGATGCATTGAGTTGGAGTAAAGGATGAGGACTTAGAAAAATTGATGGGTACCCGCACTGTAAGCCAAGAAAACTAAATGTATTTGGAGAGTAGTTTTATATTAAATAAAGTTTTCAAACCTTAGAACTATAGTCGTATGAATTTTATTTATATATCAATGTTTCATTGTTAGTAAGTCTATGTTATCATATGAGTGTATTTTCGAGGATTCTTATAATTATATCTTAGTCAGTATAAGCATGGACATTTATTGCCTTGCGTATTTATGAGACGAAAGTGCCATGTTCACATTTTGAAATTTTTCGCACCATGGATGGCGGTGCGTGTGCAACCACAAGAACTATTAGCTGCAAAAACATCCGGGTTCAATTTGAAAGTTCTCTATCATGGCTACTTTTGAAAGGGTTTATGGGATCTGGGTTAGACCATTACCAGTAATTTTCGAGGAGCGCCACCAATGCGCTTAAAACACTAATTGGTTGACATTTTGAAATGGTCCTTACCGCGATGACGGTGCACAAAATCCATTTTAATCACGCTGAATCACGGTGCGCGGTCCGGGTCCGCACTTTGGAGACTTCTTCCCCGGCTTTCATGACTACGCCATAAACTGATTCGGCCAGACATACCTGGGTCACTTTATTAGGCCATCAAAACACATTACATTTTGAATCCTTTCTCAGCACCGACCGTAAAAAATCCGAATATCGGTAAAATACCCTGGCCCACACTTTTGAGAGGCCTTTTTCGCGACCGCGGCTTTCATAAACTTCTTATGTTAGAGGGTTTATGGGGATCGGTCGTAATTACACCGGTCATTTCATTTTCTTCCCTCTCAGAGAAACGCGGTACGTCCATGGCTTGGCATCCCTTGAGCGACACGTAGGGCGCTTGACAATAATGCGATGTCGCCATTCACGTACCGCCTGCGAGCACATGTGACGGGCCCAACAAATACCACGAGGTCAGTGGATCTAGATGACACGCCCTTCTCGAGATGGGTTCCGCAAATAAGGTGAGATGGACATTCAATTATTGGACAATGATAGTGTGGACAAATACTTTGTGAACCCGTCCACTTCCTACAAGGGTTTCTTTATTCGGACGTTAAGGGCACCTCCAAATGAACAGAGCTAAGGGGAAGATATAGGACATGGGTGATCGGGGATAAGTGACATGGGCAGTTCCGTAGTAGGGCATGGGGACTATGATACATTGGGCCCGCCCAGCGGAAGAACTCCCCCAAGCTTAAGAGCACTGGCTTAAATAACATCCAATATTAGAGCCAAGAATTTGGGAGTTTTTGCTTAATCCTGATCGTACTGCGATCACTTTTCCTACTTCCTTCACTCTTCTTCGCCTGGGCAGCCCGGCCAGCCTGAGCTTGTTCTCAAATTCCACCTCAAGCCATCAACTGCCAGTCTCTTTACTGTAAAGTACCCACCTTTCACTTTTTCCGGCCTCACTTTGTCGTCTCCACTGGCAGCTTGTTCATTTTACGATTTATGAATCGCCCAACTAGTCCACGCTTTCTCCCTCCTTCTAGTATTCTCCTGTGTGGAGGGTTTCTTTGTCGCCCCGGACTTGATTGCACGCTACCACCAAGAAGTATCACTACCAATACCTTGATTCATTATCCTCTATTGTCTTTCCGGATTCTATGCTATTAAGAAAGAAAAGACATGGGCCGTAAGGCAAAGACCTCACTAGCACACTCACCGACCGTCAAGATCTTAACCTCAACACAACCCCTTGAACCCTTCACCACCGCCTCTCAGAGCTTGAGACTCCCCCAAATCCCTGTAGGCTCCATCAACCCAACCTGAGGGATATCACCCAACTCATCGTGAATGTGATACATCCGTGTAGTACCGCCTTTGGACAGCTTGGATTCAGTGTTGGGCATGTTCAAAAAATCTTGTTCAGTAATCAATCCTATTTGATAGTTCTCCTTTTCTCTATTCCAACTCACACATATTGCCATGCCAGCCGGTCCATAATGGAGGCTGAGCGATTCATGTGTGGATAGGGGATGCCGCCCCCTACCCAAGGCAGGTGCAGTTCAAGACCATATATGCAGGGCCCCTCAGATCGCCACGTAGCCGCACATCACTGGAATCCTCGCCACCCTCGGAAAGGTGATCGTCACCCTAACCCACGCTCGTGGGGAGTTCCCTTCAAACGCCTTCGGTCTGATGTAGCGTCACTTCTTTAATGCAACATTATGAGTCCGTGCTTACACAGCCAGTGTGTGCCCATCTACCATCGACTTCGCCATCTGGTCCATTTCCTCGGCACCCTCACAAGATAGGTGGTATTACGCTTTGCGGTAAGATGTATGGCCACACCTCAAGGGAACGACTTTTCAACAGACCCTCTCAACGGCTAACTCGGGCGACGAGACGAAGCAGAAGTTTGCAAGTACAAATCTTAAGAAATGGCATGCTATATATCGGGGCTCGGCAATTCTGACCAAGCACCGCAAACCCTGTATTGGGATATTCTTAGTTTCTAGCTGGAACGTTGATTCGCTTCTGGGCGCTGTCAGTGCAGGTATGTATGGCCAGTAGTGATGGATCTTGCCCTTTTGTTCCGCTGCGGCCGGGCCCTTTTTTTGTTTGGTTTTTATGGACCTTTGGCGTCTCGTCGTCACATGACAGGGACGCCTAGTGGGCTGACGTTAAAATATTTAACTTTTATCTTTAGTCCAAATGTGTGAAATTGAAGACAAATTCCTAGTTGGAGACAAGTCGCGGAGAGATGCAAGGAGAAGCGACAAGTAGCATGGGGAATAAGCAAAAGTCGGGCTGAAGGGGAGTCCAATGTTAGATATTAAATTCCGAGAAAAGCTGAAGGGTGCCTCGACGTGCAAGCAAGTCTCTACGAGAGATCGGCAGCCCGGCCGTACCGATTCCAAAGTTGCCTCTAGGACTGGGTGAAGTTTGATGTCGATATTTAATCGGCGCGAAGGAGAAGAAGAAGAGGGAGAAAAACCTTTGGATTATGTTCGCCTACAAGACGAAGCGTCGCCATGACGGCAAAGATAGAAGCAATGGCATTTCATATCAATGGTTAATGATTTGATACAAATATGTGCATGGACTAAGTCAACTAAGCTCGAGCTGAAGAACTAAGCAAGGGACTTCGGAAGCAGCATCGCTAGATTTAAGGTGAAAAGGCCAAAGTCATACAAGCGTGAGGGAAGGCAAGGTCAACTCAAGGAAGCTTCACGGACAATATCAAGATAAGAAGACCCTTTGGTAGCGGCAAGATGTTCAAGTTCAAATTCTTGGGCATTAATCATGTTGGGAGCACCCTTTACCTCTATTTCCCTCACTTCATACTTCTGCTCCCACCCCTGCATATTTCACTATGGTTCAAACTCTTCCTAGTCAAGAACTTCTCACACACATCTTTAAAAAATACCTCCATTTAATACTCAAAAACACTTAAAAACTGCACAAAATTAACCTACCATTAGTCAGTGGCAAATTCTCTAAGTCAAAAATACAGGAGAAAGAACTCATTATCGTCAAATTGTATGGGCAAAATAAGCTCAAAAAAATATTGCTTAAACCATTCTTCAAATTACATTTGATGAAGTATTTCGTATGCCACATCATCATCCACCTCACCAAAAGTTGTCCACCTCATCACAATATCTTTTTCATCTCACAAAGTTTTGATCGGGAAAGTTTCTACAAGTCACCTCACATGCCACGTCATCCCATGCCGTGATCATCTGGACGCTCACATGCACTTCCATATACCCCCACATGTCTAACCCGTTCGCCATCTCAAAAGAAAAAATATTATAGTAATCAAATTTTTCCCAATAGGCCCCATAGGTTGGGCATCAAAAGATTCCTTTGCAGCACAGATCTCGGGCTAGTGATCATGACCTGTCTCTAAAATTCAATTCTAGGGAAGTGTGTTTGTTTGAAAACGTAAGCATTACCATTTTCTTATGTACCCCTTTTACCTTTATAATACTCTTCCTTCACCTGTTTCACTCACCCAATCATCATTTTTTCATCGTATACCCGGTGTGGGATATTGTTCTTCGCTGAAAACTCTTCCCATCTTAAAAGGTCAGGGCCGATCCGACTGATGGATTTGGCCCCGTCAATCACTTAACTATAACCCCTTTCTTCGCCTCCCCTGCGTCTAAGAAACAATTACACGCGATAAGCTAAAGCCAAACAAACTCAAATGCCAAGAAGATGCCTAAATGAGAAGATAGAAAGGGGAAATTATTTTGAAACAAGGCCGCACAAAAGAGATTCGACCTCGCGGATCGTGACATGTATGGATTTGCGGAATATGAGCCGAATGATCCTACCAGGTTGAAATACACCAATATTTTGATATTTCAAAACGATTGAGCCATCCTCGGTGCTCCAAGACTCCTCAGTTGGGAATTTATAAGTGTTCCTCCTTATCTCCGTGATGTTTCAATGAAAGAAAAACTGAACTTGGTAAGCATTGTTCTCATTTGATAACCAAAAAGCATAACTTTGTGCTAAATTAATGATCTCAATTGATTAACAAGCCCTATAGATGTTTGTCTGAGAACCAAATACTAGCGTAAAAGTAAAACATTATGGTGTTGTGTCTTCAGAGGAATAATCCATTTACATTTTTATCTCTCACTTTGAAAGTAGCTATATTTCTTACACAAAAAATCTTTCATAAGAAAAAGGGAAGAACCGTATCTCAAAAAGAAGTTTAACCTAGTTTGCGTGCAGGGGAATCCATCGAAAAGCATTCCAATTGACAAAATCCTTGAAAAGACGCTTAAAGGACCCGCGCTATGATCAAATGCACATAAGTTGGGTCCTAAAAGGATTTCGCCAGGCTTATAGACAAATCGCTACACTTCCATTCGCCCAATGAAATTAATTACATGAAGAAAAAGCCCAGAACCACAGCATAAGAGAGGTGTTTGGTTGCGGATGCATTTTTTTCAAGGGAAACCGAATCATCTTGGCTTTCATTTGAGCAATTTACTCAAAGATTCTTTCATGAAAGCTGCCTTGTAGCACCGGAGTTCTACACCATTGAGAGGAATTGGTCCTCAACATTTTGAGTGTTCTACCGAGATCCCACCGATCTTTTGGGGAACCATGGTCTAGGAAAAAGCAATGAGGTGTCCGACCAAATTCACATTGAATTCCGTGAGCATCGGGTGTTCCTACCTCACAAAATGTCACCAATCAAGGTAATGCAGTATACAATATTGAGCCTCAATGTGCCAACCTACATTCAAGCATCAATGCTAATAATTTCTTGGAGAAGCTATGGATGAATACTACCGTGAATATGGACATAAGTACTAAGTTTCTCGTAATTCAAGAAGTGCCAAGAATGAAGAAGTGAGAGCATATTGGAGTACACTATATCAGCATAGGTGTCAACACTTTTGGGAGGAGATCAAAAGCACTTCATTGAAAGGTTCTTGGTAAGATGGACTAACCACAAGATTTATCTTGAATTACGACTTTTCAATTAAGCATGGTGTGAGATCTGCAGCAACCAATATGTGGAGGAGACATACTTATCTAAGTAAGTGTCAGCAAGTCGTGTACCAAAGCAAGCGGTGCTTTGATACCATGTACATAAAGCTTTCACCTTGCTATTAAAATTGCTGGGTCGTTTATCTTCCCGGATGATATGCACTCATCTAGACTCTCCTTTTTTCCGCAGATTAATAGAACCAGAGTATATGTATGGGCCCAGTCCCTATCACCTATGTGACATTGGTAAAAAGGAAAAGAAGAAGGCTAGGAGAAGATGTAATCTCAAATCCCCGCCTCGTCGTATAGGATCACTAAAGTTTTCGTAGCTTCCGTTTTTCATCACCAAGCAATTAAGGCGATGAAAGCACGACCCGAGAGAAAACGGTATGTTCCATGTGTGTGCACGGTTTAAGGGACACATTAATAATACATACACTCATCGTGACTTTTTGTTGGTACTGCACCCCTAAAAGTGTGGAAAAGAGGACATTATGGTAAAGAGATCCAAATTGGCCAATTTCCTCAGAACTGGCTACCGCTGAGAAGAAAAGGTGTAGTGTCAAAGAATTTTGGTAAGACAAGAGGCTGACCAAAAGCCGGTTTGGCACCAGCGTGACCAGCCACGAAACCTCATGCGCTTAGGTCATTACCGGCGATTAGCACTTCAATCAGGCTTATGCAGAAGATCAAGAAGAGGAGACATGCATCGCGTATACAAGAGAGCTTATGAAATAAGGAAGGCTATCGCACGGGCCAGGAGCCGAGGTAATCAGTGTTACAGTGACCCAGGAAAATCGTTGTACCCCTTCCTTAATCAAAAGCCACAAGAAAGAGAAAGAAAGTGATGAATATGTCCGATGAAAAGGCTAAAGTGAGTGTAGACTTGTTGGACTTTACTAAAAGCGTCTAATCCGCATAGAAACAAAAATTATGGAATTAAAAGAAGATCAAAGTCAATCTCTCAAGAGGAAGCGATAGCCTTTGCAAATCATATATTAGGTGGAGCAAATGTCGTGCGAATGAATATGATCCCCGGGTGCCTTTGGGGAAGCTAGGGTTGGGAAAATCGCTTTCTAAAGTACTTCTGATGGGGCTTCTCCATCGCACGTGATGCCCCAAAGATATAACTTAAATCTTGTGGCTTGGAAGTTGACAAGAAGGCACCTATATAAAATCTTTTTCAATTTAGGATCAATCCCAATTGGTGTGTTAGCAACATCCCACCGGAATGCTGCGCTTGTGGTAATGATTTTAAAGCGGAGTCGAAAAACCTACATCTGATCCGGTTATTGGGTAAAGAGATGGCTATTCATCGCTGATGCCAGGACCAATTTGGTCACAAGCAGAAAGCGCACTATATCCGGATGGCAAGAAACTGGCAATACACTAATGTCACCACAAGCTTGGTGGAATTTGAAGTCATTGAACTCTTCATTGAGGAAGATTACCGGGTTAATAACCCATGTGGTGAATACGAGTTTGCAATAGCTACAAGCAGACATTGAGTCTAAGCCAACCAAGGGAAGTATTACCTGTGTAAAGGGTTTTGCCTTCTATGGTTTGATGGAGGTGTTTCAAAGCACATTGCATCTTCTCACGCTATTATCAAAGATCCTAACCGGTAAGTTGCTTGCAAAAAGTTACATGATCTATCCCAACACTACTTCTTAACATGGCTATGGGCACATAAGAAGCTGACTGCAAGAGGCCAAACACTTGGGAATAACTAACATCAGGATATTTGGAGACTCTCAATTGGTGTGCAGCAAATATTAGGGGAATATCAAGCCAAACACATGAAGACATGATGGCTCTCTAGGATGAATTTCAAGGAAGAAGGGGAGAGTTGGGAACCATATTCCGTGAGATCTTAATGAAGAGGACCGATGCTACTGCGGTAAAAGTGTTTTGGTTCGCCGAAAGTACCAGTAGGAGTCAGCCAAGGAAGAGAACCTGAAGAAGAAGACTTGAGGCAGCCACACCCCAGTATTAGTCATCAATGCCACAATGCTGGAAAAGAGGTAAAAAGAGTTGAAGATTGGAGGAGAAAGATGGCAAGGAAAGAACTTTGTTTGTGGAGACTTGTTTGAAGAGTGGTAGAAGTAAGGTTACTCAAATGTTGGATGATTGAAAGATGTGTATTTTTGGGGACACAATGAACTTGTAGGAGTGGATGGTGGAATGTGTGTGAGTTTGAAATTAAAAGTTAAAAAAGATGTGAAACCCGGTTGTGCAAAAGCTCGAAGACACGTTGCCTTTGTTAGATCCCCGCCGATCAAGGAGGAGTTGTGCAAGATGGAAAAATGCGTGGGGTTGGCGGCGAAATAGTTAATCCGTGAAAGTGGTTGTCATGTATAGTCTGGCGTGGAAAAGAAAATAAAACACTTGTATTGACCGATAGGATTTGGCAGCCAATTATCAAGGATTGTTATCCTTTTACCCTTCTTGGAGCAAGTTTTTACATGTGAAGGAAATCATTCTTGGAGGCGGATTCTCAATCAACTCCAAGATAAAAGAGGAAGATCAAGCAAAAACAGCTTTCATCACCTTTTGGGGGCCTATAATGAAGAATGCCATTTTGGTTTGATGGCCTACATTCCAAAGGGCAATGGACAAATTCATTCAAGGACATGCCCCGTGGACGTCAGGATGATCCTGCGGGCTTAGGTACTTGGTTAAAATGATCAATTCTTCTTATCTCACAGTCAAGTGGAAGAAAAGGAGGAGTAAGTCTAATCCAACGGTGTTACCCATATTTATGTGTCGAGACCCTCATGAAGCAATTCGTCAACACAAGGGATACAAGGTGTAAGGTGGATGCTTTGAAGAAACACACCACCCAAGACCTTCCAACGCCCTAACCACCCTCAAATAGTTCTCCAAAACATGAGAGCAGCATATCCGTTGTGTCCTGGATGTCTAATAATTCAAAGATGCTTTTGAAAAATCATCACCAAGTTAACTGACCTACTCTAACGAAACCGATCCCCAAGAACCATTCCCAATATATATATATAAGTGTCACACCGTATTGGGTAGGGAGCAGCTTTTCAAGATGAAATGATAATAACATTTGGCATTGTAAAAGTGGTCCACAATAGCTGAGATATTCCGCAGATTTGAAAGAGTGCAACACTTTGATATTTTTGAGGGGCAAGGTATCACTTCCGAATAGCAAGCAAAGTTGGGTTGGTCTCTATGAACAAAAAATCCCATGGTTCTCTTTTGGAAAAACAAACTAAAAGCCAAATATGTAGATGGGCAGAGTACAAGCATATGATATCACCATTAAAGTGGGTCTGGCCAATGACCCCGAAAGCCTATATTTACTCCATGCTTTTAAATATGAAGACGAAGGACTAGAAGACTGTAGGTCGATATAATCAGAGCTTGGGGCGAGAGCGTAAAGATTGGAAGTTGTGATTGGAAGAGTGGACATCGTGAAATTGGAGACTAAAGAAGCGCCACATGAACTCCAAACCTGCAATCCAAGGTTCAAAGAAAATGTGTATAGATGAAGCGTTGCGGGTTAACAAAGGAGGCCGAAGTGAGAGTGGATAAAGAAGAAGCCAACTGTTCTGTAGTGGTCGCTATAGAGTGAGGGCATTATGTGCCAGATACAACAAAGAAAAGAAAATTCGAGGTCGTTATTGGCCATCGCGCATTCAAAGACCGCTATATGATATTATTACCGTCAAATGTTGTCATGGGTGCCGTGTTTTCATAAAAGAATTTCAAGAACCAAAGTATGTCTATATATAGTGTCTCCTCGAGTCTTCAAGTTTGGGGGTTGACTTTTTAGGCCCATAGACCTTCTTCTCACGTCAAAGATGAACGCTACACTCATTATTTTTACCAAATGGGCTTGCTTAATACAAGGCAAGCAGTCTGTAACCGTATTTCTTTTTATGAGAACAACATATATGCGGGGCAGTCAAATTCCTTTGAAAATCATCTCGATAGGGCACCCATTTACGCCATTGTTAAATGAACAACACCCCTAAGAAGGTCATAAAAAAGCTCCGCCTATTACCTGTCAAGGCAATGGCCGTCGGACCACCACCAAGCAGACCAAAGTCATCTCTTTACAAAAACTATATAGCAAGATCAAAGAAAAGATCAGAAACTGCGATGCACTTATGGGCATACGGAACCACCATAAAACCGCCGCTTAAACAGGCTCCCTTTAGCCTTAATTCATATGGATTGGGCGTCTACCATTATCCAGAGCCGCCTTCACTAAGGTTGGCATATTGTTTCACAGGGAGGCAAAGTTGTCATTGGAAGAACATATATGAAGCTGAATGACAAATTAAAGAAAGGCAGAGCATTCAGCAACACAAATTCGTATGGATTTTGAGGAATCGAGGAGTTGGTACTCAAATGGAACAAAGCAAGGGAGGTTAACTTTTGAGAACCTTATGTAAAGGTCAAATGTTATGAGGTGGTTGGAGTTGCAGGAAAGACTCATATTGGAGCGAAATCTCTTGCGGCAGATGGATACATGAATTGCTCAAGCCTATCAATATATCGCAACGAAAGAGGTAATCGCAAATGATGTCGCCTTTAATTCTCTTTTGAATAAATTTATATGCTCAAAACGTAGGTTAAACTAGGATTAATCTAATATCGTGTTTAAGTAGGGTTAGTTGAACTTTCGTTTCTCTTTTTGAAAAATATGATTGAATTGCTTAGTTATTACCGTAGCATAAAACAAATAAGAAAACGTGTTTGAAAATCGAGCCTCGTGAGAGAGCCGTGAATACAAAGTTCATATCCAGCGAATGATTTACATGCAGCATCAGATCCATTGTCACTCCCTTCACCAATTGACCATTATCATGGAAATTTGCAGTAACTTTTTGCATCACCGATTCCCAAGGCTAAAAGCTGCCGATCACCTTCTCATAAAAAGCAACTTGTTGTGAAGAGACAGTAAATGCCATCCTTTTTACTAGTTGACCACATCAGCACCTAACCGCACCCGCTGGCATCACTTCCGCCCTAAAAGTTGCCAATCACCTTCACACACCCTCACAAAAGGCAGCAACCGACCGGGCGACAACAATATTTCTCCTGAACTTTTTCCATCGGCCATGCGTGTGTACACGCCAGATTTCATGATCACTACACCTCCACAAAAACTTGATTCATTCTCCATATCTGATCCACAAATTTACCCCATCCAAGGCAACCTATTTATAATGGCTAAGAGTAAAAGGTCGAAAATCGGGCTTTGTTCCTTTTATAATATGATGTCGCCGCGCCATGATTTGTTGATAGAAGAGCAAATGGCATTTCATATCACGGCTAATGATTTGATAAAATATGTGCATGGACCAAGTCAACTCTCAAGAGCTCGAAGCTATAGCGAACAAGCAAGGACTTTCATTGAAGCATCAGCTAAGAAAGGGATTTAAGGTGAAAAGGTCAAAGTCATGGCCATGAGGAAGGCAAGGTCAACTAGAAGCTTCATGACAATATCAAGATAAGAAGACCCTTTGAGAAGTAAGATGTCCATCCTCAGTTCAAATCATGTTGGGAGCACCCTATTTCCCTCACTCACTTGCCTCCACCCCTATGTATACACACTTTGCCAAACTCTTCCCTAGTCAAGAACTTCACATCTTTTTTAAAATGGCTCCTCCATTTACTTGGTTCAAAAACTGCATTTAAATTGACCTTACCATTAGCTATCAGTGTTATTTCTGTTTCAAAAAGAGAGAGAGAGAAAGAACCCACAATGTCAAATTGTGGCAAAAATAAGCTCACAAAAACATGGCTTAACCATTGTTCACAAATTCACATTTGATGAACTTGCCATGCCACATCATCATCCACTTCTCACCAAAGGTCCAATTTCATCACAATACCTTTTTTTCATTCACAAAAGCTTTGACTTAGGGAAAAAGTTTTGCCAAGTCACCACATGCCACGCCACTATGCCACATCACTATACCACCCCATGTTCAAACCCAAGTTTATTCAAAAGAAAAATATGTGCAATCAACCTTTTCCCTAAGAAATTTCCCATAGGTTGTGGGGCATCAAAGATTCCTTGCGGTAACAAAAAGATCTCCCCTTAGTAGATCACAGACCTTGTCTCTTCTAAAAAAGGTTTGGAAATAAACATAATATTTTCTCTTGTACCCCTTTACCTTTGAAGTATCGCACTTTCGCCCACCCAATCACTTCATTTTTCATCGATGCCCGTGGGATATTGTTCTCGCTGAAACTCTCCTCGATCTAAAGGGCTGGCCAAGATCTCTCCGGATGGATTTGGCCTCTGTCAGAATCACTTAACTATAACCTCCTTCTCGGCTCTCCTTTATTCCAAGAAAATTCATAGCACGTAGTGCCATAAAAGCCAAACAAACTCAAACGCCAAGAAGATTTTAAATGAGAAGATAGAAAGGGGGAAATTATTTGGAAACAAGGCGTCGGCTTCCTCGCAAAAAGCATCTCGAATTGCACCGTAGATGTGGAGCTTTAGGATTACAATATGATTTATAGGGGAATGATCCGGCCTTGCATGAAATAATTCAACATTTTTGATGCAAATTACTTGAATGTGCTCTTATCCGGATTATTTTCGATCCCGCCCAAGACTGAAAGCCAAATTTTATGCTCCTTACTCGTGATGTTTCAATGAAAGAAAATTAACTTGGTAAGCATTGTCTTCATTTGATAACTAAAAGCATAACTTTGAAGCAAATTAATGATCTCAATTGGACACAAGCCCATAAGTAGATGTTTGTCTTGAGAACCAAATACTAGCAAGTAAAAGTAAAACATTATGGTGTTAAGTCTTCCGAGGGAATAATCCATTTACTTATCTCGTAATTTAAAGTAGCTATTTCTACAAAAAATCTTCATAAGAAAAAAGGAAGGACCAGATCTCAAAAAAGAAGTTTATGCACCTAGTTTTAACCATCGAAAAGCATTCCAATTGACAAACTTGAAAGACACTTAAAAATAGCTCTCGGGTTGATATTGGACCAAAATTGACCTACCACATATGATCAAATGCACATAGTTATCCTAAGGATTTCTCAGCAGGCTTTCATAGACAAATCAAGCACTCTATCTAGTGCCCAATGAAATTAATTACATGAAGAAAAGCCCAAGAAACCACATAAGAGAGGTGTTTTGTCGGGGATTTACTTTTTTCCTCGCTTAGGAAACGGAACTATCTTGGTTGTTTGGAGCAATTTTAATCAAAGATTTTCACAGAGTGGTTGCCTATAGCAACCTGGAGGTTCTACACCATTGAGGTTGAGGGATTGTCAGGAATACCCTCAACAACGAGGTAAACAGAATTCAAGCAGAGGCTTTGGATATTTTACAGGAGGCAGCCGAGGCTCATCTAATTAGCCTCTTCGAGGACAACGTCAAATGTTGTGTGCATAGGGAACGTATCACTGTGACTATAACCTAGCAAGGTACTTCCGAGGATGTCTCCATTAGGAAGATTTTTGTAACCATATCACGGAATTAATATATGTGTTTTTTTGTATTACTGTCTCTTTTAGCTCATAACTTGAAGTTCTCTTGTTATAATGCATATTGTTGTCTTGATGTATTGGGCTCTTCTAACCTTATTGGGTTGGCTAATGTGGACCGTTGCTACGGTGCGGCAAAAACTGGCAGGGAGTCCATTATCGTATATCGCACTTCGAATCACAATTTCACCTGCAAAAAGAAGGGGTCCATTAGCTTATAGGGAGGTTCATTTGGCAACTGCGGGCACGGTGCAAATTTTCTTAATGTTTCGCCTCTGCTGTCGCGGCAAATTTGAACCATGTGCTAGGAGGACTGTATAAAAGATTATTGATGTGTACCATAGCATTTCATTGATGTGCACTATAAAGACAAGATGTACATAATGTATGGCATACAATAACAGTGTGTATAAATTTCTCTATACATCTCTATTTCAATCTCCTTGACACTGCCTTCCTCTTTGGTCCGGCTGAGTTATTGAATAATGCATCCGTAATTTTTGTTGGGGCTCACATCCCTCGTAGATATGGGCACACGGACTTTGTATCCTTCCAATTGTACGGATTAATACTTATTATCGCTAAGGTTTTTCCCCTCGAAACCCCTTCTGGGGTTATTTAACTCCTCACAAAGAATACTTTGCTGTCTTTTGTTTGGATCCCATATCCCGACCTATAAAAAATCTATTCTATTCTTATTTGTGTCAACTAGTATTTTTCGAAAATGCCGCTCTTCAAGAAAATCCCACTGGCCGAAGCTCTGAATCCTGCAAGCATGCAAAGAAAAATAAATATGTGCATTATGGATGAAGTTGTGAACAACTTTGGGGAGCACCGGACGCTTTATCGCCCAACCACAGAGCTCAGAATGCAAATGCGCCGGGATCAACTTTATTCTCAACCCCCGCATTTGGCACCCTCCAAAGAGGCTTTTCGACATTAGTCTCTATGCTACATTTATCCTTTCTCGCTTGGGACTTCTTGAACCCCTTCGGGATTTAGGAAGAAAGGCTAGAACAGCTGAAGGATGTCCTTATCATGGTTTTTGGCCCATTCCGGATCAATACATACCCCATCATTCCATTTTGTGAGAAGTAGCACCATTACGCAGGCTTTTTGTGGATATGTGAGATCCTCTTGTGTCATTTCTAGGTTCTAGTCAGGATACTACATGCATGGGGATACACGCAGTTCATGCTGGCGCTAACATAGAACCCATAAGCAGGAATGCGACGTCATTACGTGAAGACGCTCCAATAGGAATCGCACCAGAGTCTAAACCTATAAGTTTTCATTAAAATTGTAAGTGTAACAGCACCTCTCTTTAATAAACCAATCTCCATGTATTATCCGGACGTGAGGTAATTTGGCATGCAATGATTCAGCGTATTTGCTAATCACTTCCATGCATTTATGTATATTTTCTCGATGAAGTGATAAGTATGGGGAGGGCTCTTCACGCTTTTAAGGGAGCACCCATTTTGAACTGTACACGGGTGTGATTGCCAATTTCCACAACGCGAAGGGAGCCTTATTTTCAGAATCGCCGCCACAAGGCGAAATTGTTAGCCTTAATTTATGGAGTGCCTATTTTGCACCGTACTACTATAAAACCATTATTAAGAGCTGAGTCTTGTGAACAAATAAATATGGGCTGCACGTATGCAAATCATATACATGTATTAATTGAAGGAAGTTACATCGTTGTATATATATCTCTTCCTTATCTTATCCCCGGCTCCCTTCCACCGCCTCGTGCATTCTCAACCGGCCTTTGAGCGTACCCATGCCTCGTTTTTATCCTATTGAGCCTTCTTGCTAAGCACCTTAGCCAAAGTCGTGGCATGTTGTGCCTTTTCCATCTTTTCAAGCTTATACATAATCCTTATGTAAAACCATTGACACATTTGTTGCAATGAGTTACCGCACCCACCTCGGTATTGGGTAAACCTAAAAAAATATTCTTAGCTTGTTTATATGACTTTTCGATTCTCTGTGTATTCCATATACCCAAACACCCATACTTCTTTGCAAACCAAAGACTATGGGCTTGAAGTATATGAATGTAATGAGTAATATTGTATTCTCCCCATGCATCTATAAATGACTCAGTGCAATCAACAACTGCCAACTTATCAACTACCATTTCCTTCTCTGCGAGTAAATGCACAAGAACGTCGAGATTCCTCCATGCCTTTATCTTCTTAATCTTTGCCCTCCCACGCGCAGCCCGGTTATCTTCAGCTGCCAAAAGGTCTTTATAGCCCTCCCACTTGCCAAATGACAAGGTTCCGTTCATATGTAATTTAGTGCAAGGTATGAATCTTTTTGCGTTCACTCCACCCATCGGTACCTTACCTCCCCTCTCAGAATCTTGAAGTATTTTATAATCACCACCATGAAGTCCAATATTAAAAAGTACTTTCTCCATATCTTTCATGCAACTTTCTCTGGCTGATTGAGGGGACTTATTCATGGAAAAAAGAATCCTCATGTATGCTCTAGGGGCCATTAGAACCGAGTTTGGTACACCTCAATCAGGATACCAGAAACACATTCAAGGAGTTATCAATACTTTACGGTCCCTTCCCTTTGTTGGGAAATGACAAGAGTGTTGTTATATTCGATCAGTCGAAGGGCACAGAGGAACAGAGCCAGGGGGGGAGATACAGACATGGGTGATCAGGGGGATAATGGACATGGGCAGGGTGCTCTAGAGAAGGGGCATAGGGATGGTGATACATTGAAGCCCAGTTCCAGTGGAAGAACTCCCCGCCGTAAGCAGAAGAGAACCCCCAAGAAGTCCGTCCAACAGGGAAATCGAAGACAAATTTCTAGTTGGAGACAAGCTATGAGATATTCGGCCAAGGAGACGGACAAGTATGGGAATAAGTGAAAGCCGAAGGAAGGGGAGTCCAATGTTAGATATGGGGGCTCTGAGAAGTTGAAGGATGCTACTCCTGGCGTGCAAGCTCTACGGGAGATCAGGTACTGGCAAGCGCACGCTCAGCCTCTGATTCCAAAGCTCGCCTTTGCTAGACTGGTGAAGCTCGAGATGTCAGATATTTACCAGAAGAGAAAGGAAGGAAGGAAGAAGAGGAGGGAGAAAACCCCAGATTATGTTCCGCCCGTGGAGGACGAGGTAAACAGAATTCAAGCAGAGGCTTTGGATATTTTACAGGAGGCAGCCGATGCTCATCTAGTTAGCTTCTTCGAGGACATTGTCAAATGTTGTGTGCATAGGGAGCGTGTCACTGTGCAGGAGAGGGACAATAACCTAGCAAGGTACTTCTGAGGATGCCTCCATTAGGAGGAGTTTTGTAACCATATCATGGAATTAATATGTGTTTTTTTGTATTGTCTCTTTTAGCTCATAACTTTAAGTTCTCTTGTTATAATACATATAGTTGTCTTGATGTATTGGGCTCTTCTAACCTTCTTGGGTTGGCTAATGCGGATCATTGCCACGGTGCAAAATCTATGGGAGGGTCTATTTCGTATATCTGTGGGAGAGTCTACTTCACACCGTGGCCATGGTGCAAAAAAGATGGTTCCACAATTTATAGGAGGTCCTATTTCACACCGTGGCGACGATGCATAATTTTCTTACTGTTTCAGCCAGTTGTTGTGCAAATTTGAAACTATGTGTTAGAGTATTGTAGCAACATTATTGATGTGTACTATAGTAGCATTACTGATGTGCACTGTAGCAGCATAGTATATACATAATGTATATACACAATATATGCATAATTTCTCTCTAAATAGACATCTCTGTTTTCAATTTCCTTATTTCGTTCCCCGTCTTCCTCTTTTCAGCCTGGCTATTGCAGTCTTCTCCTTGTCTGTTCTATATCAACTAGTTTTTTTTGCAAATGCTGGCTCTTCAAGAAAATTCTCGCTGGGCTGAGCCAGACTCACTGCAAGCATGCAACACAAGAAATATGTGCACTATGGATGAAGTTGTTAACAACTTTTGGGAGCACCGATCGTGCCATCGTCCAACCACAAAGCTCACAATGCAGCTAACCAACTTCGTTCTCGACTGCTATGCTTCTTGGCACCCTCCAATGGTTGACATTAGTCCTTCTTATGCTACATTAACACTTTCTGCTTTGGGACTTCTTGAACCCCCTTCAGATTTGGAAGAAAGGCTAGAACAGTTGAAGGATATCCTTTATCATGGTTTTTTGGCCCATTCTCTGGATTCATACATACCCCTGATCATTCCATCTTATGAGAAGAGCAACATTATAAGTCTTTTGTGGATATTGGTCAGATCCTCTTCCGTTCCCTTTTCAACATCTTGTGGTTACTCTCTAGGTTCCGGAGCTGGGATACAATTGTATGGGATGATCCTAGAGTATCTTGATGATCCTAGAGTATCTTGAGTTTCTTCGAGGATCAGGAAGGAACACATTTGATGACCATTCTCCTTTCTGTCAGTCTTCAAAGGATCCAGTCTTTCAGAACAATCTGGCTTCATCAATGGAGTCATTTCTTATGAGGACAGGTCACGTACATTATCAGAAGGATAGTGAAGACTTGTGGGCTGCTATCTTCTGCAGAGAGGTTGTACAAATCTATTGCTTATGGACGTTTTTGATGAACAACAACTTCAGCCTTACTGAGAGGCAGTTATCCAGATACAGGTCCATGTATTACAACCATAAGCAGCTTGATGATATGTATGGATCTCTATTGATTCTCTTCGGGGACAAGGACAAATTTTGCCTTTTCTATAATAACAGCTGGGCTGCTAAGTCCTACACTTTTGGAACAACTAATGCCTTTAATGCCTATTTCAATTCCATTTTCTTTGCTGAATTTTAAACTTTTCACCCTTCTGAGCATTCCTTCTGTCCTCCACTCCAGACCATCGTCCTTCTGTGCTCTTATCTAAATTTTTGTCTAGCTTCACCATTTTGGTTTGTTTACTTGTGAATAGGAATTCAGAGTTAAGGTGACAGTCTGCTATCGAGCTTCAAATCTTCCTGACTTTGATAAGATCCAGGATGTTTAAGATCTTCAAGATTCAAAACTCATTTCTTCTCTACATCTCATCAATTTTTGGATATTATTAACGGATCATAGTTCTGTTATTCTATGAGGCTTTGTACTGGCTTTAAATTTCTATCTTCTTTTTATTTTTTTTAATTTTTTTTAGGGTAAGGTTATATGTAATATTAAATATAGGAAAATCATGTACAATGAGTGTAGAGAAGTAGTTACAGGGGTCACAGCACATGTACTGAAGGGAGCTTCTGCTCGTCTTTCCCACCTTGGGTACTATAAGGGGAGTCACCTACCTTCACCAAAAGGCGGGTACTATGGAGAGAGGCAACCTCGTTCCACTGCTGGATCCTCAGTTGATATCCTTAATTCAGAATATATAGAGTACCTGTTTGACTATTCGTAGTTCCTTCTACTCCCCTATTATCATTATCAACCCAATGACACTTGAAGAAGGAGTAGAGCCCCTGCAAGGTCCCTAACCTATCAAGCTCTTTGTTATAGTTTGTACCATACTTTCTGTGATGGGATAATGCCATGAGCGCAACCTCTGAGTTGAAAGAGTTCCTTAACTTTATTATGGATATCCCTTGACCACCCAAGGCCACATCACAATGGTGTTTCCCTATGACCCACAATGCAAGGTTCACTAGGGAGGCCTCTATACAGCACCTATCTGCAACCAGTAGTTCTGGCCAAACCAATTGGTGTACCATTAGCCCAATAATGGGACTGACCCATTACCAAAATTCTGTGATCATAGGACAGAAGAAGAGATGCCCCACAGATTCAGTCACATGACAACCAAGTGGACACCTGTCATCAACCACAATACCTTTCTTGAATAAGCTTTCCTTTGTACTTAGTCCCCCTTGCAGATCTGTCCACCTGAAGAACTGTATCTTCCTAGAGAACATAGACTTCCAGGAGTTAGCCAAAACATTTCTGGCAACTGCACTGCTCATCCCGAGCCTAGCCTCAGCTATCAAGGGAGTAACCTCACATAGCGCACGGTAGATCCTAGCCACAGTATATTCTGTTTGCCCTTCGAATAGCTATTGCTCACACGGACCCACAATTCCTGATTGGTTGGTGACGTTCGCTAAAATCTCCCTTAGTACTTTGTGGTCTCCTTCGCCAGGGGCCTGAATTTTACGCTTGAATGTGGTCCAACATACCCTACCAGTCACCCAGAGATGTTGCAAGCTTATTATTCCACAACCCCTCCATTTGATGAAGATACGTGGATGAGAGAGTGCCAATGGGAGACCCCCTCTCTCCCATATCTTGGTATTCCAAAAGAGGCTGAATCCACCTGCCTCCCTTGGAGGCTTCATAGGGGTGAACAGATGTTGCACATCTCTCCAAGCTTGGAGGATCTTTCTCATTACAGGAGATGTTCCAGGGACCACGTTGAAGCTATAGTACAAAGCTCCCAGTTCATCCCTGGGAAGAGCTGTCTTTCCCAGGAGCTTACCTTGCTTCAACCAAAAGGATACAAATTTAAGAGCAGGAGAAAACTCAGAAGACTCTCCTTGTAGTGTCCTCCAGACGAATTTAGCTGCCAGAGCCTGAGCTTGAATTAGAGGGTCTTTGCATCCTAGTCTACCATCTTTTTTATCACGACAAAGCTTCCCCCAGGCCACTTTAACCATCCCCCCCAAATGAATTTTCTTATGATAACTTGCATTTGGTTGTAGACCCCTTTCTGAGCAACCATGACCGATGAATAGTAGATATGAGAGGCAACTAGTATCGCATTAGCCACTGACACATGCCCAGATGTTGCCAAAGTCTTTGCAGACTACAAACCTACTTTCTTTCTGAGTTTGTCCAGTATGGGGCCCCAAAGACCCTTGAGACTGTCAGAAAGCACAAGGGGAAGACCAAGAAGTTTGACTGATTCCCCGGCCGTCACAACTGGAAAGCCTAGCCCGCTGGCCTATGGGTCAATGGCACTATCAGAAGCCCATAGAACTGCACATTTATTTGCATTAAGACCAATTCCAGATATGACCTCAAAGGCTAACAGGATCTCCTGAAATGAGTGAAAACTAGTATCATCATATCTGAGAAACATAAAGGTATCATCAGCGTACTGCATAATTGTTAGCTTTTCAGTACCTTCAGGGAAAGTAAGTCCCTCTAGATTTCCTTCTGACATCTTTAGTTGAACCATTCTTGTTAAACGATTGGCCATAATGAGGAACAAGTAAGGAGCCAGAGGGCAACCTTGTCTTATCTCCTTCTTGAGATTAAAAAGACCAGATGGCTGGCCATTAACTAGCACTGAAGCAGATGCTAAGTTGTTCATTCCCAAGGCCAATCGGATAAATTGCGACTCAAATCCCAGACAGCTCATGACAGACCATAGCCCTTTCCAGCATGCTTTTACATCAAAAGCATGAATTTTGCTTTGTACTTGATGTTTTATAATTAATGACAAAACCAACTCTTACTTTCAAAAAAAAAAAAAAAAAAAAAACTAGCAAAAAGGCACGCCAGAGGCCATAAAAAATAAAGGTGCAGGAAAATTAGGGCAAGGTAATTGCAAAGATAATTAAATTGTCTTTTACGTTTTTTCAAACCATTTGAAAGTCTAACTCTGCGTTTAAGGTACCAGTATTTCCTAGTTTTGGAAGGGCATGATATGAGGTTGTTGTCGCCATCTTTGGATTGTAAAGTTTTACACGATGTCTTTGAGTAATCAATCAGAGCATCAGCTCGAACAAAAGCAAGCGAGTTTATCTTGCACCAAGTCAGAGGCATGCATTAGAGCGAAGTGTTAAATGTAACATTTTGTCTTATGTCTGCTCTCACTTATGTATCACATCTTATTTTGTTGCACCAGAGATTGCTTAAGGTTAAGAAAATTAAAAGGAAAATGGAAGAAATTGAGAGAGACCATGAACTACACGTACAGAAGCTGGAGGCCAGACATGATGCTTCTGTTTCTGACAATGGAAGACCTCTGTCTGGTCTTCTTGCAACCTTACCTATAGGAAATGGCAATAAATTAACATATAGCCAGTTTGAACATGAGAACATTTTACTGTGCAGTTTAGAAAAGAAATAGGCATCTATTACTAATGCCATAGGGAAAACGTTAAGGGCTACCGAATACTTGCATGACTTTAAACCTATCATTCTATTACCTTCGAGCATATATAGATACTCATTTACAACCAACACGAACAACTTCCAAGTCATTACAATACATAAGTCAATTATAACTGAAAGTGTATTGCATGTCATTTCTATTCACTGCTTACACTTGCATCATATCTTCATTCAGACTCCGAAGGACATGCAGGAAGAATTTGCATGCTCACAAATAAGAACTTAAGAACTCCAAGCTACAGAGGAAGAATTTGCATGCTCACAAATAAGAACTTAAGAACTCCAAGCTACAGAGATCATCACCGCATGTCATGGAGCTTCGTCCTCACATAATAAGTGTTTCACATACGCACCTGTATATAGCCAGTCAACAAATAATGCATGATGGTTTTGCAAAGAACGCGGGTTTGCTAGTTCAAGTACTTGGCATTGGCTCCTCGAATGACATATCAAGACAACAAAAGAATGGAAAACCGTCAAATGTCCATGGATCTTAAGAGATAATTGCATGAGCCATAGACAAAGGTTTCTAAAGATTGATCCTTTTTCCACGCGACATTGACTTTAAATCAATAAATGGCTGTTGCACTACAATGGCTAAAGGAAAGGATTCACCCCCCAATTAGATGGTATAAGTTTGAAACATCATGCTTCTTTGTGTCATTAAATTGGGATCACTCTCACGCTATAGGCTAGTGTACTAAATTAAGCTTGCCCATTGTAATCAAAAGGCAAAAGGTGTAAGAATAAGAATGAGTACTTGCGGCTTTAATCTGCGAGAACCTTTGAACATGATACTTGAGGCTTTAAGCCAGAACACTCAACATGATACTTCCGCATATGCATGTTATATTTTCTACATTCAAGCTCACTATCATAATACACGAGATGAGATCTTAACAGACAAGCGTGAAGAAACCTTGGACATAGATCGGCACTTGTCCTTACTGGATTCAAAATGTAATAATGCGGTGCTCAATGCAATGGCCCAAAACAAAAAATGTCACTATGTCGCCAAACTAGAATGTCTTGATGCCGCTAGGTTTTACGGTTTGAGCTGAACCAATCTATATTTTGCATGCAAAAGTAGATCAAATGCAAAATAATAAAGAATAAAAATGAGCTCATCTTTTGCTGTGCAACCATCATTCTAAGCTACCATCTTTGAATATCCTTAGTATCATACAAGGTTGGCATTCTATCTCGCTCCTTTGCCAAAAAGAATAGTTAATCGCATCAACATCTTATTTCTTTCATGCATCCTTTCTAAAATGGTTGGGCTGTTTACATGTTGTCTTTGAAGGGCGTATGCATCTAGAAGAACTGCTTTCAGAGTAAAGATTCTAGCTTCTACAACAACATGTGTCATCTCTCAGAGAACGAGAACCTTGAAAAAAAGCAATCCAAACATCAAGGTTGTTCAAAGCCTAAAAAAGATTTGGAAATGCACGAGAATCTATATTTTACGATTATCGGGTTATTCTAGAAAAATTGCATAGACTTACCAATGCAAGATCTAGGTCTATTTGTTCTTTGCAATCACAATAATTGTTTTATCTTCCCTAGATCCAAGAGCATCCTCGCATGTGTATGCACACGCAATAAGGGAAACGCACAAGGGTTGCCATAGGCATGAAACTCAAAGGGCGGGCATGCTAGAATAAAACATGATGGAGACGCAAAAGAGTGCATACTGCGAAATAACACATCATAGCTGCAAATAAGCTCCAAGCGAGGTTGGACGGAGCAAGGTTATATATGGAATCATTACGGAGAAATTGATCCGCTCCAACATCATCGTTTCGGCTTGTACCAAGTACAAATCCGGTTAATCACGGACATGTGGCGATACTTGTCTTAGACACGGCGCCTAATAGGATCACAAAGACACAAGCAAACCGGATCATCGGCTGATTTGGCTATAGGCAAATCCGGACTATTCTCAGAAAACAACAGATCTAGACTACGGATCATATCGCGGGCGCCCAATGCCTTAGCTGATGCGCCTTAGCAGATGCCATCCGGATGCCATCGAAAACCCAACGGCAATGGCAATTGGCGACAGGCACTAACAAAACCTTGTGGTCTTTGCCTCAAAAATGCGGAATATAAAGCGGTTTGAAACCTAAAAGAATTAAATCAAAGCTTTTAGAATAAGAATGAGAGCAAATGATTTCGTTACAAAGGAGCAACAGGATGAGCTCAAGACACTTGAGCAAAAGCCTAGAAAGTACGCGCTAATGGAAAAGCATGAACTTGAGAAATCGCCCAAGTTTTTGAAGAAAAGGCAGAGTCATTCTTATTCCATGTGAATGATTTACACTACGGGCTATTTATGATAAGAGATATGACTTAACTAAACATGTTCATTCATTTTGCGGGATGACTTAATTGAGGTGGTTTCGTGAAATGAAAGGTGCAAGCCGATTGTTGAAAGCGCATTGCAAGAGAAGATTAATGAACAAGAAAGAAAGGAGAAAGCAATCTTTGTTTATTGGAATAGCAGTTATATCACAACGATTGGAATGTCAACGAGTTTTGCATATCAAAACGGCTGGAGGAAGAAATGAAGCTGGCGGAGGACCGAAAACCGAGCTATGCCCATAAGCTTGTGCATTGGTTTCCATCGAAACTTTGAAAAAGGTTTAGAAAACCCCTTTTCCCAATTATTTCGCCATTTAATCATGTCATTTCGGATACAAGCTAGCGGTTGGTTGCGGTGAAAAAATAGTGTTAGAGATCAAAAAGCCGGTCGAGTATCATTTCGAAGAAAAGCAAGTACAACGCGATTTGAAAGAGATTTCAACAAAACAAACGGTGAAATATGAAGATTTATAGCCCCCGCCCATGTGGGATAACCATGTCTAGAAACCCATCACATTCATGTCGGGACGATTAAAGGGAAATGCCGCCATGCGAAACCGTCATATTGAACCCGCCATATTGTTTCGGGAAAAGAACCCGGCGTTGCAAAGAGCGGGCTAATGCAAAAACTTAAGCGGGCGGGATCATGAGCTAAGGAAAAAAGCAATCGGCAATCTAGAGGCAAAATCGGGCTTTATCTCTAAAACAAAAAGCGGAGCATCGACGAAATGAAAAAGCTAGCAATAAATTAACCGGCGTTATGCAACAAACTCTAGAAACGAAAAAAAAAACACGCTAAATAGCAGAGAGTAAATTAAGAACCCAACACATTTGTAGCAAAAGGAGAGGAGAAATCAAAGCAAGGGAGGGGCTTCACGGTGAGATAGGAGCTTGGCGGCGTCCAAGACATCGCTTGGCGACGCCCTTACTGCATCTCCGTGGGAAATTTTTGGTTCTTTTCTAATTTCGCTAGCCCTAGATCTGTAAAAATGAAGATCTAACGGTGGAAGATAATTCCACATCATTTTTTGCTGAGGTGGAACCGCAACGTGGATAGGCTAGAATTTGAGGAAAGGCTTAGATATGTAAGTGTAGCATTAGATAGAAGACTTTTGGCAAGGTTAAACTTGCTTGTTATGGTGTCATTAGACAACCGTAATTGACAATGTGCTTTTTGTGTTATGTAATTTCACATTTATAGTGATTTATTCGATTTGAAGATTAAATCTGTATGTCGTATTTTTTTTTTTCCGTTTGTATTTCATTTGAGGAAGCTTGGCTTTGCTCAACGTATCTTATTTTATTTTGAATACAAAGCTTATTACAAATTGGAAAAGCATGACTAGGCATAGATAAATGACAATGCTTGATTGGAGATGTCTATTGCATTTGAATGGAACTTTCTCTTTTCTTCTTCCATGGAATGTAAAGGTTTTGCATTACTCCAGCAGATAGAGATCAACACCTTATAATGCGTCTTTATTTTTCAGAATCCTAAAAGACAATATTTTCAAGGTATGTTTTTCTACAAATGATCTTTTATGGTTTTAGCACAAAGAAACAAAAGTGAATATTAAAAGAACAAAATAATGCAACAAGTTGCGAGTTTGTTGGTAAGCGGCCAAACGTCCAATTCATCAAATATGAAGATGGCAGCAATTCTTCCTTGTTTGGCGATTGCAGACCCAATGCTGATCCAGCCAGCCCATCCTTAGTTGATAACATGAATCCTAAAGCCAAGATTGGATAGGCCAGGAGTGAAATTTTTTATAATAGGCATAAGCAAGAAGGAAACTTCTGAGGCAAAGCAGGTGTTATTTTGATGCAACAAACATTGTAAGCCTTTGTATTGCCACGATCTTTTTTCAACCTGTTAGAACCTGCACACATTGCCTTCTAAGGCATAGACAAATAACTCCACTTGCTTGCAGAACCATCCAAACACCAAGAATCACTCAGATGAGATGTATTTAGGCTGTGGATATTCTGTGGTACTAAAGGTCTAACGTTGTTTGCCAGATAATAAGTGATGATCAGTATCATATAATACTAGATTTTGATTTTGCATTTGTTAAAATAACAGAAGCGCTTTTTCATGTTGCTCATTCCTTATGCATGCTGCAATCATAGAATTGAAGAGAAAAATTTAGTTCCATTCATGTTTGCAATATCTTGAATGCATCCACCATGCGTGCAGACTTTCCATAGATGTCACTTAGAAATCAAAATAAGATCTGAATCCATTTATCAATACATGCATCATCTTGCCTTCTGGCAATGATTCTAAGCTCACACATGATTTAAAATCTTTAATCATTAAGGAAATCTCTTACATATTGTCCTCAGTCTGACTCGTGCGGTGAAGTGGCTTAAAGGAAAAGTGTCTTCTGTCAGAGCAATAGTCCAGGAGGCATGTGCTGCAATTCCAAAGTTCTAAGAAAATTTGGCTGGCTGCATTTAAACTTGAGTTTGAAAAATCATGAACCTGAAGATGGCAAAAATGCTAAGGGAAGGGCTAAAGAAAGAGGATGAAGTCTGCACTTGTTGTACAGAGAACTACACTGCCCTTTGGTTGCGTGCCATCCAAAAGGAAGAGCAGTCTTGACAATTGGATGAAGGCATGGCTCAAAGAAAAATCCTAGAACTTGGTTAGCAGGAAGCCCGTGCTGGAAACAAGAATAATGTACTGTTGGTTATGAATGCGGGCCACAAACGTTATATGGATCCTATGCATCAGGAATCTCCTTGCCAGTCATGGGTTCTGATGGCCCTACAGCACCTTTGTATTCTGCCCAATCCTCTAGCCAATACATGCAAGCTCCAGTTAGGAAGGGGTCATCCTCTGTGTTTTAAAACGGAATCACATTACTACTCTAGGTTGTCATCATCTCCAGTTGGTTGCCACCATTTCCAGAGCATTACATTCAAATAGTTTTTCTACATACCTGAAAAGGGGCTGATAGTGAAGTTACTCCTTTAAATATGAATTCGCTACTTCAATAGGCATTCTACTCACGGTTGTGTAAATCTCTGAATTGCTTCTTCATTCCCAAAAGTTTATGCTTCAACTTCTTCTGCAAGCCTGAGAGTACTTGTAAGGAATTGCCACCGAAACACCAGAAATGCAATACAACACAAGCATTGACTATGCCATTGAACTTGATTCAAGCTTTAACTTAAAGCTAACCAAAAAAATATGGTCTTTAGTCCATGAAATCTATCGATAAAATGATAGTCTTTGTCCAAGAATTTCTTTTGAAACAACCTTTGCCGCCATGATGAAACATGTAATCGAGATCCTTGCCAGAAATAGCAAGCAACGCATGTAGACTCCCCTGGTATAGCCTTCACCATCACCTGTAAATATACAGTATTAATCGAAAGGATAGTATAATAGAACAAATGCGGACATGATTGGCAGTGACGGCAAGCTATCAATATTGTAGAGTCTAAATAGCCGAGCGAAGCTCAGAGTAGCTGCATTAAAGGACTGCCATAGCCAGCGAAAGGCCCCAAAAATGCCCAAGCGGGCAGAAGAACAGGGAAAAATGCAAAACAGAGCAAAGCTAGGGTAAAAACCCCATAGCAAAAAGATGGATACAGAGAGGCAATGAATTGATGGATAAGAAACAGAACTCCGCTGATGATGGGTTGATTCCTGCAAAAGAAAATTTTGAGGATAACGGAAAAACTAATCACGAAAGAATTTGCTTGCGAACAATATGTTGCCATATAAAACAATCCGTTGTGGCAAAAAAAATTCCGTAGAACGCCTTGCGTGCCATTTACATCCATCCATGGAAGCAATGAAATGCGAAGCCGATAAAGCCCAATATCAGGCATGACAGAACTGAGAGCTCAAAAAATTGCTCTGTTAGGTCTTACCAACAATGAAGGCTGCCGGTTGCAGACTATAATAAAACTTGAAGAGAAAGGAGGCAAAAAAAGCCATGTCTATGGGCACTTAAAATTCGACAAGAATCATAAACGAAATTGCCTGTTAAAATTGTCGAAGCTACGCAGCATGCAACATAGCAAACGGACGACTACCTTGGCATCTCCGTGCCTATTTTCTTGGCAATTTCTAATTTTGTTGTCCGTACGACAAATTTTCATGCCACGTTAGATTTTGGTGAGGTGGAGTTGCTAGGTGGATAGCTTAGAATTTCAGGAAAGGCTGTAGGCCGGGTAGGGCTGGTGTGCTAAAAATAAAATAATTGCATGGGATACACGTGTCTTGTGGCTACAAAACCTATAGTACGTACGCGTCAGAGGTGAAGATGTTCCAATAGAACACACTAGTTCCTTAGCAATGTGGTCTCGAGTTCGAGACTGCCCAGAATCGCACTCGGTACTGTTGGGGGTCAAATCCCAACAGACGCAATGTAAGGTGGTTGGGGGCAGGGCCCAACCAAGCAATGTAGTGTGGTGTGTGGTCACATGTCCAGTTGGATGCTGCCTAGTGGCGTGACGTTACAACTTCTATCTATCTATCTATCTATCTATCTATCTATCTATCTATCTATTAAAATTAAGTATGTAAATAGGTAACTTTCATAATTAAATAACTTCCATGTATTATCTGACGTGAGTAATTTCCATGCAATGATTCATGTATTTTTCATATAAGCACTGAATTTCCATGCATTTATATATATTTTCTGATGCGATAGTGATAAGTGTGGATGGGAGGGTGGCTCTTTCATAGTTTAAGGGAGCACCTATTTGGTACTGTGGCTACGGTGCGAAATTGCCACTTCCACAATCGCAAGGAGCCTTATTTCCCATCGTCGCCAAGGTGCGAAATTGGCTATTCCAGAATTTATGGGAGTGCCTATTTCGCACCGTGGCCACTATAAAACCATTAAGACCTGAGTCGTATGAACAACAAATATACAGAATGTATGCAAATCATACATGTATTACTTGAAATCAGAAGTTACATCGCAGGTATATATCTCTTCCCTTGTCTTATCCTGGTCGACCTCCACTGCCTCAGATTCTCAGCTACCCTTGAGTTGCATCATGCCTGCTTCTTTTTATCCTGTTGAGCCTTCTTGCTAAGCACCTTAGCCAAAGTCATGGCATGTTTTGCCTTTTCCTTCTTTTCAAGCTTACACATAATATTTCTCTAAAACCATTGACACATTTATTGCAATGAGTTACTGCACCCACCTCGGTATTGGGTAAACCTCTTTCCCTTTCTCTTTTTTGCTTCTAAGTTTCATTCTGCTCTTTAAAACATGTCAAGTGTTTCGACATTGACATTCAGACGTAGCATAAAATACCTATGTGCAGCCTAAATCAACTGCCAAGCCTTAACCAATTTGACCTTGCACACCCTACAGCCTTTCCTCGAATTCTAGCCTATCCACGTGTAATTTCCATGTCATCAAAATCTGATGTGCCTTATTTTAGACCGTCAGATCTTTACTTTCACAAATCTAAGGGTGAAATCACACCTGCGGCCGCCCAAAAATGATATTTTTATGTCTTGGGCAGGTCTTCGAGATGCCCAAGAAATCAGTATCACACCTGTGCCTAAGATCAAACTGCCACATCACAAACTTGACCAGAATCGATGAACCCTAAAATCATTCTTGTTGTTCAGATTTTGGTCTCAGATCCCTTCAAACCTCAACGGATTAGATTGTTTGCTGTTGAATCAACCACTACGGGCCTCTACAAGCAATAAAAATCCGAATTTGCGATTGCCTACTTCGACTTTAGCATTATTTCTCCTCGGATTTTTGCTATTCTAGCTCCTCTGCAAGCATCTTTTGCGATTTTAGCTTCATTTTGAGCAAATCCGGCGAGGAAACACTTATATCCATCCTGAATCGCTCAAACAGAAACCCTAATCTTTGTTCTTCGATATCTTGTCGCCTTTGTTGGCACTTAGGCGGTGCCCAAGATCTTGGTGAGGAGGATAACCCCGCCCGAGAATACGCACCCTGCCCAGGAAATCTTGCGTCTCGGGCACCCTGAGTGTGATAGAGGGGGCGCCCAGGAATTTGAAACGCAGGAATTTTATTGGCGGATGAAAATTTCATATCCTGGGCGGGCACAAGTGTGATTTCACCCTAAGGCCAGGGAAATTAGAAAAGACCCCAGAAAATAGCAACGTGAGATGGGATGAGGCGCTTCAATGGGATCCGCTACCCTTTCTCTCCCTGCTTGTACCAAACATGGCTTGCAGAAAAAAAAAATCCGGCTTGCCCTTTACCGCCCTAGCCAAGTCCGACAATTCTTGACCCTTTACGTCCGTCTGCTGCGGTGCCTTGAATTTCATCTCCTTTTATCAATTCAATCACTGCCAGCGCAATAGTCTACAATCGGATATTTCTACTGGGGGCTGCGGATTCCTTCACGGGCGATGCGCTTCAATACTGATTGGGCCGGTTTCTTCATGCCGGACTCACGGGGGATCTTCCACTCTTTTCCTTTGAATCAAATCGAGATACTTCTATTGAAACTTCAAACAAACCACTGTTTCCGAATCCTAAATGTCTCTCCTTCCTATAATTTGTTGATCGAGGGAGCCTTTCTTCTCTGCCCCAATCTTTTGATCGGATCTCGGGATTAGGCCACGAGATCCATATTTATTAGCCCTTTTGCGGCGATATCCAAATTGGGTTTAATCGAACAACGGTTTGTGGCGCTTGAATTCTTGTAGCAAATCTTTTCTCCTGGTAGATCCCCTTTTTTTCCCATCGTTAGGCATTGCAGGTTCTACCTAATTTTTGAGTGGTTCAGAATGATTCTTAGAACCATCGGCTGCTTGGATCACTATGTACACTGATTTTTACTCATTAGAAGTAAAATTACTGTAAATTAATCGCTTGTAGGATATAAAAATGTTCTTGTATAAATTACTTGTAGTAGAATCCTTTGTATCTTACTTAGAATGCTCTTAATTGGCAAAGTAGCATAAAATTTTAACATAGGAATCAAAAATTGACCCAAATTTCGTATTAAAAGATGTTAGAATCCTTAGAAATTGTCTAGAAATGCAATGTAGCACTTTAAATTTGTTAGAAATATCTAAAAACAACAAAAAGCGGTCAACTTCGGGTGGGGTCGAAAGCGCCTCTGTGTTTCTGGCCGAGACCTCGTTCCGCCTTGAACCAACCCGGTTTGCCCATATTTGCACTTTTAGATATTTTTTTAGCATGAAATAAGTTGCTAGTTAGCTTAGGATTGATCCAAATAGGCATCTTGGGATCTTGTAGTTCTTAAATTTTTTGTCTCTTGGCAAAGATCAAGCAACTCGGGTTGGACCGCGCCAGAAGCTTATACGTTGAGAACGCAGGCAACTCGGGTTGGACCGCGCCAGAAGCTCATGCATTGAGAACGCAGGCTCCATTTGCGCACACCAACCCGGTTTAATATGTTTTCAAAGCACCCGAGTTGACCGCGCCCGGAAGCTCATGCATTGAGAACGCAGGCTCCATTTGCGCACACCAACCCGGTTTTATAACCCGGGTTGGACCGCGCCAGAAGCTCATGTGTTGAGAACGCAGGCTCCATTTGCGCACACCAACCCGGTTTTATATGTTTCTGTCCAAAAATCTTGCAAAAATACAATGAAAAGTTTTTAGTGTACATGCTAGTCTCTTGCCATGCATTCTAGTATCTTGTAACACCCCATTCTGGCTTTTCAATCTATTTGAACCTCATCTTAAAAGAATTCCCACATTAGCGGGAATCGAACCTCCCACCCACAGGGTTAAACCCCACACGAAAAATAAAGGAGAGCCTATAGGAAGAACGATTGCGACATCAAGATTAGACATAAGAATTGCCAAGAGGGCTATGCAACAGCCAGTGGGCATCGTGGCACTTACAAAATTGATCACATTAGGGGAGGAACATCTCCTAGTCAAGGATATTCTCCAAGTGCCATATTGTCTCGAGGAAGGGCCCGACATCGATGACTAATGTCAGAGATACACCACCAACAAGTAGACGACTTCATCGACTCATGACATCAAGAGTTCTGAAGGATGAGACTGAGCATACCTCCTAGAAAGGGCAACTATAGCAGATATAGAGGCCATAGTAGTATCAGATTCAGAGTTCAAGCAAAGATGCTTTGGCTAAGGAGGTCTTACAAGCCAGCAAGGGTGGGCTGCTCAGAAATAGGAATAGGGCGAGACTGCAACAAATTTCTTCCTCATCAGCCCCAATACTTCAGAGCACCTACATCAACCTCGGCAGCACCATCGTAAGCTCATGATGATCTTCGACCTTCCACCTTAGAGATTGGAGGTCAAACACCATCAAGAAGAGGCATCATGGGGGACCAAATACCAGCATTATTAATTGATCAGTCAAGATTAGTCCCTGCAGATGGATGCACATAAACTCCTTTCAAGCAAGAGAAGTTGCACAGTTAGAAGTGGTAAAGCACTCGACATTGTCTTCAGCCTTATAACAGCAGCATGCAACCAGCAGGACGAAGAATAGAATTGACAAGGTCAACACAACAGTATCAATTCAGGAGTTAGAAGAATCATCCTCAAATCTAGTAACCTCCAAGGCAGATGAGCGACATGAAAGATTGTAGAATGTGAAGAACATTACCTTCAAGGGTCTAGGATGCGACACCGAGCCTTATGTCGCCACTACATCAGCAAGTCTACTAAGAGGAATAATTTTAATGAAGGTAGTCAGCATCAACATTAAGGATGATCAGAGTCAGAATATGTTCGACAAAAAAGCGGGGCACCGCAGTGATTATCAAACAACTCCAAGGAGACCAGATTCTTTTCAACAAATTATGGATCATCGCCTTGCTACTCCAACGACTAATGACTACACCAGCTCAAAGCAAGTAGAGGGAGGACCTATCAGATAGTTGAGTTTCTTAGAATTATGGGTGATAACATCCATGATGGGATTGGGACGAAATTTCGAGTAGATTTTTTTTTGTCTTTTCTTTTAGAAAGATAGACCCAAGAATGGAGCAAAGCTTCAAGTATTGGGAAGAAAATGTATGGAGTACAATAATTGTACACATTGCTGGCAGATACCCAACATATTGGAACCTCTTCGTGAGCTTGATCACCTCGCTAAGAAGGATCCAATAATAGGATAATCGTCGACCATGTATATGACGAGTACTCCACAGCAGAAGGAATAATCCGACCAAATGAAGAGAAGCAATCTAATAAGTCCGGCCAACTTCTTAGATGGCATCAACTCAAAGGTGGGACTATTTCAAGAGGGCAATAATTAAGAAAGGGCAGATCCTAGAGTATGGATTAGATCTAAAACAAGAATAATTATCTAATCATATAGTTTTCTCTGTGTGCCCAAAAGTAATGTCATGCTTACTAAACTTGTGGCCATAGGATTTATGTAAGTAGTTCTTTAACTTGTAGTTTTGCACCTTCTAGATGGCGGACATCTTTAAGAGCAAGACTCTTAAGCTAGGCCAGTAATTAAGGCAAGGTCGAGTAATTAGCAGCACCAACGGAAGAAGAGTCAAGTCGACATCAGCCTCAAGCGGAGCACAGTAGAGCATCGGCACCAACTTATGTACATTGGCAACTATGACCTCATAATAAACATGCAATAGTAAAGCCGGCAAAGGCAATAATTGATTATTATAAGCAAGAGATAATTATCCCAGCACCAAAGGGCAAGTACCTTATAATTTAAGTTAAGTAATTCCAATCGTGCAACGCATGTCAATAAGGCAATTACTTAAGTGCATCATGAGGAATGAGGTCATACATAAGCTACAAGTTGTCGACCCCGACCGCAATAGTAAGAAGGAAGATGCTACTTCGAAACAGTTGCCTTAGCCAATTTCTAAGTTAATTAAGAAGTCCCATGATATATCCCTTGATGAAATTTGAGAGCTTTTGCTCTATAGAGGCGTAGAGTCTGAAATCACTCTTGCACCGGATTAGCAAGGCTCTTTATAGAATGAGCACTTCCAAGCTAGCAGAGCTCAAGGAACAATTGTAAGAGTTGACCGACTTGGGGATCCTTTTGGCCAAGATAGAATTCTAAAGATGTATATCAACCATGGGAAGCTTCAAACCAAGTAAAAGCGACATAATGGATCAGCCCCAAGAAGCGAGGATTCTTCTACAAAATCGACTTAAGCTCGGGCAATCGGCAAATAAGGATGAAGGGGAAGATAATTATAAGACTCCTGAGAACTTGGTATGGGCACTATCATTTCACAGTGATGCCCTTGAGTCTATGGAATGCTCCACCAACTTGTATGCATTTGAGGACGACATCTTCGAAGAATCCTTGGATGATTTCTTCATCAATTCTCTTCGACGACATCGTGATCTATAGCAAATCAATGGAAGAGCATGCAGTCGTGGAGATGTTAAGACGTCGCCACTCATTGGCAAGCCTTTGAAGCATCAATTGCAATGCCATCTCCACTTCGGCAAGCGAATTCAGCAAGAAGATAGAAGAAGCCATCTCCCCCAACATGGAGTTCAAGCACATATGGGCTAGTCTTCACAAGAGTGCAAGGACGGATTAACAAAGAGAAACCTTCAAATATTTTAAAAAGGAAGGTAATCTTTAATATCAAAGAACAACTATACGTACTCAAAGCATAAGGAGTAAGAAAAATCTTCCAGGACACGCATAATAGCCCTATTTCCGGCCATGCAAAATTTATAAAGGCCTACTTCAAGATTAGAAGTAGCTACGTCTGGCCGGGCATGAAGAAGCAGATAATCAGACATATCCAAGAATGTCAGTGGAGCCAGCAGACAAGGGCGGAACAACTTCGAATTCCAGGAGTTTTGGAACCTTGGGCGGTGCCAGACACCAAGTGGGAAGTCATCAGCATGGGTTTTATAGTTGGCCTTCCAAGGACAACAAGAAGCTTTGAAGCCTTGATGGTTGTGGTATATAGCTTATCAAAAGGGCACATACTTACGATGCCACACTATAGACAACGCTTTGGATCTAGCCGTGTGGTCTACATAAGAGTTCTTTTAGGCTGCATGGAATGCACAGGTCGATCATCACCAAAAGAGATCCGAAGTTCTTTAGCGACGTTTAGCAAGCCTTCTTCAACACGAGCTACACCAACTTGTTGATGAGTTTTGCTTATCAATTGCAGTCAAATCGGCAAAGGGACCGCACCAACGCAATTTTGGAGAGCACGTTGAGAAACTATAATTGGAACAAGTAATCCAAATGGGCCGAGTACATCCACCTGGTCAATTACGTACAATAATATGAAGCAAGAGTCATCGAAGATGTCTCCTCCATGATCAGTTACAGTTATCAATGCTTGACCCTAGTTATGTGGCATAATCTAGTGCCCTAGGTGGAAGTTTCTCAACAACAACAGCATATATGCAGTAGCTTTTGGTAGAAGTGTAAGAATATCTACAACAGCATGGGCACATCTGAAGAGTCTAGCAGATAGACATAAAACTCCTCGAGAGTTGTTTTGTTGTGACAGATAAAGTTGGCTCAAGTAAAGGTTAAGCAAGGGAAGCTTCGCATCGGCAATTGTAAGAAGCTCGCCCCTAGGTGGGCCGGTCCGTTCAAGATCTTGGAGAAGAGTGGGCTCTCAAGCCTACAAGTTGGATCTCTTGGCCCACCTTAAGGTCTTCCATGTGAGTTTATTGAAAAGGCACGATCCTAACCCTGAGGAGGTTTTGGATACTCCAACTTTGTTGGAAATGACGGAGGATCAAGTTGAAATTGTGTCTGAATTGCTTCTTGATAAGTCATTCAAGAGGACTAGGTGGTCTCAATTTCCCCAGTATTTGGTCAAGTGGAAGCACTTACCCATGGAAGACGCGACATGGGTATTGAAGCAGGATTTGGAGAAGCAATACCCAGAGTTTAGGAAGGAGCTTGATGGGCGAGTTGTCTCCGATTTGATCGACGCCGACTTGCCAGGAGGTTAGCTTAGTATGTTTCTTAGTATGTTTCTTAGTTAGCCTTAAGTTCTGACTCATGTATTCTAGTTAGTAGAGTGCATGTGCCAGAATCTTGGAACGTGTGGGCGATGATGGGATATGCCTTTAAGGCATTCTCTAGGCCAACACGCACCAAGAGGTGCGCATGACCATTAGGGTCATGTGAGTGAGGAATGAGGCATGGTGGGCGATGATGGGACATCGATCGGATGCTCTCTATGCCGCTGAGCGATCGCGGTACGCGACACCGGGCCGTAGGAGGGTCATGGTGAAGGTTAAAGTGATCATGCGCCGATGATGGGATCGTGAGGCGTTCCTAGCTTAAAACCCTTGGAGCATGATGCCTTTGGGGTGTACTCGACCGGGGGATCGTGTACAAGGTAGCACTTGATCATGGGCGATGATAGGATCATCTTAAATGGTCCTTAAGCTCAAATCCTTATGGGGCCATGATCGAGTGCAAGGTAGTAGGGTAACCTTGAGCTAGTAGTTCGGCTCAAGGAGGTAGGTAAGGGGGGTGGTCCCCTAAAACCACAAATTTATTAATTAAACTAACGTAATGTGCTCCTTGTGCAGGCAAGTAAGAGGTGGGCATCGAGGAGGGGCGCATTACGAGAGGATAGGGGGAGCCATAATTTAGATTATGAACCCTAATAACTCTTATAGTAATATTTCCTAATTATTATAAGAAGTAACTTGTTAAGGCTATATAATTTTGTATAAGTACAAATATAGCCTAAATTTTGTGGAGAAGATTGGAATCGTATTTTTGTAACCTAAGGTTTTTAATGGTGTAAATGGGTATTCGTATGTGAATATGTTATTTTGCTGACGGTGGCAGTGGGGATGCGAAACCCTGGAATGTAGGCCGAGCATCTTGTGCCCGGTTGGCCGGAACTGGTAGTGCCGCCGTAGGGTGCTCCAGGGATGGTGGAGCTGCTGAGGCCGGAGGTTCTTATATGTCCTGCCTCTGGGCTTGTTGCTTTTTTTGAGTTTTCGGATAAGCAGGGGTGGGGTTATTTGGTGGGGAGCAGAGGTGGAGTCTTCTCGAAGGGGATTTGTGACCGAGGTAAGCCGGCTGTGTTCTTGCCTTTGTTTTTGTCTGTAATTTTCTGCCACATTATGTCTCTGAAGAGGGAAGGGAGAAAGGGGAAGAGTGTTGGTTGCTCTGTCCCTGATGGGATATGGTGGTTTTTTTGTTGAGCAGGACTGGAATGTTATAGATGTGAGTGTTACCTTAGGTATGTCTGGGTAAGATGTGCCCATGAGTTTTTATGATGGTCTTGTGGGGTTTTGCAATCGGAGGTGTGTTGCTGGAGCTGTGGCCATGGAGCGTGGTGCTACTGTAGATCATTTGCATTGTCAGGCTGTGTTTAGAGCCCGGTTTAAAAGTCCTAGGGCCATGAATGATGCCGTTTTGAGGTATGATTGGGTACTGTATGAAGGATGTGGGAAAAGTTCATTATGTCTGCCATCTTCATAATGTGAGTGAGGCTGCCATCGAGAAACGTAAGGATTTGTATTTGAGATGGGGAGCTGGTGATACAAAAAATTTAGTTGTGCTTGATAACAAAAACTTGTTGAATCGAGCTGCCCATTTTGTGAATTACTACGAGAACTGTAGATTGACTGCTAGTTTGTTGTATACACTGGCCAGGATGATTCGTTCTAGAAAATTTACCTTGTCTAGTTCTTGGATTATCCCTTCTAACACTGCCCATATCAATGAGCACCGTGTCCAAGCTGCATGGAGAGTCCTGCTCAATCCTAGTCACTGCATGGCATCGGATATGAAGACCATCTTGTTTGGCCTGCCAGCAGGTTTTGTACCTGTGGAAAGGAATGGGCCTGGGAGGAGGCGGTATTGGGATGATGCTATTCCTGCTGATGAACAAGATAATAACTTCGAGGATATTCATGATGCTTCGTATAATGGGGACAGTGATGATTTGTTTATTTTTAGTTGCAGGAGTTATGGAGACTGATGGGGAACCAGTTGCTGGCGTGGAGCAACCTGCTATATCTTTGCCTGAGTCTTTTATTTCGTCTGCTGTAGAAGCATCCCATCCGGACCCTGTTGTGTTCTCGTCTGAGCCTGAGGCAGCATTTTTTGCTCAAGAGTTCGTGAATAGTGTTATCCAAGTTGGAACTGAGGCACATAGGATTGCGGCATCCTTGCGCTTGTGTCAATTGACAATGCCATATCTGTTGTGGAGTGGGGGCATTTGGGGGTGCCTGTTTCTGAGTTGCACATCTTGCGCTCTCATATGAGCCTTGCGAGGGTCTTGCTTGTGCAAGAAATACGGCAACTAGATGCAGTCATTAGGCATGCACAAAGTGGCTCGGCTATGAACTGATCTCTTTACATGTTCTTCTTCTGTTGCCTTGTGATTTTGTGTGTGGAGTTGATAAACCTTGATCTGCATTTGTATTGCTGAAATATAGGT